>OY755211.1:12469338-13669338 GCA_963576765.1 Draba incana | reverse complement strand
AGCTTTAAGTCAATAACACGATCACAAAATTTGGTTAATAACCATAAAAATCAGAAAATCATGCAAAGAAAAATGGGTATTGGTTACGGTTAGTATAAAAAAGAAAATAATCCGCGTATTCATTTATTTTGGTGAGTTTTTGTACATTGGTAGATAAGAATGCCGTTGTCTTTTTGCAAGAGACAGATAGAGGGAGTTGAGGTTAAAGAAAAGCTTATTTAGAGAGCAAATGTTTATCAAGCAGTTATAGCAAAAGATTCACCAAATCTTGGGTTACGAAGCACATTAGTACTTCACCAATTTTTCATGTTGTATGTGACAGTTCGTGTAGAGAATTTTTCTCTCTTTTTTTTGTCAACCGATTTAATTGATTAAAGATTGGAAGCATTACAAGCACAGGATAGAGAAACTTACAACAGTTAAACCTTTTGTACAATCAACTTATCTATCTAATCTCATGGCCACAAAAATTATCACCACCATAAGATCCAATAGAACCAAAAATCATTCTATCCTACCAATACGAACACCACATCACAGAGGGATAGCACTCTCACTAACAAACAGCCCATGCAAACCAACTTGGATGACCTACGGCCACATAAGAGTTACATCTACCATCTTGAGTAACACTTTGAGCTATGAGAATGGACCCTCTATTTGCATCTCTATGTTCGAAAATTAGCTTCCATTCATCTATACCCTCACTTGCGATCTTAATTTCCTCTATATGACACTTTGAGCTATGTGACAGTTCGGGTAGAGAATAAATCCTAGATATTTTTGATAAAGCAAAGTGGAATTAACACAATCAACCAAAACTTCTGACGCATCGAGACTTCTCTTTTATTAGAAGTTCCGTTAAGATGTTTGCAATACTAGTAAAGGAGTTTATACACAACCTAAGGCACATACAAATGATCTAAGGACTCTAAGTGTAAAAAGAAACTAAAATGCAAAAGAAATGCAATGAAAACAAACACAAGCAACTATTAGAAACCAATGGATTAAAACCGTTAAAATACGAGCACACATTACTATTAAAGGCTTGTCACTCGATGTAAAACAATAATACACATCTTCCATATGCACTTTGTGCATGACCAATCGTAGAATGGAAGGATCCGCTACATGATGTCTTGGTGGCGAGATATTTTATCATCGAGAACATATCGTTGATATTTACAGTCAAGTACCAATCATGCCTGGCCCAGAGGTAAGGCGAGGGAAGCGACCGCTTAGGGTCCACAACATAAGGAGACCTTTTTTAAAGCTAAATATTTATTATAGATTGTGGGATCCTAAGCTAGCACAATTAGATTTGTTAGGGTTCGAGTGGAAGCAGAGACTTCTAGGGTAAGCTAGGACAACAAGAGATGAGAAAGTAGTTTTTAATTGCTTTGAATGTGTTTGAGTACAAAATTGTGAATAAGATTGTCAATGCCTTCTCAAGGGCTTTTACATCAAGTATATATACTCTCTCTAAGGCGGCTAAGCCTCCTAAGTCTCCGCGGATTCCTTCCTTGCCAAGGTCGGTTGCAACAACGTGGGCTTCGCATATGGACTGGGCCTTGGTACTTAGGTTGCGGACCACCTTCGTGTTATTGGGCTGCTAGGCCGAGGACGCGGTCGGACCGTCGAGGTGTCGCTGAATCGAGGGCGTGGTCGGACCCCCCGCTGAACCGAGGGCGTGGTCGGACCCCCTGCTGAACTGAGGGCGTGGTCAGACCCTCAGGCGATCTGAGGGCGTCCTCGCCCGCCTAGTCTTATTTCACGATCACTTGATTTGCTTCGCAGGTAGACTTAGGTGTTATTCCGCCTTAGGCATTGAGAGTCCTGAGGGTCATTTCTCTAGCTGTCGGATCTTTGGACGTTAATATTGAGCGGGTGAAAACCGACCCCAACAGTTAGCCCCCCAACTCGGTAGTATTAGAGATAATAGTGCCGAGTTAAAGATGTATTCGGTATCAGCGTTAACGTTTGAAGTCATGGCGTTTACCTACCCTATTCTGCAGCAGTAGAGAGTGACTTTATGCAGGAGATTTTAAGACTCCGTAAGCGTTTTGAAGATTTTAAGACTTCTTGCTTCATTTGCTGAAGTTGCTGCGTTTTCTTCAGAAAGTTTTTTTTTCTTTTCGAAGGTTTTAAGACTTCGTATTTCCTATGGAGGTTTTAAGACTCTGTGTCCCGAATGCCGATGGCGAGGTTGCCACGGGCAAGGGAGCCGAATACGTGTTTGCCAACGACAGGGTCACCGAGGCCGCGCTCGCCGAGGGCGGGGTCGCCATCAGTCTGTCCGAGGACGGGGTCGCCAAGGACGAACCCGATGAGGATGAGGAGGCTGATGACTGACTGTCTCCCCTTAGTTTATTTTTTGCTCATGAATGAGGCTCGTTCTTGGTCAATTGCTCATGAATAAGGCTTTGTTTGCTCATGAATGAGGCTTTGTTAAGTAGAGAAAACGCAAATGCGCTCACGCTCTTTATCTGCCAACGTTGCTGTTGGGCTTTGCAGAATGGTGCTGTTCTCTAGACACGTCTGTCCGAGAACAAGTACACCCTAAGTTTTACCAGCGTGGAACCTGGGTTTTCTGAATGACTGTTCAGGGTACATGCCAAACAAATCATTGGCAGCTGCATTTTACCAATGATGCTTGTTGGGTTTTTGAATGATCAGTTGGGTTCGTCCGCCCCAATACTGAACATTAATACTTATATAACGCGTTTTGGATCCGATGTTGGATGTCATTGTGTTTGTATTCCCGCATCATCACTGTGGCTAGCAGCAATGAATGCGGAACGACTTTACTTGATTGAAGCTTTGAGAAGTCCATGAAGGATGTAGCTGTTCTCGTGATGAGGTTTGTGCCAAGTGTTTGAAGTTTTTGGTGATGATGTAGTCGAAGAGTAGAGTACGGGTACCCCACTCCCCCCCCTTTTAGACGAAGGAGGGAACTGAAATTGTCTAGAGAGATTGAGCTTGTCTGAAGACAAGGCTTTAAAAACACCTACTCCCCCCCTTTTTGACGGAGGGGGGAAACTGAACTTGTCCGGAGACAAGCTGTCTACGTACCCTTTGCAGGGATCAATTCGCCCCGTAGTTCATTAATAGAGCTTCTAAAAGAGTGGTGGCATCGCAGCGGACTGGGTGGGTTCGCCCGCTTGCTTGGTTTTCCCGCCCCTCTTAGCGCGGACTTCCTCTTCGCTTCGAGCAAAGGCTGTAGCGCGGTGGAGAGCGTCTTGGATGGTCGCGGGTGGGTTGACAGTCAATTCCTGCCATAATGGAGAGGGGCATCGGAGCGCTCCTCTCAAGGCCTCCAGCGCAGATGTATTGCTGATACCATCCACCTTTGACAACATGTGCTTAAACCTTGTTATGAAAGACTGTAGACTTTTACTCTCACCTTGCCGATTTGTCCACAACTCTGCGTCATAGATTTTTTGTTCCGCGAAGATGTTGTAATGCTGCACAAACATCTCTGAGAGTTGATGGAAGGTGTGGATTGATTTCTTTTTCCAGCTTGTAGAACCACTGGAGGGCAGGTCCTTTGAGACTCTCTATGAACAGTTTGCAGTAGCCGATGTCCTTCTCGGCTTCTGTGAAGTTTGCCCTTCCTAAGGCGACTTCGAATTCCATCAGATGGACAGCAGGGTCAGTGGTTCCTTTGTAGATTGGAAGCTTGACTTTTCCGGGGTCAGAGATTTGAGCCCTCGCGACCCTCTCAGCATAGCGTGTGTTTTGTGCCCTATCGAGCACATAGGCGATCCTAGGAGCCTTCGCCGTGCTCCGGTACATCTGTAGTTGGGTGGCTTTCAGGTCAGAGACGACCCTGTCTAACCGGGCTTTCAGCGCAGCGACCTCTTCGTCTTGGGAACCTCATGGAGCCCTGTGCTCCTGTTCCCTCTGGTACAACTCTGCTATGGAGGGCTCTCCTTCTCCGTCAGCCCTGGCGCTGTCGCCAGTAGTGTTCGTTCGGGCACATCTCTGAGGAGGAGGTTGATCGTCGTCAGACACCTCCACAGTACACTCGGGGGTTCCATCGGTGTCCCGTCATGGCGGTGGTGGAGGCAAGTCGCCGGATCTCTTCGAGCGGTCCGAGGTATTGAGAAGTGACCCCTAAGTCTGGTAGCTTCGTGCCTCTTGCGCTTTCTTCGTGAGAGCGCCTTCAGCTCCTTGGTAGTTGCCTCGTTGAACTTTTGTTGTTCCTCTGCTCTCTTGAAGAGCGTCTCCAGCATCTGTTTGACCTCGGTCATGTCTGCTGGGTTGTTGACGGTGTTGGGTGCAGGAGCTTTGACGGAGTTCTCCTTCTCCTGGTTGCTCCTGCGAGACGAGGACTCCTCGCTGCTGCTTGATTTGCTGTTGTCGTTGGTCATCTTCCCAGATCTTGTGTAACCTAGCCTTTTTGTGTCAGAAATTCTCAATTCCCCACAGTCGGCTCCAAATTGTGGGAGCCTAAGCTAGCACAATTAGATTTGTTAGGGTTCGAGAGGAAGCAGAGACTTCTAGGGTAAGCTAGGACAAGAGATGAGAAAGTAGTTTTTTATTGCTTTGAATGTGTTTGAGTACAAAATTGTGAATAAGATTGTCAATGCCTTCTCAAGGACTTTTACATCAAGTATATATACTCTCTCTAAGGCGGCTAAGCCTCCTAAGTCTCCGCGGATTCCTTCCTTGCCAAGGTCGGTTGCAACAACGTGGGCTTCGCATATGGACTGGGCCTTGGTACTTAGGCTGCAGACCACCTTCGTGTTGTTGGGCTGCTAGGCCGAGGACGCAGTCGGACCGTCGAGGTGTCGCTGAACCGAGGGCGTGGTCGGACCCCCCGCTGAACCGAGGGCGTGGTCGGACCCCCTGCTGAACCAAGGGCGTGGTCGGACCCCTGCTAGACCGAGGGCGTGGTCGGACCCTCAGGCGATCCGAGGGCGTCCTCGCCCGCCTAGTCTTATTTCACGATCACTTGATTTGCTTCGCAGGTAGACTTAGGTGTTATTCCGCCTTAGGCATTGAGAGTCCTGAGGGTCATTTCTCTAGTCGTCGGATCTTTGGACATTAATGTTGGGCGGGTGAAAACCGACCCCAACATAGATATGATTTTTAAAAAATTATTAATGTTTTTATATAATACCAATATTAGAAAAGCTTTTTTTAAAAGGCTTTTGTAAGTTTGTGGGACTCCTCATAAAAAAGATGTTAATTAAATTTAATAGTTTAAAGTTTCTGTTTCGAAAAAAAAAAAGAAAAAACCTAAAACTTATCTTGCACGCTACTTCTTCTTCAACTTCTCTTCTTTGCAGTTTTATTGTCGCACAAGTATCTTAACAAGTAGCAGTTTTTAGTCATGTAAGTAAATTAGTTTCGGTATAGATTAGAGTAAAAAGGGCATTCTTCGGCCAAAACATATATTTTTTTTATTATAAACTATGCTAGTTTCTAGTTTTTGATTATAACACTACATAAAAGTTGTCTCTAAATTTTTATTATAAACTATACTAATTTCTACTTGATGGGGATATGAAATAAATAATTTATCACTTCAACTCATCAAAGATTCCGAATACACTCATCAAGGCTTTCTTTGAATATGATATGATTATTTAGGTAATTAAATAATTCATGGATTGAAATTTAAATTATTAAGCTTTGTTTTGTTTGTTGAATAAAATAGTAACAGGAGATCCTAACATCTCTTTTGGTTTTTGTTTTTTTGCCAATAGAAATATGCCACCATTGGGAATAAAGAAAAACAAACCATCTGGAACGGAAAATAGCAAACCATGTGGAGTTATAAAGAACCAACTATGGGGAGCTCAGAAAAGAAATAAGAAGAAAAATCAACAAGCATTCATCAAGTCTCAAGCAGCTTCTAGGGCAATATTTCAAAACTGAAGTTCTATTTTATTGTTATTTTTATTTTTCTACAAGCTATTCAGAAATTTTGTAAAGAGGGCAGCGTTTTTATGAAATTTTAAAGTTTTTTTTACTTATTTTACTATTTTTTATGATATACAAAAAAACATTTTTTTTTAATTTTGCTTAGAACACCTAAAAACATTTGACCGGCACTCTTATTATTCAATAATCTAATTATATTATTTCAATTCAAGTTTTGGGTTATTTTAGCTGGTACCAATCACTCAACTAATAGCATTCAAATGATCACAACAACATATGCATAAACATATCACTTTACATTTTTATGTTTGACTGGTTATTTATTTGCCAAGTAACAATCGATGCTTATCAAAATTATAGTTGAAAGATCCTTTTAACGATGCAAATATTATATGGAAAATTATTGGGTTCATCCTTAGGGGTGAATCTCTCTTATTCACTTCCTCTTAATTAATCAATCAAAATTTGTCATTTAATCTAACTAAACAAATTAAAATAATTAATATTATCTAAATAAAAATATTAGAATAAATCATTAAAAAAATAATTACATTAAAATGTGTATTTTATATAAATTACTAATGGTTGTATATGTGTCAACTTTTTAAGTTCCCATATTATGGTTTATTACCCCCTCCAGATCTACTAAATTATTCAAATCAAGTGGTTTAAATCATTTAATATTTGTGAGGGTTAAGACTGACATCTTAAGGTTTATCATTCCTTTAAATTTACTAAATTAGTCAAATAGAGTGTTTTAAATCATACAACTTTGTACATTCGCTTGTGAGGGTTTAGGCTCTCATACTAAGGTTTAGTATCCTTTCAAATCTATAAATTTAGTCAAATTGAGTGCTTGAAATCATACAGTATTTTAGTTTGTTTGTGAGAATTTATATTCACATATTAGTGTTTAATACTCTTAAGTTTTATTTACATAATATTTATTGTTTTAATTTACATGACAAATTATGATTGTAAGAGGGGGTGAATAAGAAAGGTTCACCCCTAGGAGTGAACCTATAAATTTTCCTTATTCTATCATTACTTAACAGACAATTCTTGGGTCACGGGTGAACTTAACTTATTCACTTAATATGAATAATTTCGTAGATTTTAATTTAATTATTTTTAATGATTTAATCTAATTATTTTATTTAGATAATATTATATATATTTAATTTGTTTAATTAACAAATACATGGCAAATTTTAATTGGCTAATTAAGAAGGATGAATGAGAGAGGTTCACCCCTAAGGATAAACCCAATAATTTTTCTTACTTAACCATGTTCATCCGATGAAAATTTAAGCATTCTCATCCATCAATCGACATGAAATGCTTCTGTTATATGATTATAATTTGGTCATTTCAATTATATTATTCAATTTCATTTCTCAGACGAAGGCATTTCCTAACTCTAAATGCTTTAAATGTTTCATTTTTTTCTATATATATTATAGGGATTTCTAAATAATCATTCACACAATCAATGATAAACCCTATACTAATGAGTATTCGCCTCTATAGCTTTCTTCTCTGATTTTTCGTTTCTTCGTTTCTTCAGGCCAAATTCACAACATGTACCAATTTTAATTAATATGCAACATCATTCTCCAAATTATTACCCCTTCACACATTAAATTGTACGAGTGAGGTTACTTTTTTTTATCAAACTAATTCATTACGTAACTTAAACTTCAAACCCATACAACGATGGAATAATGCGTGATCTCAACACAGTTGTTGCTAAACTATAATAGCTGTCACATTAGCCAATCGAGAAACATAACTAAAACGGATAGAAAAAACAAAACTAAATTATGAGGCTTCGAATGTCAAAGAGTAGGCTTTTAGTACCAGTGAGATTACTAATAAGTAAGTGAGATTACTAATTAGTAATAAGTTAGATACGTTTATATTTCATTTGTGTTACTAATATATGAGATTCCAATTATGCAACAGAGTCCTATATTAGGATGAACCAACCCAAATTGGTTTTAATAATTAAATTTTGGTTTAGAATGAAACCAACTCAACATCGGGATTATATCATGATATAAATATGTTGTCGGTCTTAACAAGAACAAAGAAGAATCCTGTGATAAAGTATTTTGATAAAGGTTTAGGCTACATAGAGAGATACTCACATCGGAATCGGCTATAGTGCAGTGATTGATCAATGATGATCAATTTCGGGTTCGACTCCCGGCAGCTGAATATTTTTATGTCAGAAAATTTTACATCTGAAAATAAAACCAAAAAATTAATATAATTTAATAAGATCGATGACTTTGATGATATAGGTACTTTGGGTAGAAGTTGTGGTTTCTTGGATTGTAGATGCGCTTGAAGGCTAGCCTTGCGATCAGGTTGTATCAGTTCCTCCTCTTTTGGAACTGACTCTTTCTTTTCTTAATGTTCGACATGAATATTAGAAAGCTAAGAAATCCATCACCAATGTACAAAATTAACCATGCAATATTGATATTCTAGCGAGCGTGGAAGAAGATGAAAAGTAGAAGATCGATGCTTAGAGGTTCTGGCTTAGAGTATTTAGAAATACTTACTTAACTATGAATAACTACTAACCAATTTCTCTAGGTCACAAGATTTTTGTGAAAAATGTAACGTATAAAGAATTTCAACACATAGACAACTTTAATCCCTCTTTGATCCCAACATGCACATATGATGTAGATGACTTTCCTCTTAGTCTAGAGTCATGGATTTGACCAGTAAATTATGTGCATGTTTATCTCGACACCAACTTTGAATCATCATACAAAACATATCTCTTAATCTATGATATTTTTGAAGATTTTAGAGAAATTACCAAACAACATTGGGTTTGTTTATTATTTTACTAACTTTCATGTCAGAGAAGTTACTAACCAATTGTATCATGGACACTAGGTATTACTATAAATACTGGAATACTTAGAACAATTGGTTTTCATGATGGTATAATTGATTTAGTTTCAGTAGGTTTAATGACATTTTCTATTTTTTTTTTCAGGATACAATGAGCACAACTCTATATTTTGATTATGGAGGATATTATGTCAAGAACGGAGATGGGTATGATTGGATTTCAAGAGAAAAGAAAATGTACCCATAATTGTTCAAGAGATTTTCTGTGGAGGAAAATAGTTATTCGATGTAATTGGATGGTGAATGTAAGAAGCTTGGGATTAATTCAGCAAGGACAGAGCTGAAACTGAGTTTATAGCAGTGGACACAACACCTTTGAGACAATCATATATATGTGATGATGATGATGTTTATGTGTATTATATATGTGTGATGATGATTATGTTTATGTGTATCTAACCTCTATTGGTGTGGAAGAAGGTGGCCCAAGTGATGTAGCATTATTCTAATGTAATTTGTAATTTGTTTCTTACCATATGTTGGACAATTAAGAACTATTGTTTCTTGTATTCTCACTACTAAGAAGTGTTATGTTATGTGTGTTTGAATTTGGTTATTATTTGAACTATCCAAAGTTATTTGGGTTTGAAGTTGGCTAATATTTGAAATATAGTAGTTATTTGTATTTTAAACTAGTTAAGCTATGGATTATTTATTGTTTTTTGTGCATCTATGAAATACATAAATGACATATTGTTTTAATTGTGTTTAAAAAGTTGCAAACAGTGTCACTCCATACATTCGAACATGAAAGATATGAAGTGATTTTTAACTATATTTGTAAAGTTTTAAAATGCATCTATTTTGTCACATATTGACATTAAAATTTAATGTTGTATGGTTTGAAGATATTAATTGCAGTATTGCATTTACATTTACGTAATAGTTTAGATTTTTTTCTCTCGTCCTCATAATTTATTTTAGTTACATTTAAATTTTCCTTTTGGGTTGAAAATAAAATCAGAAACACTAATCAAGAACTACCCAATTTGCTTCCCATTTTTGGGGTTAAAAAAATAATAAATCATATTATTTTGTGTGTAAATTGCAAGCATTTCTTATTTTTTTTTTCACTTTATGAACATATAATTGAAATAGTTGTCTTATATATACCTAAATTTAATTTATTTCTCTTTATTTGGTGTAATTGCAATCATTTCTTATTCTCTTATTTTCACTTTATGTACGTATGAAATTATATTTAACTTTATGAATTTAGTTATAGTTCAAGTTCTTTGTTTAATTTAAAATATGAATAATGACTTTTCAAATTCTTTTCATAATGATATAAGCAAATGTATTGAATGTCACACTATAAAAATTTAATTTAAAATATGAATAATGACTTTTCAAATTCTTTTCATAATGATATAAGCAAATGTATTGAATGTCAAACTATAAAATTAAATAAAAATATAATTTAATATACATATGGATGATGAGGTGGATGCATGATAAGAGAGCAAAGCTAACTTTATATATATAGATAACTAATTCCTTTTTTTTTAAATAATTAATCCTATTTTATTCGTATTTGTCTACTTAAATACGTAATTTTATTAAATAAAACCAAGAAGTAAGTAAAATTTGAAAATAAAAGGAAATAAATTTATAATTGTTGTTTATCTTATACTCAATTAAATTAAAAAATTTAAAATAATTTTATCTATTGTAACACACAAATTGTTTTTTCCATCAATCACCATATATACTTTTAAGATGAGATTGATAGCGTTAACTAACAAAAGATGCAAATCTTCATAGAAAATGTGGTATTGCCTATTAGTCATATTATTTCATAGAGACATTGTAAATGTAGTATAAATTTCACAACTCAACTGGACTACTAAAATTTGTTTTTCAAAATCCTTGTACAACTAACAAAATAGCAAAAACCCCAGACATATAACTATGAACAAATGTGCAATACTCTGATTCTAGGGAATACTATGTATTACATGACGGCGCACATGTCTTTATTACGTGGCGTATGATGGCGCACATATATTTATGTATTTATTACGTGGCCAGATTTAATTGGGTATAGGCTAACTTTCGGTTTTTAATAAACATTTCCCTCAAATTACAAAAATCATATTTTCTCCCAAATCCAAAATCTAGGGTTTACGTCGTGAGAGAGAGTGAAGCTCCAGCTCGAGCCCTTCATAAATTCCGTTCAATTTGCACACATGAAGCCAAAGTAAGTTCAATTCTCTCATTCTGTAACGACGGCAAACCGGAATTAGGGAATTTTGGTGGTGTCAATCGACACCATAGGGATGTGTCGATCGACATAAGGTTCGTGATTCTTGAAAATGTTTTTTTTCAGGTGGTGTTGATCGACACCAGTGGAGGGTGTCGATCGACCCTGTTTCTGCAGAATTGGGTTGGTTCGATTTAATTGTTCGATTTTTGGCCGGTTTTGGGTGCGGAACCCTAGGGCTTCATATATAAACCCTTTTCTCATGCATCAGCCATGTTTTAGGAGAGAAAACACGTAAGTTAGAGAGAAAAGGTGATTGAGAGGGTTCTTGAAGGTGTTTTGTACGTTGTGATTGAGAGAAAGGGGAGGACATAGTTGACTATTCGGTAGAGAGGAGAAACAGACGATCAAAACAGATCTGATCGGTGTGAAACTTTGTAGGTAGGTTATCCTATCTCTTATCTAACTATAGGAGAAATCGGATTCTAGTTCCAATCTGAATCTTATGAGTTATGGTTATTTTCCTGTGAGTGATCTTGTGTAGTTTCGTGTTTCGATCAATCAACTTGGGAAGCATTTTCCCGGCGATTCAGAAGGATTTAGGAGAGGGTCTATATATCGTTGGAAATATCTCTCTGTCTAGTTTTCAGATTGGGTTCCGATCTGGATTCTAAGGTAAGCTCCGATCTCTGTGTTCTTTTGAAGTCAGCGCGTCAGTTTTGTTTTTCTAGAAATCTAATTGGGTTTAGGGAAAATCCCTTGTTGTGAGTTCTAGTGATAGAGAAAGAGAATCAGTAGCTTATAGGCTTGTGAGAGGCTCTGTGTTCATGTTATTCATTTCTTTCCTTTCCCGTTTTCCAAGGTGAGTGTGCGACCATGGCTTCTGGGTGATTTAGGGTTTGTAATGAAGCATTATGTGGAGTATTTGATGATTATCGATTTTGTGAATGGTTTTGTGATTGAGATTGTGTGACATCTCTGTGATTTCGTGTTGTTATGATATGTTTATCGATGTAAGGCCATCGCTTGATTGACTAGGAATCGAGCAATGAGAGGATAGGCTCGATTATGTGTTATGCGATGAGGTGTTGATCGACACCTAGTGGTTGTGTTGATCAACACTAGTGTTTTGGCTGTTGTGTTTATGCGATTGAGGTATCGATCGACACCTAGTGGTTGTGTCGATCGACATCCCTAGCTGTAATTGTGAATTGTGTTGATTAATCATGTTGATGATTATTTGTGTTTGGTGTTATTTCTATTGAGCATGAATGATAGGACGTGGATGGGATGACCGTCTCACTGAGTATTTATGATAATACTCACACAACTTATTTTTCCATGTGTTGCAGGTAAAAGATTGTGATCGTGAAATCATGGCTATGAAGAGGAGGATGATTTGGGTCTCGGTTATGTGTTCATTATTTAGAAGAGCTGGTTAGGTTGTTGGTTATTCTAGAATGGTTGAATTGGTTTAATGTTTATGTGTTTTCCGCTGATTGATGTTGATTACTTGAGAATTAGTAATTGTAAAAAAAAAAAAAATTGGGTGTTTTATTTTGGTATCAGAGCCGTTACTATTTTTGGGAAGTAGGTTGAATGATGATTTGAGATTGTGAGTTAGAATTGATTATGAGTAGTTAGTCAATTCAGTGAGTTTGGAGTCTAGATCATCCTCTTTGAGCGTTCAATGAAATCCACGGTATGTCTTGTTTGATTTCTATCTCTGTTAGTTTTAGTATCTTAGCTAGTAACCCTGGGTAATGCAGAGTAATAGATACTGGTGCGAGTGGTCACGGTAGAGGTAGAGGTCTGTAGGGATCAAATCTCCCCTAGAAGAATCGATAAGCCTAAAACGACATCGTATTCGCCAAGCCGGCCCAGCAGTCAAAGCCCAGAAGACAGAGGCTCATTAACGGCCCATCACTGTTTGTCTCAACCAAATTGTATTTCTATAAATAAGCATGTACCCCCCTCATTTGAGGGGATCCGATTTTTTGAGTTATAATAAGACAAAAATAGCTCTGATCTTGATAAATAAGAACAACTTCTGAAAACCCTAATTTGCAATCTTCTCTAAGTGTTTGAAACCCTAAAGAAGCTCTATTTCGTAGAATCTTCACAATTTCTATTGTGTGATTTTCCAGCATGCACAATTTGGCGCTAGAAGGAGGGGATCTACTCGCAACACTAGCTTCATACACGAAACAAACACTTAGACGAACCCGCAAAGATGTCAATAATGAACCCGCAATCTTCAGCGACTGAAGGTGGTTCAGATCCAAGGGAGCTCGCTGAGAATGGGCAAGCAAGCATAAACAGCCAGTCTGATTTGGAGGAAAAACATCAGAGAGGGAGACAACAGCTCGCCTCGCTGTCTAGAAGCTCGCTTCGTCACCTGGCGCTCCTCGCCTCGACGTCTGGCAGCTCGCCTTGCGGTCCTATCAATCTCTGAGTCACAAGATTACTCTTCAATTCACTTCACCAACCTCGACAAGCTCGCAGCACTGTGTATGACTTCGGTCTTACCAAGTCGAGCTCGGTTTGTTAACGATTCTAATCACGATTTTATATTCGCCACAAGCAGCTCGCAACTCGGCGTCGTGAGCTCCGGTGAAGTAAATTCGACTTTCCTCTAATGAGATCTAGGTCTAGCCGTAGAATGGGATCAACCTCGCAACCGCTTTTTCGGCCTTGCGATCTTAAGAAAATCAAATTGAGCACCTCGCTCCGCCGCGCTACGACAAACAAAATCGAATCGGACCACCTCGCCAATCTCCATCTCGGCGTTAATATGCCAAAGAGTTTCATCTCGCGCCCTTGTCGTAATCCATTCCGTCGTCGCTTCAGGACCTCGATGCGTCAAAAAGACTTGGTCTCAATGTCACTTTGTCAATTAGGAGCAGCAAGACAAATCATTTTAACCTCGCGGCTAAATTTGATTTACGCTCTTTACCGACCACGAAGAAGAGTTGAGACTCGAGTCAAGATTCAAATTATCTCGCTCGAATCAATTACAAAATCAAGAGAGCACCTCGTCAACATCCTTTTGTAATTGGACATCTTCGACATTCTCCCCAGTGATTCCCACGAGCAACAAAGCTCTTCCGCCTCGCCGTGACGGCTCGTCCACCTAGACGCTCTCTCCTTACCTTTTGAGTTCGTCGGACTCGACACTAAAGATGGAATCGACTTCTCCGGACAAGCTCGCGGCTCGCAAATTTAATTCAAACCAGTCTACCATTTTGCAAGCTTCTCACAAATTGATCTGGGCCTAGTCTCACGATTCAACAAGTCACTTTGCAAAATATGAACTCGAGAGCTCTTTTTGCTTCGCCTCGTCTCCATAATCTCTCTCTCCCTTGCAATCTCTAAAATTCAATTTCGTAGCTCCGCGAGTCGACTGAGTCAACTCGCTAAACTCGCTGCTATCTCTTTCTTTTCATTTTGCAGAGAATGTCATACAAAATACGAGCTACCAGCCTCACTAAATCGACAATGCGAGCAAGTTTTTGTAACACAATTTTGTCTCAGCTTTGTGAGCTCGTCGTCACCTCGCCGACCAGGCAAGCTTGCGGCCTCGTCGCTCTCTCCATCAAATGAGCTCGCGGCCTGGCAGCGTCTCGCCGACCACGACCCTTACTCGAGGTAATAAGAACTACGAATGGCTTGATCCCTTTCGAGGGTACGTAGGCAGCCTTTTTATAAGGCACAGTTATAAAATCTATTTTTCTCTTTTATTATCGAGTTTAACTCTTCAGCTAAGGGGCGACTCGATCCCTTCATAGGGTGCGTAAGCAGCTCATGTTCTGACGAGTTCAGTTACCTCCTCAAAAAGGGGGGAATGGCTCCGTATATTCATACTCTCAAACACGATCAACTCGCTAAACGACTTAAATTTCTAAACGCGACAGTTGTTACAACTAGATCAACTCGCTAAACGACTTAAATGTCTAAACGCGACAGTTGTTACAACTCGATCAGCTCGCTAAACGACTTAAATGTCTAAACGCGACAGTTGTTACAACTCGATCAGCTCGCTAAACGACTTAACTGTCTACACGCGACACGATCAACTCGCTAAACGACTTAAATGTCTAAACGCGACAGTTGTTACAACTCGATCAGCTCGCTAAACGACTTAACTGTCTACACGCGACACGATCAACTCGCTAAACGACTTAAATGTCTAAACGCGACAGTTTTTACAACTCGATCAGCTCGCTAAACGACTTAACTGTCTATACGCGACACGATCAACTCGCTAAACGACTTAAATGTCTAAACGCGACAAACGACTTAACTGTCTACACGCGACACGATCAACTCGCTAAACGACTTAAATGTCTAAACGCGACAGTTGTTACAACTCGATCAGCTCGCTAAACGACTTAACTGTCTACACGCGACTCAATCAACTCGCTAAACGACTTAAATGTCTAAACGCGACAGTTGTTACAACTCGATCAGCTCGCTAAACGACTTAAATGTCTACACGCAACTCGATCAACTCGCTAAACGACTTAAATGTCTAAACTCGACTCGTCGTCATTACTAAATGTCTAAACGCGATAGTTGTTACAACTCGATCAGCTTGCTAAACGACTTAACTGTCTACACGCGACTCGATCAACTCGCTAAACGACTTAAATGTCTAAACGCGACAGTTGTTACAACTCGATCAGCTCGCTAAACGACTTAACTGTCTACACGCGACTCGATCAACTCGCTAAACAACTTAAATGTCTACACGCGACTCGTCGTCATTACTAACCATAATGACGATCTAAAACACTTCATCGCGAAGTCAACCTATACATCCAAAGTGGATAAAGCACGCTATATAAATTTAGAGTTCATCACTGGAGCGGATGTATTAAGTAGAATACGACCGTAAACCAGGATGTTCATCTCGCGAACCCAGTTATACTTAACACTGGTCGAACTTGGCAAACATAATCTGGTCAGAGATTATTATCGGGCAAGATATTCCTGGGAATATCTATACTCCGAAATTTGCTTCAAGTAAACAAACTATAACAGGCCTAGCTGACGAGCTATAACAGGCCTCGCCAAACATGGCAAATTTTGGGGCAACACTATCAGTGTTTCGCCTCTAAGCGTCTTAAAACCGCATCGCCTCAAAGCGTCTTAAAACCGCATCGCAACTAAGTGTCTTAAAACCGCATCGCTTCTAAGCGTCCTAAAACCGCATCGCCTTAAAGCGTCTTAAAACCGCATCCCAACTAAGCGTCATAAAACCGCATCGCCTCTAAGCATCTTAAAACCGCATCGCCTGTAAGCGTCTTCAAAACCGCATCGCCTCTAAGCATCTTAAAACCGCATCGCCTCTAAGCGTCTTAAAACCGCATCGCCTCTAAGTGTCTTAAAACCGCATCGCCGTTTAGCTTCCTAAAACCGCCTCGCCGATAAGAGCGGTTCGTCGTTATCTTCAGCAACACATCGTCGTTGGGTTCATCGACAACAAAATCGAATCCTCGCCAATAGGCTCTTTGAAAAATAAAACGAATAATCACAACAGGTCTCGCCAAAAACGGCAAATCTAAAAACGATAAAGCATGTCGCAAGAAATCCGAATTTTATATATTTGGGTTCGACCTACCAGGCAGATAAAATGTCACAGGTTGGATAAAGCCGTCCAGGCATGGAAACAAAAAACAAGTCCTAAACCTTAGCAAAACAAAAAGGAAAATCCTAAAAATCTATTACAAAAGTTTGGATTAGGCGACCAGCTCGCCCTGTTCGACACCTTTATCCTTGATCTGAGCATCAGCGCCAGCTGAACCCTCCAACTCACCACCTTCCTTTGCCATTTCACCGCCAGCCGGTGCGGAAGGTACACCCGAACTCGCAACATCGCCAGTCTTGGGATCCTTTTCTAGTGGAGTCGGCTCGCGCTGAAGTTTGGTTGCTACAGTTTGATCGGGATCAACAGTCTTGTCTGTCTCGCCCGACTCGCTGTCGCTCAACTCCTCGCTCGCGCTTCGCAGCCGCATACCCAAGGAGCCATCGTTAGAGCCATAAGGTACATTGATACCAACAGACTTAGCGCTAACTTCGACTCGCAGAGAAACAACGATATCCGCTACATTAATGGGGGAGACATAGTTCATACCTAGAATCTTCCGCAACTCGTCGGACATCTCGTCGAAGACATCGTAGGCAGAACCCAGCGTTGCCTTGTTCTCAACTAGAAGAGCACATTCAGCGATGGGATCGAAAGACTCTTCAGCATTCTCCAGGTCGTCGAGGAGTTGAAGGTTGGAGTCCGTTTGCGAGAGAAGGACCATCTTCCTTATCGGCTTTTTCATCATTCGACAAAAAAGCTCGTTAGCGAGGTCCAGTTTAGCTTGAACTTCTGCAGCCGCGGATCGCCTCGCAGATGAAGCTGCCATCTCGAGATCCCTCTCGCGACTTGCTTTCAGAGCAAGCAATTCTGCCTCCAGCTCGGCAGCTTTCTCCTCGGCTTTCTTCTTCTCAGAACCAACTCTATGAAGATGAACGCCCAGATCGTCGTTGCTCTTCTTATAGGCATCTCGCTCAGTAGCGAGTTCGCTCATTTCCTTTGCAAGCCGCTTCATCTCGGCTTCTTCCTTCTTCCTGGCCTCGTCAATAAAGGCCTTCCTAGCCCTCGCCTCTTGATCATACGCTATAACCATCCTGTTGCAGTGAGCGATAGCCTGCAGAAGAGTTGGAAGTATGAGAAATGAAGCAAGGCAGAACGGAGAATAATCAGGTCGCGAAACTCGCATAGGTGAAGCAATCTCCCTCGTCTCGCGACTTTGCCTTAGGACAGGGGAGGGATAAGAAAACAATTCGGCAAGAGGACAATGACCACCAACTCGATCCTCTCGACTAGATGCACTCGTCTCCTCGCGATCAGACGTACTCCTATTCTCGTATCCGCGAAACCGACCACAGCTTGAACTCGCATCAACGACCGATTCGCTGTTAGCAGAATACGCCCAGATCAGTTTTTCCTTCTCGGCGGGCTCCGCAGATCTCGCAAACTTGATCGAATTTGTTGATGACATTGTTTTCGGATCAAAAAGGAAGAATGTTCGAATCTCCTCAAAAACACGGCGGCGGCGATGAAGAACACAGCGGTGGTGAAGTGACGGGACGGGAAAAAAAAAAGTTAACGAAAACTTGAAAGAAAAACGAGAGAAAAGAGAGAGAGAACAACCTGTTTTCGGAGAAATGAGAATTATGGGAAGTATTTGAGGAGCATCGCTCCTTATAAAGGCATTTATGACGATTCTAGTTTCGAGGAGGGCCTCATTTTAATTTGGGCCAAGAATCTAAGCTTAAAGTATCACAGTTTCATAGGAAACCAGACCGACTTGCGATGCCTCAACTTCGTATTAGCTCGAAAGCGCAACTTCAGGAGTTCACTTTCTCAAGACTTCGATTCTCAGCGATTACCATGATCTCGTAGTAGCGGTGGAGTTGATCAAGTCGCATCAAAATCAATTCGCGACTTCATCAGATCAACTTGCGACTTCGTCTTCGTCAAATCGAATCGCGACTTCGTCTTCATCAGACCAACTCGCGACTTCGTCTTCATCAGATCGAATCGCGACTTCGTCTTCATCAGACCAACTTGCGACTTCACCTTCCTCAAGTCGACTCGCGACTTTTCATCGTCAAATCGAATCGCGACTTCATCTTCATCAGACCAACTCGAGACTTCATCTTCATCAGATCAACTCGCGACTTCGTCTTCATCAGATCAACTCGCGACTTCGTCTTCATCAGAATCGACTCGCGACTTCGTCTTCGTCAAATCAAATCGCGACTTTGTCTTCGTCAAATCGAATTGCGACTTCGTCTTCATCAGACCAACTCGCGACTTCGTCTTCTTCAAATCGAATCGCGACTTCGTCTTCATCAGACCAACTCGCGACTTCGTCTTCATCAAACCAACTCGCGACTTCGTCTTCGTCAAATCGAATCGCGACTTCGTCTTCATCAGACCAACTCGCGACTTCATCTTCCTCAAGTCGACTCGCGACTTCGTCTTCGTCAAATCGAATTGCGACTTCGTCTTTGTCAAATCGAATCGCGACTTCGTCTTCATCAGACCAACTCGCGACTTCATCTTCCTCAAGTCGACTCGCGACTTCATCTTCATTAGATCAACTCGCGACTTCGTCTTCATCAGAATCAACTCGCGACTTCGTCTTCGTCAAATAGAATCGCGACTTCGTCTTCATCAGACCAACTCGCGACTTCGTCTTCGTCAAATGGAATCGCGACTTCGTCTTCATCAGACAAACTCGCGACTTCGTCTTCATCAAAATCAAATCGCGACTTCGTCTTCGTCAAATCGAATCACGACTTCGTCTTCATCAGACCAACTCGCGACTTTGTCTTCGTCAAATGGAATCGCGACTTCGTCTTCATCAGACTAACTCGCGACTTCATCTTCATCAGATCAACTCGCGACTTCGCTTTCGTCAAAGCAACACGCGACTTCATCTTCATCAGATCAACTCGCGACTTCATCTTCCTCAAGTCGACTCGCGACTTCATCTTCATCAGATCAACTCGCGACTTCGCTTTCGTCAAAGCAACTCGCGACTTCGTCTTCATCAGATCAACTCGCGAGTTTGCCTTCGTCAAAGCAACTCGCGACTTCGCTTTCGTCAAAGCAACTCGCGACTTCATCTTCGTCAGATCAACTCGCGACTTCGCCTTTGTCAAAGCAACTCGCGACTTCGCCGTCGTTAAAGCAGCTCGCGACTTCATCTTCGTCAAATCAACTCGCAGATAACTCGTACCGATCGGCTCGCCGAATTTGGGACTCAGCGATAGTAGTGACTTGAACGAGTGTGTGACTTGTGCTCTTTTCCCCCTTGGTCTAGTTTTTTCCCATCGGGTTTTCTAGACAAGGTTTTTACCGAGGCTCGTTCACACACTTATACGTCTTCGTATCGCCGCCTAGCATCATATTGGCCAGTTCGCCGAAGTTGGAAACAATCTCGTAATCTCGCCAAAACCGATTTGTGACCTCACTTCGCCATCTCGCGGTTAATCTCCCGAATTGCCTTGCGTCATCAACGACTCGCACCTTGTAAAGCGGCTTGCGTATTACGAGCTCGATTAGCTCGCGACTTCGCAGGATCGAAATCAACTCGCTCATAACGTCACACGGTGAACTCGCCGAAATTGGGTACAAATCTTATCATCTGGGCTCGGCATCATCATCAGCACGTAAACCGTCTAAACGGAAATCGATTCCTCACTCGGACACCCTTACTTCAACACTTTTATTTATAAAACTGTTGAACTGGGGGGCTAACTGTAGGGGTCAAATCTCCCCTAGAAGAATCGATAAGCCTAAAACGACGTCGTATTCGCCAAGCCGGCCCAGCGGTCAAAGCCCAGAAGACAGAGGCCCATTAACGGCCCATCAGTGTTTGTCTCAACCAAATTGTATTTCTATAAATAAGCATGTACCCCCCTCATTTGAGGGGATCCGATTTTCTGAGTTATAATAAGACAAAAATAGCTCTGATCTTGATAAATAAGAACAACTTCTGAAAACCCTAATTCGCAATCTTCTCTAAGTGTTTGAAACCCTAAAGAAGCTCTATTTCGTATAATCTTCACAATTTCTATTGTGTGATTTTCCAGCACGCACATGGTCGTGGTTGGGGTAGTGGTCGAGGACCAGTTATAGAGTCTTCTGATAGCGTGGATGCGAGTGTTGCGTAGAGTGCTACGCTGGAGTAGCGACTAATTCACAGACGCATCATGTGGGATCCGTCAATAAGACCAGAACGAGTGTCAGCGTGAGTGTTATTTGTGTTGGGAGGGGTGCTGGAGTGATTGGTGTTGTGACAGGCCCACGCGTGGGTGCTGCTGCAGTGGGAGTTCAGGGTCGAGATGATCGCGTGGCGGATTTGCTAGCCTTGATATTGGAGCGGTTACTAGGTGCGGTGCCAGTGTAGGCCCCACTGGTGGCTCCAGTGGTAGAGGTGCAGCCGAGGACTGTGATTGCTGAGCTGCGTCTGACTTATCTAGAGATGATTAATTAGATGTAGAGGCTTAGTACGGTTTTCTTTTTACGTGGTGTTGGGCCTGAGGAGGCTGATGAGTGGCGCATGAGGATGGAGCATAATTTCTGTTCCATTTGATGTCTGGGGGATTATCAGGTAGAGTTGGCAGCACATTACCTTTGTGGTGATGCGCATGGTGGATTGGTATTGAGGCCAGGAGGTCAGGTACAGTGTGGACCTGGGGTGAATTTTTAGCTGAGTTTAACGCTAAGTTTTTCCCTTAGGAGGCTTTGGATTGTCACGGGATGAGGTTTGTAGAGCTGGTTCAGGGGGACCGGACAGTGCGTGAGTATGACTCAAAGTTTAGCAGGCTGCCGGTTTATATAGATTGAGACATGGAGGTCGAGCAGACTAGGTGAAGAGGTTCCTGAGGAGACTTCAAACAGATTTTTGGACACGTTATAGAGTGTCAGAGTACGCCTTGAGGGTTGCTGCAGCTATTGAGGAGGACCTGAAGGGTTAGAAAGCTGCAGTGGTTCCAGTAGTGGTTGCTCCTGTTGTTCACCCGAGGAGACAGAAACAACATGGTGATTTTGGTTCTGGCAAGGGCGGTAAGCTTGCGCAAGGACAGAAGAGGAAATGGGATGATGTTTCTGGAGCGAGTCAGAGTGGTCGTGGATGCCTTGGGTGCGGGATCATGCATCACAAACTGGAGAGTTATCCTAGGAAGGACGAGGCTCAGGACTTTTGAGTGTGCTATCTGATATATCATGGTTTTTATGGTTTTTATACCATGATATATGTCAATTTTATAGAGTCTTTTGGTGTTTTCTAGTGTTTGGTGTTCAATTCTAGGTACAAGGACGCTTTGGACTCAATTGTTGTTTACTGGAGCATTTTGGAGCTTAACGGAATGAGCGGTCAAAGTGGCAAGTTCGAAATGAAGATTTAGAGGCAGTGTCGAGCGACATGGATACTAGTGTCGCTCGACACCGAAGAAATGCAAGCGTCGATTGACATACTATCAGTGTCGATCGACACGACTATCGGACCAGACCAGAATTAAAGTTTTGGAAGATTTCCGTTTCTGCGCCAAAAAGTCCAAATGTTTGCAATTAGGCCCAAGACGTTTTGTACTCTATAAATACTTATTTTCAGCCATTGTTTAGGCTATGCTTTATTTTCTTAGAGATATTTTATACAAGGGTTTTATTATTCTTGTTTATGTCTGAGTAATTCCCTTGTTAGGTTTTAGGATTTTCAAAGGATGAATAAGAATTGTTAGAGTTTATTTACTATGAGATCTTGCATCATATTTATGATTCTTCATCTTAATTGCTCTGAATTCTGATTTAGGCCTGAATTAGATATCCTAGGTTGTTTAATAGATGAAACATCATTATTGAATTGCCTAAATTGAATCATAGGTGAGCAGAGATTCGATTCGCAATGACAGTTGGCTTTGAATCTATGTGAACAATCGAACCTGATTTTATTGCTTGTTTAGATTAATCTGATTTAGCAACGACAGTTGGTTGTCTAGGGTTTAAACATAGATAGTATTTGCAACGACAGTTGATTTACTTTACAACAGTGTTTCGAGTTCTAGAATTGCACTTCATCAATCCCATAGTAACTTTGTTGTACAATTTGTAATCATTCCTGCGAATTCTCTAAAGCCTAGTGTTTGTCTCCCATTGATTTTAAAGCACTACATTTACTTCTGATTTACTGTTTTCTGTAATTTATTTACAATCTTATTTGCTTAGCTTAGTCCAAAAGTTTTTATCTATTGTGCAACTGATTCCCTGTGGATTCGATATCCCAAGTACTAGAAGCGATCTCTTAATTTGAGAGAGTAGGACAAAGGGAAATTTGACCATATCACTATCATTGTAGAGAATCAGGGCATATGAGGCAGATGTATCCCAAGTTGCAGCAGATGGCAGTGGCGGCGGTTCAGCCGGTGGTAGCGCAGCCGGTGGCATAGACTGCAGCAGTGCAGCGAGCGCGGAGGACCTGAGAGAGCAAGTCGAGAATTGAGCTGTGTTTCTTTTATGTTTCCAGTTTGAGAGTTTTAGCTTTTGCTATGATGTTTTCTGAATTTTTTTATTTTCATTTAGTGTTGAAACGATTATTACAATTTGAAATTTATAAGCCGAGTATTTCTTATATCTTTGACTTGTGGTGTTTTGGTGTTGAGTGTAGTGGAGAGTCTGAAATTGAAGTTTTATGAGGAGTTATAAATGTCTATTTTTCGAAAGACTCTAGTGGAACACCCTGTGCAATTGGGTTATTCGAGTTAACCTGAGGATTGGTTATGATGTGATAATATTCCGGGTGAGGGAATATCATGTTTGGAACCACACGAGGTAATTCTAATTGATAGATATTTATAGATGTTTCAGAATTTATAACTCTAGGGGATGAGGATTTCCCCGGATAACTCATTGGGAGATGAGGAATTCTCTTGAGGGATGAGAATTACCATGTATACTTATTTGGGATGAGGATTTCCCAGTATAAGTAAGGAGAGATAAGGATTACTCTCGAGGGGATGAGTATTTACCTGTATACCGATAGCTCAAAGGATGCGTTCATGTGTGTGTGCAGGTTGAGGAGATGAGTTAAGATTAATTAATGTCTAAACATGGTTATAAGCATAAAACTAGATATGGGCCTTAGGGATCAGGATAGATGATCTCGAGTGAGGCTAACCAGGTTGGGACATGAGTTGGTTTATGGCAGACGAGTATGAGGGATTCGAGTTGAGAACCAGTAGTACTGACCGGGTTGGGTCAGAAGTTGGTCTATGGTAGACTTTGTTGAGGAATTCGAAAGACCCTAGTAGACGCTCTGTGTTTTTGGGTTGTCAGAGGTGACTAGAGTATGGTTACGTGGAGATGGTATTCCGGAGTATGGAATGGCAGGTTAGTATTGCAAAAGGTAGTTCTAGTCAACATGTGCTTATACTCGTAAGAATCGATTACTCTAAGGGAAGTATTTTTCCTTATATATAACCAGAGCTTGAAGGAGACGTCCTGAGAGTGGAGTGGTACCAGCATCGGAAGCTCAAGGGATTAGTTCCTCAGAGTATGAGGTTGCCGTGATGAGTATAGGTTATCAATGTCTGATCGCGGTATGAGCATGAGACTGGATATAGACCTCAAAGTTTGGGTGTGTAATCCCGAGTGATTTGGTGGCAAATCGTGAGAATATGTCTCGGTGACCAGTGTGTTAGGATTCGAGGATGAATCCATTATTAGTGGGGGAGAATTGTGACGACCGCAAACCGAAATTAGGGAATTTTGGTGGTGTCGATCGACACCATAGGGGTGTGTCGATCAACACAAGGTTCGTGAATCCTGAATAATTTTTTTTCAGGTGGTGTCTGTGGGGGTCGAAACCAACACAACTAGAATTTGTAAGAGTTCTAGGGAAGCTTGTGAGATTTCTATGGTAAGCTAGGGTTCAAGAGAGATGTCAAGAGATTGTTTATTGCTTTGAAAACGTATGAGTACCAGATTCAGTCTGAAATTGCGGATCCCCTTTAGGGTTGATACAAAGAAGTATTTATAGCTATTCCTAAGGCTGCTGCATCTTCCCATCTTCTGCGGAGTCGGTCACATCATCATGAGCTTCGCGTCCGGACCGGGCTATCGTCACGTTACTGGGCTCGAAGGCTTTTGGATAGACACTGCAATTGAGGAGTGAAGTGAGCGATCGGCCCATGGCGAGTCGACAGTCGGGTCGCGACCGAGGGCTCGGTCGGTCCGGAGTGCTCGGTCGGTCCGGAGTGCTCGGTCGGTCCGGAGCGCTCGGTCGGTCCGGAGTGCTCGGTCGGTCCGGAGCGCTCGGTCGATCCGGAGTGCTCGGTCGGTCCGGAGTGCTCGGTCGGTCCGGAGTGCTCGGTCGGTCCGGAGCGCTCGGTCGATCCGGAGTGCTCGGTCGGTCCGGAGTGCTCGGTCGGCCCCGAGTGCTCGGTCGGCCTCGCCTAGACCCGGTCCTTCCCCGCTTCGCTTAAGTTCCCATTTCCATGTGCTCCGCTCCGCAGGAAGATTTGGGTTCCGCTAGGCATCCTTTGTTCAGGATCTGGAGAGCCATCTCTTTGAGTGATTTGCCTTTAGATGTTAATGCTGAGGGGGTGAAAACCGACCCCAACAGTTAGCCCCCCAGCTCGGTAGTGTTAGAGCTAACAGTGCCGAGTTTGAAGATGTGTTAGATATTAGCATTAACGTTTGAAGTCGAAGTGTTCGCCCACTTTTTCTACAGTATGCTTAAAGACTCATCTTGTTCAATATTCCCCCTCAAGTTCATACAGCAACGTGGAACATGAACTTGGAAAACACAAGATGGTGGCCTCGTTAAAACCTTAGTAGGGAAAACCCTTTGGGACAAAACCACTACTTAAGGGAAAAGAGTGCCACGCATAATGACGAGGGGATTTGAACAAGGAACTTGGTCCTTCGTGGATCACTTGCCATTGCTTGGCCTCAGTCCATCTTCTTCGGGTTTAGCTAAGGCTTCCCCTCGGGTTTGCTCCATGTCTTTAAAATTCCGACCTCGGCTTCTCTTTGCATGTTTCTCATGGATGAAGCTTGCTCTTGGTCAATTGCTCATGAATGAGGCTTTGTTTGCTCATGAATGAGGCTCTGTTTGCTCATGAATGAGGCTTCGCTTGCTCATAAATGAGGCTTTGTTTGCTCATGAATGAGGCTACGCTTGCTCATGAATGAGGCTTCGCTTGCTCATGGATGAGGCTTTTGTTTAGGTTGTGAAAACGCAAATGCGCTCACGTTCTTTATCTGCCAACGTTGCTGTTGGGCTTTGTATGTTGGTGTTGTTCTCTAGACACGTCTGTCCGAGAACAAGATCACCTTTGACTTTGACCAGCTCTCGTCCTGGGTTTCAGAGTGACGCGTCCAGAACGTATTCCGAACGGAGGTCACTATCAGCTGCATTACCAACGATGTTGTTGGGTTTCTGAGTGATCAGGAGGGTCATCCGGAGACGATTCTGAACACTGGAATTTATATAGCGCGCTGTATCCGTTGTGGATGTCATTGTGTTCGTATCTCTACACTATTGCTGTGGCCAGCAACAATAGATGCAGAACGACTCTACTCGAATAAAACTCTGATCAGTCCATAAAAGACAAGCTGTTCTCATGATGAGTGCTGTGGCGAGTGTTTGTGATTGACGATGATGTTGTCAATGACGTCGTGAAGGAGTGGCGAACGGGTACCCCACTCCCCCCTCTTTTAGACGAAAGAGGGAACTGAAGTCGTCTAGAGACTGGTGAAAACACTCACTCCCCCCCCCCTAAGGCGGAGGAGATCATGTGAGCTCGTCCGGAACGAGGCTGAGTGAAGAGTGGAATCCCCCCCCCCTTTTGGATGGAGGGGGGGGGGGCAACTGAACCTATCCGAAGATAGGCTGCCTACGTACCCTTTGCAGGGATCAAGTCGCCTCGTAGTTCATAGGAAGAGCGTCTAAGAGGGTGGTGGCGTCGCCGCGGACTGGGTGGGATCGACCGCTGGCTTGGTTTTCCCGCCCCTCCTAGCGCGAACTTCTTCTTCGCTTCGAGCGAAGTCTGCAGCGCGGTGGAGAGCGTCCTGGATGGTCGCGGGTGGATTGACAGTCAATTCCTGCCAGAATGGAGAAGGGCACCGGAGTGCTCCTCTCAAGGCCTCCAGCGCGGATGTGTTGGTGATACCGTCCACCTTTGACAGTGTATGCTTGAATCTTGTCACGAAAGACCGCAGGCTTTCATTCTCACCCTGCTTGTTCGTCCACAGCTCCGCATCATAGATCTTTCCTTCGGCGAAGATGTTGTAATGTTGCACAAACATCTCTGAGAATTGATCGAAGGTGTGGACTGAATTCTTCTCCAGCTTGTAGAACCACTGGAGGGCAGGCCCTTTGAGGCTCTCTACGAACAGTTTGCAGTAGCCAACGTCTTTCTCGGCTACTGTGAAGTTTGCCCTTCCCAAGGCGACTTCGAATTCCATCAGATGTATAGCAGGGTCAGTGGTTCCTTCATAGATTGGAAGCTTGATTTTTCCGGGATCGGAGATTGGAGTTCTCGCGACCCTCTCAGCGAAGGGTGTGTTCCGTGCTTTCTCGAGCACAGAGGCGATCCCAGGAGCCTTCGCCGTGCTCCAGTACATCTGTAGTTGGGTAGCCTTTAGGTCAGAGGCGACCTGGTCTAACTGGGCTTTTAGCGCAGCGACCTCACCATCTCGGAAGCCTTGCGGAGCCCTGCGCTCTTGTTCCCTCCTGTAGAGCTCCGCTATGATCGCATCTCCTTCTTCTGCGGCCGTAGCATGGTCAACTTCTGGGTCGACTCGAGCACGTCTTCGAGGAGGCAGATCCTCATCTGATTCTCCAATCATGCGCTCGGGAGTTAGATCGGATTCCCGACGAGGCGGTGGTGGAGGCAAATCCTCTGGATCTGTGCGAGCAGCCCGAGGTGGTAGCTCCTCGTGTCGAACCCTCCGATTGGTTCGAGGCGTGGCGAAGCTGAGGCGTGTCGGACGGACACGGGACCTCCTGCGCTTCCTTCTCTTGAGCGATTGCAGCTCGCTCGCTGTATCTTCAGTTTTCTTCATCAGAGTCTCAAGCATCTGCTTGATCTCCGCGAGATCCGCGGGGTTGTTAGTAGCATGAGGCGCGGTGTTCTCCACGGAGTTGTCTCTTTCCTCGTTGTTTCTGTGGGACGAGGATCCTTCGCTGCTTCTGCTGTTGCTTGACATCCTCACGGTGGTGCGAAACCCTAGCTCTTGTGCGTCAGAAACTCTCTAGGGTCCCCTTAGTCGGCGCCAAATTGTGGGGGTCGAAACCAACACAACTAGAATTTGTAAGAGTTCTAGGGAAGCTTGTGAGATTTCTATGGTAAGCTAGGGTTCAAGAGAGATGTCAAGAGATTGTTTATTGCTTTGAAAACGTATGAGTACCAGATTCGGTCTGAAATTGCGGATCCCCTTTAGGGTTGATACAAAGAAGTATTTATAGCTATTCCTAAGGCGGCTGCATCTTCCCATCTTCTGCGGAGTCGGTCACATCATCATGGGCTTCGCGTCCGGACCGGGCTATCGTCACGTTACTGGGCTCGAAGGCTTTTGGAGAGACACTGCAATTGAGGAGTGAAGTGAGCGATCGGCCCATGGCGAGCCGACAGTCGGGTCGCGACCGAGGGCTCGGTCGGTCCGGAGTTCTCGGTCGGTCCGGAGCGCTCGGTCGGTCCGGAGTGCTCGGTCGGTCCGGAGCGCTCGGTCGATCCGGAGTGTTCGGTCGGTCCGGAGTGCTCGGTCGGTCCGGAGCGCTCGGTCGGTCCGGAGTGCTCGGTCGGTCCGGAGCGCTCGGTCGATCCGGAGTGCTCGGTCGGTCCGGAGTGCTCGGTCGGCCCCGAGTGCTCGGTCGGCCTCGCCTAGACCCGGTCCTTCCCCGCTTCGCTTAAGTTCCCATTTCCATGTGCTCCGCTCCGCAGGAAGATTTGGGTTCCGCTAGGCATCCTTTGTTCAGGATCTGGAGAGCCATCTCTTTGAGTGATTTGCCTTTAGATGTTAATGCTGAGGGGGTGAAAACCGACCCCAACAGTGTCTATCGACACCAGTGGTGGGTGTCGATTGACACTGTTTCTGCAGAACCAGGTTGGTTCGATTTAATTATTCAGTTTTGGCCAATTTTGGGTGCAGAACCCTAGGGCTTCGTATATAAACCTTTTTCTCATATATAAGCCATGTTTTAGGAGAGAAAATACGTGAGTTAGAGTGAAAAGGTGATTGAGAGGGTTTTTGAGGGTGTTTTGTGCGTTGAGATTGAAGGAAATGAGAGGACAGAGTTGACTGTTCGGTAGAGAAGAGAAAGGGACAATCAAAACAGATATGATCGGTGTGAAACTTTGTAGGTAGGTTATCCTATCTCTTATCTAACTATAGGATAAAGTGGATTGTCTTTCCAATTTGTATCTTATGAGTTATGGTTGTGTTCCCATGACTGATCTTGTGCAGTTTCGTGTTTCGATCTGTCAACTTGGGAAACATTTTCCCGGCGATTCAGAAGGATTCAGGAGAGGGTCTATATATCATTGGAAATACCTCTCTGTCTAATTTTCAGATTGGGTTTTCGATCTGGAAATCTGAGGTAAGCTCCGATCTCTGTGTTCGTTCGAAGCCAGCGCGTCAGTTTTGTTTTTCTGGAAATCTAATTTGGTTTAGGGAAAAGGCCTTGTTGTGAATTCTAGTGATAGAGAAAGAGAATCAGTAGCTTATAGGTTTGTGAAAGGCTTTGTGTTCGTGTTATCCATTCGTTTCCTTTCCCGTTTTCCAAGAAGAGTGTTCGACCATGGCCTCTGGGTGATTTATGGTTTGTATTGATGCGTTCTGTGGAGTGTTTGATGATTATCAATTTTGTGAATGCTTTTGTGATTGAGATTGTTGGGGTCGGTTTTCACCCCCCTCAGCATTAACATCTAAAGGTAAACCAATTGAGGAAGTGGCCCTCCAGACTCTGAACAAAGGAGGCCTGACGGAACCTGAATCTTCCTGCGGAGCGGAGCATATGGAAATGGAACTTAAGCAAAGCAGGAAAGGACCGGGTCTAGGCAAGGCCGACCGTGCACTCGTCACACGGGCCGACCGCGTGATCACCTCGCGACGCGACCGACCACTCGCTGTGGTGCGATAGACCGTGTGCTCGTCACACGGGCCGACCGCGTGATCACCTCGCGACGCGACCGACCACTCCCTGTGGTGCGACCGACCGTGCGCTCGGCGCGTAGACCGACCACGCGATCGCTTCGTGATCCGATCGCAGGCTTGCCGTGGGCCGATCACGAGGTCGCGGTCGATGGGCCGACCACCCACTTGCTTCATTCCTCAATCACAGCTTCTATCCAAGAGTCTTCAGCCCAATAACATGATGATAGCCCGGTCCGGACGCGAAGCTTATAATGATGTGACCGACTCCGCAGAAGATTAGGAGATGTAGCCGCCTTAGGAAAAGTATAAATAGACCTTTGTAAACACCCCAAAGGGGATCCACAATTTCAGACCGAATCTTGTACTCATACGTTTTCAAAGCAATAAACAATCTCTTGACATCTCTCTTGAACCCTAGCTTACCATAGAAATCTCACAAGCTTCCCTAGAACTCTTACAAATTCTAGTTGTGTTGGTTTCGACCCCCACAATTTGGCGCCGACTAAGGGGACCCTAGAGAGTTTCTGACGCACAAGAGCTAGGGTTTCGCACCACCGTGAGGATGTCAAGCAACAGCAGAAGCAGCGTAGGATCCTCGTCCCACAGAAACAACGAGGAGAGAGACAACTCCGTGGAGAACACCACGCCTCATGCTACTAACAACCCCGCGGATCTCGCGGAGATCAAGCAGATGCTTGAGACTCTGATGAAGAAAACTGAAGATACAGCGAGCGAGCTGCAATCGCTCAAGAGAAGGAAGCGCAGGAGGTCCCGTGTCCATCCGACACGCCTCAGCTTCGCCACGCCTCGAACCAATCGGAGGGTTCGACAAGAGGAGCTACCACCTCGGGCTGCTCGCACAGATCCAGAGGATTTGCCTCCACCACCGCCTCGTCGGGAATCCGATCTAACTCCCGAGCGCATGATTGGAGAATCAGATGAGGATCTGCCTCCTCGAAGACGTGCCCGAGTCGACCCAGAAGTTGACCATGCTACGGTCGCAGAAGAAGGAGATGCGATCATAGCGGAGCTCTATAGGAGGGAACAAGAGCGCAGGGCTCCGCAAGGCTTCCGAGATGGAGAGGTCGCTGCGCTAAAAGCCCAGTTAGACCAGGTCGCCTCTGACCTAAAGGCTACCCAACTACAGATGTACCGGAGCACGGCGAAGGCTCCTGGGATCGCCTCTGTGCTCGAGAAAGCACGGAACACACCCTTCACTGAGAGGGTCGCAAGAACTCCAATCTCCGACACCGGAAAAATCAAGCTTCCAATCTATGAAGGAACCACTGACCCTGCTATCCATCTGATGGAATTCGAAGTCGCCTTAGGAAGGGCAAACTTCACAGAAGCCGAGAAAGACGTTGGCTACTGCAAACTGTTCGTAGAGAGCCTCAAAGGGCCTGCCCTCCAGTGGTTCTACAAGCTGGAGAAGAATTCAGTCCACACCTTCCATCAATTCTCAGAGATGTTTGTGCAGCATTACAACATTTTCGCCGAAGGAAAGATCTATGATGCGGAGCTGTGGACGAACAAGCAGGGTGAGAATGAAAGCCTGCGGTCTTTCGTGACAAGATTCAAGCATACACTGTCAAAGGTGGACGGTATCACCAACACATCCGCGCTGGAGGCCTTGAGAGGAGCACTTCACTGCCCTTCTCCATTCTGGCAGGAATTGACTGTCAATCCACCCGCGACCATCCAGGACGCTCTCCACCGCGCTGCAGACTTCGCTCGAAGCGAAGAAGAAGTTCGCGCTAGGAGGGGCGGGAAAACCAAGCCAGCGGTCGATCCCACCCAGTCCGCTGCGACGCCACCACCCTCTTAGACGCTCTTCCTATGAACTACAAGGCGACTTGATCCCTGCAAAGGGTACGTAGGCAGCCTGTCTTCGGATAGGTTCAGTTGCCCCCCTCCATCCAAAAGGGGGGGGGGGATTCTACTCTTCACTTGGCCTCGTTCCGGACGAACTCACATGATCTCCTCCGCCTTAGGGGGAGGAGTGAGTGTTTTCGCCAGTCTTTAGACGACTTCAGTTCCCTCTTTCGTCTAAAAGGGGGGGGGAGTGGGGTACCTGTACGCTACTCCTTTACAAAATCATTGACAACGCCATCGTCAATCATAAACACTCGCTACAGCACTCATCATGAGAACAGCTTGTCCTTTTTGGACCAATCACAGCTTTATTCGAGTAAAGTCGGTCTGCATCTGTTGTTGCTGGCCACAGCAATAGTGTAGAGATACGAACACAATGACATCCACAACGGATACAGCGCGCTATATAAATTCCAGTGTTCAGAATCGTCTCCGGATGATTCCCCTGATCACTCAGAAACCCAACAACATTGTTGGTAATGCAGCTGCTAGTGACCTCCGTTCGGAATGCGTTCTGAACGCGTCACTCTGAAACCCAGGACGAGAGCTGGTCAAAGTCAAAGGTGATCTTGTTCTCGGACAGACGTGTCTAGAGAACAGCACCAACATACAAAGCCCAACAGCAACGTTGGCAGATAAAGAGCGTGAGCGCATTTGCGTTTTCACAGCCTAAACAAAAGCCTCATCCATGAGCAAACAAAGGCTCATTTATGAGCAAGCGAAGCCTCATTCATGAGCAAGCGTAGCCTCATTCATGAGCAAACAGAGCCTCATTCATGAGCAAACAAAGCCTCATTCATGAGCAATTGACCAAGTTCCTTGTTCAAATCCCCTCGTCATTATGCGTGGCACTCTTTTCCCTTAAGTAGTGGTTTTGTCCTAAAGGGTTTTCCCTACTAAGGTTTTAACGAGGCCACCATCTAGTGTCTTCCAAGTTCATGCTCCACATTGCTGTATGAACTTGAGGGGGAATATCGAACAAGATGAGTACTCAAGCGTGCTGCAAGGAAGAGTAGGCGAGCACTTCGACTTCAAGACGTTAACGCTGATACTCACTACATCTTTTAACTCGGCACTGTTATCTCTAACACTACCGAGCTGGGGGGCTAACTTTTGGGGTCGGTTTTCACCCCCCTCAGCATTAACATCTAAAGGCAAACCAATTGAGGAAGTGGCCCTCCAGACTCTGAACAAAGGAGGCCTGACGGAACCTGAATCTTCCTGCGGAGCGGAGCATATGGAAATGGAACTTAAGCGAAGCAGGAAAGGATCGGGTCTAGGCAAGGCCGACCGTGCACTCGTCACACGGGCCGACCGCGTGATCACCTCGCGACGCGACCGACCACTCGCTGTGGTGCGACCGACCGTGCGCTCATCACACGGGCCGACCGCGTGATCACCTCGCGACGCGACCGACCACTCGCTGTGGTGCGACCGACCGTGCGCTCGGCGCGTAGACCGACCACGCGATCGCTTCGTGATCCGATCGCAGGCTCGCCGTGGGCCGATCACGAGGTCGCGGTCGATGGGCCGACCACCCACTTGCTTCATTCCTCAATCACAGCTTCTATCCAAGAGTCTTCAGCCCAATAACATGATGATAGCCCGGTCCGGACGCGAAGCTTATAATGATGTGACCGACTCCGCAGAAGATTAGGAGATGTAGCCGCCTTAGGAAAAGTATAAATAGACCTTTGTAAACACCCCAAAGGGGATCCGCAATTTCAGACCGAATCTTGTACTCATACGTTTTCAAAGCAATAAACAATCTCTTGACATCTCTCTTGAACCCTAGCTTACCATAGAAATCTCACAAGCTTCCCTAGAACTCTTACAAATTCTAGTTGTGTTGGTTTCGACCCCCACAGAGATTGTGTGACATCTCTGTGATTTCGTGTTGCTATGATATGTTTATCAATGTAAGGCCATCGCTTGATTGACTAGGAATCGAGCAATGAGAGGATAGGCTCGATTATGTGTTATGCGATGAGGTGTTGATCGACACCTAGTGGTTGTGTTGATCAACATCAGTGTTTTGGCTGTTGTGTTTATGCGATTGAGGTGTCGATCGACAACTAGTGGTTGTGTCGATCGACATCCCTAGCTGTACTTGTGAATTGTGTTGATTAATCATGTTGATGATTGTTTGTGTTTGGTGTTATTTCTATTGAGCATGAGTGATAGGACGTGGATGAGCTCACTGAGTATTTGTGATAATACTCACACAACTCATTTTTCCATGTGTTGCAGATAAAAGATTGTGATCGTGGAATCATGGCTATGAAGAGGAGGATGATTTGGGTCTCGGTTATGTGTTCATTGTTTAGAAGTGCTGATTAGGTTGTTGGTTATTCTAGAACTGTTGAATTGGTTTAATGTTTATTTGTTTTCCGCTGATTGATGTTGATTACTTGAGAATTAGTAATTTTGAAAAAAAGAATTGGGTGTTTTACATTCCTTCGTTCTGATGGAATTTTTTTGTGTATTTTGTCGGGTTGATTGATATGCTCAAATTACACCTTTGAACTACTCTCTCAAATTATGAGATCACTGTAGTACTTAGGGTATCGAATCCACATGGAACCATGGAACACAATAGATTAATAAATTCGGATTAAACTAAGCAGAAAAGATTGTAAATTAAACAGTGCAGAAAACAGTAAACAGGATGATTGCAAGCGATTTAAATTCAATAAAAGACAAACGCTAAGCTTTAGGGAATTCGCAGAGATAAATCCAAATTGAAGAATGAATTTACTAATGGGATTGATGAAGTGCAATTATAGAACTCGAAACTAATGTAAAATAAATCAACTGTCGTTGCAAATATTATCTATGTTTAAACCCTAGAAAACCAACTGTCGTTGCAAAATCAAATTGATCTAAACAAGCAATAAAATCAGGTTTGATTGTTCACAAAGATCCAAAGCCAATTGTCGTTGCGAATCAGATCTTTGCTCACCTATGATTCAATTAAGGTAATTCAATAATGCTGTCGCATCTACGAAACAACCTAGGATATCTAATTCAGATCTAAATCAGAATTCAAAGCAATCAAGGTGAAGAATATAAATATGAATGCAAAATCCCATAAGTAAATAAATTCAACAACTCTTCATTAACCTTTGACAAATCCCTAAAACCTAACTAGGGAATTACTCAGACATAGACATGAATAATAATTCCTTAGTATAAAATATCTCTTAGAAAATCAAGCTTAGCCTAAACAATGGCTTAAAACAAGTATATATAGAGTACAAAACCGTTTGGGCCCAATTGCAAACATCGGGGCTTTATGGAGTGAAAATAGGTCATGCAAGTGGTCGTGTCGAGCGACGAGGCAAGTGTGTCGCTCGACAGCCTTTATTTCTCCATGTCAATCGACAGATGCAACCATGTCAATCGACAGGCTTCCTAAATGTTGATTCCGAACTTGCAACTTTGACAGCTCATCCCATTCTGCTCCAAAATGCTCCAGTAAATACCAATTGTGCTCCAAACGTCCTTGTACCTATTAATAACACAGAAGACTCGAAAACACCAAAAGACTCTAAAATATGGACTTATATCATGGTTGAAAACCGGTAAAAACCATGATATATCATTGATTTTGAAATTAGGGTTCTGAAATTTTTTGATTTTTTGATAAATTGGATTTACATTGTTTTATATGGATCAAACATGGTAAACTGGATTGAATGTCAATGTTCAGACCATTCGATACTGGTCCGTTAAGAGAAGAACAAAGTGAAAGCCATATAAGATTGAATCCTAGAATGGATAAAATTTCCCGACCACATGTCCCCGAAAATGATGTGGGAGTTGTTCCACAGTTGTGAAGAATAAAAGAAAAAGCTTAAGGAGATGGTTTACAAAGTTGAAAGAAGTGAGAAGGAAGCCAATGAGCTAAAGGAACTTGTTAACAAACTTCAAACGAAGGTGTTTGGAGACAAATAGATGAAGCTTACTGTTGGTGTCCTTGGAGTAGTTGTTCGTGTTCTTGCAGATTCCCTCTACTTTGTTCTTGTCTAAGTTGGTGTGTGTTTGTGTTTATGTGTCAAACTTTTAGCATATGTTGTTTAAGTATTTTTAAGAAACTCTATAACTAATACTTCATGGTGGTGTGTTTTTCGTGAGGAACTATGTTGTTTCATTAAACTTGTTTAGTATCCGTTTTTTTTTTAATTTTCAGGTTCTATAACTAAAACAACAACTACTATTACTACTACTATCAATACCTATAACAAAAGACCATAAAAGAAAAACAACAAAACATCATTAATAGAATATATAATAGATTCGTTGTTCATAGTAGTAGTACCTAAAAATCCAGTAGTTTGAACATATTTGTTTACAGTAGTACCCAAAAACACCAGTAGTTCATAACTTTACAAAACACACCAACTTAACAAAGTTTTAAAATAGGTAGATATATATATATAGAGTTGAGGATGGTCATTCAATCATCTTTCGATGCCATCCTTCTCCTATTTTGTGGCTCCTTTGTGGTGAAAGGAGACTTCTTGACCTTTGATGGTTTACTAATCCTCTTCCCACCGTCCATGACACCTTCTCGAGCAGCATACATCTCATCTTCTGCATCCTCATGCTCCATGTGAATCCCCTCCGGTTACACCAAGTGTTTTGCTATCATTCGACATAGTTTTGATTACATACAGTTGCTTCCCTATCACTGGCTACTTCAACTTCTGAAGCAAGTCCCTCATTTCCAGCATTTGGACCACATTTGGATCACCTTCTTCTTCGTCAGAACCACCTTCTTCGTAAAAATCTTCTTTTTCGTCATCTCCGGCGGAAAATTTGAAGCCCATCAATGGATCTTAGGACGCAAAATCTAAACAAATTTGATTTGTATAGATTGAAACTGTTTTAGAAGAGAAGAATTTTATCTGCATATATCTCTCGAATCCTTATTTGAGATGCACCGGCGAAGATGAAAGACGGTAGGCAAAAAAAAAAAGAAGTAATTGAACGTTTATGGTGAAAGAAATGGAAATTTGGGACTAATCAAACTCTATATTTGAAGAAGAAGTAGAAGAAGAGGAGATGGAGGAGAACGACCGACCTAGAAGAAGAAGAGAAGAGGAAGAAAATTTTGGTTTTTTGTTTTATGTTAACAATTTCTTAAAAGATCTGAATGGGTCGAATGGATATTCGGTTTGGGTGGATAATAAGTGGTTGGGTTGGTAATATGTGTAAGTTGTTAATAGATGTTTAGTAATTTACTTCAGTCTCAAATTAAATTTAAATAAAAAATAAACTCAGTTTTCCCTCATGGCATTTAAGATTTGAGCAAGAGATTTTGTGGCATTTAAGAAGTTGATCCTAGTTTTTTATTCGTATAGGAGATTTGTCGACCATTAGTGGATCCACACGATAAAAATTTATGTAAAAAGTTAATAATTATATTGAAGGATTTATAGCTGTCAGAGTGGGTCAAAACCCACGGGTCCGACCCAACCCATCCCACCATGGGATGGGTATGGGTTCGATAATGTAAACCCAAAAAAAAATGGGTCTCATGGGTTCACCCATGACGGGTCACGGGTTTCGCGGGTAAAACCCATAAAAAACCACGGGTTAATGGGTTACCCACCAATTTTTATATACATTATATATTTATATATAGTTTTAAGTTTATATATATATAATTATATAAGCTAATGTATATCTAAAATATAATAATAGTTTAACAAAAGTATTATATATAATAGAATTGTCTAGAAGAGCCACCATTGGACATGAGGAACTTCGGGAGTTTGGACATTTTAAAATATTGGAAAGATAATTCTGAACGCTTTGGAGAATTAGCTTATATGGTTGCTGATCTTCTTAGTATTCATATCACTACGGTAGCTTTGGAGTCGTCATTCAGTATTGGAGCTCGAGTTTTGAATAAATGCAGAACTTTTCTTCTTCCAAAAAATGTTCCAGCATTAATATGCAATCGAAACTGGTTGCGCGAATTTGAAGCTTATGAAGGTAAAGATTTATTTATTTTTCAAACTTGCAAAATCATATACTATATTTTGTTTATTATTTGTACTATTTGTTTGATCTATGTAGAGGATAATGGTGAACCTGAAAAAGAACCTACCACACCTCCCCAAGAACGTAGGCAAGAATGACCTTGATTCGTGTCAAGAAAGCCAGATGTTTTTTTTTTCAAATTATGGACTTCTATCATTTTTAGTATTATTTCTTATTTCAGTTTTTTCATTTGGTTTTTTGGTTTTCAGTTATACATTATGAATTTATAATGTCCGATTTTAATTTTTCTATGTTTCTTTGAATTTATTGGAATTTGTTGGTGTTTTTTCTTTAAACAAACCAATTTTTATTTTTATTTTACAGTAAATACTAAAACCCATGGGCCGCCCAAAAAACCCATGGTATATAATGGGTTGGGTTTGGGTCTATAGGTATTGACCCGCGGGTCTCATGGGTCGGCCCACCGTAGGCAAAAAGAAAAATGAACCCGTGGCGGGTTGGGTCAAATGGGTTAGGTTGGCCCATCTGACAGCTCTAGAAGGATTATATAGTTTGGAATTAAATAGATATTGTCGTAATTAAATTTAGAAATTAACGTAATGGCTTTGACTTTCAAGGCGATTATTAAGGCGATTATCCAACAGTTTTTTTCCTTAGTTTCTCAAACCATCACACCGGCGGTTTCAGAATTTTTGTCCGGCGATCTAAGATTCAACACCCACGATCTACCCCCGGAAGACATCCCCACGTTTCTACCATACAGGAATCGTCATGCAAGTTATGGAGCAGTTATTACGAACCGATTCAAATATAAAAAGAAAACTGACATTGAGATCTTCTACCATCAATTTCTTCATCAATTTCCCTCAATTCTTGAGTTTCCTTTTAGATTTTATCTTCTTCTTAAACTCATGGCCGATAACGTTCGCCGAGCAATGCAAGAGATTAATTTGGGAGCCGAAGATGTACCGATCCAACTTCCACAAGATGTGGTGAATCAATCCGTTGATGAGAACCGTTTTGTTCTCATGGGACGCCCCACGATCCCACGCCGTCAGAATCTTAGATCCACTGTTGCTATTTTACCGAGAACATGGGGACAAGCGGGGCTTGTCCTAAGGAATTTTCAATTCACGCCCGGCGTGAATACTCTGCTTCGATTCCGATATGAAAGGCTGCGAGGATTTTGCGAAGTTTGCGGTCTCCTCACTCATGATTATGGAAACTGTCTCATCCAGAACGGTGGAGAAGATTATAATTATCCTCATGATGATGATGATAATGACAACAATGCTGAAATGGTGCCCGACAGAGAAATCCAAATCCATCAATTGGACGATGAAGCAGAGTATAATAAAGATCAAGACAATGAAGACATGGTTAATGTGAATGATGCCGTAATGAATGGTCATGAAGATGCGGAGGAATATTTTGCAGGATACAGAGGAGGCATGTTTCGTGAGGAACTAGAGATGAATGAGATATACAACCCATGTCCAACTATTCAAAATACCACAAGAGATATCCCATCCGATTCTACCACCAGGGAGGTTGTTGATATGCAGACTATCTATGGAACATATGGCGAAAGTTATACACATGAAGGACGGTCCACTGGAAAACGCAAACTTGAAGATGATGCTGCTGATCTCGAAGCTAGGAAGCACGTATTTCAGGAGAAGGGAGAGGGAAGTAGTGCTGGTCCGAATGATACAACAAACAGTGAGGATACGGTGGGTCCTAAGCCACATGATTCACCATGAATACAACTGTTTGGAACTGTCGGGGTCTAGGCATTGACCTCACAGTTCAACGCCTTAAGGAGATAAAACATATGTATCTCCCGGACATAATATGCCTACTTGAAACGAAGCAGAAGGATGACTATGTGCGCGATTGCTATAGTGATTTAGGATTTGATTATTGTGTAACGGTTCCGCCACGGGGTATGAGTGGTGGAATCGCTCTTTTCTGGAAAAAAGTAGTTCAAGTTTCAGTTTTATTTAGTTCGCCAAATCTTGTAGATTGTCATGTCATTTTCAATGGAACAAGTTTCTTCTACTCCTTTGTTTACGGTCATCCAATTCGCAGTGAACGGAACTATTTGTGGGAACGATTTGAAAGAATATCTACTTCAAGAAATGCTCCTTGGTTACTTATGGGCGATTTTAATGAAATCCGCAACAACGATGAAAAAAAGGTGGCCCAAGTCGAGATGAAAGTACTTTCAGAGATTTTCGAAGGATGATTACAATTTGTGATCTTCATGATGTTAAGTCAATAGGTGACAAGTTTTCATGGTATGTGATATATCATGGTTTTTACCCTGTTTAAGCCATGATATAAGTCCATTATCTAGAGTCTTTGTTATGTTTTGTGTTGGTTTTAAAGTCTTTTTAGGTACAAGGACGATTGGAGCTTAAAAGATGTTTACTGGGAGTTTTGGAGTATCTCGGAATGAAGCGGCAAAGATGCAATCATGGAATGAAGTTTTGGAGTCTGTGTCGAGCGACACCATCACTGAGCATCGCTCGACACGACCATTTGTGAAGCAAAGAATCCGATTTTGAAGATTGGTGTCGATCGACACCACCTATCAGTGTCGATCGACACCCTGTTCGCAGAAGCCCAGTTCTTAATCGCAGAAGTCCGCTCGAAGCCCGAAGTTTCCAGATGTTTACTTTTATGTTCTGGCCGACTTTGTAACCTTATAAATACGTTTTTAGAGTCATTGTTTAGACTCACGCTTTATTTTACTTAACTCTTTGATTTATCTTTTAATAAAACCATGTTTTCATTATTCGATATGTCTGAGTAGTTTTCTTTGTTAGGTTTAGGGTTATTCGAAAGTGTTTGATAAATTGCTGATCTGATCTGATTGTTAGGATAATATCATTAGAATGTTCTTCATCTTGACTTGCTTTTATTGCTGATTTTAGAGTCATGAACTGAAATCTGATCTTAGGATAATTAATAGAAACGAGAGTTTGATTAATTTCCTGATCTAGTCTTTGATGAGCAAAATTCCTATTCGCAAAGGAATTTGGCTTAGGGTTTTGTGAACAATTGAACTTGAGATTAATGCTTGTTTAGATTCATAGGATTCGCAAAGGAATTTGGTTTTCTAGGATTTATTCATAGATAATATTCGCAGCGAAAGCTGGTTTGTTTTACTTTCGTGTTCATGTTCTAGAACTGAGCTTTAATAATCCTATCAATTGATTTATCTGCAATTTTGATTCACTGGAGATTTCCCTTTGCCTAGCTTCTTTCTCTGATTGATTTACGACCGTTTAAATTGCTTTGTTTACTTGTTTTTGCATTCTCATACTTTTGCCTAGCTTAATCTGAACTAATTAATCTATTGTGTTTTATTGATTCCCTGTGGATTTCGATACCTTAAGTACTGCATTGATCTCTTAATTTAAGAGAGTAGCTCTTAGGTTTAATTTGAGCATATCAAATTTTGGCGCCGTTGCCGGGGAGTCTAGACCATTAGATTTATTTTATTAGGATTTTGTCTAGGTTTTTGTTTTTATTTTTGTTTTGCTAGTTTCTTTTTGTTTTGCGTTTCAGGTACATGCGAAACCGCAATACCAGGAGCAATCGACACAAGGAACTAGTTGGTTACAATCTCGAGGAACTTGCGCGTTTGGAACGTGAGAACAGAAGAACAGCTAGAATGGCTGCTCAAGAACGTATTATACTGATTCCTGGAGAGGATGGAGTTCTGCGTGATCCGGCAGGTCTCAGATACAATGCCGAAGGGCAGAGGATTAACGACGATGGGAACGTGATCGTCGAGGAGATTGTCGAGGCAGTTGACGAGGGAGCAGTGTTCGAAAATCCAGCTAGCGTCGCTCGACACCACAACGGTGTCGCTCGACACCGTCATGAGCTACGTGTCGAGCGACACGGAGGTCAGATCGCTCGACGCGATGGAGAAGCTGGTGTCGATCGACGCCAACCCGGCATCGTTCGACACCCTGTCCGAAACCAGCAAAGGACTTTAGCAGACTTCAACCGACCGGACCAGTTCTATGCGAATCGAGCTGCGATTCGTCCACCTGCATTCCAGAGGAATGATTTTGAGCTGAAACCTGCTTACTTCAGCCTTGTCGCACATAATCCTTACCATGGTCTTCCCCATGAGCATCTGATGGACCACATCGAGAACTTCGAGGACTTAGCTTCTAGCATAAAGGCCAATGGAGTGTCCAGCGATTATCTCTTCTGCAAGCTATTCCCATACTCTCTTAGTGGGGATGCTTCTTACTGGCTAAAGCAGCTAGAACCGGGATCATTGACTACTTGGGGGGACACCAAGAACGCTTTCCTCAACAACTTCTATGATGATGCGAGATCAGAGGACCAGAACGAAGATCACTACATTTCGTCAAGGGCTAACAGAAGCATTCAGGGCTACGTGGACGCGTCTTAAGTCATATCAGAGAGATTGTCCTCACCACGGCTTCACAGATGTTCAGTTGCTAGGCATCTTTTACAGAGGAGTAGACTGGCGATATCAGATGGCACTAGATGCAGCGAGTAGTGGTAACTTTAATACCAATTACCCAGAGGACGCGGTTACTCTCATCGAGAATTTAGCCTCTAACAACAGCACGAAGAACGCTGATTTTGAGAGGAAGCAGATGAGTGACAACAAGGATGGTGGGAAGCACTTGGTTGAGATGAACGCGAAGCTGGATTATATGAAGAGCATCCTCGTGGGAAAGAAGTCAGTACAGTTTGCTCAGGAAATTGAGGCTGCAGAGGAAGATGTGAACTACATCAACGATTCAGGATTTCAGAAGTTTAAAAATCAGCAGGGATATGGATCGTCTTATCAGAAGCCCTTCCAGAGCAACAATTACCAAAGGAATTACGGATCCTCTTCTTACCAGAAACCTCCTGAGCAGGACAATGAGGTGAAGAGTATGCTGGAGGAACTCCTAGAAGGCTAGCAGAAGATGACTGTGAGCTTTAACGGAAAGATGGATGCAATGTATTCTGATCTGGATGGAAAGATTTCAGCGCTAAGCACTCACGTGAAAAAGCTGGACGTTCAAGTGGCTCAAACCGCCAGTTCTGTGCAGCGACAAGAGGGTTTTCTTCCTGCGAAGACTAATGCAAACCCAAGGGGCGCCTGTAATGCCGTTCAGACTAAAGAAGAAGAAGATTTTGGGACTGCCGAGCAGGTGTCAAGCGACACTACAGATGACCATCGCTCGGCACCTCACGAATCATCATCTCGGATTGAGGAGACAAAGCTAGTGTCGATCGACACAGACGAGAGTGTCGATCGATACCTCATCCAGATTTGTGCTAAAATCGCAGATTCTTCGGTTCAAGCAGAGGAGAACGTCCACAAGGCCAAGGTTCCTTTCCCCAGAGTTAAAAGGTCCAAGCAGGAGATTGAAGAAGCGTTCTGCAAGCAGATGATTGACAAGATCATGATTGAGATGCCTTTGGTTGATGCAGTCAAGCTTTCACCTGCGATAAGGAGATATGTCAAGAGAATGATGGCAAATGGTATTAGTCCTGAGGAAGGAGCATTGCTGACCCGAGATATCAGAGCTATTCTTCTGAACACAGTCCCAGTGCCTAAGAAAAAGAAGAAGGACATAGTGCTTTCAGAAGAAGTTAGTGCAATGATCCAGAGCAGGATTCCTGTGAAGCTGCCTGATCCAGGAAATTTTGTGATCGACTGTTCTATCTCTGGTGAAAGTTTTTCTCACTCTCTCTGCGATACGGGTTCTGGAATCAATCTTATGCCTCTCTCCGTTGCTGAAAGACTAGGAATGACGGATTTCAAGAAGACAAGATTGTCTCTAATCCTAGCTGATCGTTCAAAACGTTTCTCGAAAGGTATTCTAGAGGATGTGCCAATCAGAGTTCAGGAGTGCGTAATTCCAACAGACTTTGTCGTTTTGGAATACGATAAAGATCCTCAAGATCCTTTGCTTCTGGGAAGATCTTTCTTAGCAACAGCTGGAGCAAATATCGATTGTAGAAGAGGAAAGATCAAGCTTGACCTTGGTGATGTTGTCATGAAATTTGACATGGACAGTACTAGGAGAAAACCCACCATAGATGGTCAAGCTTTCTCTGTGGATACATCGCTGGAAGACGAGCCAATCAAGGAGCCTTTGAAAGACATACCTGCTACGATCATTGAGGAAGTAGTCACCGCAGAACCATCTCTTGAAACACCTCCGGAAGAGCCCAGGTATGAACCCCTTGTACTTAATTCGATCTCTTCTGATTTCATTAGTGTAAAAAAGGCAGTTACGCGCTCATGCAAGCTTTGAGTTCCTCGAAAGCTTGGTTTTTCTAATGAACTTGCAGGAAAAAGAGAAGATGAGGTGAAACCTAAGAGGAGTTCAAAGCCTTTCGCAAAGATGCGAATCATCATTCCTCCGGAGCTTAAAGATCAAGGAGAAGCAGTTCTTCAGGAAATGATGGAGAGAACGATGAAACTTTTTCCTGAGACTGTTTCTGATAAGTCTGGGGGAGCTGTCCAGAAGGTCCGTTTGAAACAAGTTGCCGGTTCCGTTCAGGATAGAGGAAGTCCGATACTTCCTCAAGATCCACCATAGTCCTAAGTCCTATCACAGTCAAGCTAACGGACTTAAAACAAGCGCTTAGTGGGAGGCAACCCATTTGTGAGTATTATTATTTACGTTTTAGTTTATGTTCTTTTATAGTTTTACGTTTGGTTTTTGTTTTTGGTTTTGATTTTCAGGAAATCGAACGTTTAAACGCAAGTGAGAATGAACTTCATATGAAGGTGTCGAGCGACACCAACAGGAGCATCGCTCGACACCAAGAAGAATTATGTTCGGATCGACAAGCACTTCAGTCGCTCGACGCGACAGATTTACGAGTGTCGATCGACACTAAGGTAGTGTCGCTCGACACTGCCTCCAGGTACGAATTCTCACTTGATTTTTTCTTTCGTTTCGTTTTCTATCTATTTATTCACCGATCTCAGGCTTAATCACACTGGGGACAGTGTCGTTTAAGTCTGGGGGAGGTAGTTGCTAATTATGTTTTTTATTTTGGTGTTTTTGAGTCAGTTTTAAAAATTTTAGAGTCAAAACCTCTCCTTTAGACTTGCTTTGAATAGCACTCAAGGACCATTTCCGATGCAAGTTAGATGGTTCTACTGAGGTGGGTAACTGGAAGTGGATCGGTTTAATGGAGCGAGTTCAGATTTCTGGAGAACGCTAGAAAGGATGTCAAAGACCCCGCCCTAATGAATCTTAATCTTCTTGTCAAGGGCGTTGGCTAATCGCAAGACTTGATTCAGCTTCCAAACACTTGAAAGTGAGGATGAACCGCTCTTGAAACTTCTTCCCGTATGATGAGTACAATTGTCCTAGATCTGGTGGTAAAGGATCCTCTGCTGAGGTACCCGCCATCATAAAAGCCTCATAGAACAATAGTAGTAAGCGCTGATCTAGTGAAATCATAGAGATGCCAAAGAAATAAAAAATCTGCAGAAAAGTGCAAGCCCGAATTCATATAGGCATTTGGTGGTAAAGGACCCTCTGCTGAGGTACCCGCCATCACAAGAAAAAAAAGTTCAATAAAAAGGCATTGCATCTCTATGATATCCTTAATTGGATACAGTTTCAGAGGGAAGAGAGAGGGTGAAACGCGGGAAAGTGTTAAAGGAAGCGAAAGAATCTAGAAGGTCCAGCGATCGATATTCCCTCGATGAGACTGCACCTAAATAACTAAGGGGTTTGCGACTGAAAGCCTGAGTTTCTCTAAGGAGTTTGGATTCAACCTGAAAGATTGCTAAACTTCTAGGGAAACATCGAAGTATCACCGGATTAGCTTTGCAAAGGTATGTGGTTCCTAAAGGAGTGATTACACTGTTTTGCTTAGGGACAAGCAAAAAGCTAAGTCTGGGGGAGTTGATATATCATGGTTTTTACCCTGTTTAAGCCATGATATAAGTCCATTATCTAGAGTCTTTGTTATGTTTTGTGTTGGTTTTAGAGTCTTTTCAGGTACAAAGACGATTGGAACTTAAAAGATGTTTACTGGGAGTTTTGGAGTATCTCGGAATGAAGCGGCAAAGATGCAATCATGGAATGAAGTTTTGGAGTCTGTGTCGAGCGACACCATCACTGAGCATCGCTCGACACGACCATTTGTGAAGCAAAGAATCCGATTTTGAAGATTGGTGTCGATCGACACCACCTATCAGTGTCGATCGACACCCTGTTCGCAGAAGCCCAGTTCTTAATCGCAGAAGTCCGCTCGAAGCCCGAAGTTTCCAGATGTTTACTTTTATGTTCTGGCCAACTTTGTAACCTTATAAATACGTTTTTAGAGTCATTGTTTAGACTCACGCTTTATTTTACTTAACTCTTTGATTTATCTTTTAATAAAACCATGTTTTCATTATTCGATATGTCTGAGTAGTTTTCTTTGTTAGGTTTAGGGTTATTCGAAAGTGTTTGATAAATTGCTGATCTGATCTGATTGTTAGGATAATATCATTAGAATGTTCTTCATCTTGACTTGCTTTTATTGCTGATTTTAGCGTCATGAACTGAAATCTGATCTTAGGATAATTAATAGAAACGAGAGTTTGATTAATTTCCTGATCTAGTCTTTGATGAGCAAAATTCCTATTCGCAAAGGAATTTGGCTTAGGGTTTTGTGAACAATTGAACTTGAGATTAATGCTTGTTTAGATTCATAGGATTCGCAAAGGAATTTGGTTTTCTAGGATTTATTCATAGATAATATTCGCAGCGAAAGCTGGTTTGTTTTACTTTCGTGTTCATGTTCTAGAACTGAGCTTTAATAATCCTATCAATTGATTTATCTGCAATTTTGATTCACTGGAGATTTCCCTTTGCCTAGCTTCTTTCTCTGATTGATTTACGACCGTTTAAATTGCTTTGTTTACTTATTTTTGCATTCTCATACTTTTGCCTAGCTTAATCTGAACTAATTAATCTATTGTGTTTTATTGATTCCCTGTGGATTTCGATATCTTAAGTACTGCATTGATCTCTTAATTTGAGAGAGTAGCTCTTAGGTTTAATTTGAGCATATCAGTATGGAAAACGTGGAATTCATGACGTTTTATGCTGCCTGGATCGCGCAATGGCAAACCCGAAATGGTCCACTATGTTCCCTTCAGCACAAATCGAATATCTACCTTTCCAAGAGTCTGGTCACCGGCCTTTAGTGATGAATATGTGCCATAACATTGAAAGAAGAAAGGTTCCATTTAGATATGATAAGCGATGCTTCCAGAAAGAAGGTTTTAAAGAGCATATTCTCAGAACATGGAAGAACACACCAATCAACTCAACAACTCCACTTAGTACAAGAATTCTATCTTGCCGTCGGGCAATGTCAGCATGGAAATTTCACAACCAAACTAATTCTACGGTCAGAATCAAAGAACTCAAACAAGAAATTGATGAGAGGCTATCTTCAGGCAATTTCAACATACTGGAGATACGGAAACTTCAGAATGATTTACAAATTGCGTACCAGGAGGAAGAGATGTATTGGCAAGGAAAGAGCCGAAATCAATGGCTTCAATTTGGAGACGGAAATACCAAATTTTTCTATGCCTGTGCAAAACAGAGAATTGCATGAAATCGTATTCTCGCAATCGAAGATGAAGTTGGTGACATCAAAAGAGGTGATATAGAAATTGAAACGACGGTGGCCAAGTATTTCACAGACTTATTTCGCTCCACCAGAAAACAAACGGAGAACTATATGCACGACTATGAAGGATTTCGACCACGAGTTACAGAAGCTATGAATGTGGAGTTAACCAAACCAATCTCAGAAGAATAAATACGTTGTGCAGTTTTTAGCATTGGTCCAGATCGGGCCCCGGGACCGGATGGAATTACGGGTGCATTTTATCAACAATTCTGGGAGGACATCAAAGATGAAATTATTGTCGATGTACAAACAGTTTTCCGACAACGACGATTGAATGGTTCCTCAAACCATATACACCGTTGTCTCATCCCAAAGCATGATGTTCCTAGAGTTATGAGTGACTTTCGTCCCATCACTCTTTGCAATGTTAGCTACAAAATTATCTCCAAAATCTTGGTGGGTCGCCTTAAACTTATTCTTCTAGAGATAGTATCAAATACACAAGCAGCTTTTGTGCCAGGACGCAACATCATGGATAATGTTATCATTGCCCATGAGATGTTACACTCGTTAAAACACAGAAAGCGATGGGCTAAAAGTTACATGACGGTAAAGACGGACCTCTAAAGCATACGATCGATTGGAATGGCAGTTTATTCGGGATACAATGATGCATATGGGATTCAATGAAGAATGGATTGATTGGATCATGATGTGTATTGAAACAGTAAGCTTCTCTCCATTGGTCAATGGAGTTCCTTTTGGACAGATTAAACCGGAGCGGGGTATTCGACAAGAAGATCCGTTATCACCTTATATTTTCATTCTATATGCCGAAGTTCTAAGTCACTTACTTACAAGGGCAATGGAACTTAATCAACTTAAAGGAATGAAGTTAAGCCAATCGGGTCCGACGATCAACCATCTTTTATTTGCAGATGATGCTCTTTTCTTTTGTCACGCACACCGACAATCGTGCTCAACAATTATGCGAATATTGGGAGATTATGAGATAGTATCGGGGCAAGCGATCAACCTAAATAAATTAGCCATCTCTTTTGGTGCCAGATTACAGAGGATCTTAAATATACATAATGATGGTGGATGCGGAAAATATTTAGGTCTACCTAAAAACATTGGTCGTAAGAAGAAAGAGGTTTTCCAGTATATTATCGAGTGTATCAAACAAAGAACAAAAAGCTGGTCACACAGATTTTTATCAGAAGTGGGAAAAGAGATTCTCCTACAGACCGTTACACTAGCCATGCCGGTCTATAAGATGAATTGCTTCAAGTTACCGAAAGGAACTTGTGACGAAATTAACAAGGTGATCGCAGATTATTGGTGGAGTAAGGGCACTAGACGAAGATCGATGCATTGGATTTCATGGAAAAGAATGGGATTACCCAAGACAGAAAGAGGATTGGGTTTTCGTGATTTAGAAAATTTCAACTTGGCGCTCCTTGGCAAGCAAGTATTTCGCATGTTATCAAATCCAATGAGTTTGGCTGCTCAAGTCCTCAAGGGACTCTACTTCCCACATTCAAATATTCTTGATGCAGGAGAAGGATATAAACCCTCTTACATTTGGACGTCACTCATGGCAGGTCGCAACCTTCTTCGCCAAGGTATACTGTGTATCATTAGGGATGGTACTCACATTAATGTCTTTAAAGATAATTGGTTAGCTACGCATCCACCGCGAAGTCCGAAACTACAGGAAGATATGGTCACAGATGTTCAAACAATACAAGATTTATTCTATTCTAGTACAAAAGAATGGAACAAGGAGCTAATTTAGCAAATAATGCAACCAGAGGATGCGGCAGAAATATTGAAGATTAAGATGAGCTCTTCACAGCCTAATGATCTCATTGGTTGGAATTACACTGCAGATGGTATCTACACCGTTAAATCAAGCTATTGGTTGAGTACTCATCTCCCGGATCAAGAATACATTGAACCTCTGAGAGGTGATGCACGAATTAAGGAAGCCCTTTGGAAGATTCACACTGCCCCAAAACTCAAGCACATTCTTTGGAGAATACTTTCACAGGCAATGGCGATAGGAACAACACTAAAACACCGAGGTATAATCAGAAATGCACAATGTCGTCGATGTTGTACTCTAGATGAATCAACGGATCACTTGTTATTTTGTTGTATGTACTCTCAAGCAATATGGAGGAGTTCAAGTCTAACGCTGCCAATACTCTTCAACGTTCACTCTTCTCTTGAAGACAAGATTCATGCCATTATTAATCATTCCAAAGATCCCAAGCTTACACATTTTCAACGACAACTCCCATTATGCATACTTTGGAGAATATGGAAGAATGAAACGCTTTGGTCTATCAGAAAAAACATAGTACTTGGAGACGAGATATTGCACACGCTATGCGAGAGACAAGAGAATGGATTGCAACAACACAACATAGCCGCAAAGAAATCAATCCAAAGAAGAAAAAAGCTACGCAATGGAAACGACCACCGCAAAGTTTTGTAAAGTGCAATTACGATTGTCGGTTTCAACAAGATGGATCACCATCCGGAATAGCTTGGATCATAAGAGATGCCCAGGGATGGGATATAGTACAGGCCGCATTTGTCATTCACCTCTTGAAGCCGAACTGCAAGCTCTACTTATGGTCACCATTTATATGTGGAATAAAGGATATCAAAGAGTTATCTTCGAAGGAGACAACCTGATCGTGACAAGATTGATCAACAGGCTGGAACAAAATTTCAAGCTATACAATTGGATTTGCGAAATTCAACAGTGGCACATGAAGTTTATGGACACAAAAGTTGCTTGGGTCCCTCGTGAGAGTAACCGAGTTGCTAAAAGAATCACGAAGGAAATAACCCAGAATACTAATTTATTTGTATATCAATTTGTTCCTAGATATCTTGCTGACTATTTACATTGTGACCTCGTTTCATCTCGTTAATGAAATTTGATAGTTGATAAAAAAAAAAAAAAAAAAATTAGAAATTTGTGAATCTTAAAATTACGGGCATTTGGTACTCTCTCGATAGCTTCAATAGTTATAGATACTAGGCTTTTAACTCACGCTACGCGTGAGTCTGTTTTACCGATGTATTTAATTAAAAAGTTGTCCAAAACATAAATAATTACTTTACCATAAAAGTAAAATCCAAAGTTCTTCTAAACATTACCACAATCCAAAGTAAAATTTATTATTATCAACTAACCAACAACAATAAAGATATTCCTGTCAATAGCTCTAATCATGTATAGCTCTCAAGATCCTCAAGATCTCAAGCTCGAATCTCACTATTTAGTAGAAGAGGTAATTAACATGCTATTATCCCCAATCGAAGGTACTTACTATATGCATGATCTAGAACCTCTTGGTTCCAAAATAAAACAAAATACAATAAAACATATTAAGATCAAAAATATTCATCATACTTCTAAATTGTAATAACTCTTTTTTATTGTTAGATTTTCATTCAAATCAACTAAGGGCAAAATCTTTCAATTTTTTATTTGCATAAGCTACACGCGGGTTTAAAAACTAATTTTTTATATCTTGTTTAACTGTACTCTTTCTAAAAATCAAATGTACTTCTTTTAGAAACATGCATCCTTAAGTTATCACCTTATATGCATTTACAAATACTACTGCTTCCCATCTTTCTTGAATTAACATTTTTCTTTCACGAAAAATAGAAAATTCGTTGCTTGGTTAAGATTTTTAAAGTGGGGACGTTAAAATCTTTTGTTTTACAATTTTATTAAATTCAGCGATAAAATTTTCATTTAGTTATTTATTTTTATGTTTTTGTTATTTTGTTAAAATATAACAAATAAGATTTAAAAGCACATGCAAAATTTTGTTTGGTTTTGAAGCATTTGATTCAAAATATATATTTATCAAATGACATGGTGTAAAACTCTATTTTTTACACGTGGTATGCTAAACAAATTGTATATCATTTTCTTTGTATTATAATTCATGAATAATCCATCAACTTCTATTTTTTATGTATATAAATATGTACTTGTTAAGAATTTTAAGTAATGGCACTATAACACTTTTAAATTTTTCTTTCATACTTACTTATATAAAATTCAAATATAACATTTTGAATAAAATTGTATATTACAAATTTTCAGTTTATTATATATTCAAAATGATCACCTCATTATTTCATAATTAGTGAGATAGTTCAATATCATTTTACTGAAATAATATATCTTAGTTCTCTTTAGGTCGCCTAACCTCTTAACAATCGTTTGACATTCAAAATATTTAGTTTTTTTCGATTTATTGATATCGTTTGTTCATATTTTTATGTATATTCATTTTACATATTTTTCAGTTTTTAAATTGAATATGTAAATTTTTCTTCCATTGCTCATAATATATATATATATATATATATATATATATTGTTGTAATTTTGTATTGACAAAAATAAAATACTCAATTAACTTTAAATGTACTATTTTAATCATTTATTGACTTATTTTTCGTTTTTCCATTTAGTTAGAATTTTTGTTAAATTTAAGTAACAATAAATATATATATATAAACATGAATTAAATGAAAATTAAAACTAAAATTAATTGTTAAAAAAAAAAAAACTTGCCTATGTGGACATTCTAGATGGAAAAGAACTCCCTGATTATATATAAAATATTTTGTCCCAATTGTAGTTTTTTTCTTATACAAAAAACTCGTCTCCAATTGTAGTTAAGTACATTGAGTGGACACAAAGTTCTTTCTTGAATTAAGTCTTCACTCCACAAAATTAACAAGGAGAAAAATGTTGTTAATTGGATGTGATATTTTGCCTTTTGCTTTGCTCTAACAAGTAAGAGCATAAAGAGTAAGACTCGAAAGAGAATGGAAGCCCAAAGAAGCAACCTCTCTCTACGCATCCTTTATATCACTCCCTCTCATGTGCTTTTTTTAATTTGCTGACACATTTTCTTCATTTGCTTAATTCCAAGACTTCTCTCTCTCAGCAATGGAGGAAACATCAACATTTCTTGGGCTAGGCCACCTCTTCATGACCATCTTCTTGTTTGGCTTCTCGGCATTTATCGCAGTCCCGGTGATAACCGATGTCAGCATGGCCGCACTATGTCCCGGAAAAGACGAGTGCTCTCTCGCCATTTACCTCTCCGGCCTTCAACAAGTTGTACGTATAAAATACAGTATTTTTGCAATTTTCGACAAAAGTAAATTCATTTAACTCGCATTTTCCGTACAACTTTTCTATATTTTTTCTTTATCATGAGTTATCGTTATTTCAGTAAAGCGTTAAAGTAAATTTTCTTAATTTATTACCTAAGTTTCATATAGAATAAATGAATTATATGTATACGGTAATTAAATAGGTCACAGGAGTCGGATCGTTGATGATGATGCCATTGGTAGGAAGCTTGTCGGATAAGCATGGGAGAAAAAGTCTACTCACACTTCCTATGACACTCAACATTCTACCTCTTGGTACGTTTTCTCATCATCATCCCCACTTGCTTGGAACCGTAATTACGTCAACTTTTATTAATATCCCTTGCTTCAAAGCAAAAACATCCTAAAACTAAGAGCATCATTACGGGTAGTAAATTAGGGGTAAGATAGATGGGTTTTCCTTAATAAACCCAAAAAAATAAATCAAAAATGGCCAACAATCATATTTACGGTTCTACATTTAGAATATGTATTTACCGTAATTATGAGGACGTGGCAAGCTGGGATTGGCCGAATTTATGACAATAATAATCCATATCCACAAATTTCAGAAATGAGATTGAAACTGAAATTATTGAAGGAATTAAAGATTTATAAACTGGAATTATTGAAGGAATTGAAGAATTATTGAAGATTCGAAATCGGAAATAAATAAAAAAAGCAGAGCAAACCGTCGCATGGCAGCTTCGGCGGCTCTAGCACGAGCTTCGACGGAGGCTTGTCTATCTTCTTTCTTATGTTGTTGTTTTTTAGTTCCGTCTAAATAACTGAAACAACCCATCTTCTTCTCCGATCGGCGATTTTGATTTTGATTTTGACCTTGTTTGCTTCTCTGCTCTTTTACCAAGACAACTCCGGTGGAGGAAGAAAACAAAAAAAAACAAAGAGAGAAGAAGGCAGCGTTTTCGCCCAAAATGGGCTGGTTTTATGTTTCTGGGTTTCGTCAATTAATATACTACTTAATAAACCTTGATTTTATCAATAACTAATTAGAAAACTTTGCTTTTAATCACTAATCCAATTCTTAAGAGAATTTAACAACATCTTCTACTTAATATTTAACTCAGTGTCTTTTTCCATTTATGATTTCGAAATCTATATTTTAAATATTTTTGTTTCATATATATTTTAAATTTCATATTTTATTGAATCAATTTGGAGAAAATAAACTTTATTTAAAAAATACAACTTCATAATTTTTTTTTGTAGAACCCCTTTATATTTACTACCTATAATCACTAAAAAAACACAAAACTAAATTAGAGTAAATATGATAATCCCAATACAATTAATAATATAAAATTCTTATATTATCTCACCATTTTACCTATCAATAATGATGCTCTAAGAGAACTAATGGGTTTTTTTTTTGGGGTTAATAAGCATGATGTAATTGCTTTTAAACTTTAACGGAAATTGCTATTCACTATGTGTATTCGGAATTGAGGAAACTTTAGAAAATATACCCCCTTTAAATGAATACTCTCTCCGTATTACTTTATATGTCGTTTTGGTGTTTTTGTTTTGTTTTAGATTAAGTGTCGTTTTTGTTTTGCAATGTAATTTTTGAAAGAGAATTCCTAATATAACCTCTAATAAACTTGTAAAAAAAATATAATTGATCGACATCTAACTCCAATATTTGTGCTTGACTCTTCCGCCGGATTTTCATTTAAATCGATTAAAATGGTACTTTCGGAAGAAGAAATAATCCTTACATGAACTGGTCTTCTTTCCATAGAAGCATGAATCTCTACGATATCCATTTTGAGAATCATGATCATCACTCGTTGGAGTGGTATTCAAATCAAATGAATATTTTATATTATTTGGAGGAGAAAGGTTTAGATCAAAATCCATTGAAAATGATCTATTGTTAGAATTACACGTTAATATATAGGAACATAAAAAAATTTGATTTTTTTTATTTGCCTCCATGAGTTTTGTTCTTCAACTACTTTCATTGACGTTAATTTTTTTCAATTCTCTCATGTTTATTTATTTGTAGTCAACAAGTCATATATGCTTATTAAATTTAGTAAAAGTTGTTAATTGTGCATGGGGAAAGAATACTAAGAGGCTAAATATATGATCTCACTCATTTAAAGTTTAAAATAAAAACAAATACAAAAAATTAAGATTGTTAATTAATGATGTTTGTAAGGTTATAATAGTAAAATTAGCAACCTCCTTAATCTATGTGCCATTTTCTTAAAAGGCATTATAAAAATACGGAGAGAGTACATATTTAATTAAAATAGTTCATATCAAACACCTTCTATGTTTTTGTTAGTGTCGTTGGTAAACGGTCGTATGGATTAAATTATTGGAATAACATATTTTTCAATGGGAACAATAAAACCGTGGTTTAGTTCCTACAAAAATAATATCGTAAAAGCAAAGTCTACCTTCAAAATTAATTACAAATTATACAAGGAAGATAGAAAAAAAAAAAAAAAAGGAAGGGAAATCATCTTTAATTCTCAAAAACGCATCCAAGTATGTCACAAAAAGAGAAACCATACTTTTTCTTTTCATGTCTTTTTCTTTACGGTTGAAAGTCGAGAATCTTAATTAACATGATCTCATTCAAAATATATATATTAAATAACATTATTGCAAAATATTTGATTAATTATTTTAATGTTTGAAAAAAATATTGAATAAATACAGCTACATTAGCGTATAGTAGAGGGACGAACATCTTCTACGTCTACTATGTTTTCAAGACTTTCACTTCCATAGTTTGTGAAGGAAGTGTCTTCTGTCTTGCCCTTGCTTACGTGGTACGTTCCCTTCTTTTTTCCCAAGCTAAAACATTATTAAAGAATGTAAGTTTAGTACTAGTAGAAGCAATAATTTAAGTTTGTTTTTTTTGGTTGAAATTATTTAAGTTTGTTTGTTGTACTAACTTGTTTCTTAATAAATTTGTGTGAAAAGTGTTTAGTTAAACTATGATAAATTTGTGACATGTTTAACAAAGTTTAAGGGGAAATTTCAGGCTGATAATATACCAGAGGGTCGACGAGCTTCTGCATTCGGAATACTAACGGGGATTAGCTCGTGCGCATTCGTCTGTGCCACACTCTGTGCTCGGTTTCTTTCTATCGCCGCCACATTTCAGGTTTCCCTCTCTATCTACTTAGAGATGTAGTAGACATTTTGTATGTATGTATAGTTTAAATATCTCAATATTCGATTTGTCTGCTCGTTAGGTTGCAACAGCAATGGCGGTTTTATCAACGGTTTACATGAGGGTTTTCCTACCGGATTCAATCCGAGACCATAGTCTTATTGTTGTACCAAGTGAGAAGCTAAGTTGTGCTTTACTTGAAGATTATCCCGGACATAAAAATAGAGTACTTAGATCAATTCGTTCGGTCCGCGAAATGGCCTCTTTGATGAAGAGCAGGTGTGCTTACTCTTTTCCTTCCGTTTTTTTACCTCATAATTTGAATAAACAAAAAACATCTGGACCCGGATGAAGAAAAAGACCCCTCAATGGATTTCTGACTTGTGTTTTTATTTTCCAGTGTTCCACTTTCTCAAATTGCCTTGGTATCATTCTTCACTAGTCTTGGTGAGGCAGGTCTACATGCTTCATCTATGGTAGGCTTAAGCTATGTTTCTTTTCACATAATTAACATTTAAACATGCTTCTAATATGTAACTTAAAATGCTAGTAAGGGACAAAAATTTGAGGTTTATCATCATTATGCATGCTTCTCAAACTTGTTTCTAGAAAAATTGAAAAGATTTGTGGTTTTTGCTTCATGCAGTACTATTTAAAGGCTAAGTTTCACTTTAACAAGGATCAGTTTGCAGACTTGATGATCATAGTCGGCGCCGCTGGGTCTATTTCACAGGTAGAAAAAAATTAATCTATGCTTACATTTGTATCAACTTATGAAACCTCAAATTTTTTTCTTCAGATGAAATATTTAACTTAAAAAAAAAAAATCTGTGACAGTTGTTCTTCATGCCCATTCTAGTTCCTGTTTTAAAAGAGGAGAGACTACTCTCAATTGGTCTTTTCTTTGGCTGTGTCCATGTAAGAAACTTCACCTACTTATGGTTTTTATTTGTTCTCCAATCTGTTATCTTCTTCTTTCTCTCATGTTTTCATCATCTCCAACTGTGCAGATGTTTTTAATCAGTGTGGCATGGTCCTCATGGGTATTACTTCTAACCTTTCAGTAAAATATTCATCACTTTTTCTATATCATATCATTTGGAATTTCTGAGCATTGGCTAAAGAATTTGGAACGTGCAGGTTCCATATATAGCAGCCTTATTTACAGTTGTCTCTATATTTCCCGGGTCGTGTGTAAGTTTACATTTGAAATATTATTTTCTCTGAGTTTATAAGTCAGTTATATCTAACAAAATTAGTAATAAAGTAATTCAATTTTGTAGATGCGGAGCATTGTCTCCAAACAAGTAGCATCATATGAACAGGTTATTTCATTAGCTGTTTATATAACAGTCCCATAAGTACTTGTAGTGTAAGACACAAACAGAATATTCAAACTCCTTTCACTTGGAAACCTATTCAGGGGAAGGCTCAAGGGATAATTTCAAGCATATGTTCCCTAGCTAATGTCATTTCTCCACTGCTATTTTCACCTCTAACAGGTTCATTACTGAGACTTATGGAATAGAGAAATGCAACATTTGCTACTAACTAACACACCTATACTTTTCTTTTGCTTCTTGTAGATTGGTTTCTGTCTGAAAGAGCACCATTTAATTTTCCAGGGTTCAGTATCATGATCGCAGGATTTACCATGGTAACATACTTTATTTTTTCCTTTCTGCATTTTCATCTAAATTCACAAAAGTTACACTCGTTTGTTCGATTTTGTAGGCAATAGGCTTCATCCAAAGCCTTATGATCAGAGCCACAACCCCATTGTCAGATATTGAATCTCCATGATTACAGGTAGCTTAGAACTATAGATTTCATAGTGAAAACAAAATGCAGGCTCTAAATAGATGAGTCAATGCTTGGTTAAAACCCGTAGATTGCAAACGAGTTTACGTTTATAGAAGTGGCCTTCCGCTCGTCATTAGTCCATAGGTGAGACACCATATTTCAAGGTTAATTTCAGGGTCGGTCCTATTAAGTATAGAAGTCTGAAGCAACAAACTATTTATAGTATACCGTTGTCAATATCAAATACAAAATTCTAAAGCAACAATCTATTTATACCTTTGTCTATATCATATATACCCCCAGTCATATCTCTTGTAAAGGCTTTCCTTATTAGCTAGTGTTGTTCTCTATCTGTATGTAATCCTCTGTTATTGAATCAATATACAATTACCAAACTCTATATAGTATCATAAGCCAAATCTTAAAAGGTACATAGAGCTCCAATCTACTGAATTTCAACCGATTTTCCTAGCTGAAAACATCCAGGTCCAACCGTTCTAGTACAGTGTTCAACACGTATCACTACAGAGATAAGTCCCAAACTGGAATAACAAGGAAGCCAATCTCGGGTCCAAATCTACCCTCCCGAGAAATTCAGAACATGGACCAACTCATTTATCTTCTGAAAACATCGATATCAAATGTTATTTATTGCTAAGATGGTAGGATATAAACTATCTACATACAGATATGCGACCGTAGATAATCACAGGATTGTACAGAGAGTATCAAGAACAACTCCAAACCTCATTTCAAAGGGAAGAGGTTTTCGCCGTCACCACCATCATTATCATCATTCTCATCCATGTCGTCGAAGAGATTGAATCCTCCAACATCCCACTTAGCATCTCTGTAATTGAAGCTTGAGCTCACATAATACTTAACCTCATGAAACAAATTGAGATTATCAACCAGCTTATGGAACACATTGCATCCACAACACTGCAATACCAAACAAATTCCATTGAATCACACCGCGTTTTTGTCTATCAACCGAGCCACAAAGCAAAATCAGTATTAAGTTACCTGGACGAAGACGGTACCGTCAGTGTAAGCATGAGGATTAATGGCTCGAGTCGTTCTCTGACCACAAACGTTACAAGTGAAGGCAACACGCATACGTCTACGCGGCGATTTCGTGAATAATGACCATGGAAATGTTGATACAGTCTCCGAATCGGACTTTGCAGGAAGAGACGGTCCTTCCATACCGGAACCGGTCGTCCAGCCTCTAACCGACGCTGCGCTCAACACCAATCCCATGGCTTCGTCCTACAATCCACGAAATTTAACAATTCGAATTCCACAAAGAAGAAAGAAGAATCGGTGAGAGAGAGATTTTTACACTGGAGAGAGTTCGAAACATAGGAACGAAGCTCGATGAATTCGAATCGGATTGTGGATCATGATCTGTATCGTCCTCTACATCAAAAACAAGAGGATAAGCAAGGATTGGGAGACGTTCGATTAACAAAATAAAAAAAAAAAAAAAGACGATCTAGATGATCGGAGGTTTAAAAAAAAAAAAAAAAAAAGAGATGATCGGAGGTTTTATTACTCTTGGAAAGCCGGACGAATCTAGGCGAGAACGAGTCTGATCTCTTCTTCGGAGAGAAGATTTGGAGAGATGACGATGTGGAGGAGACGATTGTTGCGGCGGAGCTTAGGGAGGTAGCATCCATGGTTGATGATCTTGAGAGCTAACGGGGAAATGAATTTTTTTTGTTTTTTCGCTCTTTCTTTGTTTTTTTTATCAACTTCTCTCTTTCTTTGTTAGATTTTTTTGGTGGTTGTTGTTTTTGTCGTTTCTCATTCTGACGCTAAACGGGCTTGAACCCACGTGAACGGGACGGGCCCATGACTTATTCAATACATGATATCCTCCACAAGGCGAGAGTCTTGGAGAGGAAGGAGACGGACTAAACGGGAAATAAGACATGTAACTATTTTGTCCTCCATGTAATTTATTTGTTACCTTTATAAAATGAGACTGGTAGAGGTCTTTGAGGCTCTTGCTCTTCGCCGCAGTTTTGACATCAAATAGGTCTTTGAGAAATGAGAAGTTTGTTGTTTCGGTTTGGTTATGTAGTTCGGCGCTTGATTTAGTTCTTCTACTTCCAACTATCTTTTTCCGTATCCTTTAATTATACTTTATCTATTTGAATCCTAATATGCTTATAATGTTGTTATATGTTATCAACATAATCCATACGGAAAAAAAACATGTAATATAAAGATTTGTTAGGATTGCAGATTTGAGAATACAATTTCTTGATTGATTGTCAAAAGTAATTCCATATGATATGAACTTTGAAAAGAAGAAAAATTTGTTTATCGTGTGTAATGTTTTTTTTTTTTTTGACAAATAATACACAAAAAATAATCTTTTCTCTCTAAAAAAAAAAAAAACTCAGATCTCGTTGCCTCTCCGGCCGACAGTTCGCCGTTGTCGCCGGAGAGGGCTTCTCTTGTTCATAGCGCTTATGGACGGTTGCGAGTACGAGGTTTTGGATCGGAGTTTCAACGACACTCTCTCCGGCGACGATGAGGTGTGGACAACCACCGTTCGGAGCGATGTGGTGGCGTAGGTCGAAGGGAGGCGGCCTGGAAAGCTCACACACTTCTGGATCTGCATTCGCTAGGAGGATGGCGGAGCAGATCTGAAGGAGGAGGCTTGAAAAGTTTTGTCTTCGTGAGGCCAAGCTGCGGCGGAGATGCAGAAGCCGAGCGGTGGTTCGGTGGGAAATCGTCGTTAGTCGGGGAAGGACCTTTTGGTTTCCCTTTCTTGATCGGACCGAGGATGTCGGTGACTCTGGTGATGGGGTTTCGGGTACAGCGGACTGGGGCGGAGGAACGGAGGCTAACGAAGTCGTAATGATGAGTTCCGGCCGCCGGATGTCGCAGAAGCCAGGAATAGAGCAGTGGGGATCAGGTCAGTTACGTGGCCTAAACCACCAGCTGGAGTCGATTTTTCGGCTAGGGCGGTGCAGGCCTGGTGGCGAGCCGCAAAACGGCTTCATTCGGAATCGTCGGTGGAAGCGACGGAGTGGCGTTTGGCTCGGTCGTCGTCGTCTCAAATCTGTTTCAAAACCCTAATTTTTTCCTTTAACCGAAACTTTCTTAACCAGTAATTTTACTCCGGTTTAATCCTGGTACTGTGTAACCGATGCCCGGTTGGGTCGTTTTATATAATATAATATATTTTAAAAAAAAGAAAAAAAATGTTGAAATTGAAATTGGTTGCTAGTAGTGCTAGGTAGTATGTTTAATACCTTTGCAGATTAACCTAAACAATTAGGTCTTCGACGAAACCTCATTCCCGAAACACTGTCAGTTTTTCAAGAAACTAAACAATTTGTTCAAAATGCAATACACACCTAACTAACTGAATGAACCAGTTTCCGATAAACCCTATTAACCAAACCAGGATATCTCAACAGAACCGAAGACCAAAACATCACAACGACCCAAGCAGATTTCGAACCTTAAGTCAGATTGAGCTCAAGTTACTCGTGGTAAAATATCGTGATCAAAGACAAATTTTGAAAAGAAACTCTCTATTAATAAAAAGCAAGAAGAAGAAATATGAGAGAGGCCATAAAAGCCCAACTAGATATTATTTTTAGAACTAGTCCACATTTAGGCCGACGAAGACTATATTCGCGGAAGCGTCATTTCAGGCTCAAAACGTCGTCGTTGCTTCTCTCTAGATTCTTCTTTTTTTCTTTTTCGTTTTCTTTCAAGTCCTTCACAATCGTCGTCGTCCTCGTTTTTCCCCTTTCTTTCACGCTTCAAATCTAACCCTTTTGCTTCGTTTCCAGTTTCAATCCTTTTCGTTTCGGAGAAATCCATTGTTGTGCCGGAAATTTCAATATTTCTGCGAACTGCATATAGGTTCGTCTTTACTTTCTTGGAATTTTGGATTGTTTCTTCTTGCCAGTCTTGTCTTTTTCTTCATCTCCTGCTTTGATTCGTCAATTTTTGTTTGTGGGTTTCATGTTTTTTTCGATTTGGACGGTAAAGTTTTAGTCTTTTTTCGCAGTGGTATTACCATGACGACTTGCGTTTAGGTCTGGGTCGTTTGATTCGTGTTTGTGTAATATTGTTGATTTTTTTTCTTTTTGATCAATATATCTGGAAATGTGTGTGGTAATTGCAGTACCCTATAGAAATTTCATTGTTTATTTTAAGATCCTTCTTATAAGTTTTGGTTGCCATTTTTGTCTTTGAGTCTAGATACTCCTGGGTTCATGGAAGATCAAGCCAATAATCAGTGCTCCAGTAGCAACAATGCTTCGGAAAAAACTCCAGAATCGACAGTTGAGCTTAACATCAAGACGCTAGATTCACATACGTATACTTTCCAAATGAAAAAGAATGTGAGAAATATATCTTCTTCAAATCTTATGATCTTGTTTGCCAGTATTCACCTGCATAATTCATTAAGTTTAGTATGATTATATATAATACTATTTTGGCTTGATGACTTGTTTCAGGAAACAGTTTCACAATTCAAGGAGAAGATAGCTAGTAAGATAGGGGTGCCGGTTGGTCAGCAGAGGCTCATCTTCCGCGGAGGGGTTTTGAAAGATGATCACCCTCTTTCGGAATATCGTATCCTAGTCCTAGCTACTTTTTGAGCTTGTACATTTTGTGTTATAGTGTAGCTGTTGCATAATGCCATGTGCCCTATGTACAACTGCATATTTTGGGATTGATTGACTGAGTGCATAGGCTTGAGAATGACCGCTCCATTTATTGATAAATATTGCAAGTATTACCTAAAATATTTCACACCTGCATACTTATGGATGGTTTCGTATAGTTGAAGGAGTTCATGAATTTGTGTAGATTTCTACTGTGAATCTGACTTTGTAGAGGGCATTGTTATACTTGAAAAAATGTATATACCCCTTTGCTTACGTTAGCTTTAGTTTCTGTCTGTCATTTCCTTCCACAATTGTTTACTTCAGTATAGTTGATAACTTGACATTCTCTTAGATTTGGAAAATGGGCATACTTTACACTTGGTTGTGAGGCAGCCAGCAGAATCGCCACCTTCATCTGGCACACCTTCCGAAGGGGCAACTGCTAATGATGGTAATTATGTTATTCATATCTCCTCTTTTGGTATGAGTTTTAAAGGACAACGCGACTGATATCTGGCGTCTAGAAAATTCATTTTAGACTATTGTTTAATTTTGCAGGAAATGGTACAAATGGTGGACCATCTCGAAATCGGGGACACATCTCCCACAGCGTAGTTCTTGGGAGTTACAATGTTGGAGATCAGACTGAAGGTGTTGTTCCAGATCTCAGCCGGGTAATCCTCTAGTCTTGGTATTAGGTGTCTTTTGGGGAGTACGTTATATGTCCTTTGGGATGTTTTACTGGGCTTTGGAGCAATGAGTAAGGTATATTTGGAGAAAGACGTAGCTGACTCTGCTTTAAATTTTGTGTTACTTAGGTCATTGGAGCAGTTCTTAATTCTTTTGGAGTTGGCGGGCAGCAGTCTTTTGGAGTTGGCGGGCAGCAGCCTACAAATATCAGTATTAATGGCACGCAGCCTACAAATATCAGTATTAATGGCACGCAGTCCTCTATTCCCGTGAGTTGCTTTGTCTTCACTCTCTACTTCAAATTTAGTTTCTGAAAATGCCAAGTCTGCCATTTTGTTCTATTTTCTGCATTTGTTCAAGTTTCCTGCGGATAGATTTTTGGGAAGTCTATCTATGTTGAGAATCAGATGTTGTTACCTTTTGATGTGTAATGTGTCATTTTAGTTGATATTTTCATCTACTCTTGTGTGTTTCTAAACTGAATGTTGCATGCAATTTTCTTTTCCCTAGTCAAATATGCCTGGCCATGCTCCTCCTAGAAATACATCTGGTGGAGCGCCTGGCATCGGTGTTCAAAGCCAAGGGACTGGTCAATCACAACCTAGGCAAGCATTTCCTGGTGCAACATTTCGAGCATCGATGCCTCATGTAGTTCAGATTCCAGTTACAGCAGCTACAGCAATTCCTATTCCTATTCCTTCATTTCTTACGGTATTTTTTAGTCACATAGTCTTTTGCTCTTGAGTCTATAGCTCTAATCTTGTTTTTTGACCATCAAACTCTCTAAATTTGCAGCCTATCCCGGATTCGTTAGACACTCTTTTGGAGTTCATTAATCAGATGGAGCAGGCATTATCACGAAATGGTATTGATCTAAGTTATATTGTCATATTGGATATAAAACACTTAAACAAATTAATTGGCTGTTCCTCTAGGCTATCAGTCAGATACATCTGCTACACCAGGAGGCCGGCCAAGGCAAGAGTTGCCTAGAAATAGACATGGTCCATCAACACCTGAAGCACTCTCTGTTGTCCTGAGGAATGCACAACATTTACTGAGTGGTCTAGCTGTCTCTTCTTTATCAGTAAACACCTCCCCCAAACTGCTTTTTTCTGGCTTTCATTATGGAGAAATTGCTTAGTATATGCTTAGTATATGCTTAGCATGCCTTGTCATCTAATTATGTGCTGTCTGAAATTTGCAACACATTGTTGTAGCATATTGCAGGACGCCTGGAGCAGGATGGATCATCTTCAGATCCTGCTCTCAGGGCACAAATCCAGACAGAGGCAGTGCAAGTAGGTCTTGCCATGCAACATTTAGGGGCTCTCCTACTGGAGCTTGGGCGCACAATTCTGTCACTGAGAATGGCACAATCTCCGGTGCGTTTTTGGTCATTTCCTTTTGAGACTGTTCCTCTTTTTCTTGACAGGCAGCTCACAAGCTGCATGATCTACAGGAATTTTCCTATGTGAATGCTGGGCCTGCTGTTTATATATCTTCATCTGGACCGAATCCTATTATGGTTCAGGTAAGCTTGTTGTTTCATTTATATTAATATACTATGGTTTACTTTTGTGTAAGTTTCATTCTTTCTTTCTTTCTTTTTGCAGCCTTTTCCTCATCAAACCAGCCGTCTCTTTACTAGTGCGACTGCCTCACCAAATCCAGTAACCGTACCAGTTGGCTTAGGAACTGCCCCAAGGCACATTAACATTCACATACATGCTGGTGGGTGTAGTTCGCTTTTTTACCCATTGGAATTAGCTGTACAATTCTTTATCATGTTTCATTCTTAATTACCAGGTACATCTCAATCACCTATGATGTCATCAGTTGCAAACCAGCAAAGCAATGTGCCTGCTGGGGTTCAGAGTGGTGAGAATGTGCCTGCTGGGGTTCATAGTGGTGGGAATGTTTCTGCTGGGGTTCAACCTGGTGTGGATGGTTCTGTTTTGGCTTCTGAAATTAATGCAAGGATTAGAGGATTGGTAAACAATATGCAAGGAAGAAACCAGATTCCATCAGGTAGGTTTCCTGCTGACTAAATTTTTACATTGTGGATGAAATAATTTTCAAGTTCTTTTTCACGTTTCAATTAGGTACAGAAACTTCTACAGGCCATGGTGTTACCAGTGCTATGCGTGAGCAGCCTACCAATGCTGCAGCTACTTGTACACCTCAGGAGTCGAGCGGGTCACTGCCTGACTTACCAACCGAGAGGAGTAACTTGATGGTATGTCTTCTCTGCAATCTTAGGATTCTTTATTTCTTGTTCACTACTTCTCTGCCTATAACTAATCTACGGTTTTTCATACAGGGTCAAAGTGATAAAGAACTGAGTGAAGATTTAGGGCATCAAGCCAGTGCAAAAGATATCTCTTGTACTACAGGACAGTCTTCAGCTTCATTCGGAGAATCCACAAGCAACAGAGAAGATGCTGCCAGTGATTCCAAGAAGGCCACTCCAGAGGTAGCTACTGCTACGCCACTTGGATTGGGACTTGGGGGTTTGGACCGTAAGGTAATTAATCAGTTGAAAATAAGTGACAAGTTACTTGTTTTTTCATTGCATAGCATATCCACAATAAGTGTTTCATGGTCTGTGGTTCCAAATGCTTACAGTCACTGTATATTTTTTTGTAAAAGAAACGAAGCAAGCAGCCCAAGAATGAAGATGGTGGGACGTCTGCTTCGATTGAAGGTGTGCAACAGAGCAGTGGGACCAGTGGCCAGCAGCTTTTGCAATCTCTCTTTTCTGGTAGTTCTCAGTCAGATGTGACTGGTCTGATGAGACGTGGGCAAGGTTCAGATGATCGGGTAGATGTCTCAAGTGCAATGTCTCAGGTCTTGGAGAGCCCTGTATTGGATGGATTGCTAGCAGGGGTGTCTCGACAAACTGGTGTTGATTCACCAAATATGCTGAGAAATATGCTGCAGCAGTTTACCCAGAACCCACAGATCATGAACACAGTCCAACAAATTGCTCAACAGGTGGATGGGCAAGAGATAGAGAATATGATGTCAGGTGGAGGTCAGGGCGAAGGTGGCGGCTTTGATTTCTCGAGAATTGTCCAGCAAATGATGCCGCTAGTCTCGCGTGCTTTTACCCAAGGAGGGCCATCATCTGAACCCACAACACAGCAGCCTGATGATCATCAACCATTCCAGGTAAATACATCTAGGAATGTTCAATCCGTCTTACGGTTTAGTTTGGATTTTCTGAATTTTTTAGGCTTATGATTGGAGTTTGGTTTAAGGTTCTGTTCGGATTTGGTTTTCGTTTCAGCTCGATTTGGTTTTGTTTTTATCGGTTGTAGGAAAAGTTCAGTTTCATTTGGATCGAATTGTCTCTTGGTCGATCTCGTGTAATGAAAATATTTTTTGTTTTTGTCACTTAGGCAAATGTTCAATCTATGTTGCAAATGATCGAGCACTCTGATCCACCAGAGGATGTCTTCCGTGCAATAGTTGAAAATGCTGCGATGAGCCAACAAGACCTTGCGGACGAGCTCTGCTGTGATGAAGCTCTTGCTCATGTAAGCATCAATGAGACTACTTAGTAGTTTGCTTATTTAAGATTAAATTCCACTTATCGATACTTCTTGTATTGGGGATTTGCAGGAATATGCGGAGTTGCTAAGGCGTGATATTGAAGGCCGCCTACAAGATGGTCAAGGTCAATAAGCTTACTTGGCAAGTATTGGTTCCTTAAGTTTCAGATGTTAAATCATGTCTCTGTTAAGATTCACCCACTATGTATCAAGAATTAGGGTTTGGGATACTCTATTCCGCTAAAGATAATCAATCAACAGTAAATTATCTGGTCTCTAAAGGGCCGATTCAATTTGATATATTTTTAACCACCGTACACTCGGCCACTGGTTAATACTTGCAAGGGAATTGTCTTTTCTTTTATCTGGCATTCTTGGTTTTGACTTTTGGTTTAGGCTGCTGTCGCCAAAGTGTCTTTTTATTTTAATGACGATCTAATCCTTTCAGAAGTTGGTGAAAGTTCTTTGTCAAGAAAATTTTGTTTAATTGGTCTAACATAGTTTGCTATAATTGGTTTTTGATTTTCTTTAGAGTGCAAGTATCTTAAAAAAAAATCCAAACTCAAAATATATGCATGTTTCCTGTTTGTTTGTGATATTCATATATAACTAATGCATGTTCCTCTTTAGTCCTTCACATACAAAAATATAAAACTAAAAAAGAAATTAATGTAAATGTGAAGTGAATCTCATCTGGTTGCATGTGAAGGACTAAAGAGGAAATTTCAAATGCACTGAACACATAATATACACAAATACTTACAAATTGAAATAGTAATAACGACAAAAAAATATGACATTATTAATAGTCAAAATTCCTTAGTTTTTTATATATACAAACACATAATAATACAGAGAACCACACACACACACAAAACGAAAAGGAGAATTGAGATGGAAAACGGAAACTCCTCCGGCGATAAAACGTCTGCACTTAAACCGATCCGTTGCAAAGGTTAGTAGTGTAGAGGAACTGAGGAAACATGTTTTGAGAGTAAAACCGGTTTGGTTCATTCATATCAAAATCGGTTTGGTTGTGTTTACTGAATGTTTGTGTGTGTAGCGGCGGTGAGTAGGAAGGCCGGAGAGGCACTGGTGATGGAAGAGATCGTGGTGGCTCCGCCGCAACCTTACGAGGTTCGCATCCGAATCATATGCACCGCTCTATGTCACAGTGACGTCACCTTCTGGAAACTCCAGGTTTCTCTATGCTTCTTCTTCTTCATTTTTACACAATAACTCTGTTTAAACAGTTTGTATATTCCATCTATATTTGATTTTTTAAAAAAATAAAAATGTCTTTTTTGAATTATAAATATTTGATTTGAATAATCCAATCAACTATAAATGATTTGTGTCAAAATTTGAAAATATCTTAGAAAATTATAAATTTTCAACACAATATGTTTCTGGTTTTTTTTTTTCTAAAATTTCAACACAATATGTTTCTGATTAAGTGGAAGGAATTTAACGGATTAGATCTTCCGTTCAAAGCCTATACTCTCTCCATTTGTTTTTAAATGATCTTTTAGGAATTATTTTTTGTTCACAAATAAATGATGTTCTCACTTATCAATGCATAATTGATTTTTTAATATTTTTAACTCTTGAAATTCTGCAGATTGAATTGGTATTGGTTGAAATGTCTTGACGTTTTATTTCAAAAAATAAAATAAATTTAATAATTTTTTAATAGAAATGTAGAAACTTTAAGACTCAACAAATTTTAAAATTTAAGATTAGTTTTTTATTCATACGTAAGTTCCGATGTTTATTTAGTAAAAGAAACAAAAGCAGAATTTAATGTCCAATATTGCCAAAATATTGCCAGGTAACTTCTTGTTTTTTTTTGCCAATTACTGACACTACTTTAAAAAATGCAGCTATATATTTTATTATTACACAAAACCGGATATATATATATATATATATATATATATATATATATATATATATATTATTTGTGGCCGTTGATACTGAATAGTTAAGAGAGATTGATAAACTTTTTGTGTTTGGATGTTTACGCAGGTCCCTCCAGCCTGCTTTCCCAGGATTCTAGGCCACGAGGCAATTGGGTTAGTCTTTTTGTCTATCCAATTCTTCTCGTCCTCTTGAAATTTTTTGGCATAAATATATATTTTATGAGGTTGCCAAATGTAGATTACCATTCACACGTAAAGTTTTTGTTTCGGGACAAAATTCCTCAAAAAATAAATGTTATTGAGTACAAATAATTGAATAGTCTGGTGCTAATTTCTCCATGTCATCCCCATTAGCAAAGCCTCATTTCAAACCTCACTTACAACAAGAAGGATTTGGAGTTATTAGTAGTAGGATAACGTGACTTCTGCTCAATATATAAAATAGACATCTATTATTGTTAAAAGTAGTCAATGAACACAGACATGAATACATATATTAAGAAAATTATGGCTGTATTCATTACCTAATCAAATTTGTCACTAAGTCTCTTGTACATGTTATTTAGCAAAAGTAGAATGATTATTTTGAAAAACAAAAAACTCAATTAAACTAAAGTATACAACTTAATTTTATATGGTTTCAGATCCTTTAAAATTAAAAAGCCAAAAACTGAAGAAAACTGATTTACATAGGTTTTTATAAAATAAAATAAAAACTAAAATAATTCTAAAGTGTGTCCATCCTTTTTTTTTTTTTGTCGGCAACCAAAGCTTATATTGATAAGGCCCATGAGCTAGAAACCAAAAGTACAAGAACGGAATCAACAACAATTATCAATTACAACAGAACTAACACGTGTTGATTGAAGGACACATCTGCGACGTGGCACGTGGCAAACATGCATCTTCTCTCCGTTCCATCTTCATCTTTTTGCTCTGCGACCATCACCGGAGTTAAGAACACCACCTCCTGAGCAATTGAGGGAGATCACATATAATTCCAACATAGAACCACAAGATCAGCCCCCTTAATCTATTAAGATCACCTTTCGCATCAACCATAAGCACCGAGAATCAAAACCCCTTTACCGTTTAATTAAAGAAATCGGGAAACTCTCGAAATCAAAAGACCGGCCATTCGACCACCGTCGATTCCTAAAGTGTGTCCATCCATATGCGGGATAATTTCAAAAATAAATATAGTCGCAAAAAAACAAGAAATGGGGATGGATATTAGAGTAAATCATCCCTCTAAAACATGGTAAATAACAATTTATGGAAGAAATTATTTTGACTACTAAGCAAAGGAAACAGAAATTGTCACTAATCCACATTTTTACACTACTTGGGTATAATTAGATCGAACCTTAGTGACAGAAAACAGAACCACTAGAAAATAATTGCAAGATTGTCTCTTATCTTCTAGTTTGGATAACCAATCATTAAGTCTATTTGCCATATAATGTGTGGTTGTCCATAATAAAATGCAAGATGCATATTTTCCATATATAGTATAGACAATATGCTTATCAATTATGAAACAGTTTCAAAAAGATTTAGATTCAAAATAGACAAGGGTTACTGTGACATCCCACATGCTTATGTCTTTTAGACCTCAGTACACACATACATCTACTTGGCCACTCATCAATGCCATCTATTTAGTTGTCATACTAATCACGACTTAATAATACTTAGGCTTACGTGGTTCTTCTCCTCCTTTTAATCCTTTTTCAGTTTTTTTTGTCTCTACGTGACTTCATCTCTTAATGACAGGTTTAGAGTGTTACATTTATGATCATATTTGAATCTAAGCATTTGTAAATTTGTCAAAACGAATCCTTGTTAAACATTAACCTTGAATCAAATATTGAATAACACAAGATTTTGCTACGGATTTTAAAGAGTGGACATTTAATTCTTTTAAAAAATGGAATGTAATGAAATCTGAAATGTCTATGTGAAAAAACAGAGTAGTAGAGAGTGTTGGCGAAAACGTGACTGAAGTGGTAGAAGGAGACACCGTACTACCGACATTCATGCCGGATTGCAGCGACTGTGTTGACTGCAAATCTCACAAAAGCAACCTCTGCAGCAAATTCCCCTTCAAGGTATCGCCATGGATGCCGAGATACGAAAACTCAAGCAGATTCACTGACCTCAATGGCAACACTCTCTTCCATTTCTTAAACGTCTCTAGCTTCAGTGAATACACTGTGGTAGATGTCGCAAACGTCGTTAAGATCGATTCCTCTATTTCTCCAAGCCGTGCTTGTCTCCTCAGCTGCGGAGTCTCTACAGGTAAAATCGAAAAAAAAGGAAACATTATTTTCGATACAATGAAATAAATTTTGGTTTTGCTTTTAGGTGTTGGTGCTGCTTGGGAGACAGCTAAAGTGGAAAAAGGATCAACTGTTGTGATATTTGGACTTGGTTCTATTGGATTAGCGGTATAATCGCAAACTTCTTTGTAGTTCTTGATTCTTGAGTTACTGAAATTTGTGTTATGGTTTTGGACGTATTCAAGGTTGCAGAAGGGTCGAGACTCTGTGGTGCCTCTCGAGTCATTGGTGTTGATATAAACCCTGAAAAATTCCAACTTGGTTAGTTTGATTCTTTAAGTTACTCTATAGCTTATCTTGCTTTAGATCTTTGGATCATACAAGATCATCTTATTACAGGCCAGAAATTTGGTGTAACAGAGTTTGTAAACTCAATGACATGTGGAAGCAAGCGCGTGAGCGAGGTAAATTACACATACCAGTAATCTTAGTGGAAATGAATTAAAATAAAATAAAATGTTACATCTCTTTTGTGTTCAAGGTGATCAATGAGATGATTGGTGGTGGAGCAGACTATTGCTTCGAATGTGTCGGAAGCAGTGCTTTGGTTCAAGAAGCTTATGCATGTTGTAGACAGGTATGGTAGAATTACATTTAAAATGCATCAAACAAATCGAAAGAAAATTCGAAGATTTTATAACTTTTTTTTTTGGGTGTGATCTAACGTTTAGGGGTGGGGAAAGACAATAACTTTAGGGGTGGACAAGCCGGGTTCGCAAATATGTTTGGACTCGTTCGATGTACTTCACCACGGGAAGATTCTGATGGGTTCGTTGTTCGGAGGTTTGAAGGCTAAAACACACATTCCTCTGCTTCTGAAACGTTACTTGAGCAATGAGCTTGAATTGGATAAGTTTGTGACACACGAGATGAAATTTGAGGACATTAACGATGCATTTCAGCTACTACTTGAAGGGAAATGCATCAGGTGTGTCTTGTGGATGGGCTAAGTGATACCCATCTTCTCATCTTTTGCATCAGTTTCATATGTTGCATTTTCAAATCTTTTTTTTTTGTTTGGCGGTTTGTATTGAAAACAACCAAAGGCCAAAGAGCAAGCAAAATAAAGTGTCAATGGGTGGTAATGACAACAAACAAATGCCCACCCCTAGAGTATTTTAAACAAAGTTGCAATTTTTTTCTAATAATAAAGAAGATAAAGTTATATTCATTTTACTAGGGTTTCATCTCTTAATGACAGGTTTAGAGTGTTATGCCCTTATTCGTAACATATGTTTCGTTTGATAATGTTAATATAATTTTTTTTTAAATATATTTTGCTTGTATATATTTTTCTTTGAAATTTGAAATTTTTATTTGTAATCTAATTGTCTAAAGTATGAGCATCATATCACTACATATAACAACTCAAACATGTCTTGAAAATCAACTTAGTTTTGTTTGGAAGTTTTTTTTCTAACCTAAGTTGAATTCTAGTAGAGAAATAGCAACCAATCCAAATCAACATCCAAGGCGAAGATTAGACAAAGTAGGCAGCAAGAACGAAGAAATCGCAAGGGCTTAAAATCTTAGTGGAAGAAAAAGTAGAGTGAACCTTGTGTTCATATCAGAATTACTAACTATCATTTTGGCCATCAGTTGATACATCTTTACATTTTATTGTGGATAGCATTTAATTTTGAAAGTAATATTTGGTAGACCAAATGACAAACTCACTTTACTTGTGTGATCTCTCACGTTCGACATACTTCGGCTACGTCACCGGCTTTCTCTCTGTTTTGTTGTCGTTTTTGGGAGAATATGTAGTTTTTATTTTGCCATAGCTGAATTCATCTTCTAATGCTGCACTAATCATATGGAAAACAATGAAGTTGAAGGTTTAAGCCATAGATTATATAAATTATGTAACTAAATACTTTTTTTTTTGAAACTTAATGTAATTAAATACTTACAAAAGAACAACACAAATGCATTGTTTTAAACGTTTTGTTGTTCGACTTCTCCATCCCGACATTGCTTCTACAAGACAAAGGCATGACCGAACCGAAATGAATTGTGGTTGAAAGATCTTTGTATTCTCTTATGTAAATGCGAGGTTTTTGCCGTAGACGTATTTTTATCACATGTTTTTTACTTAATAATTTGTCACATATGGTTTTAATATTTTGTGAGTTTGTATTTGGTTTTGCTAGTATAATTATATTTAAAACCATTTTAATTTTAATTTTGAGTCTCTAACTTGTCGATATCATAACAGTTATAATAGTAATAATTGTGTGCATTTTTTTGTCACATCGATTGTAGTAGAGTTTTTCTATTTGTGTAGTGAGTAAAAAAAATATTTCTTTAACTGTTTTATTTGGTTTATTTTAAGTAAAGAAGAAGTTGTCTAATGAATAATGATCATATAATCTCTCATAGTAACACAATACAAAAAATATCTCAAGTACAAAATAGAGAAAGAAAAATGGACACACTTAAAATCGGGAAAATGCTTATATAATTCTTTCAAACTTAATACATTTCTTCGTCTTTGTTCTTTCAATTGGTATGTCGGCAGCATCTTCTCAGAACGACCTTCTTAAAACACTTAGTGTCTAAAATTTAAATTGTATTTTATAAATTGGATACTTAATTAAGACCCATGAAGATCTCCATTGTTGATGCTCTATATTATATACCCTTAAATGTAAATGATTGAAACACCTTTGTCACAATTTGCCTCCGCGTAGATGGTGATCTTATCCCCAAGGTCCCTAATTTAGATGTTTCTTGCTATGTATCCTAACATAGCCATGGGCCGTCTGGTTGCTTCCGAATACTTCTAATTAAACCATAACATGCTCAGTAAACACTTTTACAACTGTAGTTGATGTCTGTAAGTACATTCAAATTAACAAACATGAATAATCACGTTTGGAAATATTATAGCTTTGGTGTTTCCATAAGTAAGCATGAATTGAAACATGCATGTTCTTTTTTTTTTTCTACTGCATGCATAAAGCCTTTCTCAAGCTTTCGAGTAAGTTGAAACATGTTTCTTTATAAAAATCATCAATGAGAAAGTTGAATTAGTAACCCGCACAACACTCCTCATGCATGTTTTTTTTTCCTCCTCATGCAAGTTTCTTTAGTCTGTCTTTAGTCTGTTGTAACTTAAACAACAAAGAGGTGGAAAACAAGAGAAGAAGACTGTCACTTGTGGTGCTGTTGCAACCTGAACTCTTGGGCCAAGCATCTTCAATTTAGCTAGCATTATCATATTAGAGATTTGGATATGAGAATTAAAGGACTATATGTGCTCACAAGTCTTAAGTTTGTAAAGATATAATGAGTTTAGAATTAAAAAGAGAACAAATAGACTCAATTATTATGTCTCGAAGGAAGAACCCCACATCTTGTCTCTCAAGTATGCATCAGTCCCTATCGGAAACAACAGTTGGCCCTTGAGGTGGCAGCTCTGAAGCCTTTCACTGTCCTTTACCAGCCTCTTGTCTTTGTTACTGTCCAAGGAGAAGGTTAGAAAGAAACAATAACTCACACATCGCAAATTTTTTTATTATTACAAAGATTATATTTTTTTCAATATACCTTTACATTGTAAGATCTCCAACCAAACTAATAAGCAATTAATATACCACAAGCATTTGTAACCAATTGCATACCATAAAATCACAATGACATACCAGTCTCGAAAATTGCAGGTTAGTAGTCTTTACACACCATAAGGAGCCTGAATTTGAGAAGCTTTGCTTGTAGTGAAAGTCAATGTTGACAAAAATTATCCACTTTAGAAATATAAGAATCCCAATGCACCCAATCAACAAATACATGAATCAAGAGTTGAATGAAACCTATTGAAAGATAAAGACTACTAAAGCATAAGAGCTAATTTACTTTTCATAAAACCATTTCACTGTAATCCTAAAAAGTTAATGAGTTTCTCTAAGGTTTAGTGTGTGAAATTATATACAATTGCATTAACTCACCGGATCCAAACCGGTGGGATCCCACATGAGGTCATTAGATATTGTAGTAGAATTTGTCACCTATTTACGTAATTGTTAAAAACTTTGAATAATAAAATAAGAAATTTAGAAAGTACTGAAAGAGCTAAATCATTGTAATAAGAAGCCTACTCCATTTAGGATGTTTTTTCTTGGTTTTAGTATTAAAAAGGAGGAAAATGTTCCAAAAATCGGAAAAGAACTGTTTGGAAGAAAAAAGAAAAATATTTGGGCCTGATGGATTTCATTTAAGCCCAAAAACAATTTAACGAGACCGACATAAAAGTAAAATTTAATGTATCTTTTTCAGTTAACGTTCACTAAATATCTTTTCAAAATCAATACTCTTTCTCCTAATTGTTGTTTTCTTCATCTCGCTTCTGTTTCCTTCTTCTCAGACTCGTAAGCGGTTCAGAGATTTTTTCTTCAAAGGCCACCATCGAGTCATCGACATTAGGTTATTTCTTCCTCTAAACTTGTGAGGGTTTGTGTATTATACGCATCTCTCCTTTGATGCGGTGTTTTTTATTTTTATAACTTTCTTGATTGTGATTTTTCTTCCCGGATTTCACGAATCTCGTTTTGTTTTTGTTCTTGTTTAAAGTTTCGATTTAATTGTTGGTTGCGCTAATCCAATTTCTTTCTTATGTCGTGCTTTTGCATCTTAGGGTTCTTCGATTTCACCTTTGTTGTTTCAAATTAGGGTTTGTTTAGTTCATATTCGGCTTTTGATTTGCAAAATCCTCATTTTGGATATTCTGTTCTTGGGCTTTATCTTCGTTTCTTAAAGTCGAAACCTCCTTCAGAGTTTCGATTAATTTTCAATTTTACAAACCAAAAAACCCTCTTTTGTCGCTCTTTTCGTATATCTTAGAGTTTCGCTTATACTGTTTTAATTTAGGGTTTATGTTTATTTCTGGTTTTGCAAATCAAAAGCACTCTTTTGGATCAATGTTTTCTTGGATCCTTGAGATTTCTGTTTTGGTATTGTTTTTTTTTTTGTTTTGAAGTTTTTTTTCTTTGATTTAAACCCAAAAGAAAGGGATGGCTACATCATATGGTTGTTGTCTGTCCGGTTTCTAATTTGGGAAAATTGGTCCCGATGTTGCCTAACACAAGCAAGGTATGCTTGAATCGGAGGTAATGTTCATAAATAAAGCTTGTCAAAACTGGATGTTGCCTAACACAAGCAAGATATGCTTGAAGAGGAGATAGTGTTCTTAATAACAAGACTTGTCAAAATTGTGTCCCAAATTACTATATATCTTGCTGAGCTGGGACAGCTTGATATATAAACTTCAATTTCTGCAAAGATCTGCCTTTTAACAAGGTTTGTATCTAATAATGTCTCAAAGATTGGGAAAATTCAATTCTCTGCTCAAAACTCTAAAGCTAGCTATTGCTAAAACAGTACTATGATAGAAATTGCAAAACTTCTGCATATCTATGGAGAATAAAGTCCTTTAATAAGGCTTCTATCTAATGATGTCCCAAGATTGGGAAGATTCAAGCCTCTGCTCAAAACTCTAAACCTGGCTATGCTAGGGCAGTATGATATAAATAGAAGCAAGATATGCTTGAAGCGGAGATAATGTTCGTTGCTGAGTTGGGACAGCTTGATTTAAACTTCAATGTCTGCGAAGATCTGCCTCTTAATAAGGTTTGAAACTTGGGAAATCCAATTCTCTGCTTAAAAATCTATGTCTAGCTATGCTAAGACAATATGATATAGAATTCAAAACTTCTGCTTATTTATGGAGAATATAAGTCCTTTAGTAAGGCTTGTATGTTCGGAACTTGAAGTATTCAATTATCTGCTTGATTAAGGTTAACTTGCTGAGCTGGGACAGCTTGTTATAAACTTCAATTTCTGCTAAAATCTGCCTTTTAACAAGGCTTGTGTATGTCTCAAGATTGGGAAAATTCAATTCTCTGCTCAAAACTCTAAACGTAGCATATGCTTATTCAACTTGATATAAACTTTAAAATAATTCAAGTTCAGAAATTGGAATATTCAGTAATCTGCTTGCTGAGCTGGGCAGCTTAAGATAAAAACTTCAAATGTCTGCAAAGATCTGCCTTTTAACAAGGTTTGTGTCTAATGATGTCTCATTATTGGGAAAAATCAATTCTCTGCTCAAAACTCTAAGTCTAGCTATATGCTTGGACGGTAGGATATAAAATTAAGGAGATATTGTTGGGTTTGAGAAGCATCATGTGTCTGCTCAAGGATAAAATATGCACTGATGTCACACAATCTCTGAAATTCAAGTTTCTGCAAAAAAATATAAATCTTGCTAGACAACAAGATACAACATTCAAAGATGTCCTGAAATTTTTGAAAATTCAGGTTTTGCTTAAATTGCTGAGCCTGGACAGCATGATGGAATAATTCAATATTCTCTGCATCCCTCCCTCGTGAAGCATTGCCTTTAATACAACTGCTCTAATGGTATCCAAAGATTGGGGAAAATTCAACATTCTGCATAGACTTCATGAGTCTGCTTAAGACTTGCCATGTCGAACTAAGTCTGCATAGACTAAGATGGTAAGGAAACTGATTAAATTCAATTTTCTGCTTAAACCTTTGAAAATGAAAAGGCTTTCCAAATTATGTTCCAAGATTAAGAAATCCAACCTTCTGAGAAGACTTTATGAATGAAGAATTAAATCCGTTGTCTTGATGTGGTTGGATAATGTATAGAGAGGATATTCAAACTTTTATATTATATACAAAGAATCTGGCGTCTCAAGAAGCAGGTATGTATTTCACATCTCTAACTATATTGTACTCTTTTGTGTAGTTTCTTGTTAATTTATGTCGCAATGTTGAATTTTAGCTTTGGTTGACATACAGATGTTAGGCCATTGAAGAATATATCAATCTCTTTTTGTGTCGTTCTGTCTAATTACATTGATTGGTTCTGAACAGGGAAACCGAGGAATTGAAGAAATTAAGTTTGGGGATGATATTTTCCCGCCTCTTATGATCAGGTATTTTTCTTAGCCCTTTCACAAAATCTTCCTTTGTTGGAGTTTCTGATTTCTTGACCACTCCTCTTGGTCAGTTTAATTCTTATTCACATCTTAGCCTATATATTCTCTATCCCCCTCTCTACCGTGGTTTCAAATACTTAGTGTTATTGGTTGCATTTGAATTGTTCTAGTAGCAAGAATTGTGTGGTAGAGTCTCTAATCCTTTATAAGAAAATTTATATGTTTGTTTTGACTTCTGGTTTACATATGATTTTCATCTTAAAAGATACTTCTCTGGTTGAATACTCTCCTTTTAGCCAGTTTAAGTAATACTCGGCATTTTAGCCTATCCTTTCTCTCTCGCTCTTTCTACATTGGTTTCAAATATTTAGTGTCATTAGTTGCATTTGAATGGTCATAGTAGCATTAATGTTATTGGTTGCATCTGAATTGTTGTGGTAGAGTCTCTATCTAATCCTTTATACAACAATTGTCGTTTCTGTGGTGACTTCTGGTTTACTGAAGAATTATATATCTTATAAAATTATTCTCTGTCTCCATCTCTCGGCAATTTTTGTGCTTAGAAAAGAGATTTCATGTATGTCCTTCTTTTCTATTGCTTCTCTGATTTTTAATACTATTATAGTTGTTGGTTGCATTTAAAATTTTGAGTGGTTGCATGAGTTAGTACTTATTATAAGGTTTGAGTCAATTGTTTTTAATTTTCATTGAGAAACGCCACAATGACTTGTGATACTCTTATTCACAAACTGTGGATAATACCGCCCATTTCTTGTCTTTGGTACCACTTGCAAAATCGAAATTTGTTTTTTGTGGGTCTGTGACTTTGTATGCTGAAATTTTTTAGTAATCTCTTTATGTATTTGGTAAGATGCTAGATATACAAATCCGACGTTTTCGCGAGCATGGGAATCCTGAATCAGATTTCTGCTTGCAAATTTGATTACTGTCAAGACTCTTGATGACAAAAAATTCATCGAGGTAGAGCAACATTGTTGAATTCTTTATATTTATCTCTGCATGAATTAGTTATCAACAATTTCTTTTTATCTGGCTCGTTTAATGGAAATTGAGCTGACACAAAATCAAGTAAATTCTGTCATAACTTAAAAGCTTAAAACCATGTTATGATTTCCACCACAAGAGTTTCTCTTGGTAACTTTTGTGATTCAGTAAATGGTAACTAAATGCTAAATTGTGATATGAGGTGGTAATCAGTGCAAATGTATGATCTTTTTTCCGATGATTGTTCATTATTCTATAGGCTTTTCTTTGTTTTTACTCATTAGGAGTTATATTAACTTGGAAGAATTAGACTTATTTTACTATCTCGAAATCTACATGAAGCTAAAAAGCCTAATGTGTCATGTCTTCTTCCAAAACCACAAGTGTTTGCTTAAAAGACAACAACTTGTTGCACCTATGTTAAATTGTTGGACCTTGAATCTTTTTCAAGCAGAGCATCAACTATATCACTATTTTATCTGATGCATCATGCATGATTGAGATTTTTCTTAAGCTTTTGCGGTGTACAAACAAGAAGTTTAATTGTTATAACCTCAAATGAACCAACCATATCTTTAATGCTAACACCAATACTAACGTCAAACACATTACAAACATCAACATACATCGACCACAAATTTTATTGAATGCAAACTTTAGACACAAATGCGAAAAGAGGAGGCGTGAGCACAAATTTTAAGCTTTAAATCTGATTATTTTCTTTTATTTGTTCATATACTAATCCAAATAACATTCAAAACGTACCTTCAAAATGGATAATGAAGGTACAAATTAGTTGCCACAGCAAGGCAGTTGGTTAAGCCACAGCAGGGATGTTAAAAACGGATATTTTTACCCTACCCTACCCTAACTGTTAGGGTACCCGCCCATAAAATACCCTTTATAGAATTACCCTAAATCTACCTTGTACTGTAGGGTACTCCAAACGGATACCCTAAAGGTTTTAGGGTTACCCTAGGGTACCCTTTCTATTGTTTCTATTGTAAAGAAAAGTCAAGAAAACCACTAGTGCCTAGAATTAAAGGCACGAACAAATCATTGGTTCTTCTTTCCAGATCCCAAAGTATGGAATCGGCAATGAAAGAAAATTCCGTCTCTCGCTCACTAATTTAAACATGAAGTCACAGAATCCAAACGATACAAAGTCTCTCTCAAAGTCAAGAAAAGTCTACAAAATGTAAAGAAAAGCCCAAGACATGATCAGACACAAGCCATTAATAAACATACACATCTTCATACTCCCGAGCTACTCGCCACCGGTGTAGCATCTTTATCCTCCTCGTCAAAGTAGTCTTCAATGTCACCTAAAAGTTAAAGACATGAATTAATCAAACCTAAAAGTTAAAGACATGAATTAATCAAACTCTATAAAACATAAAACTGTTTGATATCTTTACCTTCAAGTTCAGCAAAACCTCGTAACCAATTACGGGTACAGAGTAGTGCTTGGACATTTTTTGGGAGAAGTCGGTTTCTGAAAGGACTCAAAACCCGACCCAGCAACCCATCACCCAACAACCCATTACCATTAATCATCAGAAGATTATGCTTCAAAATGCTTTGCATATTGTCATTGTTGTTAGCATTGTCCAAAGTCAATGAGAAGACTTTTTTCTCTAAACCCCAATCCTTCAAAACACTAAGAACTTTAGTAGCTAATTCTTGACCCGAATGTGGATGCTTTACATCACAAAATGCAAGAATTTTGTTGTTCAATCTCCAACTTTCATCTACATAATGAGCAGTCAAACACATGTAGCCTTGCATAGTATGTTTAGCAGTCCACAAATCTGCTGTCAAGGATACACGGCCTTTGTATTATGAAAATACATGTTTCACCTTTTCCTTTTCCAACTCAAATCTCTTAAACACATCCCAGCAGTTTGTCTACATATATGTTGACAGTTTGGGTTCAAGTACTTATCCCTAGCTCTGACTTTCTCATATTCTACATACCTAAAAGGCTGATCATGATAGATTATAATCTCACTAATCATCTGGCGGTCTACTTTGCGATCATACTGCTGCCTATTTTGACTAAACTCTGGAGGCCTATTTGGGCAAGCTTCTTCTAAATGGCGTTTTAAAGCTGTTGTTCCCGCACCTTGTTCAGTAACCATCTTCTTACTACAATGCATGCACTTACTCCTTTTACCATCTTCTTCTACTCCTATGGGTATAAACTCTTTCCAAACAAAATACTTTTTGCGTTTGTTAGAATTCTGTACCGTTTGAGTCGCTTGAGTAGACTGAACTGCTTGAGTTGCTGATGCTTCTCGAGATTCCGTTTCATCTTCATCATTCATTGCTTCCGCCTGCTCATTAAATAACTCCATATGCTCTTCCTCGGCTCTAAGTCTCTCCAATAAATCCATTGACTGTTGATCCATTTATACAAACACATAGAAACAATAAATAAGAAGAGGTTAAGCAACCGATTCTACTATTCTTATCAACTCAAGAGAAAAGTTTAAGAAACCGCATAGATGCATTTTCTCTCATAGGCAAACTAAATCGTTTTTTATTTTCTAATCTCACTATTAAAATCCAAATCAACATCTAGTACATTACCAATTGTGATTCACAGTATCAAATTCAATTAAATCCAAGACTTGAAAGTTTCAAGTTGAAACACTAACCCAGATTCTAGAATTTGTAACAGACCAAAGCCTATATGTTAAAAGAATTACGAAACACCAATTAAAAGATTCAAATTGATACGAATCGTATCAATTTAGTGCAGCACAAGGTCGAAATCTTTACACAGGAAGTAAAACGAAAGGAAGATGAACAGTGACACAAACTCAAAACCCAGAAACCCTAAAGTCCCAAATCAAAAAAACCCTAAGGAGGACGATGAATTTGTGCTCAATTGAGGACGATCTATTGAATAAAACAAAAAATTGAGATCGAAACAAACTTACCGGTGGGAAGAATCGACGGCGACGGCGAGATTCGACGAGATAAAAGACAAGGAGACAAGATTCTCGGCGAAGAAGGATTCTCGTTCGACGGGGCTAGTTGCTCACAAGCATTATTCCATTTTCTCTTATCCCTTATTTCCCCAATTATTATTATTTTTTTAATTTATTTTTATTATATTCTCAATATTGAGCGCCTGGAATTGTTTTTTTTACTCGTCACTCCATAAGGACCAATCGTTTAAGCAGACTATTGACCACAAAAAAAACCCTACGCGTACCTTAAACACTATAGGGTAAACCCGTTTGGGTAATTTGTATAAAGGGTACCCTCTCATTAAATACCCGCGAGTTTTTGAATCAAAAGAGTAGGGTATGGGCTCGAAATATCAACAGAGTTTTAGGGTACCCTACGGGGTTTTACCCTTTTTAACATCCCTAAGCCACACCACTTGAAAGAGAGGGTTAATATTTGGTTCTAAGAACTCCTCTCTGCCACCTCCTTGCTTTACCTTATGCAACCGATCCCAGTATCCAGATCGTACTGTATAAATTTCCACTCTTGTCGAAAAAAGAGCTTCATTTTAAAAACATAATCTATATATATGAAGTTTAACTCCATATGTAGGTTTTTAATTTATGTGGATTATTTTTGTTTTAAGTTATTTCTTTTTAGAGGATATACCTGGGTTTTTTAATTATAAATTTATTTATTTCATAAAGATGGCTTTATAGTAGATTTATGATTTTAGGTATTTATAAACAATTATATTTTTATTTATAATTAATGAAAATTTCTTCATTTTAGTTTTTAATCATTTCAAGTGATGTTTTTTAGTTTCTCCGTAAAATTAAATGTATTTTTTTATTATTGTTGAACTATTCTACATTTTTTTTTTTTTTTTGCTTCAATTGTAGAACTGATGATAAAAACATATTTTTCTTTTAACAATTGGTTTCTTAATTAAGTGAATTTTTTTTTAACACTAATTAAAAAGAGAATAAGTGAGTATTTAACCGAAAAGTATTAAAGTAAATAGAGTGTGTAATGATATATACTTTTTTTTTTTTTGTAATGATATATACTTAAATCTAGATTTAAGTTTAGTTATGAATTTTTTTCACTTTATCTGTTAGGTTTAGTAAGGAACTATTGCTGATTTAAGTGATGTAACATAATCTTAGCATGTCATAAATGTTTGTTTTTGCAATTGTAATAAGGATAGCACAAACTATAAGTTTTTTTTTTTTTCTTTTCTTTTGGTCTAATAGTTTGGCTGGTTTGAAATTAGATTTTTCTTGGGTTTTTTTTTTTTTTTTTTTTTTTTGTTATTCTGGTGGTTTTGGTAAAATGAAATACCAATAACATGTACATTAACACATGCACACAATTTTGTGAACAGTCTCTACGCCTGTGGTATTGTGGTATTGTGATTCATGTCAAATAGACAAATTCTTCTATCGACTGATTTTTCATGGTAACATAAAACAAAAGAACATAAAACTAATCGAAATATAGCCAGCATGGCCACGAATTACAAAGTGGTAGTCTGCTAGATTATTATATTTCTTTGTATTTGGGAAACAGGAAAACATGAAACCAAGCTCTGAATCATGCCTATCCACTGTACTTGCATGCACTTTTATCCCATCTACGGTACCATAATGTGTTCCATCTCCATACGATTACATACACCAAGCTTAAACATAGTTGGAAAATCAATGGCCGTGTTGTTTTTTTAAATAAAGTTACAAACCCTCCAACAAAATATTTTTAAGAGCAGTTGTGAATTAATAAGTTTGAGAGCAGTTACAAACCCTCCAACACAATATTTCTGAGAGCTAATCTGCCTACAAAAACTACTTTGGGTTCTGAACATTGGAATTCAAAGGATTTCATGAGCATTTTAACTTTAAACTCCTTCTGAAACTCTTCAGATTGTTCAGATGACGCTGAAGTATGGGAAAAAAACAAATAGGAAGCGGAAGATAATAAAGATTTAGGTATCTGAGAACCCACCCAGCCTCATGAGCCGTAACCACGCTATTCTCCGCGATGCCTCTTCTTCATCACTGCAGCCGAAACCGGGCTTCCCACATTGCATAAACTCAGAGAGCTCTCTGGTGCACAGTTGTTCTTGTGCTCTATTGCTACTGCAAGCTCGGATGAAGACGACATTGTCATTTTGGCTGTGTCTAATGTGCTTATTGCCCCATGGCACCCATTGGAGACTTTCATGGGTAGCTCTGATAGCTCTTCTCTAGCTGCCTCTAGCCCGGCAAATGCAACAGCTTGCTCCTCTATAGCCTAGCAAGCTTTCTGTCTAATTGTTTGCAAGTACTTTCCTTGTGACTCGATCCTTAGCTGGAGCTGCCGTTGCACCTGCGTATACTAATTTTGAATTGTCTATCAACCAAACATTAGGATGGTGGTTTCTCTGTTTTTGTAGGGGTTTGGAATAAGAAAACTAACCTGTAACTACTCGTGTAGTCTGCTTTGGACTTTTGTGCACGCAAAGCTTCGGGGACCTCGTAACTCCTTGCTCACGGAAACAAAAACAATGATTGTTCATAAAATTGACACATTCACATGCATAAAATTCACATGGAAATCTAACAAAATTTTCATAAAGGGATATCTATACCATGTAATCTCATTGATCCAACGCTTTCACATGTTGCAGGATTTGGAGTCACCATAGCCATTGTAAAACCTTACTTGAAATCTCAAAAGTCTCTATTGTTAATTAATACCCATCTCGAGAAAACAGATCACTTGACTCTTAAATTAACACAATAACCATAAAAGAGACGATGAGATTAAGAATTGATCATATCACTTCAACAAAACGAATCAAGAAGAGGACATGCAATTTCTGAAAATTGTTTGGCATACCAAACCTACAAATAAACGCAATGGCCTTTAAAATTGTAAATTTGTGAGGGTGACAACAAGCAAAACTAATACGCAGAGACAATTCTCTAATCGAACAACATGAAAAATAAAGAGAATTCCCTACCTTTTCACTCCTTTAGTCACACCAGTTCTCCATGTACTAACTACCACAAGGAAAAAGCACATGAGAAACAATTGATATATATAGTAAAGAAAATGCAGTCCCTTATGATTCACCTTTTCACGAGCTGTTAGGCGGTAACTCCAACATGGATAGCCAAGAAGGTTAGTATATTATCTCGAAATACAATGAAAAACTACTAATCCTCTGATTACAAAGATTAGCTAGATAACTAACCATCAAAACAAAAATTAAACTAAACTTTTTTTTGTACTCAGCCATCTGGAAGGTTATTCCCTGCCATCAACGTTTTTGACCTGCAAATCGAGAAGTAAAAGCTTCGAACCGCTTTTGGCAGAGAACATTCTTAGGTAATGATCAAGCAAACCATACAAAAATAAAATATTCCATATGGTAGAGAATTCTGTTTCGAATTATGTATTAGCCGCAGCTTGAAATTTACCATTATCCTTGTGCATCTGCGCATTTACGTCATGAGAAAAATGCATTTGTTCGAGTTTTCACAACAATAAAACGCCCACAAGAGCTAACAAAAATTCAGAATTCCACTTACATTTGTACTCAGAGTGAGGAAATCAAACCAAGACTTCAAGTCAATTAACTCATCCATCGCCTGGTCCAAAACTTGCTCATTGCTTTCATGGAACAAAGAAGAAAAAGAATGAAACTTTGTTCTCGTAAGGAAATGGAAGGAGCCAACTTGAATTTGTTTATCTTCCAAATAGGCACCACCTAATTTAAAATTGCAAAGAGAACGATCGCTTTCCCTTAATCCAACCAAGAGATTGATTTTAATCAACTGCATCATCGTCTGTCTTGTTTTAATTTCTTCACACATCTTAAGGAAGAAGGGAAAAGTTCAGGAATCTCATGAATTCTCGCTACAACTGAGAAAACCAGGGAGCATGAAACACCAAAAACAATATAAAGCAATAAAATCGAGAATTTCATCTCCAGCCTTACCCCCGGCGGATATGAGTGGAGGAAGACAATAGCTTGTTTAGGAGATGAGGTAAGTTAAGAAGATTTGAGTTTGTGGAGTGGAGAAAGGTGGTGCTATATCTACTGGATTGGGTTGCCGTGGGAATGATGGAGCCATAATGCGGAATTGAAGTATCGTCACTGTAGTAATTACGAAAGAGGCGATTCGTGTTCTCGGTTTGAAGCTTCTGTAACGGTGACTTTAGCTTTGTGGAAGGTCAGACTTCGACTTTAGAGTTGTGGAGTGCAGGGAAAGAAGAAAGGTGGAATTGGGCTCATTTGAGAGACACAATTGTATTAGGCTTGACCTAATTAAATTTAATTTCAGAGAGAAAATTGTATATGATGAAAAATGTATATACTTGGGTTTTTTGATGACATGTCGAAATTAAAGGATTTAATTGGTGGAATATATTCCAGAACGTATGTAACATGTCAATTTCATTGGTTCAAAATATTCAGATTTTTTTTTCATACGTGGTAAAGACCAGAAAATCTCTCCCTTTTATATACAGGAGATAATATATGTTAGAAGAAAGAAACTATACCATATCAAAGGGTTTCATAAGCTAGAGATATATATATATATATATATATATATATATATTCAATCCGAAATAAATAACTGAATCTAAATCCGAATTCAGAACGAAAAAGAGAACTTGATCTAAAATGGAACTTTCAAATAAAAAACTAATGGAACATTTATTTAAAATCGAATCCGAAATAGTAGATTATGTTTTTGGATCCTAATTTTTATATATCGAAAAAAAAACCGAAAAACCCGAACCAAAATCCGAATTGAACACCCCTAATAGTCTGGGAAAGAAACCTTGTACAAAAGCCCAACATTTATTAGTGGGCCTAAACAGAGTTAAATCTGGCCTGGTAAGGAGTTCTCTTTGAATTTAGACTCTTTGAGTATCGCTAGTGTGACGACTGGATATGAGATAACACACGTAGCCGAAGCTGAAGCAATCACTCCACCTTATGGCTTCCCTTTAATCCCCTCCTCCAAATCGAAGACGAAGAAACTTCATTCTAATCAAAATTCCTTACTCTGGGTTTCAAATTCGAAATTTGATTCTCTTCCACAATCTCAAATCAAAAGAAGAAGAAGAAAGGGAGCTTCAATGGCGACCACATCCTCCAACTCGTTACTTCGTTCTTCGAATTTCCTCGGTTCCCAGATCATAATCTCAGCTCCGACTCCGAAAACCACGTCAAGGCCATCGATTCCAGTCTCAGTCTTCTCCCAAAGGAAATACAAGATCTCTCGATCGGAAAACTCTCCCAAATTGCTCCCATCGCAAGCTGCTGCGTTAGCGACTCTACTATTCTCTTCAGCCTCTCCTCAAGCGCTAGCGATTGATGCGCCACCTGCTCCGGTCACCACTGTCGAAGCTCAGGCAACGAATCCGTCTCCGACGGTATCGGCGTTTGGTCAGAAGGTACTGATGACTGCACCGAATCCTCAAGGTCAGTCATCGGATCTTCCAGATGGAACTCAGTGGCGTTACAGTGAGTTTCTTAACGCTGTGAAGAAAGGTAAAGTTGAGAGAGTCAAGTTTAGCAAAGACGGTTCCGTTCTTCAACTAACCGCCGTCGATGGCCGTCGCGCCTCCGTCATTGTACCTAACGATCCTGACCTAATCGATATTTTGGCGATGAACGGAGTCGATATATCGGTTTCGGAAGGAGAATCCGGGAACGGATTGTTCGATTTCATCGGAAATTTGCTTTTTCCGTTGCTTGCATTTGGTGGATTGTTCTACCTCTTCAGGGGAGGACAAGGCGGTCCCGGCGGTCCTGGAGGTCTCGGTGGTCCGATGGATTTCGGAAGATCGAAATCGAAGTTTCAGGAAGTACCGGAAACTGGAGTAACATTCGGAGATGTTGCAGGAGCTGATCAAGCTAAGCTTGAGTTACAGGAAGTTGTTGATTTCTTGAAGAATCCTGATAAGTACACAGCTTTAGGTGCTAAGATCCCTAAAGGTTGTTTGCTTGTTGGTCCTCCGGGTACAGGGAAGACGCTTTTGGCTAGAGCTGTGGCCGGAGAAGCAGGAGTGCCGTTCTTCTCTTGCGCTGCGTCGGAGTTCGTTGAGCTTTTCGTCGGTGTTGGTGCGTCTAGGGTTAGGGATTTGTTTGAGAAGGCGAAATCGAAAGCACCTTGCATTGTTTTCATTGATGAGATTGATGCTGTTGGTAGGCAGAGAGGAGCTGGTATGGGAGGTGGAAATGATGAGAGAGAGCAAACGATTAATCAGCTCTTGACTGAGATGGATGGATTCTCGGGTAATTCCGGTGTTATTGTTTTGGCAGCCACTAATAGACCGGACGTTCTCGACTCGGCTCTTTTGAGACCAGGGAGATTTGACAGGCAAGTGACTGTAGATAGGCCTGATGTTGCTGGAAGAGTCCAAATCCTTAAGGTAGAAGAATGTTTTCAGTGCTTGTGTTGATGTGAAAAACAAGAATTGGAGAAATGTTTGAAAGTAATATTGAGTGGATTGTTTGTTATTATTGCAGGTGCATTCTAGAGGGAAGGCAATTGGTAAGGATGTGGATTATGAGAAGGTTGCGAGGAGAACTCCGGGTTTCACTGGTGCGGATTTGCAGAACCTGATGAATGAAGCAGCCATTCTTGCTGCTAGACGTGAGCTTAAGGAGATCAGCAAGGACGAAATATCCGATGCTCTTGAGAGGATCATTGCTGGTCCTGAGAAGAAGAACGCCGTTGTCTCCGAAGAGAAGAAAAGACTTGTTGCTTATCATGGTTAGCTTCACATTCTCTTTTATGCTATCAATGGTATTCTGGTTGTATTGACCGCTTACTGTTCAATGGAATTGGAATTTGCAGAGGCTGGGCATGCTTTAGTTGGTGCACTTATGCCGGAGTACGATCCTGTGGCCAAGATATCGATCATTCCTCGTGGCCAAGCTGGTGGGCTCACATTTTTCGCCCCTAGCGAAGAGAGACTTGAGTCTGGATTGTACAGCAGAAGCTACCTTGAGAATCAATTGGCTGTTGCACTTGGTGGAAGGTTAGTTTTTACATCAGAAATGCACTGGTCTTTAATGTGCAAGAATAGGTAGGGTCTAAGTGTTAAGCTATCTTTGTGATGTTTTTGGCTATTGCAGAGTTGCAGAGGAAGTGATATTTGGTAACGAGAATGTGACGACTGGAGCATCAAACGATTTCATGCAGGTGTCGCGGGTGGCTCGTCAAATGGTTGAGAGATTTGGATTCAGCAAAAAGATTGGACAAGTTGCAGTTGGTGGAGCAGGAGGAAACCCTTTCATGGGTCAACAAGTAATAAACAAACTCGATACTCGGTTCTATCATGTAAATGTGACACTTCCAGCTCCAAGACATGATTCGTTTTTCTTGTTTATTTGCAGATGTCGTCGCAGAAAGATTACTCGATGGCAACAGCGGATATAGTGGATGCCGAGGTGAGAGAGCTCGTGGAGAAAGCTTACGCGAGGGCTACGGAGATCATAACAACTCAAATTGATATCCTCCACAAGCTTGCACAGCTCCTTATTGAAAAAGAAACTGTGGATGGAGAAGAGTTCATGAGCCTTTTCATTGACGGACAAGCTGAGTTGTATGTTTCTTAAATCAACAAATTTGGCTTGTAAGACCATGTTACCATATTAGCTTCAAATGTATACAATACTGCGTGTTCATAAAACCTTGACAGGTACAGTTATGTTGCTCTCTTTATGTAACTAATACTCTCACTCTCGTGTTGATCGTACTCTTTAAGACCTCTTATAGTTAACGGAAAAGATGAGATCGAACTCCTAAAAAATTACTCTACAAAAATTATAGATTGTTACTATTTTACGTGTTTCATTGTGACGAAGGCACGTCGGACGAAAGTATACGCGTCTGTATTACACTTTCATACAAATATATCAACCACTTTGAGACGGTTTCGATCTCAAGACCAAGTGATAATGGAGGAAGAGAAGAAGAAAGAAGAAGGGAACTGTAGATACGATCAGAAATAGCCACCTTACGTTTCGCGGATGGAGCCGATGACACACGAAGCGTATGGAGGTGGGCTTTACGGTAAGGACGATGAGAAAGAGGAAGAGGGTAAGAAGAAAGAAATAGAGCCTCGGGAGCATAAACCACCGGCCAGCGAGACACAGAGTGCAGACGGACCTGACGAGTCAAAGACGGTGAAGCCAAAGCACAAGCAACCACCATCTTCCGGCGATAGAGACACTGACATCACCGGCCAGTCTTACATTCAGTGATGACGCTACTCTTATTCTATGTTGTAAAGTTCCTTTTGTAGTTTCTTTCATGACCTGTTTACTCTTTTCTTATAAGCTGCTAAGTCAGAAGAGAAGCACTATCTAAACTATGTACCATATATATAAGATGGTATAATTTGGAGAAAGAACAACTCCTAAATGCAACCAATAGACTTCTTTATAACAAATTTGGATACTACATACCAACGTTGGTTAAAAACCCAGTAAGACAGTTTGGAGGGTTTAAAACCATTCTGTTAATGTATTATTACCACACCATTGAAATGATTACGGTTTACAAGATAGTTGAGATGAGTTTATGGAGGTGTCCACATCAGCAGCAACTCCTTCAGCTCCAAATCCTCCGATTAAGCCTGTGTCATGAGGAATAAAAAAAGCAAATAACGATTAAGTCATTAACCTGCTACCGAGCACCGATACTCAAAATCGAAGTCACGGTTAAATTGAATGTGTGAGAACTTAACACATTTCATGCACTATAAAGCAGCTGAATGAAATTAGAGAGCTTTCACAATATAGTTAAGGGTATGAAACAAAAAGTCTAGAATCATTTCCAAGTCCAGAGAACAAAAGAGTTGGATTGCATATGGAAACACAGAGAACAGAAAACTAGTAACTTTTTATAGTTGTCAAATCTTGTTGCAGTGGAAGAAAAATGTTCACACAAATTGGCAAAGACCAAAACACTTTTCACTAGAAGAAGAATGTTCATAGAGATTAGAGTCCCAAAAAAAACACGATAAGAAACTCTACATCTATCAATCTGACTATTTAAGATTCATTCATAGCAAAAACGTCATAGTTTTCATGTACCCACTTTCTTCTTTGTACTAACTACTAAACAAGCCTCACCATATCTATAATTTGGATGTTAGATAACAATGGAGTTTTAACGATTCTCTAAACTTACAATTATAACAACATCTGAATTTCAATAAAATCTTCCAAACAATCTCCACAACTTAAATCCAAACACAAAGGTCATAAATTCGCGAATTCTAGGTGAAACCAAATCAATCGGAAACAGAGAGGTGAGAAGCGAAACCTAATTGTAGTAAAGCTCGAGACCCATCCCGTCATGGATCTCATAGTCCTTGAGAGTGATATGATCCTTATAGATATTGTACCACTTCTGAATTCGGATCTTCTCCGCTCGAGTTCCGGTTTGAGCCGCAACAAGCTTCTTCAGATCACCGATCGTATCATCTTCGTTGCACTTCACCCTCACCTTCTTCCCCAGTCGATCGTTGAGCACCACCTCGATCATCTTCTTCGCTCTTAGTACGATTACAAACCCTAGCACGAAAATTAAAGTATACAATCTTCTTATCCGCGTGGAATATTGAGACTTTTATTCATATAGTCAAATTAACAAAACCAACAAAAAAAAAAAAAAAAAGTTTTTTTTATTGCGTTGGGCTTACAAGGCCCATTCCCCAAAAAGTAAAACGACGTCGTTAGGGTTTCAATAATTCGTTAGTAAATTCCACAGGCTAGGATCGGTATGCATAAACCAGAAAGGTTCTAGGAAGTGATAGCAGATGCTCCATTCTTCCAATTTATCAAATATGTATACAATATACTTTTCCAATTTATCAAAAGCATGTTCGAATTAAAGAAAATTCAATTGTATTCCATAAAAGTTAAAAATTTAAAATAAAACCATAATCTTCAAATTGAATCAAACTTAAACCACATAAATATCACAAATATCATGAATAAAACAAAACTGAATTAAAAAAATGATCAATGAAAAAACAAGTTATATAATACAAACAGAGGAACTCAAAGTCTCAAACTATAGAAACAAAGTATATTCAAATCAAAAGAACAAAAACTTTATAGGAAAAACACCGACAACAATCAAACAACAAGAATAAACAAAGAGATAGAGAAGAATCATAATCAAAGTGAAGTGAAAGGATTTTTGCCTCTTCGTGTAGCTCTGAGTAAAGAAGAGCAACCCTAAAATTTTTTTTGTTGTAATTAGGTTTACTCTTTATTTATATTCTATTCATTGTCAAATAATCTTGGCATATTGACGTTAATTATTACTTAATATATGACATAATACAATTCATCATTTTTAATATATATATATATATATATATATATATAAACTAATACTTATATTTATCTCAAACGGGATTTTTAAACGGGATTTTGGGATATCCCGTTCCCGTCCCGTCCCAATCGGGACTTGAAAGCTTGTCCCATATGAGAATACGGGAAATATAAGGAACGGGAATTCGGGAACGGGTACGGGACGGAACAGGACGGGAATTATGCCCACCCCTAGGTCTACCCCATTTGTAGTGTAAACTCTTGAGCTAATATTGCGTCCCATATTTAAGACTTTCAACAAAACACTTAGTATATTTTCATATTATTAGAAGAGTACTACATGCGCTAAACTAAACACATGATATTTTTATGTATTTTTTAAGAATAATACGGAATTTTTGTATATAATATATGTTCTTTTGATATTGAAAAAAATAAATTAACAATTTTTATATTTAATCCACTAGGGTTGTGGGATCCAGATCCGTATTTTCATTACCTCTCATCACCTCCATCAATACTCCATCAATAAATAGTATTTTCTTTAACCAAGAAACTGTGATAAAGAAGAATCGAAGTTTTTTTTTTTTTTTTTTTGGCAACAATCTCCATATATTAGATCACATTTGGTCGGTAGAAATATCCCGAAATCGGGTATTATCTACCAACTCATCGAAATCTACATGGGAAAAGATATGGTTATGTGCTCGTGCCGCTTTAGCAAGGATATCGGCCCGAACATTACAAGAGCGAGGAATATAAACTAACTGAAAGGAGATAAACAAACTCTTAAGTTCTACGAAGTGATCTAGCTCAGACTGGAAAGCAGGCCAATCTATCGGATCATCGGTCATCGTCAATAAATTCGAGCAATCCGTCTCAAAACGAGTTGTAAGAACCCATTTCTGAATAAGACAATCCATCGCCCAAAGGAGTCCTTCAAATTCTGCATGAAGAGGTGAGAGACTTCTTCGACATCCTTGCTCGCCGGTGTGTGTTTGGCCTGATGTATCAGTGAGGCACCATCCGAGACCACTAGTGGGCCCTTGCTTAGCCCAAGACGCGTCCACCTGGCAAATCGGGATATGTGGATGCTCGGATTGGGTGATATCTTCAGTTTCGGTAGTATTACCTTCTTCCTCTTTCGATGCGCGAATTTGACTAGAGAAGAAGAAGAATCGAAGTTTATTGATACGAAATCGAACCAATGTTAAAGAAAACAAAGATTCAACACTCACAATAGCTAATTCCTCAAAGAGAGAAACGAATTAGCATATGGAGATTTACAAACTGGAAATCCAGTGAAAGAGATGAACAAAAAGTTCGTTGTAACTGAAAAAATCTATGAATGAATCTTGAAATGAACAAGATGCTCGTATATATCAAGCCTCCGCTTTCTTCTTCACTTTATTGGGATATTGTAGAGGTTAATGGGCCAAGAAGCCTTAATCTCTAGAGAGTGTGTGTAAGATAAGTCCCACATCGGAAGTTGGGAGGGACCTTGAACAATATATAAGGGACTTGGGCCTCTCCACTAATTGCCAATTGGTTTTGAGTTGGATGCCTAGGAAACTTAATTGGTCTTGATAGATAAGAGGGAATAATAATATCCCGTGGGTGCAAATCATGGTACTCCACAAATAATTGTCCTTGTTTCGGACAGTTCAAATTTTTTTTTTAAAGTAACCTAAAAACATGAGCGTTTCAATAAAACTCCCCCGTAATAGTAGAATCATAAGAAAGAGAATTAGAAAATTCGAATAGAAAATCCCAAAATAATAGAAATTTTAGAAAAAAACACTTGTGAAAACCCTTTCCCTTAAGCTTATGATAAGAATCTCTTGAAAATAACTCTTGCACTAGCAAATCTTTAGTGAAAAAAAAATTAAATAAAAAACTTGTAGAAAAAAAAGAAAAGAACGAAAAAAATAGAAGTAAATATAAAACCCTAACGAAAGAAAACAAAAACCAAAGACTATGTCACATGAACGGGTTCATGTCATCTATGCCGTCTGGTTCGTCATCTCCACCACTTTCAACGTCGTCACCTCCAATTAGGGTTTCCATGATCTCTTTTGAAGATGAGATCACAAAATTTTAGTGCGGAAACATTTAGTTTTGATCTACGAGGATCGATTGCTCTGATACCATGTTAAGTTTCCTAGGCATCTAACTCAAAACCAATTGGCAATTAGTGGAGAGGCCCAAGTCCCTTATATATTGTTCAAGGTCCCTCCCAACATCCGATGTGGGACTTATCTTACACACACTCTCTAGAGATTAAGGCTTCTTGGCCCATTAACCTCTACAATATCCCAATACACTTTCCCGTCTCTTTAGTATCCACGTGTCCTCTTCCCATTCGTCTTATTTAACTCGTCCATGTTTGCTATATCAAACTGATAGAAGATGAACGAATCAGTGAAAAGGGTGAAATCAGAAGAGCGTGGCCCAAGTTGGGAAGAAAAATGTCAACGACTTCAGCTGACTATTCATTCTATTGGAAAATTTCGGTTCTGGTTCGGTTGTTTAGAGAAAACCGTTCCCCGTTCTCGATTCTGTGGTTAACCGAGATTTTTTTCTTTTTCTAGCGATCCTTCTCCTTTTCCTTCTCTCAATTTTCAAGCACAGAAATCGAGTTTTTGTGATTTGTGATACTAGAATATATATGTATATTTTATGCACACACTTCATTATTGATTAAGCAAATACATTGGGTGAAACTGGAAACCAATAGGGAACAAAAATGCTAATAATATAAAAAATACTATCTTGCGTGCGTGCATTCCTTGCCAGCAAATCCGCTCTCTTGTTGTTCTCCTGTTGTCGGTAGATTAGTTTGAATTCGAGGAAAAATTCTCATAGGATTGCCAAATCACGCAGTTCCGGTTGAAAACTGTAGGGGTCAAATCTCCCCTGAAAGACCGATAAGCCTAAAACGACTAAGTGTGCGCTAAACCGACTATCCCAAGAAACTAGTTAATCAGAGATTAAACCAGAGGCCTGTTCCAAATCAGCCCAATAATCGAGCCCAGAAGACAAAGACCCGTTAAAAGCCCAGCCGACTTAAAAGCTGTATCTAAAAGGAAAACCAAGAAGACTTAGGAAGTTTTTCTTTTTTGTTATTGGGCTTGGCCCAACCGACTTTGTATACTATAAATACCCATGTACATCTTCATAATAGGGGATCACAAAAGTTACACATAAACTCTGTTACAGCTTTCCATCTAATAAAAACCCTAATTCGATTCTTAAATTTGTTTAACTATTTTCAAACCCTAGAAGTTTTCTTACTCTCCACAGAACCTTACAAATTCAATTGTGAGAATCCAGCTCCCACAATTTGGCGCTAGAAGGAGGGGAATTGACTAAAAGCTTCCTACACGCGAAAACAGATCCGACAAATTCGAGAACATGACGGAAAACGTACCAATCAGCAGAACACGGAGGACGGTTCTGCTCCAGAAGGAACGCCTCTCAGCAGGTTAGGAGTGACCAGACGAACCAGCGATCAGACGGATCAAAACCAGCAAAACCAAGAACAAGCGCCTCTCAACGATTCCGGCACCCAAGGCCCGCGGACCAAAACAACGGCCAATCCGGATGCGTTATGCGAACTCAAGGAGATGTTGGGAGAGCTCCTCCGGAAGTTCAAAGAACAGGAAACAATAAAAAAAAACCTAACAGCTGAGCTAAAAACCTTGACAGCAGCCAGCCGTGCACGTGACGGAGGGATTTTTCGGCGACCTCCGCCTCGAATTACTCCAAGAGCGTTGTTCAGCACCCCCGCTGGTGCCCCCAGGGCACGCAGATCACCTGATGACCCTATCACTGGGAGAGCCGAAGGAAGGGTTTCTCCATCTGCAAATATAGCCAACCGGGTCATCGAGATCGTTGATGACACAGAAAAGGACCTAAACAACGATGGTATCAGGTTGGTAAGAGCAGTCCGCACCACTCAAAGACAGAGGCAGTTTGACCACAAGCAGGAGTTCAACAAAACTTAGGAAAACCTGCAGTGGGTAGAGGAAGCTGAGGCAACAGCAAGGCAGAGAACGTTCGCTGCTAGCCAGCAGAAGGAGATGGATGAACTCAAGGCTTCCTTGCGGCAGACCGCGATCGACTTAAGGGAGATACGATCGCAAGTACATCGTGCAACAAGCAAAGCGCCCAAGATTGACAGAGTATTGGAAGAAGCGCGGACTACACCATTTACAGAACGAATAACTCGAGCGCGTTTATCCAATCCCGGAAAGATCAAAGTCCCCATCTACGATGGAAAAGGCGATCCCACTGAGCATATCACGGTATTTTCAATTGCCATGGGCCGAGCTAACTTCCGACCTGATGAAAAAGACATAGGCTACTGTTTCTTTTATGTTGAACATCTAAAGGGTACAACTTTCCACTGGTTTGCTAGGCTGGAAAGATATTCTATCAACTACTTCTCCCAGCTCTCCGAGGCTTTCTTGAAGCAATACACTATCCTCATCGAGCAAAGGTCTTCGGAAGCAGACCTCTACACTATGTCTCAAGGGCCGACTGAGTCATTGCGTAAGTTTATTGAGCGTTTCAAGTTGGTCCTCACCCAAGTGAAGAGGATATACGACACTCGGAGCGCTGCAGAAGGCTCTCTGGTACAACTCAGACTTTCGAAGGGAACTAACGGTGAACGAACCAGCATTTGTCCAGGATGCACTCCATCGCGCAAATGGCTTCGCCAAAAGCGAAGAAAAGACGAAGACTCTAGCTCTGAAGTATGAAAAAATTAATAATGCCAACACTCAAGAAACGCCTAGTGCGGGGAAGAAGCAGCAAGGCAACTATGTCCAGCACGAAGGCAGCTTTAAAGGCGCCCATAGTTATCAAGTCGATTCGCTCGGCTACGGACGAGGTAGAGGGCGAAGCCGAGGAAGAGGCGCTCTAGGCCGCAGTTACGGTAATATACGGACAAGGAACTCAGGATATGACGAGCCAGCCTATTGCGAGCTCCATCAAACAAGCGGACATTCTACAACCAATTGTAGAGTGTTAGGGTCATGGCTAGAGGCAAAGCTAGCAGCCGGCAAACTAAAAGGGAACATAAGTGTCAGTGATTTCCAGATTGAGTAGTTCGACGACCCACCAGAAGATGTAGCTCGCGACCAACACAACAAGCGTGACATACAAGAGGATAAAAAAGGCTAAGGCGGCCTGAAAAGGAAAGTTTTTAATATGATTATGGGCGGTTCGCACTATTGCTTTAATATTATCTCATCGATCAATGCTTTTCAGCAGCGAGCAGAGGTGGGGGCCAATATGCCAACTCCGTCTAAATTCCCTGACGACTTTATCAAATTCAAAGAGCAAGAAGTGGACAACATTAACAAACCGCATAACGACTCACTTGTAATTCGACTGTTAGTAGACGATTGTGATACAACATGCGTCTTGATAGACATTAGGAGAACGGTAGATATTATCTTCAAAGATACTTTGCATCGGATGAATATCGATCTATCGCGAGTAGAGCCACACCCAAAACCTTTGACAGGCTTCAACGGCGAGACAACAATGACACATGGAACCATCAAGCTACTTGTGTACGCAAAAGGAGTAACTAAGGTGGTGAACTTCGCGGTATCAGACAATCCGACCATCTACAATGTTATTATGGGTACTCCATGGCTTAATTCAATGCGGGCGATCGCGTTTGTGTTTCATTGCTGCGCATAAGCTAAGGAGTCAGGCGACAATCCCGATTCCGAAGGAAAAACGCAATAAGCAAAAAACTGACAGAGAGCCCGTCAAGGAGCTCTCCGACCTCTTATAGCAATTGCAGATTGCTGAGGCCTAGGAGGAGGAAGTTACGGGCCCAGTCTGCGAACCAGTGATCTCAGTGTGTATTGACGATAGCAGTCCAGAGAGGTGTGTAGAGATCAGCGCAACTCTGGTTGAGGATATCAAGCTGGACCTCATTGCGTTTCTTAAGGCAAACCTAACCACCTTTGCGTGGGCGGCCGAAGACATGCCCGGAATCGATATCAGTGTAGCCAGCCACGAGTTGAACGTCGACCCAATGTTCAAACCTGTAAAGCAAAAACAAAGAAGACTTGGACTAGACAGAGCTCAAGCGGTAAATGACGAAGTAGAAAGATTGTTACGAGTCGGTTCGATTTCAGAAGTTAATTACCCGGATTGCTTAGCTAACCTAGTCGTCGTAAACAAAAAGAATGGCAAGTAGCACGTATGTGTGAACTTCACAGATCTAAACAAGGCTTACCCAAAAGACAATTTTCCTCTCCTGCATATAGACCGTCTCGTCGAGGCTACATCTATAAACAAATTCTTTTCGTTTATGGATGCTTTCTCCCGTTATAACCATATTTTCATGCACCAAGGCGACGCGAGAAAACATCGTTCATCACAGATCGCAGAATCTACTGTTACATAGTCATGCCCTTCAGATTGAAGAATGCTAGGGCAACTTACCAACGTCTGGTAAACAAGATGTTTGCAGACCATCTCGGCAAGACAATGGAGGTTTATATAGACGATATGTTAGTAAAATCGCTCGAGGAAAAAGACCATGTTGGCCACCTTGCAGAATGATTTGAATGGCTCAACAAGTACAATGTGAAGCTCAACCCGACCAAGTGTCGTTTATGCGTCACATCCGACAAGTTCTTTGGCTATATAGTCACGAATCGCGGGATCATGGCTAATCCTAAGCAAATCAACGCGCTTATCCAAATAACCTTGTCGAAAACGAAAAGAAAAATCTAACGGTTGACAGGCAGAGTTGCTGCCTTAAACAGATTCATCTCACGATCAATTGACAAATGTTTACCCTTTTACAACACTTTGAGAGGAAAGAAGATTTTTGAGTGGACAGAGAAGTGTAAGGCAGCATTTCAGGAGCTCAAAAAATATCTTGCCACTCCACCAGTGCTTGCAACTGGCGAACCGCTTTTTTTATACATCGCGGTTTCTGTTTCGGCAGTTAGTGGAGTCCTGATACGGGCAGACGACAACGAGCAGAAGCCAGTTTTTTATATCATCAAATCCCTCACAGACGCAGAAACATGATACTCGCTAACAGAGAAGTTGGCTCTTGCCGTAATTACCTCGGCAAGGAAATTATGACCGTATTTCTAGTCCCATTCAATCATAGTACTAAGTACTTTTCCACTACGAGCTGTTTTACATAGTTCGACTCAGTCTGGAAGGTTGGCCAAGTGGGCCGTTGAGTTAATCGAGTTCGACATCGAATATCGTAGTAGGACAACTAATAAAGCTCAGGTGTTGGCCGATTTTCTTATTGAATTGCCAGAGGCGGATACTTCGACAGAAATGGAGTACACTCCATCACAACCTTGGTGTTTTCACCTAGACGGCTCTTCATTTAAGCACGATTTTGGAGTAGACATCCGTTTATCATCACCAGACAGTGAGTCATTGGAACAATAATTTTGCCTCGGCTTCCGGGCATCAAATAATGAGGCAGAATATGAAGCTCTACTCGCGGGTTTAAGGTTGGCCAAAGCACTTTAGATAACGAATATTTATGCTTTTTGCGATTCTCAGCTCGTCGTCAATCAATTCAACAGAGAGTGCGCTACTAAAGACGATAGAATGGAGGCCTACCTAGCACTGGTCAAGAAGCTGGCCGCTGGAATGGAAGAGTTTACACTTACGAGAATTCCAAGAGAAGAGAACGTACAGGCGGGCGCGCTTACTACACTCGGATCGTCGACGCAGCCGGACAAGGATCTCCAGCAAATCATACCGGTAGAATTTATTGAAACACCAAGTATTACTATCCCGATTCGCAACACGGGAAATGTTGAAGTCAATGTGTTAACACGGGCTTAGGCCGTAAAAATGAAGGCGCATCATGAGGCGCATCGTTAACAGGAGGTAGCCCGCCAGGCTACAGAAGGTTTGGGTTCGGGCCAAGACTATCCAATGGAAGTTGATCAGCCGGATAATAACGATCCTCAAGTCAGTACTAAATATCGAGATCGCTTCCAAGTCAACACAAGTGAGGATGTTATGGAGGAGGACTACGAGCTTGATTCGGACTGCAATATGGTCGATCGCGGTTCGCTCCCAGAGCAAGTTCCCGAAGAGGTCCCCGATGACGCTTATCCATGCAACGAAGAGCCACCTCCTACGCACGAGACGGACGGCATTAGTGATGACGATACCATGGAGTACGGCTACGACACCAAATGGATGGATGACATTCGTGGATATCTTGCAGACGGCGAGATATTCCAATTGATAAATGGGTAGCCCGCAAGCTTAAGGCGCAAGCGTCACGTTTTATTCTTTTTCACGGTGAAGTTTTTAAATGGCAACTGTCTGGACCTCTCCTAGTTTGCGTCGAGGGCCATGCAGCTCACAAAATCATGTACGAGGTTCACATCGGTTCATGTGGTAATCATTCTGGAGGAAGGTTGCTTGCTATCAAAATCAAAAGGCATGGTTATTTTTAGCCAACGATGGTCAAAGATTGTGAAAAGTTTTCCGCTAAGTGTGAAAAGTGCCAGCGACATGGCCATGTGATTCATTAATCCACTAACCTTTTTTTATCAGTGACTTCGCTTTATCCGTTCATGAGGTGGGCGATGGACATAGTCGGACCGCTGCATCCATCGCGGCAGAAACGCTATCTACTTGTTTTGACGGATTATTTCTCTAAGTGGATTGAAGCAGAAGCATTCGGCAGCATTAAAGATCGATGAGTAGAGAGTTTCATTTGGAGGAACATCATCTGTCGTTGCGGCGTACCTTACGAGATCGTCATGGATAATGCCTTAAGCATGACGACTAGATACCAATCTGATCCAGGTGAGTGTCACTGGAAAGCAGTCAAGAATATCCTCAAGTATTTGAGAAATACTAAGGATAAGTTCTTGGTGTATGGAGGAAATGATGAGCTAGTCATAAGTGGATTCACGGATGTAAGTTTTCAGACGGACAGAGACGATTTCCGCTCTCAGTCTGGTTATATCTTTTGTCTGAATGGCGGTGCAGTCAGTTGGAAAAGTTCCAAGCAGAGCACCGTAGCTGATTCCACTACTGAGGCTGAATACATTGCCGCTTCGGAAGCAGCAAAGGAAGCTGTTTGGATCAAGAAGTTCGTGTCTGAACTTGGTGTGGTTCCTAGTATCGTAAAGCCTGTAGCATTGTATTGTGATAACAATGGAGCAATTGCTCAGGCGAAGGAACCAAGATCACACCATAAATCCAAACACATAGAGAGGAAATATCACTTGATACGTGATATAATTGATAGAGGAGATGTGGAGATCAGCAGAGTTCCCACGGATGAGAATGTCGCTGATCCTCTGACCAAGCCCCTCCCGCGACCTAAGCATGAGAGTCATACTGCTGCTATAGGACTTAAGGAAATTAAGATGTGATCTTGATTTTAGTGGGAGTTGTCTTATTCTAAGTTATGCTTTGATGTTCATGTAATCATACTTTGGTTATTTTAATGAAATTTGATTTCAGTATTATTTAAATGTGTTTAAATGATAGTCCCAAAATAATTTATGACATTCTATAGGTCATCAAGTTGAGGACTTGATCATGAAACCCTATGAGATATAAATGACATAGATTATATTTGTCCCTGGTCGAGGTTGTTAATGTGGGACACTGACAACCGCGTGAGACTAGCATGTGAGGTGACTGATGAATAAGTTTCATGGAGTCATTAATAAGAGTATTAAAGTCAATCACATAAATATATGTTAGAGAACATATGATCGGACATGACCCGCTAATGAGAACTCTACAGGAAAATTAAGTGTCATGAGAGGTTCTCATAACGACTATAGAGTATAGTCCTTAGACCTGAGTTCATCATGATTCCTTACATATGAATTGGTCCGTTTCGACTTTGTCAAACGTTATCCGTAAAAGGTGACTATAAAGGCATTGATTGAGCGTATCATGAAGTGTGTGAAGGAACAGGGATGGAACAAGATGGGATTTTTCCCTCCTGAAAAACAGGAGATAAATATCTCAGGGCCCATCGAAGATTTGATACTGAGGAATGTGTGGCCGCACTCGAACGAGCTGAATGTCAGTCGTTTGCTTTGTCAGTATAAATCGGAGTTCGATGAACATGATCTTGGTTGAATAAGGATGACACGGTTCTTGCCTTATGCCATATCGAGATATAGCGATAAAGGGATTATTGGAATAGTTGATTCCAGTACAAGTGGGAGATTGTTGGGAATGTCCTGAAATCACACTTGTATTCACTCCAGTGATAGTTGTACTGTCGAGATTAGACATTCATATGATACTAGGTGATCATTACGTTTTGCTAGAAGCCGCTTATGATCTATGAGTTATGAACTCATTACTAGTATTATATGATTCTACAGGGTCACACACCTAAGCAAATAGGATTCACTTTATAAGGGAATGATCGTTAATGTAATGATCTAAATGATGTGTATTTGATACACATTATAAACATGTTTTAGAGGCAGTGTCGATCGACACTATAGTAGTGTCGATCGACACGGGGTTTTGACCGAAATAAGATTTCAGTTTAATAACTTAATTGATTCTGAATCGGTTCAGGATCAATTAGGTTTTCTCCAGGGCCTATATAAGGAGTTATTAGGCACGACCTGAAAGAGAGTTTTTTGAGAAAACCCTTTTGATGGGGCCTTTGAGAAACACAGAAATCCCTGAAAGATCCGGTTCCAGGCACTAGCATCTCTGCGGATTCCTATCTGTGTGCGTGTGGACTATCAGTAGAGGCACTGCATTTGAAGTGCTCAGAATCTCGAATCCCTGATCATAACTCCGCTGCAAAACTCCAGGTACATTCGAGATTTGTTCTATCAGATTTATCGTTTACAAACCCTAGATCCTAGGAAAAGGAATTGTGAATAGGTTGATTAATAGAGATTAATCCGGTAAAACCTGAGTAAATTCCTACAGTGGTATCAGAGCGTTAGATTTTAACAATCTACCTGATAGTAATCGAATTTGATCAATTGTTTCGTTGCAAAATCGTTTTGTTGTTGAATTGTTCAAATCGGCATGAAAAACCTTGTCGTGTCGATCGACACAATGGTTGTGTCGATCGACACGATAGTCTCTGCCATTGCGTTTGATGAACCGGTTTAATTTGATTAAATCGGTTATCGCGCTTGGTTAACAAATCAATTAAACCGACTGATTTTGGTTTTTCTGCGAATTGGTTGGTGTCGATCGACACAAATGTTGTGTCGATCGACACGGACCGGTTATCGACCCGGTTCAATTGGATTGACCGGTTATCGCAAAATTGATTTGGTTTGACTTGTGTCGATCGACACAAATGTTATGTCGATCGACAGAGGGCAATTATCAACCCGGTTCAATTGGATTGACCGGTTATTGAAAATTAAAATTGGTTCTATCGGTTATCGAAACCGGTTCAATTGGATTGATCGGTTGTCGAAGAACTGTTCCAGAGAGGTGAGTGCCGATCGACACTCATGTAGTGTCGATCGACAGCCTCTAAAGATTGATGGTTAGTGAACCTGAAATCAAACAACTGAACCAGATTTAATTAGATTGGGTTCCTGAATGCATATGTGATATGTGTTAAGGATTAAATGTTCAGTTCCTCGACTAAATATCAAGTGTTCTGGATGTCTTCCCGATCTTGTTAGCTGTCAAGGCTCGTTTCATTGCGTGATAGGCTTGCAGTGCAAGGTATCTGCAGTTACATGAGTTAGGCAGTAGGTAATTGAGTTGATGGGCTTGCAGTGCATGGCATCAACTATTACATGACGGAAGAGATTGGTTTACTTGAATGGGCTATCAGAAGTTCTGGGCCCAGAGACATCAGGTGGTTAGAACATAAGATGTTTTATCCACAACCAAGAGTCATATTGGATATGATTAGCAAAGTGTTACTTACCTATATAGCTAAGATTTGAGTGACAGCCAGTGGCTCGCTCGGGTTTTGGTGAAACATGGATCTTGGACCATTATATTCTTTTGAGGAAACATAGTTTTGAATATAATGCGAGTTTTCTTAATTGTTAAGTTTACTCTTTTATTGAACATCGTAACTTACCCTCTACCTCTTTTGTTTCAGCAATGTCTAGCTCAAACAACACATTTTCCTTGAGATCCGTCCTTGAGAAGGACAAGCTAAATGGATCTAATTTTCTGGAATGGTATCGGAACCTGAGAATTGTTCTCAGGCAGGAGAAAAGGGACTATGTCCTTGATAAAGTTCTCCCCGAGAACTACCATGCCAATGCCCCGCAGGCAGAAAAGAATGCTAGGGATAAACATTCAAATGATGTGGTCGATATGACTTGTCTGATGCTGGCTACCATGAACTCAGATTTGCAGAAGCAATATGAGAACGTGGCGTCGCCCATCGAGATAATCACTAGCCTGAAAGCAATGTTTCAGGAGCAGGCTCGAACTGAGAGATACCAGACGGTTAAATCTCTAGTTGAGTGTAAGCTCCCAAGTGATGCTCCAGTAAGTCCCCACGTCATAAAGATGATGGGTTATATTGATAACTTGGGGAAACTGGACTGTCCCATTAGCCAAGAGTTGGCTACTGACATCATACTGCAGTCACTGCCGCCAAGCTATGATACGTTCATTATGAACTATAATATGAACAGCTTGACGAAGACGTTGACTGAATTACATGGCATGCTCAAGACAGCTGAGCCAAACATCAAGAAGGGTACTCCAAATGTGCTTATGGTACAAGGGGATAAAAAGTTTAAGAAACCCAGAAGAGGCAAAGGAAAGGGCAGGGCCGTCCAGGTTGTGAACCAGGACAGACCTGCGCCTCCTCCTAAGCCCAAGACTGGCCCTTCTGATGCTGATAAGTGTCATTTCTGCAATGAGCCTGGGTATTGGAAGAGAAATTGCAAGAAATTCCTGGATGGTCTGAAAAACAGGAAGAAGACGTACGAGACGACTTATCCAGGTATTTATGTTATTGAAGTAAATGTTACTTCTACAGGTTCTAACACGTGGGTATTAGATACCGGCTGTGGTGCTCATATTTGTACAAATGGGCAGGCACTAAGCAACAGTAAGACGGTGGGAAAAGGACAAGTGGAGCTGCGAGTCGGAAATGGAGCAAAGGTTGCTTCGTTGGCCGTGGGCACTTATCATTTGTCTTTGCCTTCGGGCCTGGTTTTAGAATTAAACAATTGCTACTTTGTACCTGCGATAAGCAGAAACATCATTTCAGTTTCCAGTTTGGATTTGGAAGGATTTGATTTTTCTATTAAGAATAAATGCTGTTCTTTTAATCGCGATGGTATGTTTTATGGTAGCGGCCCATTAGAGAATGGGTTGTACGTTTTAAACCAATCAATGCCCGTTTATAACATAAATACTAAGCGGTTTAAGTCAAATGACGAAAACCCAACTTTTCTCTGGCACTGTCGTTTGGGTCACATAAACGAGAAACGCATACAGAAGCTCCATAGTGATGGGCTTTTGGGCTCATTTGATTATGAATCATGTGAGAAATGTGAATCTTGTTTGATGAGCAAAATGGCAAAAGCTCCTTTCAATAAACCAAATCAACGGGCTAGTGACTTATTGGGCCTAATACATACAAATGTCTGCGGCCCGATGAGCACAAGTGCTAGAGGAAACTATAATTACTTCATTACCTTTACTGATGATTTCAGCAGGTATGGCTATGTTTATCTAATGAGACACAAGTCGGAATCCTTTGAGAAATTCAAGGAGTTAAAGAATGAAGTAGAGAACCAACTTGGCAAAAGTATTAAAGCTCTTCGATCAGATCGTGGAGGAGAATACTTAAGTCAAGAGTTCAGTGATCATCTGAGAGAGTGTGGAATTGTTTAACAGCTCACTCCTCCTGGAACGCCCCAATGGAATGGAGTGTCCGAGAGGAGGAATCGGACCCTATTGGATATGGTTCGATCAATGATGAGTCACACAGACCTTCCATTATCCTTTTGGGGATACGCTCTAGAAACGTCTGCGTTTACACTAAACAGAGTCCCTTCAAAATCAGTTGCAAAGACACCATATGAGATATGGACTGGAAATGTTCCAAGTTTGTATTTTCTGAAAATTTGGGGTTGTGAGGCTTATGTAAAACGTTTAATATCCGATAAGCTCGCACCCAAATCTGATAAGTGCTTTTTCGTTGGTTATCCTAAGGAAACCAAGGCGTACTACTTCTACAACCGTTTGGAGAACAAAGTGTTTGTTGCTCGGGATTGTACTTTCCTTGAGAGAGAGTTTCTTCATAAGAAGAAAAGTGGGAGTAAAGTACTACTCGAAGAAGTTCGAGAATCACAGGAGCCTGCTCAACCTAATGAGGAAGAGCAGCAGGTGGAACCACAAGGAGTTGTGGAACCAGCACCTGTGATGCCTGAAGTTCGCAGATCTGGAAGGATTCGTCACGAACCCGAGAGATACTACGGTCTTCTCGTGAATGATTGTCTTGACCTATTGATCATTGACAGTGACGAACCTACGAATTTTGAAGAAGCAATGTTGGGCCCTGACTCTGAAAAGTGGCTTGGAGCCGCTAGATCCGAAATGGGATCCATGTTAGAAAACCAAGTATGGTCCTTGGTAGATTTACCCGATGGTGTAAAACCCATTGAGTGTAAATGGATCTTCAAGAAGAAGATTGACGTGGATGGGAATATCCAGATATTCAAAGCTAGATTAGTGGCAAAAGGTTTTAAACAAATTCATGGTATTGGCTATGATGAGACCTATTCCCCAGTCGCTATGCTTAAATCCATTCGGATACTCCTAGCAACTGCCGCTTATTATGATTATGAGATTTGGCAGATGGATGTGAAAACAGCTTTCCTTAACGGAATTCTGGAAGAGGATGTGTATATGACACAACCTGAAGGCTTCACTGATCCTAAGAATGCTAGGAAAGTATGCAAGCTTCATCGATCCATTTATGGATTGAAGAAAGCATCACGGAGTTGGAATCTTCGTTTTGATGAAGCGGTCAAAAAGTTTGACTTTGTCAAGAACGAAGAAGAACCATGTGTATACAAGAAGACTAGTGGGAGCGGAGTTGCATTTCTCGTACTGTATGTAGACGACATACTTCTTCTCGGAAATGACGTTCCATTGCTTCAGTCTGTCAAGACTTGGCTTGGAAGTTGTTTTTCCATGAAAGACATGGGTGAAGCCGCGTACATTCTTGGAATAAGAATCTATAGAGATAGATTGAAGAGGCTTATTGGATTGTGTCAAGATACTTATATAGATAAGGTCTTGCACAGATTCAGTATGCAGGATTCCAAGAGAGGTTTCACGCCTATGTTACATAGTATAACTCTTAGCAAGAAGCAGTGTCCTTCGACACATGCTGAGCAGGAGCGAATGAATAGAATTCCTTATGCTTCGGCAGTAGGATCTATTATGTATGCCATGCTCTGTACTCGTCCAGATGTTGCTTGTGCCTTAAGCATGACGAGTAGATACCAATCTGATCCGGGTGAGTGTCACTGGAAAGCAGTCAAGAATATCCTCAAGTATTTGAGAAATACTAAGGATAAGTTCTTGGTGTATGGAGGAAATGATGAGCTAGTCATAAGTGGATTCACGGATGCAAGTTTTCAGACGGACATAGACAATTTCCGGTCTCAGTCTGGTTATGTCTTTTGTCTGAATGGCGGTGCAGTCAGTTGGAAAAGTTCCAAGCAGAGCACCGTAGCTGATTCCACTACTGAGGCTGAATACATTGCCGCTTCGGAAGCAGCAAAGGAAGCTGTTTGGATCAAGAAGTTCGTGTCTGAACTTGGTGTGGTTCCTAGTATCGTAAAGCCTGTAGCATTGTATTGTGATAACAATGGAGCAATTGCTCAGGCGAAGGAACCAAGATCACACCAGAAATCCAAACACATAGAGAGGAAATATCACTTGATACGTGATATAATTGATAGAGGAGATGTGGAGATCAGCAGAGTTCCCACGTATGAGAATGTCGCTGATCCTCTGACCAAGCCCCTCCCGCGACCTAAGCATGAGAGTCATACTGCTGCTATAGGACTTAAGGAAATTAAGATGTGATCTTGATTTTAGTGGGAGTTGTCTTATTCTAAGTTATGCTTTGATGTTCATGTAATCATACTTTGGTTATTTTAATGAAATTTGATTTCAGTATTATTTAAATGTGTTTAAATGATAGTCCCAAAATAATTTATGACATTCTATAGGTCATCAAGTTGAGGACTTGATCATGAAACCCTATGAGATATAAATGACATAGATTATATTTGTCCCTGGTCGAGGTTGTTAATGTGGGACACTGACAACCGCGTGAGACTAGCATGTGAGGTGACTGATGAATAAGTTTCATGGAGTCATTAATAAGAGTATTAAAGTCAATCACATAAATATATGTTAGAGAACATATGATCGGACATGACCCGCTAATGAGAACTCTACAGGAAAATTAAGTGTCATGAGAGGTTCTCATAACGACTATAGAGTATAGTCCTTAGACCTGAGTTCATCATGATTCCTTACATATGAATTGGTCCGTTTCGACTTTGTCAAACGTTATCCGTAAAAAGTGACTATAAAGGCATTGATTGAGCGTATCATGAAGTGTGTGAAGGAACAGGGATGGAACAAGATGGGATTTGTCCCTCCTGAAAAACAGGAGATAAATATCTCAGGGCCCATCGAAGATTTGATACTGAGGAATGTGTGGCCGCACTCGAACGAGCTGAATGTCAGTCGTTTGCTTTGTCAGTATAAATCGGAGTTCGATGAACATGATCTTGGTTGAATAAGGATGACACGGTTCTTGCCTTATGCCATATCGAGATATAGCGATAAAGGGATTATTGGAATAGTTGATTCCAGTACAAGTGGGAGATTGTTGGGAATGTCCTGAAATCACACTTGTATTCACTCCAGTGATAGTTGTACTGTCGAGATTAGACATTCATATGATACTAGGTGATCATTACGTTTTGCTAGAAGCCGCTTATGATCTATGAGTTATGAACTCATTACTAGTATTATATGATTCTACAGGGTCACACACCTAAGCAAATAGGATTCACTTTATAAGGGAATGATCGTTAATGTAATGATCTAAATGATGTGTATTTGATACACATTATAAACATGTTTTAGAGGCAGTGTCGATCGACACTATAGTAGTGTCGATCGACACGGGGTTTTGACCGAAATAAGATTTCGGTTTAATAACTTAATTGATTCTGAATCGGTTCAGGATCAATTAGGTTTTCTCCAGGGCCTATATAAAGAGTTATTAGGCACGACCTGAAAGAGAGTTTTTTGAGAAAACCCTTTTGATAGCCGCCTTTGAGAAACACAGAAATCCCTGTAAGATCCGGTTCCAGGCACTAGCATCCCTGCGGATTCCTATCTGTGTGTGTGTGGACTATCAGTAGAGGCACTGCATTTGAAGTGCTCAGAATCTCGAACCCTGATCATAACTCCGCTGCAAAACTCCAGGTATATTCGAGATTTGTTCTATCAGATTTATCGTTTACAAACCCTAGATCCTAGAAAAAGGAATTGTGACTAGGTTGATTAATAGAGATTAATCCGGTAAAACCTGAGTAAATTCCTACACTACCAAACAACACCTCGGCGCGCTATAGGCGAAACGCCATTTGTCTTGGTTTACGAAACGGAATGCGTAATCCCGCCAGAAATCCATTTCTCAGCGTACGTAGACGACTTCTTCCAGAGCATGAGGGCTTAAATAATCTTTTAATGCTTGATGAGCTGGACTTAATAAATGAAAGACGCAACCAGGCATTGATCCAGATGATGGAGTACCAACAGGCCGCAGCTAAGTACTGCAACTTCAAAGTTTGTCCTCCGCAAGGTGTTTCATCAATTTTACGAAGGAGATCTTGTCCTCCGCGAGGTGTTTCAGAACACCGCCGAACTAAACGCTGGCAAACTAGGTGCTCACTGGGAAGGCCCTTATCAGATAAAGAAGGTAGTTCGCCCAGTTGTCTACGAACTCGCAAACATGGAAGGAGAGATGATTCCACGATCTTGGAATGCAAGACATCTTAAAAGTACTATTACTAAAGTGCTAAATCTTTCGACTTGAACTTGGGGCGATTTGATCCCTGAAAAGGTTACGTAGGCAGCTCGTTTAAGGACGGGTTCAGTTGCCCCCCTGAATGGGTACGTATACTCGTATACTCCCATCTTTGTAAAATGATCACTTCGCTCAGTTGCCATTTTGATTTATAGCAAGATCACGTTTTAGACTTAACGATTCTTATAAAAGTCTTACTCAAATGACTAAGTCTAAGACGACTACTTCAATTTATCATAAAGTCTTACGTAAACGACTCACTTTCGCATTGTTTTATAAACACATCGTCACTGCTGGCCACGGTGATGAAATTTAACACCTCTTCAAGATGTTTGCATTTAACATCCAATCGGATATAGAAGCGCGCTATATAAATTCTAAAGTGTTCATTTTTGGAGCAGGGGAGTTCGCGGGAACGCACTTGTAAACCAAAATGATCAACTCGTAAAACACGGTTAACCAAACACTGGTCTGAAAACTTAGTCTAGATAGTCGGAGCAAACAGACTCATGGGAATCTATTTGTAAACCGAATATTTAAGCATAATGGATTCATCCTAACAGAGACAGTCCGCCAAAAACAAAAGGACAATACTCAACACAAATAGCCGAATCCGAATATAACATTAGTTATCAAAAATAAAACAAAGTGTCAAATGGATAAAGCCATCCAGGCACCAGATACCAAAACCAAAATAAAATAAGTCTTAAAACCTTAAAACAGAAATCATAACACAAGAGTTAGGCGTCCAGTTCGCCCTCTTCTTTATCAACAGTCTTCTCAGCAACATTCACCGCTTTGCTATCTTCATCCTGTACGAGCTCGCGCATCTCAGAAACTTCATCATTTCTTTTTTCTGCAGCGATATTCTGATCTAGAGGGGGAAGTTTGGCGATCTTAGTAGATTAAATAGCATGACTCTGCTTAACAGTTTGATCGGCGTCGACGGGCTCGCTGTCAAGCAGCGCTTCGTCGTCATTTATCAAACGCATGCCGAGAAACCCGTCATTGGAGCCCGACGCTACATGAATACCAACAGTTTTACCAAATACTTTGGCTCGCGGCGAAAATGGAATATCTTTCACTACAATATGAACAACATGATTAATACCTATTTCGTTTTTCAGCTTCGCAGCCAGCTCGTCAAAGACGTTGTAAGCAGAAGATAACCTATCCTTAGTCTTGGCAAGCTCAGTACGTTCTTCTTCGAGATCAAGGGGTTCGTTATCTTCGCCTTCTCTCTCCCTCTCTCTCTCCATATCAGCAACGAATTGAGCATTGGCCTCGGCTTGAGCCAGGAAGATCATGTTATCCTTGGGAGTACCCATCAACTGATCAAAGAGTTCGTAAGCACGATCCAAACTTGATTGGATTTCTGCCACTGTAGATAACCTCGCAGAGGCAGCAGCTGCTTCAATGTCTTCTTGATGACTCATGTTGAGGGCATCCAACTTTTGTTCAAGCTCGACGATCTTTATCTCGTCTTTCTTCTTCTCAAGAGTGAGATTGTGGAAATGTTGGTGCAAGTTGTTGGAACTCTTCTTATATGATTCCATCTCGGCGGAAAGATCTTTCATGCGCTTCGCGATCTGTTTTTTCTCAATTTCTTCTTTCTTCTTTGCCTCATCAATAAATGCTTGCCTCGCTCGAGCTTCGACATCATATGCCAGGATCATTCTGTTACAATGAGCGAATGCCTGTAGAGTAGCCAAGTGTAAGAAGAAGAAAGGGACAGGATAAACAAAACAATGAAAAGGGACCATACTTTAACTTGGCGAGATGTAAACTCTTTGTAGAGTTAACTCTTCAGCAGCATTTCCAGGATAGAAAAGTTATCTCCGTGATACGTGATCTTAGCCATCAGAGCAGCCGCGGCTAGAGGATCGTCGTAGAGCTCGACAGATGAGGGAGATTTTCCGACTCTCAGACCGGGAGACAATAATTCTCCAGGAAACAGAGTTGGAAGATAGCGACAAGACTTCTTCGACCTTGGCTCGCCGGATATTCCTTTGCCTTTTTCAACAGCAAAAAGTTTCCTTTTACGACCCGCATCCGCCTCCGCCTCCGTTTCGACCGTTTCATCAACGGTAATGATCTGTTGATACGAGGGGTTTGAAGCTTCAGTTGGCACCTCGTCAATCCTCACAGCACTTGGAGTATTCTCCTTGGAAACACTCCGCTCAGACACCAGGGTAGTGGTGTCAGCTATTTTCTCAACCGATGAGGCAGCCGGATTTTTCTTTTTTATGGCTTTTTTCTTCTCGTTGAGATCGCGGATAGTTGGTCTGTTCGGGATAGCTTCAAGAGAATTTTGTGTGCTTTATTGATTGAGTTGCCTCTGCATTATATACAAGACCTAAATGCGTGTAAAGGAAACTAAGAAGATGCTACTTTCCTATAGAGATTACATGAATATACAAGTAGTAAATGAGATAGAGTGCAAGAGCAGGAATTGCCAAATATACATTTAACACCCCCCTCAAGTTGGAGCATGGGGATTTTGAATGCCCAACTTGTCAATGATGGAGAGAAAATCACTACGACCAAGTGCATTGGTGAATACGTCGGCTAGTTGGTCTGTGGTCTTCACTTTATTTGTATATATCAGTCCGTCTTGGATTGCATTGCGGATATTGTGACAGTCAACCTCAATATATTTTGTTCGTTCGTGGAATACTGGATTCGCCGCAATGTGCAAAGCAGCTTGGCTGTCACAGTGTAGAGCGATGGGATCGAGTTGTGGTACACCAAGATCAGCCAGTAGATTCCTAAGCCATATTAATTCATCCACAGTTTTAGACATACATCTATATTCGGCTTCAGCAGATGATCGTGAAACGGTTTTCTGTTTCTTCGTTTTCCAAGAGATAGGAGAGGTGCCAAGAGTGATAAACCAACCGCTGACTGAACGCCGAGTTAAAGGACACCCTGCCCAATCCGAATCGCACCAAGCATGTAGCTTAAGATCACAATTTGAGTTCAAGAAAATACCTTATCCTGCAGTGCCTTTTAAATAACGAACCACTCGCAATGGTGCTTTCCAATGATCAGCGCGAGGTTGTTGCATAAACTGCGAGAGAATGTGAACACTGTAAGCGAGATCAAGACGGGTTCCAACAAGGTATATTAGTCTGCCAACAAGACGACGATAACTTTGAGGATCTTCTAGTAAAGCACTCTTACTCTTAGCCAAAGTATGTTGTTGTTCCATTGGAGAATCAATCGGTTTTGCACCAAGCAATCCAGCTTCGGTAATAATATCCAATGCGTACTTTCGTTGACTTAAGAATAATCCTTCCGGTCTTCTAGCTACCTCAATGCCAAAAAAATATTTCAAAGAACCAAGATCTTCCATATGAAAACATTCTCCCAAATACCTTTTAAATTCAGCGATCTTGTCATGATCATTGCCTCCAATTATCAAATCATCAACATAAATCAATACATAAATCTCTCTTCCTGTAGGACGTCGTAACGTGAACAAAGAGTAGTCTGAATGAGATTGAGTGAAGCCATATTTCTTTAAAGCTGTACTAAGCTTAGCGAACCAACACCGAGGTGATTGTCGAAGTCCATAAAGAGACTTTTTAAGTCGACACACCAAATTCTTGTCATCACTACGAAAACCGGGTGGCGGTTTCATGTACACTTCCTCTTCGAGATCGTCATGTAAGAAAGCATTATGGACGTCCATTTGATGCAAAGCCCATCCTTTCGCAGAAGCAACTTCGAGAAAAACTCGAATTGTAGACATCTTTATAACGGGAGCAAACGTTTCTTTGTAATCCAAACCCTCAATTTGTTTATTCCCAAGAGCAACTAAACGTGCTTTATACCTTTCGATTGTGCCGTCGGCAAGATATCCATTGACAACCAATAGCATGTTTTCCTGGAGGCAGTGGTGTCAATTCCCATGTATCATTGATCTCAAGTGCATCAATCTCGTCACGCATAGCATCTCGCCACACTTTCTCAGCCACCGCATCACGGAAGAAGACAGGTTCAACGCCGGCGGTGATGGCCGCTAGAAACGCACGATGTAATGGAGAAAAGTTTTCATAATTAACGAATTAGGTAATTGGGTACAAACTACCTGATTTGGTTTCTTGGACAGTGAATTCAACTTCTATGTCACGCAAATCAGCTGTCTTTATTGTGTGTGACACATAATCACGAAGTTTCACTGATGGTTTCTTTTGGCGAAAGCCACGGCCCAAGTCTTCGTCTATTTCAATAATCGGAGGAACCGAAAGCAGAGCATCATCTCTGTTCTCATTCGTTATTTCAAGGAGAATATCAGTATCGAGAGGACTCGATGATAAGACCGAATTTTCAGACAAAACAGGTTCAAGAGATGAACCAATTAAATCAACACCAGCTTCATTTTCATTTTGTGTAGAGACCTCTGCACTAGGCGGTAGCACCGTATCAATGTCATTAAATAAATCCCAATCCACAACACTTCCTGGTGGTGACTTGTCAGTTACAAGATTTTTAAGCGGGAATGTATCTTCCATAAACACAACATCCCGTGAAGAAAATATTTGCTCCGTATCGAGATCATATAAATTCCAACCCTTCTTGCCGAAAGGATATCCAACAAAAATGCATCGACGACTTCGAGAACCGAATTTATCACCACCTCTTTTTTGATTATGAGGAAAAGCCAAGCAACCAAATACTCTCAAGTTATCAGAAGCCGGAGGTGATCCGTAGAGAAGTTCATAAGACGTTTTTCCTTTTAAAACACTTGACGGAGTTCGATTAATGAGGTACGCAGCGGTAAGAATCGTTTCACCCCAAAATTTAACCGGTAAAGCTGATTGAAATAGCAATGCACGTGCTACATTCAAAATGTGACGATGCTTGCGTTCGACTCTTCCATTTTGTTGCGGAGTGCCAACGCAAGAAGTTTGATGCAAAATTCCCTTCTCTTGGAATTCGCTAGAGAGACACATGAATTCTATACCGTTATCACTCCTTATTATCTTAACATCTTTGTCAAATTGTCGCTTGACAAGAGCCATAAAGTTTCGAAGCGTTTTTCCAACTTGTGCTTTATCGTGGAGAAGATAAACCCAAACACCACGAGAATGATCATCAACGATAGTCAAAAAGTAGAATGAATTACATAGTGTAGGGTGGCGGTACGGTCCCCACAAGTCACAGTGAATCATATCAAAAATCTCATTACTTTTATTATCACTTGAGTGAAAAACATCACGACATTGTTTGGCTTGAAGACAAGTATCACAAGTCGAAAAATCTTTTATTCTAGTACCAATAGAAGGAAGTAAATCAAAAACACGATTAGACGGGTGTCCTAGCCGCTGATGCCACACATCCTCAGCTCCATCTTTATTCATATGCAAAGCACTAAACGCAGTCATTCGCCGAAAGAAGCATAACCCATCTCGAAGCTCACCCGCGCCACTCAGACTCTTCGTTAAACGGTCCTGAATAACACAACCTTTGTTAGCAATTTGCACAACGCAATCTAATTCCGCAATTAACTGTGATACATAGATCAAATTGCATCTCAAATCTGGAACTAGAAGCACATTTCGTAGACTAAATTCTGCATCAAACCTCACTGTTCCCTTTTCTCGTGAAACTGTATTATTGCCGTTTGGCAAACCAATTGCACATGGCAATATATACTTCAAATCGGTTAAAAATTCATAATTCTCAGTCATATAATTTGACGCACCTGTATCTAAAACCCAATCAAGAGAGTTGAGTTTACCATTTAGACGAGGCGCAGTCCCTTGTTTTTGATTTCGGTCCACTGGTCATTGGTGAGGCCAGTGTAACCATGTTTTTCCGCCTCTGTGCTTGTCCCACCAGTCTCGTGAACCGTTGCCGCATTAGCTCGAACCATTCCACCATACCCACGGCCAAAACCTCTGCCTCCACGCCCACTTTGACGAGGACGTTCTATCCACCATTCTGGATATCCAACCACTTGGAAACATGTATCGGCCGTGTGACCAATTTTCTTGCAGCTTCCACACACGAGTTTGCTTTTGTCTTCAAAACCACCATTTGATTTTCCAGTTCTCGCAACAAACGCAACTTGTGTTCTGTTGTTCTCTCCCACGCATCACAGTTTGAATGCGCTCCACCGATTTGATCTTTGCATAGACCTGATTCATAGTTGGAAGTGGATCCATACTAATGATAGCGGTACGAACACCACCATATACAACTTCGTCTAAGCCAAGAAGAAACTGGTGTACTTTATCATCTTCTCGCTTCTTCTCTGCCTCTGCCCCTAGATTACATGTGCATCTTCCACATCGACACACCAATGTCTTATCGTAATTAACCAAGTCTTCCCAAAGGACTTGCAATTTTCCATAATATTCGATAATCGTCATACTTCCTTGCCTCAAATTAGCAAGTTCAGTCTTGATTTCTTGGATTCTCGGCCCATTGCCTTCGGAGAATCGATCTTTGATCTCTTTCCACAATTCTTGTGGATCTTCCTTATTCGCAAGGGTGCGACGCACCTTTGGTTCCACCGTATTGAGTATCCACAACGTCACCATGGAGTTTGCTGATACCCAATCTTTGTATTCCGCAGCATCTTCGTTTGGTTTCGAGATTGTACCATCAACAAAACTATATTTCTTCTTTACTCGGAGAGCAGTTCGAACTGCTTGAGCCCACTCATCGAAATTATCGCCGTTGAATTGAATTTGAGCGATAACCGCACCAGGATTTTCGTTCGCAGCCAATTGATACATGGGTGCAATTATTTTCTTTTCTTGTTCCTTAGCCGTCACGGTCGTCAGATCTGCCATATCACTGGCTCTGATACCATGAACAAAAGAGAGACGGCTAGAGAATTTTGTGTGCTTTATTGATTGAGTTGCCTCTGCATTATATACAAGACCTAAATGCGTGTAAAGGAAACTAAGAAGATGCTACTTTCCTATAGAGATTACATGAATATACAAGCAGTAAATGAGATAAAGTGCAAGAGAAGGAATTGCCAAATATACATTTAACACAATTAAAAAAAACAAATACGTAACTTTTTCAAAACCGGCTTCATACACATCATCCGCTGTGCATGATTTACCAATCGGTGGGATTCCTCTGGTCATTAGCATTTGTTTTAGTCCTTCCGGCGCAAAATATAATACATAACCGCACAAAAGCCACCAAAACTCTACAAAACAAACCGTAAAGAGACGAATAAGAAACCAAATGACAAGTGAGTAATAGAGAATACATAGACATATTTACCTGGCCCAAAATAGTCCAAGGATCAGCATTAGGAACAAGACGAACTCGAATAAACACGGAATCTTTAACGATATTATCCGCTCGAAAATGAACCAAATAATCAGCTAAATCCTTTGGTGATGTTAAAGGAGTTGATAAACCTATTCCTTTCTACATAACCAAAAACAAAAAATTAAAGCAAACACAAAGACTAAAGCAAAAGTATCCAGAGAAAGATCATTTATTAATAAAGTATCATACTTGATCAAGTAAGATAACACGAAACTCTTCACAAACTCTTTGGATCCATCCACTAGCTTCACTTGGTCTTGGTCCTTCAAATCCTGGTCTATCTTGTAAATACAATAGATGCGGCAATGCTTGTTCCTCTTTCCCCACTACAAACAAAAAAATTCAATCTTCAATTACGCAAATTCAACTTAACATTGGTAAAATTGGCAAAATCTCAACAAATTAACTTAATTACAGGGATTAAATCAATCCCAGGAACATTTAAAGCATCAGAATTATAAGAAACCCAAAATTGACTCTCCTACACAAATCCGAATGAATTTGCACAATCTCAACAAATTCATCCCAATTAACAAAACTACCAATTAAACAAGAGATTCCAAAATGCACACTAATCAAAAACAAAACACCCAAATCACTAAAAATCAATTATTCTAAAATTGAATGAATCAGTACTTGAAGCCGATGACTCAGAGAGATTTTGAGAGAGAGAGATAGATAGAGGAGACGATGAGATCAAGAGAGAGAGAAGATCAAGAGATAGATAGAGGCCATAGCATCTAAATAGTATAATAACATTCTACCACAAGGGCAAGTTCTGTTTTTCCTAAACTACACTATTAAGCAAGCATAAAGTCAAATCTTGAGCCTATCAAAGAGGAAAATCCAATGCAAATCAATCTGATCTAAAACAAGAACTTGTGACCATGTGGTGTAGAAAACGCACCCTAATGTGTGAATTGTCATCATCAATAGCTTGAATGTGACTGTGTCGAGGATCTTGCATATCATCATTTGGCTTATACATCTGTGAAGCTGCATCAGTGACTTGTTTGATGGAATTGTCACTTTGAGACTGATTATTATCATCATCTTCGGTAGTCGAAAGAACTCGAGCAGTCTTTATAGGTCTCTCGATTCAGTAATCTTGTGAGCATCAAGAGAAGAGGACAATCCGGATTTTGTTTGGAATAGACTACACCCAAGACTCCTACTTCTGGTGATTCCTATAAGCATTTGAAGAAAGATTGAATACAAAAATCACTCATTATTAATTATATTATTTAATATTATTGATACACATCCAACGTGCATATGATGTTCCTTATTGAAAATATATATGATTAGCACGTACGTCCTATATGCACGTCTTTTATGTGTATATGCACAATCACTCATTAGTAAGGCTTTTTGGTTGTTAAAATTCCCACGAAGATACGATGATGGTTCCACCATTGTTACACCTCACTTTAACACATCCGAGTTTCTCCAAACAACCTGAGTATAATTAATGACCACACACACTCTGTTAACGTGGTTGCACGTGTTCTAGAATGTTTGTTTGGTGTAAGTTCTTAACAAATATTAGTATAGCATCAACATATCTAGTTCAAAGCCACGATAATAATCGTGAGTACTGAAAAGGACCAATTATATTTCAAGCTTAATATAATTCGGGTGTGATGATTAAGTGTGTGAGTAGTTTGGATAAATTGAGAATCATGATGAATTTACTTAGAGAACCAACTAAGAACAAGCGTTCCATGTATTCAAATTGTTTGTCGCAAACGAAAGGAAACCGGAGGATATTGTAGCGATTCTCGTGGCGAATCGGAACAAGATTCTTCGTTTGTTTGCTGATTTGAAACCCGAGAAAGAAGACCAAGGTTTCGAAGCCGATAAATCATTCATTGTGAATGAGATTGCTTCGCTTTCTCTTTTGAATATCAAAACCGCAGATCCTTAATGTTTAAACGACTTGTTTTCTATGTTTTCGGTGAATCGGGTTTGATAAATTAAACATTTTTAGCATAGATTTCTCATTCAAAAAATACAATATTGTGTTTACTTAACACCAGTCTTCTATTTCAACATTGTGATGAATCCATCTTTTTCTTCATGAGTCATTCCTGTGGTTGAACAATCTCCTACTCCCCATTCTGCTCCTCTTAGACAATACTTGTCTTGAATTGCTCTTTCATTCCTAAACACAATACAAGTAGCTTCTTGAGAAGTGGAGATTGTTTTAATCTTGAATCGTTTTCTGCGTAGAATTTCTGGTTTTTTTTCTGCAATTAAGAAGATTTTTTAAATCTTGAAACAGACTAAACCTATTTTCTTAGGAGGGTTAAAGACTTAAAGGGATAAATCTATTTTCATAAAAGGCCCTCTATATATTTAAAACTAATAAAAACACCTATTCTCAGTGAAAGGCGCAATTCAAACCTTTTGAAGATTGTATCCATGATTCCATATACAAAGAAACATTTTTGTAGACATGTACAGATAAAAGAAAAATCCATTTTCATTATGTTCTACTGTTTTCCTGATGTAGAAAGAAGGAAGAGTTTAAACGAATTAAGACTCTCAAAGTTAGTCTATGTTATTTACCCTTCAAGCATGGTTTTAGCAGCCTCGATAACGATAAGAGCCGGTCGGAGAGTGGTGGAAGCTCGGTCGAGAACTGTGTAACCTTCCCTGTCTTCTACATCAACATCTGCATCATGTCTCACAAGCAGAAACGCGACCTATTTCATGGAAACACAAAGAAACCCAAAGATTTTAGAGACTTTTAAGAGAGGATGATCGCGTTAAAAGGTAGACTAGACCTGTGTGTCGTTGCAGATCACTGCGTGCATGAGTGGAGTTTGGCCTATTTTATCCGTAGCATCGATCTCTGCTCCATCTTCGATCAAGAATTCACAAAGTTCTGATTTTCCAGTACTTTGCAACCAACCTGAAATTCACACGACGAATTGGTTTATGCGTAAATGCAAGTTAAATTGTTTACACAGAAAGGGAAATTGTCGGTAAGAGATACAAAACCTTGTCTGTGATGTTAATCTTTGCGCCATGTGTTAGTAAAAGCTGAGCGATATTCAACCATCCTTTGCTTGCTGCATAGTGAAGAGCAGCTCGACCACCGTTGTTTTTGGCATTCATATCAGCACCTAACACACAAAATCAAAACCATTACCAAATTTTATCACTCTTCTTCTCATAATTGCATCTTAAAACAAGATTATACAACAAACCTCTAGACAATAACACTTGAACGAGGTCAGCATTGCCGATACTAGCAGCGGAATGTAAAGGAGCCCAACTTTCATCGTCCTGGCCATTGATTACAGTCTTTGAATCATCTACACTTGATAGCAACTTAACTGCCTGCAAATTCCAAACCCACAAACATTTTAATATCAAAACCTTCTCCTAAAACCCACTCTTTTCAACAAACCCCAAATCACTAACTCTCACGGATTTATTGGTCATGATTATGCAGCTCAAGATCAAATTTTTTTACTAAAACCATTCTTTACAAGAGAACCCAAATCACTAACGAGCAAGAAACTATACATATGAGGGCCAAAATTATGAAAAACTAGAGCCAAAATTGATTCTGCAGCTACAATAAAGCAAAAAATTACTCCTAATTTCTTCGATTTTCAGTAATTAGAGAAGTTAATGCTACAGATTAGTAGTACTAGAAGAGCTAAGAGGAACGAACCTCCGTATGACCGAAGGAAGCTGAGATATGAAGGAGAGAGCGACCGTCTTCGTTTCGGAAAGTGAGAGATTTTTGGAGCTGTTGAGGAGATAGAGACATGAACACCGAAGAATCACCAGATTCCGCCGCTTTGAACAGTTCTTCGTCTCTGATCTCGAACTTCGTCGCATCGATTCCAGTTTCCATGGTTTCTTGTATAGAGAATTTGATCAAAGCTCTTGTATCCGGAACGTATAAACTGAAGAGACTTAAGTAAGCAAATTGCTTAGTGGGCTATAAAATGGGCCTTGTTAAGGGATTAATTAAGCCCATAGTCTCATTGTTTCATTTTATTCATAATTTTATTTTAGTAAGCAACATCTTGTTTCACCAAAAACTCCATCACATTCACATCTCTACTCAGAGCTTAATAGACATTTGACAACAATTGTGGAAAACGTTTTTTACCGCTCCATACTGCTCCAAATCGTTCAAAATCAGAAGCTGCGTTCTTCGACCGTTTGCGGTTACGGGGTAATTGCATATGACTTTATTTTTTATTAGAAAATAAAATAAAATTCACTTAAAATAAAAAAATATATAATAAATATTTTAAAATCAAGATTCCAATTTTATAATTATGAAATATTATGAATAATTTGACATTTTTAGTTAGTAACCTATTCTAGTTTTATAAAATCTTCACACTAAGATTCTCTTAATAAATTACGGTCACAAATATATATAAATCTAACAAATTAAAATTTTAAACTATAACACTATTCTACAAAAGAAACAATTTCTCCATTAAACTCATAACTTTCATCCAAAATAATAAGAATGATAATAAGCATAAGTATTGTATACATGATTTTCAGTATTTAATTTGGTTGCGTTAATAATTTTTATATTTCATTATAATATATGATTTTTGATATTCTTTAAAATTATTTAATGTGTTTATATTATTAATTTATTGGTTAACCGCTACACAACTACTAGTCAACCATTCATAAATAATCTGCAAACACACCCATTTCCAACCGCTGTACTAGTCGTTCAAATCGTTCGAAACCATTTGAAATCGCATCTGCCCGCTTCTGCAAACTCCTGCAACTGCAACCGCTGCGGCTTCTAATTAAATCTACTTCCTTCAACCTCTGCCTCCAAGTATCTCCATGCATTACGTGTGTTGTAATCTTTACTCAAATCATAATTTCTACATTACTCAAAACAATTTCATAAAAATTAGTAACACTTTAGCATTAGTATCACTTTCCTCAGTTTTCACTAGTTGTTACGAACTTTAGTGATAATATATGAATGTAATCCCCATTAACGTTTGCCAAGAATTTAAATATAAACTTGATAGTGGTGATTCATACGACTGTTTAAGCAACAACACACTGAAGAAAGTCGATTTAAAAAAAAAAAAACAAAGTCATTGATAATGGTGAAAACAAAAGCATATATGATCAAACCGCTATCACTTTACAACGCAAGAAAACGTAAGAACTTGGGACGGTAAGCACAACATTAGTCCACTCAACTTTTCCCCAAACTTCATCATTATTATCGCGTTTTGCAAGCGCTATAACCGAACACAAAATCTTCTTGTTTTTCTTTTGAGAATCATCAAACTTGTCCCATAAGACCAAGAGTTTCCCAGAGATGATAGCTAATGTTATAAAACCGCCACGACAATTCCTAATGAACATTTTCAAACCTTTGACAAGTCTCCATTCTTTACGCTTTGTGTCATACCAAGACAAACCTTTTTTACGCCAAGTGTACCATACATTCTTTATCGCACACCACCATTTAAAGAATACTACTTTTGCTGTTATAACATCCCATCTATCTTTTTTCGGATCATAAACAAAATCGTTTTCTGCGCTGCACCTAACGTAAATCTTTCCTTTGTACATATGCATTTCTTTAATCAAAGAGGAACGGAGCTCAGGGACAGGTTCAGGTAAAGATTCCCAAGTTTGAGTCTTTGTGTCGAAGACCTCGGCCCAATTTTTGGATTCATCTGCACTGCAACCACCCATTACGTATATTTTCCCATCTAGGATCCCTCCAACCGCATTATACTTTCGAGTTACCTTCATGCGAGGTGCTTTACGCCAGACGGGGTGATCAGTCCCCTCATTACGAACCCACATGACGAGGGAGGACGTTTCTCATCTCCTCTGCTCTAGCAATTGGACCTGCCACCGCAAATCCTGCTGCAACAAAAGCTCGTCCATACCAGGGCAAGTCAAACACTCGCCAAACCCCCTGGAACAACAACAATCCTCATCAACAATACCAATCAAAACCAGAGCCACGCAACATCCCGAAAGGATATCAAGGACGCTGCCAAATATGTGGTGTTTTCGGACACAGTGCAAAAAGGTGTACACAACTTCAACACTACACCCAACACAACTCCACATCCAACAATGGTCTTCTCCCATCTTCATTCCGTCCATGGCAACCCCGTGCCAACGTTGCACTCGCCTCTCCAAACCCATCCAATGCGTGGCTCATGGATAGCAGTGCAACACACCACATGACGAGTGATTTACACAATCTCTCTCTTGCTAATCCGTATCATGGCCAAGACAATGTGCTAATAGGTGATGGTTCAGGGCTTTCCATCACACACACGGGTTCTCTCTCTCTTCCTTCCTCCTCGCGCAATTTAAATCTAAACAGTGTCCTATGTGTGCCACACATTCAGAAAAACCTAATCTCTGTTTACCGATTATGCAACAATAATAACGTATCGGTTGAATTCTTTCCTGCTCATTTTCAGGTGAAGGATCTGAGCTCGAGAATCCCATTAATCCAAGGCAAGACCAAGGATGAGCTGTACGAGTGGCCAATCACCCCAACCACACTAAAATCATTCTTTGCTACAACCACACCAAAACCGACGACCATCGATTGGCATTATCGTCTTTGTCATCCATCTCATTCCATTCTCAAAAACGTTGTTTCTTCTTTTTCCTTACCTTGTTCACAATCTATAAATTCTATTTGCTCGGATTGTGCAATCAATAAATCTCATAAACTTCCTTTCACTAAAACATCTATTGTTTCACATCGGCCCTTAGAGAATATTTTTACCGACCTTTGGAGCTCTCCTATGGTCTCCATTGACAACTACAAGTACTATCTTGTGCTTGTCGACCATTACAGCCGCTACACGTGGATTTATCCACTCAAACTCAAGTCTGAAGTACGAGACACATTCACAGCGTTCAAGGCACTTGTAGAAAACCGGTTCAATGCAAAAATCGGAACTCTCTATTCCGACAATGGAGGCGAATTTTCATTGCTCTACGATCTATTTTAAAAGACGCTGGTATATCCCACCTCACAACCCCGCCTCACACACCGGAGCATAATGGCATATCGGAGCGCAAACACGGGCATATCGTAGAGACCGGTCTCACTCTACTCACTCACTCCAGTGTACCGAAAATCTACTGGACATATGCTTTCGCAGTAGCCGTATACTTGATCAACCGCTTACCATCTCCGGTAACTAACATGGTCTCACCATTCAAGAAACTATTCGGCACTGAACCAAACTACTCGAAGCTTAGGGTCTTTGGATGCTTGTGCTTTCCATGGCTAAGACCTTACAATTCCAACAAGCTTGAGGACAGGTCCACACCATGTGTCTTTCTCGGTTACTCACAGACGCAGAGCGCATACCTTTGCCTTCAACGGAGCTCCGGTCGCATATCTGTGTCTCGCCACGTCAAATTCAATGAATCCTCTTTCCCTTTCACTCAACCTCCACTCCCCTCTTCACAATTACATTGTGAATCACCTTCTCCCTCACCATTTAAGCCAGTCACCATCATACCCATACCACCACCACCAAATCCTCAAAATCCTCCACCCACACCACTCGGCCCGTCTCACACATTGGGAACTTCGAGCTCAGATCTTCACCATTCCCCCACTGCCTCAATACCGTCGTCACTCTCTCCGACTGCACTGCCATCTCAGTCGCCGTCCTCAACTCTGGCGACGTCACCACGGTCGTCACCCTCTCAGGTATGTTCTTCGAACACTGAATCTCCTTCTTCCTCCCCTCACACATCTGAGCCACTGCTCCAATCATACATGGGCCAAAACCCATGGCCCAGCCCAATATCTCACCAAATTCATCACCCATCCCAAACACTTCCCCTAACCAAACAGAAATCCATAATCTGTCAAGCCCATCTCATCCAAACAAAACCCAAACCCAAGTAACCACAAATAATTCCAATGCTACAACTCATACGATCATAAACACAGCTTCGTCGTCCTCTTCCCCCATGTCACCACAACTAATCAACAACCACCGAATGACTACCCGTCGGAAAAATGCAATCTCCAAACCTAACCCCAAATACAATTACTCAGCTGCTCTTTCCTCCATTATCCCCGCCGAACCTCGAACCGTTAATCAAGCGCTTAAGGATAAGCGTTGGCGAGATGCAATGTCCACTGAAATCGATGCCTTTGCACGCACACGCACCTTTGATTTGGTTCCACGTGAACCTCATTACAATGTCATTGGCTGCAAGTGGTTGTATAAAAACAAATTCTTCAACACCGGTCTTCATCAACGGTGCAAGGCACGCCTTGTTGCTAAAGGATACAATCAACGATTCGGACAAGAATTCACGGATACATTCAGCCCTGTCGTCAAAGCAACCACAATCCGGCTAGTCCTTGACCTTGCAGTAAGCAGAGGCTGGTCTCTTCAACAGCTAGACGTCAACAACGCCTTTCTTCAAGGAACTTTAACCGAAGAAGTGTATATGGAACAACCACCAGGCTTTATTGATCCTGACAATCCGACTCATGTCTGCCGTTTGAACAAGGCTGTCTATGGCCTAAAACAAGCACCGAGAGCGTAGTACAACGAACTCATGAACTTCCTCCTTAGTCTCGGATTCACAAACTCCCTTGCTGACACATCGCTCTTCGTTCTCAAAACCGGTAACCAGTTTGTTTATCTATTGGTTTACGTAGACGACATACTTGTTACAGGTAGTAGCACCACAGGAATTGAACGAATACTCCATCTCCTTGCTGAGTGATTCTCTGTCAAAGAACCGGAGGATCTTAACTACTTCCTCGGGCCTGAAGTGCAGCGTACGACAGCGGGTCTTCACCTCACCCAGCGCAAATACATACTAGACCTTCTCCACCAGTATTATATGCTGAATGCAAAACCGGTCCTCACTCCCATGGCCACTTCCCCGAAGCTGAAGCTGGACTCCGGTGTCAAACTCTCTGATCCAACACAGTACCGCCAGCTTGTAGGAAGCCTCCAATATCTTCAATTCACACGTCTTGACATTGCATATGCCGTAAATCGACTATCTCAGTTCATGCGTAGCTCCACCAAAGAACATTGGCAAGCCGCCAAACGCATTCTGCGTTATCTTGCGGGAACACCAACACACGGTATCTTCTACAAAGCAAACAATCGGCTATCCTTACAAGCCTACTCGGATGCGGATTGGGCTGGCGACTCTGATGATTATGTCTCCACCAACGCATACATAATCTACCTCGGCGATCACCCGGTCTCATGGACTGCCAAAAAGCAACAAGGTGTACCGCGCTCTTCTACGGAAGCAGAATATCGAGCTGTCGCAAATACGGTGGCTGAAGTTCAATGGATCTACAACATCCTAACCGAACTTGGTATCACATTATCAACTCCACCGACAGTTCATTGTGACAATATCAGTGCAACTTTTTTATGTTCAAATCCGGTTTTTCATTCTCGAATGAAACACATTGCACTTGATTATCATTTCGTCCGCGGTCACATACAACGTGGCGCACTACGCGTTGCTCATATCAACACTCGAGATCAACTAGCCGATGCACTTACCAAACCACTGCCTCGAACCCGGTTCATTGATCTCAGGAATAAGATTGGATTGGCCTCAGCCCCTCCATCTTGAGGGGGGATGTGAATGATATGACAAGATATGAAGAAGATTCATAAAGATATGTGAAGATATGAAGAGGATATGCAGAAGCTGTCACAGAGATATGATTCAATTACCATTCATTGTAAATATTAGATTACAAACATTCCTTAGCTAGACTCTTCACTCTTGTATAAATAATCTCGTGTATCACCTACTGTAAAGATATAACAATAACATTACTTATACTTAGCATACATATCCAATAGACCTGTCAACACAATATTATCAGACCTCGGCAACTTAACGATCTGGCAATGTATCTTCTTCCCATTACCTAAATCCTGCACATCAGTACACGCTTTCAAAGCCATCGAGAAAACGATATTATCATACACTGATCCCTGTTTTGTCATATATTCATAAAAATTTATGACTTCCACACTCTCTTTGTTCATGAAATAACATCTTAGCATGACCTTTGTTAAATAAAAAACTGGTTCAGGAATTTTATCGAACACCAAGCGATTCTTAGACTAAACCTCATATAACAAACACATCAAAGGAAAAATGGATTCTTAGACTAATTCCTGAACTAAGAATATCGATTTGTGAAGTGAAAATGTCTTCCATTTTGTATATCACACTAGACCAGACGATCGTTTCGTTCATCAATCAAGAGACAACTATAAAAATCCCAAGTTGAAAAGCCCGAATCCATAAACCATACAATTCTACAAAGTCAAAATTGTAAATCCAGAACAAGGGTCGATTCGATTTAAATCAGTAATTGTAAGGATCATTTGAACATAATAAAACCAGTAATTCTTTAAGCCGAAAAAGTTACTTTGGCACTAATTTATTGTTTTATTACTAGATTAGCTCTTAAAATAGTTTTATTATTGATAAACTTTTTGGGACTATTTTACCCTCAAATTCTTTGTTAGGAAAAACATTATTTACAAAAAATGCCACTACAAAAAAATTCGGAAAAAAATTAAGGAAAAAATTATTTACGGTTTTGCCATATGACAGACTTAATATATTGACATGACAAACTTATTTGTAGACAGACTTATTTTTTTTTCAAACAAATTTATTTAATATTGACAGATTTATAAGTATTCCACCGATTTATCTAATAGACTTTTTTTCTTTTTGGCCACAGATTTAGTTAATTTTGACAGACTTAGTTAACTTTCAATATATTTATTTTCCTTTGGCCACAAATTTACTTTATTCTGACAGATTTAATAAGTTTTTCACATATTTATTTCTTTTTAGCCACAAATTTTCTTATTTTTGACAGATTTAATTAGCTTTCAACAAATTTATTTTTCTTTAGCAACAAATTTACTATATTTTGACAGACTTAATAAGTTTCTCATAGATTTATTTCTATTTAGCCACAAATTTTCTTAATTTTGACAGATTTATTAGTATTTGATAGATTTATTTGTTTATGTCACATATTTATATGACATATTTGTATTCTTTTGATCACAAATTTATTTCTTTTTAGTCACAGACTTATTTATAATGATTAACCTAATCATACTAATTTGGTTAAATCAAACGAAACAATACCATATTAACCAAACCAAACCATTCTAAATTGAAATAAACCAAAAAAAATTAATTAAAAAAATATTTACCTAACCAAACCGTGTTAATCAATTAGGGCTCTCATTAGCCATGTATCACCGTCATCTTCTTCCTCTTGTCATCTTCTTCCTATTATCCAAATCTCTATTTAAATTGTAGAGAAATTCAAAATTCAATTTAGATGTTAAGAAATTAGATGCTACTCCATCCGTTTCATATTAAGTGTCGTTTTGATAAAATGTATCTGAAATGTATCTGAATGTGTCTTGAGTTAAATACATCCAAATATTAACCAGATATATTTTTCAAAACGACACTTAATATGAAACGGAGGGAGTAAGAAATTAGGAATATCCAAATCTCTATTTAAATATATAACAACTACTACATAAACTATGCCAATCGTAAATATGCAAAGGATAAAAGTGCTTAAGATGCAGCTCATTGCTTCTGGTGTTTAAGATACAGCTCATTGCTTCTAGTGTTACTAAACAAATCCACTGAAGCAACTATCGATCCCTAAGTTTGTCCCTGAAGAGGAAGAGAATAAGCAAAATTTGTCGTCTCTCTTCTTGGATTTGTCTGTATAGGGATGAAGAATATAAACCCAAAATAGTGATGAACTCGTCGTCACCAACGAAATCAATTTTCACATAATACAAAACCCTAATTAGAGAAGCGACCTTTTATTGAATTTTTAAGATTTTTTTTTAAAAAATTAACAAAATGGCATTAGTGTTATTAAAATGAAGTTTGAGGGGTTAAACGACTTTTTACACGCTTTTTACTAAGTGTTTTTGAATGGGTGCTAATCTAGTAATAAAACAATGAAGGGGTGTTAAACTAAGTAATTTTTCATTATTTAATTTGCTTAGATTTCATCAACTTTACACTTATGAAGCCATCATAAAACCATTAATCGACTAAACACCAAAGTACATTTACTGATATTAAAAATCACTACATATCAGTTTACCACTGGATTAGAGGTTTAAAACCAGACATTAAACCATTTACAAAACACATTACATACCCGCAAGCCTTAAAAAACGAAATCACCTTCACTAAAACTGTTAGTTAACCATCAATTACTCCCTTAAGTTGATTTTTTGATCCTGGATGTCTAGTTGGATCCACAGAAGCAAGAGAACAAATGGCGCATGAATGATCTTTGCTGGTTGGGAGGATGAGGTGGAGAAGCGTTGTAAGTTAGCACTTCATCAATCTCTTCTCCATCATCTTCCTCATCAATCTCTTCTCCATCATCTCCCTCATGACCATCCTCGCCAAATAGCATTGACTCTATTGTGATAATAGCAGTGTTGGTCCAATCAATTTGGATGCCCTATGCATATATGTAAAAAAGTGTCATTTTCGTACATTTTTCAATATCGTAAAAATAGTAATCTAAATAAAAAAAAACACATGAAAACTTCATTAAACCGTTTATAATTCCAAATAGTTAGTAAAAAATAAAAGAAAAACAACAAAATAAAATTTATTTTAAAATATTGCTCTGCAAAATCATTAATTAAACTGACGTTGTCGAGTTTTTCAACCATCTATGTTTCAATAGATCATAAATCTAACCCATTCAATCTCTATTGTCACATGGTAGATCGCAAATAATTTTCTTATCAGCTTCAACTTCGACTTCGAATTTTAATTAATCATTTCAAATTAAGTTTTTAGAAATGATTAATTAACATGTTTGCTTAGAGAAAGACCATAAACATTAAAAAAACATATGAAAAACAAAATCTTACGAATATTATTATTGTAGAAAAAGTTTATAATCTTTTTTAATTATAGCTATAATAAAACTTTAACTAAAAAAGGCCTTCTAAATTTAGGGTCCTAAGCGGTGGCTTCACTGGCTTGTCCTCTGGGCCGGACCTGTTAGACCTTAGGGAGTTCTCCTCAAATTCATTGTCAGATTCGTGTTCATCGTCAGATGGAAGTTGCACGATATAGCCTCCATTATTTCTGCCATTTTGGCCTCCAACATCTTCCACATGAATAATCTCTTAAATCTGATTAATCTGAAAAATGGAAAACGCAAAAACCAACTTAGCAAAAACAAAACGTAAAAACCAAGAAATTGCAAACCAACCGGTTCACTAAGCCATAACCGCAATTTCAATGAAATAAAAGGAAATCACAAAAAAACACGTTCTCGGTTTTACGAAAAAAGAAAAGAAAAATACCATATCTCTGTGAAAACGATTGAGAAGAGCGTGGAGAAGAAGAAAGATTGAAACTTGAGGAGTGAGGAGAAGAAGAAAGATTGAAGCTTGAGGAGTGAGGAGAAGAAGACGGTGGCATTTGTATAGAGGGGAGTAAAACACCATGATTACACTCAGTGCCGGTCCAATCATTTTGGATGTCATATGCATATATGTAAAAAAATGTCATTTTCGTACATTTTCCAATATCGTAAAAATAGTAATCTAAATAAAAAAAAACACATGAAAACTCTATTAAACCGTTTATAATTCCAAAGTAAGAAATAAAGAAAAACAACAAAATAGAATTTTATTTTGAAATATTGCTCTCTTTATTTTTTTGCCTGCAAAATCATTAATTAAAATGACGTTGTCGAGTTTTTCAACCATCTATGCTTCAATAGATGATAAATTTAGCACATTCAATCTCTCTTGTCACATGGTAGATCGCAAATAATTTTGTTATCAGCTTCCACTTCGAATTTTAACTAATAATTTCAAATTAATTTATTTGAAATGAGTAATTAATATGTTTGCTTAGAGAAGACCATAAACATTAAAAAAACATTTGAAACACAAAATCTTACGAATATTATTATGGTAGAATAAGTTTATAATCTTTTTTAAGGGCAATTCTCAAAAATACCACCAAAAAAAGTTTTTGTTCCAAAAATACCACCAATTTTCAAAAGTTCCAAAAATACCATTTTTTCTAAAAGTTCCAAAAATACCACAAAACTAAAATTAACTTTAAATATTCAAAACTAAAACCCTAAACCCCAAACCCCAAACATAAACCCTACCCCCTAAAATTATACCCTAAATGTACAATAGTTAACCCAAACCCAAAAAATTAAATTATAAGCTCTTGAAAATCAATTTTTGAGTTTGTGGTATTTTTGGAACTTTTGAAAATTAATAGTATTTTTGAAACTTTTAGTGGTATTTATGAAACTTTTGAAAAGTGGTGGTATTTTTGGAAAAAAACTGTTTTTGGTGGTACTTTAGGAATTTCTCCTTTTTTAATTATAGTTATAACAAAAATTTAACTAAAAAATGCTGGTGGCTTCACTGGCTTGTCCTCTGGGCCGGGCCTGATTACACTGTAGTATTGCCATTAATGTATCTCAGGCTTAGCGTGAGAGAGTTTTTGTATTTGGATACATTATTCTCTGAGGTTGCTTACTCCTTTGAAATTTATTCATAATACGAAGGTATCCATAAGAGAATTATAGTATACAAAATTCAGACCCTTGGCTAAAGAGTCTGAGAACAAATAATGAGTTCACACTACACACAACCTTTCAGTGGGGAAAACAACAGGATTTGTTACATAATGTTGGCCATGTGAAACCTCTGCGTATATAACCTTTGCCGTGTCATCTACAAATTACATGTAATGAAGAAGATATCATCAAAAAGGAATAAACTTTGAGCCATATAACATTGATCTTCAATAGAGACCCTAATTCTAAGGATTGATGTTGCATTCTCTGAGATAAACGTGTCCATAGTCTACATGTTTTAAGAGGCGTAATGTTTGATGAGGCTCGTTACAACAACTTTATTGATCTTTAATAAAGCAAGAGGTCATAAGCCTTTACATTGAAAAAGACGAAACAATTCTCAAAACCAGCAACTCTTCTTTTCAATCTACTATATGAAAGCTCCTTGGTTCTCTCCTGCTTCTGCCACGTCAGCAAAGGAGAAGGAGCCAGATGTACTCTGAGAAACTCAAGCGTCCTTCTATCGTTACTTTTTTCCCGATCAATCATAGTTCATCAAAATCTACCGTTTCAATTTCTCTTTCGGTCAATCCCAACATTAACCTTCTCTTTCAAGAATCATGGTCGTCTCCACAATGAGATCCTCTTCTTCAACGATTTAAAAACTCTCTCTATATTCGGTTCATGTGTAGAAACCTTACGATTTCTCATTCGATTCTCAATCCGACGAGTAAAAGGCATCGCGCTTGCGTTTATTTTAGCTTCATTTCTTCTTTGATTTTGTGATATTTGTTTCGTGTATTGAGATTCTATTTCATCGAAATCTGCGGTTTTCATTGTTTACTGATTTTTCCTAGGATAGGGGTTTGTGTTCATTTTTGTCGTGGATTTTTGGGAAAACGTATCAATTCCCCCCCGAATGTTTCATATACTCTTAGATAGACCCAATACTTTGCCCTCGTACTATTTACCCACAATAGATAACTTTAACAAGCGTTTCACCCTGGTTCTGGGTTTTATCGGTTACCAATATAACCCGATGATTGTGGGGGTCGAAACCAACACAATTAGAATTTGTAAGAGTTCGTGAGGGAATTCGGAGATTTCTATGGTAAGCTAGGATTGCAAAGGATTTGAGAAAAAGATGTTGTTTATCGCTCTGAAAAGTTGAGTACAAGTTTTCGTATTCAAATTGCGGATCCCCTTTAGGGTGTTTACAAAGGTCTATTTATACTATGTCTAAGGCGGCTCTCTTCCTAAACCTCTGCGGAGTCGGTTACATCATCATGGGCTTCGCGTTCGGACCGGGCCATCATCACACTATTGGGCTGTCGACTCTTGAATAGAAGCTGTGAATGAGGAGTGAAGTGAGCATGTGATCGACCCATCGACCGTGCCTTCAGGACCGACCCACAGCGAGCCCATGGTCGGACGACGAACGAGTGCTCGGTCGGACCATGAAGCGCTCGCATGGTCGGCCCTCGCGACCGAACACACGTTCGGACCATGAGGCGCTCGCATGGTCGGCCCTCGCGACCGAGCGCACGGTCGCGTCATGACGAGCGCACGGTCGCGTCACGGCGAGCGCACGGTCGCGTCACGGCGAGCGCTCGGTCGCGTCTTGAGGCGAGCGCACGGTCGCGTCTTGTCTAGGCCCGGTCATTTCCGGCTTCGCTTAAGCTCCATTTCCATATGCTCCGCTCCGCAGGAAGATATAGGTTCCGTTAGTCCTCCTTTGTTGAGAGCCCGGAGGGCTATCTCTTCGATTGGTTTGCCTTTGGACGTTAATGCTGAGGGGGTGAAAACCGACCCCAACAGTTAGCCCCCCAGCTCGGTAGTGTTAGAGCTAATAACGGTGCCGAGTTAAAAGATGTGTTGAATATCAGTGTTAACGTTCGAAGTCAAAGCACTTACAGTAGTAGAGAGTGACTTTCTGCAAGAGGTTTAAAGACTCTTTAAATGTTACGAAGATTTCAAGACTTCGCGCTCCCTTTGCTGCTGCACTTAAAGATTGCAAGATATTTTTTTTTTTTTTTTATATATGGAGATTTTAAGACTCCGTGTTGCGATTGCCAATGTCAACGACGTTTTTCGGGAAATAGCAAGGCTACTTTCGGAGGGAAAGGTGTTGTGTTGTGTTTTTGAATGGGAATGGGTCCCATTTGGTGAGAAAAAGAAGGGATAAGGTTTTAACCTTATCCACCCATCTCCTTCCTTCTTCCCAAAATTTTTTTTTTTTTTTTTCTCCTCCTTGCCGCCGTGATTCCCATCTCCGACCACGAGCTCGTGACACCACCGACCGTACGCTCGCGACATTGCCAACATCGAGCTCGGGTCTTCGTCTCTCTTCTTTGGTGAGTTTTCTTATTACTTCCTCAAGCTCTTGATTCCATAGCTTCTTTGAAAGTTCAAGTTCATAAATCAAAACTTTTTCATAGAGAATCAAGCTTTGCCATGTTGGATTGATGATTGCTTTGGAAAATCATTGAGCCTTTGGTTGCTATTGATTTCTAGTCTTTGATTGTTGATAGAATTTAGACTTGGATTTGCATAGTCTTTTGGAGATTCCTTGTTTAAAGCTAATGTAAGAATAGAGCTTGTTCTTGATAGAAAGATGGAAATTCTTGACTTTTGATTTGTCTTGTTGACTTGTGCATAGGTACACTTGTTGTTATGGAACAAGTCACACTTGATTCGGTTGATAATGGTGGACCGGTGCTTGGAACCGAGCCCGTGGTCGTGGTTCCGAGTAGGACCGACCCGTCTTTGTGCGAGACCGAGCTCGCACTCACGAATTCTCGTGTAACCGATCGCGTGTCCACGGTTTCGTGTGAGACCGACCATGCGACCGTGATACCACGCGAGACCGATCGTGTGGTCGCGACACCACGCGGACCCGATCGCGCGGTCGCGGATGAACGCATGGTCGCAGACAGTCGTGAGGCACGCGAGGATGACCGCGTGGTCGCGGACAGTCGTGGTCATGAGGACGAGACCGACTGCGCGGTCGCGGATGGGCTCCAGGCCGATCGCGTGGTCGCACATAGGTGCGAGGACAACTGCGTGATCGCGGGTGGACGTGAGGCTGATCACGCGCTCGCGACTTCACAGGACCGAATCGGGAATTCGGTTGCGGCTTCATCCTCATCGAAGATTGCGATAGCCCCTTCGGCGAATCACGCTAGTACCGGTACCGGGATCCGTCTCCGTAACAAACTCACCGTTCCCCGGGTTAGTCTTGGTGGGATTGACGAGGGTGATGATGACTTAGTAGATGTTGAGGATGCGAGGAGATCCAGTGGTGATGAGGATTTGATGGCTCGTCATGGGGGAGTTGGACTTTCCTTCCCCCTTAACGACGAGGATCCGAGGCTTCCAGAGGGAGCAGCCGATGTCGCTGTGTCACTCGACTCTTCTTCTACTTCGGGGTCACCTCCATCCGATGTTGAGGATGGCGATGAGGTGACCCGCCATGTTGCGGCTAAGAAGAGGAGGAGGCGACCGGATCCCCCTGGATCTACCTCTTGCGATGAGGACTCGCTGCAGCGCCTTCGAGAGAAATGTGAGATCTCTGATGAGATTGAGTTGGTCGTTCCTGATCGCACACAGCGTGCTAATGCCCCGCCTCCGGGATACTTTACCATGTATGAGAACTTCATGGATCATTGCCTGTTGTGGTTCTCGGTGCCAGGCTTCCTCCTTCGCTTCCTGGATGGGAACGGTATCTCCCTTGCTCAGATCAACCCCAGGGGGTTGAGGCACATTATTGGTATCTACGTGCTTAGCCGGGAGTGCAATGCAGAGATTAGTACTGAGCAGCTGACCAGCCTTCTGGAGTTCAGGCCTAAGGGCCCTGCAGACGAGTTGCGGTACCTCGTTGCCCCAGCTCCGGGTCGCGTGCTTATTGATGGGTTCCCCAGCAAGGATGATCTCTTTGAGTGCTCATTCTTCTTTGTCAAGATCTCAGAGAGGACCATTGAGGCTGACTGCATCCCCCTTGTCAGGACGAGTTGGGGGAAGAGAGGTAAGTTTACACTTAGAAAAAGTTTATTTTGTATAGTGGCCATGTCTTGCATGCTAATGTATTGCTTTGTCTTTGCAGTGAGACCAGCATTAGTGAGCCGAGGAGAGATGACAGCTATCCACAGCGCTCTAGCCTCTGGAGATGGTGATTGGGTGAAGTCCTTCACCCGTCAGAGGATCCAGAGAGCTCTCTCCAGTCGGATCTTCGCAGGGAAGGTCCTTGGATGAGGTGCTCCTAGAGTCTCCGCTTTTCAGCGAGCTGAGTTGGCGAGAGCGGCGTTGACGAGCACCACGGTCTCAGCGAGGGCAGGCTCGCAGGCGGGTGCTCTGTCATCCGCAGCGCCCAAGACTCCCACTATGTCAGCTCAGCGTTCTCGTGCTTCTGATCTCACTCCTGATGAGATTGCTAGGCGGCGTGAGCAACAGCGGAAGAGGGCCCTTAGATCGGAGGGTAAGGCGGGAGGCACTCCTGATGGAGCACCTCCGAAGCGAAAGAAGGTGGGCCCCTCTTCGGCGTTTGTTAGCGACCCGACCAGTGACGGTACTGCAGCAGCTCGCTCTTTGACTCCTGGTTCTGGTGAGAGGGCTCTTGAGCTGGCGAGAGCCACAGTGGCTGAGGTTTTCTCTCTTTATCTTCCTCTCTTTGTCCTTGTTATTGTTTCTCCACTTATTCCAGCGTTATGTTTGATTTCCTTTGTATGCGCAGCTCTCCACCCAGCTAGATGGCATGGCTTTCTGCTTTGAGGAGGACTCTCGTTCTCGTGACCGTGAGGTTAGCGAAGCCCGGAGGGCCAATGCTGAGCTCGCTGAGAAGGTCCTAGCCCTCGAGGACGATGTCGCTTCCGCAAAGCAGAGGTCGGATGAGTTGAGCGGGAAGTTGTCCAAGGTGTCCTCGCGGCATGCGAAGAACAAGGAGGAGATCACCTCGCTTAAGAGCAAGCTGTTGGAAACCGAGAGTCTTAGGGATGCCCAGATCGAGGAGGCCGTCTCTAGGGCCAAAGAGGAGGCAGACCGTAGCTTCGCTAGCCGGACCCGACAGGTTGCCAGGTCGCTCGCTAGGCTTGAGGGGACAGCGAAGGATAACATGCTGGATCTTGCTGAGATCGATGCGAGCTTGGAGCTTATTGAGCGTCTTCGTGGGTCTGATGGAGCGTCTTTGGACGCTGCAGCAGAGCTTTTGGTCGAGAGGAAGATCCCGATCTACGACGCTCGTGATGTGTTTGATGAACTTGTTTCTAGCGTGAGGCAAGCTTTGGAGATCTCAGAGGATGCTGATGTTGCCAATGGAGAGGTGTGACCGATGAGCGTCCGTTGCTCTTTTATTATGACTTAGTCTATTTCTAATCTTTTGTTTCTAAAAACTCTTGTTGGACTTGATGATTTTCGGTTGTAGCATTGGATGGTTTGTATCCTTGCTATTATTTTGGAGCCTTGCATTGTGGAGAATGCAAGATGACTTTGCAGCTTTTGCTGATGTTAAACCTTGATGGTTACAGATTCAGGTTTTGCTTTAGATATTGTTGATGTTGTGCCTACACTTAGGAATTCTTTAAGCTGTTTAAGCGTTTCTGTCATGTGTTTGCCAACACCAGCGTTGGGCTAGGTGAACCGAGGGCCATAAGACCCCGTGACTGATCAGAGGTCTGAAGGCTTCTCATTGTGCTTGCTCACGTATGAGGCTCTTGTTGAGATTATGAAAACGCTAATGCGCTCATGCTCTTTATTACCAACGTTGCTGTTGGGTTTTGCAAAATGGTGCTGCTCTTCTAGACACGTCTGTCCGAGAGCAAGTTCACCTTGACTTCGACCAGCGCTTGTCCTGGGTTTCAGAGTGACACGCTCAGGGTATAGGCCGAACGGAGGTCACTAGCAGCTGCATTACCAACGATGTTTGCTGGGTTTCTGAGTGGTCAGGTGGGTACATCCGCCCCGTACTGAACACTGGTACTTATATAGCGCGCTTGAATCCGTTGTGGATGTCAGTGTGTTCGCATCTCCGCATTCATTACTGTGGCCAGCAGCAATGAAAGCGGAAAGACTATGATTTAAGCCATGAGGCTCGTGACTGATAAAGTTGTTCTTATGCGACTGAGGCTGTTGTGGAAGAGCGGAGTACGGGTACCCCACTCCCCCCCTTCGAGACGAAGGAGGCTGCTGACTTTGTCTGAAAGCAGAGTAAAACACTCACCCCCCCCCCCCTAAGGCGGAGGAGATCATAGAGTTCCTCTAACGAGACGGATGAAGCGTAAAATCCCCCTCTGTTGATGGAGGGGGGGCAACTGAACCTATCCGAAGACAGGCTGCCTACGTACCCTTTGCAGGGATCAAGTCGCCTCATAGTTCAAGTAAAGGAGAGAAGACTAATGATAGTACTTCTTCAAATGCCTTGCGTTCCAGGAATGGAGGATTGGAGTCCCGGTCATGGTGGCGAGCTCATAGACACCAGGACGAACAACTGTTGTAACTCTGTATGGGCCTTCCCAGTTGGCTCCGAGCTTGCCAGCGTTGGGTTCCGCTGTGTTCTGGAATACCTCTCGCAGGACTAAGTCACCTGGGTAGAAACTCCTTTCGTTGACCTTGGAATTGTAGTACTTGGAAGCGGCATTCTGATAGTTGGCGATCCGAATAAGCGCTTGGTCACGTCGTTCATCGAGGAAATCCAACGCGTCAAGGAGCATTGTGCGGTTGATAGGCTCGTGGAGAGGTAGCAACTGACGGCGTACACCAGGCGAACAGACCTCGGACGGGATGACACACTCGGTACCATAGACAAGGACGAAAGGGGTTTCGCCTGTTGCTCTGCGGGGAGTGGTGCGGTGGGACCACAATACCCCTTCAAGTTCGTCGGCCCAGCGACCCTTCTTCGCCTCTAAACGCTTCTTAAGGCCATCAAGGATTGTCTTGTTGATAGCTTCCGCTTGCCCATTGCCTTGAGGGTAGCGAGGCGTAGACTTACTAAGCCGGATGTTCCATTTTGAGCAGAACGACTCGAACCGGTTGGATATGAACTGCGAACCATTGTCAGTTACTATCTCGTATGGTACTCCGTGACGGCATATGATGTTCCTCCATACAAAGCTCTCCACTTGAACATCTTTGATGTTAGCATAAGCTTCAGCTTCCACCCACTTCGAGAAGTAATCTGTTAGGACGAGTAAGAACCTCTTCTGCCGTGACGGGTGCAATGGTCCAATGATATCCATGGCCCATCTCATGAACGGATAAGGTGAGGTGACGGAGGAGAGCATTGCAGTCGGTTGATGGATTTTCGGAGCGTGCAGCTGGCACTTTTCACATTTGGCTGAGAACTTAGCGCAGTCACCTACTATAGTAGGCCAGAAGTGACCATGTCTCTTGATCTTTATAGCAAGTGCTTTCCCTCCTGAATGATTGCCACAAGAACCACTATGAACCTCTTCCATTATCTGTCTTGCTTTCTCTCCTTCTACACAAGTAAGCATTGGACCAGAGAATCCCCATCTGAAGAGGTTTCCGTCAAGGAGAACATAACGCGCGGCTTGCTTTCGTAGTTTGCGAGCAGCCCACTTGCTGCTGGGCAATTTGCCATCGGCGATATATTCTCGTATCTCACTTATCCATAGCGTGTCACAGCCATACTCAGATTCTTCAGTGTCAGCGTCCATCGGGATTGCTTTAGTATGATGTGGGCTGTTGGCGTCACGCATGTCAGCGTCTCGGATTTTTGGTTCTTCTGCCATTTCTATATCTTCGTCAGTAGCCCCCACAAGGGCGTCTGCTTGCTTCGCTGCTTGGGAACGTGTCAGGATGGCGAGTGCTGCATCCTTCGTGATGCTAGGGAATTTGATGAACTCGACTGGGATAACTCGCTTTAAAGCTGGATCCTCTGGCGCAGTGGTAGCGGAGGCCAAATTTGCCAATGCGTCAGCATCCATATTCTCACCTCTAGGAATCCTTGTGAGGATAAACTCTTGAAATGAAGCAGCCAAGTCCCTTACTATCTTCAGATAAGCTTCCATTCGGTCGTCTTTTGCGACATACTCGCCGCTGAACTGACTGGTTACGAGTTGTGAATCCGAAAACACGTGAATGTGTTTGATTTGTAGCCCTTGGGCGAGCCTCAGACCGGCGACAAGAGCTTCATACTCTGCCTCGTTGTTAGAAGCTTTAAAACAAAGTCGGAATGATTGCTCAAGGACCTCTCCAGTCGGTGACAGGAGTCGTATCCCAACTCCGGAACCGTTCTTTGAGGACGAACCGTCTACGTATAGCTGCCAAATCCCTGGCGGCACCTCCTTGGAATTTCTATCCTCTGGAAGTTCTATGAGGAAGTCCGCCAGTACTTGAAATTTATTGCACGTCCGCCCTCTATATTCGATGTCGTACTCGCTGAGCTCTACAGCCCACTTGGCCAGCCTACCGGACTGACTTGGGCTGTGTAAGACCGATCGTAGCGGGAAGGTGCTAAGTATAACGATTGAGTGCGATTGGAAGTAAGGCCTTAGTTTCCTTGAGGCCATGAGGACGGCTAATGCCAGCTTCTCCAATTGAGGGTATCTCGTTTCAGCATCTGTGAGTGTCTTGCTCACATAGAAGATATGCTTCTGCTCGCCTCTTTCCTCACGCACAAGGACGGCACAAACTGCTGTTTCTGAGACAGCGATGTAGAGAAAGAGAGGTTCACCAGTTACTGGCTTAGCAAGGATGGGGGGCGTCGCCAGATACTCCTTCAGTTGCTTGAAGGCGTCTTCACACTTCTCTGACCATTCAAACTGCTTATTGCCTCGTAAAGTGTTGTAGAAAGGCAGACACTTATCAGTGGATCGGGAAATGAACCGATTGAGTACATCCACTCTCCCAGTCAGCCTCTGTACTTCGCGTTTATTCTTTGGTGAAGCCATCTGGATCAAGGCATCGATTTGTTTCGGATTGGCTTCAATACCCCGGCGAGTGACCAGGTATCCAAGGAACTCACCAGAGGTTACAGCAAACCGACACTTCGTTGGGTTGAGCTTCATGTTGTGGAGGTTCAGCTGATTGAAGCATTCTTCTAGGTGGGAAATGTGATCTTCTTCCTCGAGTGATTTAACGAGCATGTCGTCAATATAAACCTCCATGGTCTTTCCCAACTGGTCTTGGAACATTTTGTTCACCAGTCTCTGATACGTTGCACCAGCATTCTTAAGGCCGAAGGGCATTACTTTATAGCAGTAGATACCTCTGTCAGTGATGAAGGCCGTCTTCTCACGATCCTCAGGGTGCATTAGGATTTGATTATAGCCTGAAAAGGCGTCCATGAAGCTAAGCAGTTTGTTACCCGCCGTTGCTTCCACTAAGCGATCTATGTGAGGTAAAGGGAAACTGTCCTTCGGGCACGCTTTGTTAAGGTCTGTGAAATCAACACAGACGCGCCACTTCCCATTTTTCTTCTTTACCACAACTGGGTTGGCGAGCCAGTCGGGGTACTTGACCTCGGTTATTGATCCTACTCGCAGAAGCCTTTCGACTTCATCATTCACAGCCTTTGCTCGCTCAGGACCCAACTTCCTTCTTTTCTGCTTGACCGGTTTAAATGTTGGATCTACGTTGAGCTCGTGGCTCGTGACGCTGATGTCTATCCCGGGCATGTCTTCAGCGGCCCAGACAAAGGTGTTGATGTTCTCCCGGAGAAAAACCACCAACTTTGTTTTGAGCTCCTCATCAAGAGCAGCTCCGATCTCAACGCATCTCTCCGAGTGCTGTTCAACAATGCACACAGAGATCACAGGCTCGCAGGTGGGTCGCTCTTCTTCTTCACGACCCTCTGCAATCTGTAATTGCTATAAGAGGGTGGTTAGGTCCTTCACTTGATCGGACCCGGCCTTCGCTTTCTTCCGTGGCCCTTGTGAGTCCGAGTCGTCTTTCTTTTGGTCGTGAGCTTCTGGATTCGATCCCTTGCTCTCTTCACGGTTGCGCAACTTGTGCTCTGCTAAGAAGCACGTGCGTGAATCCCTTTGACTACCAAAGATCGTGTGAACGCCTTGGCTGGTTGGGAATTTCAAGCAAAGGTGGTATGTCGACGGCACTGCTCGCATCTGACTGAGCCATGGTGTCCCCATAATCAGATTGTAGATGGCAGGATGATCGGACACTGCGAAGTTGACCATCTTCTTAACGCCTCCAGCTTGGACTGGCAGGCGGATCGTTCCCCGTGTCCAGGTTGTTTCACCTGAGAAGCCCGTTACAGGCTTTGGTTGTCCTGTGATGAGGGACTGGTCGATCTTCATCTTCTCGAGTGTTTCCCGGAAGATAACATCCACTGAGCTTCCGGTGTCAATGAGGACTCGAGCGACATTGAAGTCATAGACGGTCAGGTTGATTACCAACAAGTCGTTGTGCGGATGATCGATGCCTTCAGCATCCACTTCGTCAAAAGTGACGGGATCACTAGCACGCCTTGTTGTTGGAGATGTCGAGATGTTGGCGCAAACCTCAGCGCGCCGTTGATAGGCCTTGATCGCAGCTTCGTTATCGGCACAGTATTGCGATCCTCCCAGGATCACGGAGATAGTACCATGGGTGCTTCCGTTTTCGGGGTTATCTCCACGACGCTGTCGCCTGGGGTTCTCAGTCTGAAGCTCAGTAGCATCTTGAAACTTCTCCTCTGGCTTGAAGTCCGACAGACTGATGTTACCCTTGAGGGTGCCTTCGGCCAGCCTAGCAGCTAGCTGTCGACCCAACTCTCGGCACCTCGCGGTGGAGTGCCCAGTTGCTTTGTGAAAATCACAATACAACTTCTCATCATACTCCTTCGGGTCTCTTATCCAAGTGAGATTTCCTCTGCCACGTCCCCGACCACGGCCTCGACCTCTGCCGTAGCCGGGTGAATCGATCTGGTAATTGTGAGCTCCGCCTGCTCCCCCTTCAAACTGAACGAAGGCGGGATTACTTCTTTTAGAAGCAGCTGGGGTCAGAACTTGGGAAGGTTCGCCTATCTGCTTCGCTTTACCACCCCTCTTGGCGCGAAGCTCTTCTTCGCTTCGGGCAAAATCAGCTGCACGGTGAAGGGCGTCCTGAATCGTCGTTGGAGGGTTTATGGTGAGCTCTTGCCAAAACGGGGATGGACATCTCACTGCACCCCTCAACGCTTCCAGTGCGGATGTGCTACTGATTCCATCCACCTTAGACAAGGTGTTCTTGAACCTTGTCATAAAAGACCGCAAGCTTTCACCTTCTGCTTGCTTGTTGGTCCACAAGTCCGCATCGTAGATCTTCCGTTCAGCGAAGATGTTATAGTGTTGGACGAACATCTCGGAGAGCTGCTGGAAGGTGTGGATAAAATTCTTCTCTAGCTTGTAAAACCACTGGAGGGCAGGTCCCTTCAAGCTTTCCACGAATAGCTTGCAGTATCCGATGTCCTTCTCGGAATCTCTGAAATTCGCCCTTCCTAGGGCCACCTCAAACTCCATCAGATGATCAGCGGGATCGGAGGTCCCTTCGTAAGTCGGAAGCCTAATCCTTCCCGGGTCAGAAATCCTAGCCCCTGAGATGTTATCTGCGAAGGGGGTGTTCCGTGCCTTCTCCAACACGTAAGCGACCCCGGGAGCCTTCCCAGTGCTCCGATACATCTGCAGCTTAGTCGTCCTTAAATCTGAGACGACATGATCCAACTGGGCCTTCAGGGCGGCGACCTCTTCATCACGGGAACCTCTAGGAGCTCTGCGCTCTCGCTCCCTCCTGCGAAGCTCTGATATGATTGCATCGCCTTCTGCGGCAGCCGCATCGTGGTCAACTTCAGGGTTGACTCGGGTTCGCCTGCGAGGGGGTTGATCGTCGTCTGACCCCTCCATCACTCGCTCAGGAGTCGGATCGAAATCCCGACGAGGTGGTGGTGGAGGCAGATCCTCCGGATCCGAGCGATCAGTCCGAGGTGGCAGCTCCTCGTGTTGACCACTCCGAGTAGCTCGCGGTGTATTGAATCTGAGGCGCGTCGGACGGACACGGGACCTTCTGCGCTTCCTCTTCTTGAGCGATTGCAGCTCGCTGGCCGTATCGTCAGTCTTCTTCACCAGAGTCTCAAGCATCTGCTTGATATGTGTGAGGTCAATTGCGGCGTTAGGAGCGGGAGGCACCGTGTTCTCCGTGGAGTTGCTTCTGTCTTCGTCGTGCTGGTGAGACGAAGATCCTTCGTTGCTCATGGTGTTGCTCGACATCGCGATCGTGTGTTGAAAACCCTAACTCTTGAGTGTCAGAAATCTGCGGTCTTTTCCCCTTAGTCGGCGCCAAATTGTGGGGGTCAAAACCAACACAATTAGAATTTGTAAGAGTTCGTGAGGGAATTCGGAGATTTCTATGGTAAGCTAGGATTGCAAAGGATTTGAGAAAAAGATGTTGTTTATCGCTCTGAAAAGTTGAGTACAAGTTTTCGTATTCAAATTGCGGATCCCCTTTAGGATGTTTACAAAGGTCTATTTATACTATGTCTAAGGCGGCTCTCTTCCTAAACCTCTGCGGAGTCGGTTACATCATCATGGGCTTCGCGTTCGGACCGGGCCATCATCACACTATTGGGCTGTCGACTCTTGAATAGAAGCTGTGAATGAGGAGTGAAGTGAGCATGTGATCGACCCATCGACCGTGCCTTCAGGACCGACCCACAGCGAGCCCATGGTCGGACGACGAACGAGTGCTCGGTCGGACCATGAAGCGCTCGCATGGTCGGCCCTCGCGACCGAACACACGTTCGGACCATGAGGCGCTCGCATGGTCGGCCCTCGCGACCGAGCGCACGGTCGCGTCATGACGAGCGCACGCTCGCGTCACGGCGAGCGCACGGTCGCGTCACGGCGAGCGCTCGGTCGCGTCTTGAGGCGAGCGCACGGTCGCGTCTTGTCTAGGCCCGGTCATTTCCGGCTTCACTTAAGCTCCATTTCCATATGCTCCGCTCCGCAGGAAGATATAGGTTCCGTTAGTCCTCCTTTGTTGAGAGCCCGGAGGGCTATCTCTTCGATTGGTTTGCCTTTGGACGTTAATGCTGAGGGGGTGAAAACCGACCCCAACAATGATGAACCGTATAAATCGGTTAGTAAACCGAACAAGAAAACCCAATTGGTATGAAAACAATACCCGACCCACGGTTTTATCCATTTCTGAAAAATCCCAAATTTTTTATCAGAAAACCCCAAAATCGAAGAACCCTAATTCTGGGTTTGGTGAATTCGAATCTCAAATATTAAAGGTTAGTTGTAACTAGGTGTTATGTTCTTCATTGTATAGTGTGTAGTGGTGAATTCGATTTTACATTTGAAGGTTCATAATTATGGTCTTCGAAATTTGAATTTCAAATTTTTTTTGGTTCTTGTTCATATCGAGTTTAGAAGATGAGCAAGCAATCTGGCTCAGCGTCGAGTGTTTCATTTAGTGGTGGAGAAAGACAAAGAGGAAGAGTGGTAGGCGTGCCAAAGAGATGTTGGTGTGGTTTTGAAATTGTGGCAAAGATATCGAAATCAGAGGCAAATCCGTACCGGAGATACTATAGGTGTGCGTTTGCTGCATCACGGAAGGTAATGTGGTTCATTTTGTTTTGATTCTCATCTCAAATTTATTAAATTCCCATGCCTTAAGTCTTGATCATGATTTGTACCGATTTGTAGCTTGTTAATGACAACCATATTTTCAAGTGGTTTGATGAGGCAACATTGGAAGAGATCGAATCTTTGCGTACGACAATGAGTATGGAGATTGAGAAGATGGCCATTAAGACAGAAACAGAGATTTTTGGGAGAGTAGAAGAAGCTTTGGTTGAAGCCAAATATAACATAAAGAAGATGATGGTTCTTGTATGCTTAGGATGTTTGATAATTGTTGTAATTGGGAAGCTAGTTTGAAGTTGTTTGTGTTGTTTGTCAAGACAAAGATTTGTGTTGTTTGTTAAGACAAAGACAAGATTTGTGTTAAGACAAGATAATGTTGGTTTGTTCATTCTAGGGCTTGTTATCTTTTACCATTTGGTAAGATTGAAGTTTGAAACAAAGATTGAAAACAGTCATCATTTTAAAGTCATTACCAAAGCTCATAATCCGAAAGCAAGCATTCCTAATACAAAAGTACATTACCAAAACACAAAAGCCATTACCAAAGCATAAAAACAGTCATCATTTAAAGTTGAGTAAGGGTGCCTTGAGAAGCTTGATTTCCTTGAGAAGCATGATTTCCTTGAGAAGCTTGAGCTGCAGTCTACAAGTACATGTCAACATCATCAGAGGTATAACCGTAACAAAATTGTGTCCTGAATGCAAACATACCTCTTTCTCTTTGTGAAACCTTGAATTGTGTCCTGGTTGCGAACAAACCCTACAATGCATTACCCTTTTCACGTTTGTTGGAGCTGTCTTTGGAGGAGACTCATTCCTACTCGGCTTCCTTTTCTTATCTTTTTTATCTACCATTAAGTCAGGATTAGGAACCACTTTTGGTTCACCTCCATGTGGCCAAAATTTGCAGCCTCTAAGTGGAACTATACCTTCTTCATATGTCTTTCTCCACTTGGTTGTCGTAAACCACTCAGCAACATAGTGCTCAGCCACTAACTGCTTGTCAATAATCACTCCATATGCATGCTCACAAGGGATTCCAGTGATTTGAAACCGCTTACATGTACAAGTCCTACTCCCTAAACTCACTCTGTATCCACATCCGTGGAGGTCAACACCATAAGTCTTATTTGTGCTTCTAGTTACTTTGCATAGAGCTGCTTCCTTATGCAGTACTTCCAGGTATTCACCTACATATGGTGTGCACATACCAGTCCAAATGGATGCTTTGACATCTCTGTTACCAATCCTAGCCATTGCTAGATTAGCAATTGTCTCCAACATTGGCACAAGCGGTTTCTCTCTAGCTTTAGCAATGGTTCTGTTAAATGATTCCGTCGAGTTATTCTCCACATCCTCACAACAATGACCTCTAATCTTCTGAAAAGCTCTAACCCAAGTCTCTGGTTTGCTCTTCAACACTTCAGCAAACACCGCCGAATCATACACAGAGATTCTGTCCAAATTAACCTTGTATTCTGGCTCATTATAGCTCCATGCTAGCTGCCATATCATCCATTTCATATCAGGCCTTTTACCAAACTTGGTCTTCAAATTTCCATAGATGTGTCTAACACACATTCTATGCTCTGCTTGTGGTAACACAAGATGTATAGCCTTGATTAAACCCTTCTGCCTATCAGAGATAAAGATGAAGCCATCTCCATCTCCTAAGTCCAAATCTATCTTGATCTTCTTTACAAACCAGTCCCAATTATCAAAGTTTTCAACCGGAACCACATCCCAAGCCACAGGATATATTGCATTATCGGCATCCCGACCTAAAGCTACTAACACTTGACCTTTCATGTTAGCTCTCATGAATGATCCATCTAAGCCTAAAAGAGGCCTACACGATTCTTTCCATGACCTCCTAAGGCTATCAAAACACACATAAACCGGTTGAACACATCTTCCCCTTCGGCATTTGTGAAACACTCAACCTCCACAGAAGAATTTGGATTTGATTTAAGTATCTCACCTTTGTAGTTTCGGATAGAAGCAAATTGCTCCGCATACTCTTTCTCGATCCAGTCCAATGCTTTATACCTTGCTTGTTGACATTGACCCCTAGAAACACTGATCTTCCATCTCTCTTTGATTATTTGTTCGATCATCAATGGTTTGAAATAATGAGGATCGCATCTAATTTTGTCAAGAAACAAACGTGCTATAACCGGAGTCCTAAACATCGCAACCGAACCGTTTGGAATGCAAGAATGCTTACTCTTGAAGATCTTCACCCTCCACTTACAGATTTTCTTGTCAAATGAGCAATAGATACGCCACGGGCAAGTTTCTTTGTCTTCTCCAATACATCTAAAACCGGCCTTCACTGGATCATACTTGTACTGCCTAATGTTCGTAGCAGTGTTCATTGCGTAATCAAGGACAGCCTCTTTAAAAGCAACTCCATTGATGAAGACTTGACCTTCATACAAAATTCCATCGCCTCTCCTAACCTCGTGTTGTCTCCTACGCTTTCTCTGAACTTCTTCTTCATCGTCGCTATCAACTTCAGGAAAGACGTTGTGCCTAATCGAAGGTTCGTCTTCAAAGTCTATCAATGCTTGCTCGATGTCGAAATCTAACCTTTCCTCTGGATTCTCTCTATCTTCGGGTGCATCTTCTGTAGAAATTGGAGGCCCCAGGGCCAATGCATCTTCCATCGACGAAAATCTGTGAGTTTTATGGGTTAATTTTTGAGAATTGGAGTTTGAGAATATTAGGGTTCTTAGCTTTGCGATTTGGGGTTTTTTGGTTACAGAGAAATGTCGACAAATTTTTTTTTTTTTAACGGTCAGATTTTGGGTTAATCGGGTCGACAAATTTTTTTTTTTTTAACGGTCATTAAACGGTTAAGTTACGGTTTTGTTTAGATTAAACAAAACTTGGTCTACAGAAAACCGAATTAAAACGTCTTATGGGGAATAATTGAGTTTAACTTTCAGTTATGGTGATATACAAGTATAAAACCCAAAAACAGGGTGAAACGCTTGTTAAAGTTATCTATGGTGGGTAAATAGTACGAGGGCAAAGTATTGGGTCTATCTAAGAGTATATGAAACTTTCGGGGGGGGGGGGGTACGTTTTCCCTGGATTTTTGGAATTAGATATGAACAAATTATACACTAAATTCAATATCTTTCTCCAGACTCTTCGTTTGATTGTGTGATGTAGAAGGAGAGGTTTGGTAAAGGGAAATGGAGGGTGGCTCGTCGGATAAGCATAGCTAAGAGAGATGATATCATTCGGAGTACCGTTTATGTCTCTTTGATCTCGATCATCATATTGAAGTTTTGCACCATTTTTATGAATGTTCTCAAACTTAAAAGGTCTTCACTTATTCTCTCTCATTTTGGCTCTTTTTAGAGGGTGCTATGTGATACAAAGAATATACTCGCTTTTTCTTGTGGGAAACCTTTATAAATACCTCATGTCAATTTGCCGGACGTCATGGTCTTTCCTGTTATCAAATTGTTTTATGTTTCATGTATTTGGAATATTTCCACTTGTAGTTGTCTCCGCTGTCGCAGACCGTCTATATATCTCAATTTGTTAAGTAGTCCCATTATGGTTTTTTATTTGATGATTGAATTGTACTACACAAAAAATGTAAGAGATTTTGTATTTGGTTTTGGGCAACGGTATTTTCAAGGTTTGGAATTAAATTAAAGTTGTGAATAGTTGGTTTTCTTCCCCAATTAGTTATTTTCATCAGATTTATCAAATCAAACTTCATCACTAATTTCCTCTCCTACTTGCTGATTTCCCGTAAATCCGAAGAGAAAGGCTACTTGATGCATGTTAGCCAAACAGGTTTCGTTGTAAGGATGCATATGACGCATCGTTCCCTTTATTTCAGATTCTTATTAATTTTCTTTGATTCTCTATCACATGACACATGTGTTACCTTCTTCATTACTCCTAATATTATTTGTTTAAATAAATTTGAATTTAGATTTTGCATTTTCCCAATAGCATTTATTAGTCGTCTAAAACTTTTAAAGTATTTATGAACCATTGCATATTTGCTAACGATTGATTACGTAAGCGTCCATGGTTGTCTCTTTCAATATGTAACTTGACTGAAACTCAAATTGAATTGTGACTACTAAATATCAGTGTTCAAAAAATCGCCCTAATCGGTAGCGTAAATCGGAAAATCGGTCCAAGCAATCCAAATCGGAATAAATCGGCCAACTCGTCCAAACCGGCCGGTTTGCTGTTTGGTTTTCTTTAATTTTTTTTAATTATATCCTTAATTACGCTTAATTAAATTAAGGTTTATAACTTTGTGGATATAAGAGCATAATCTATTTGATTGAAGAATGAACGGTTTACAGTGTTATTGAAACAGCGTATAATTAAATTATGCTCTTAATTAAATATTATTTGATTGAAAATTGTTTGGGTTTGAACATGAGTTATCTCTTTTGAAATGGAAGTTTAATTTGGATTAAGAATAATATATGTTTCTTTTGCTTTTGCTCGGTCAGATGCTCTGTTTTTTTTGTTTGGTTTTCTTCCTTTAGATGTTCTCTAGTCTTATATTAATGTCTACTTTGATTTGGATCAAAAAATTTATAAGGTACCTGTATAAGGATTTGATTTTTTAGTCGTTTTTACTACCCCGATTAATCTTCTGAGGCGCTAGTCCCCTAATTGTTCTGGGACCAAAATATATATATATATATATATATATATATATATATATATATATATATATATATATATATATATATATATATATATATATATAGTTGTTCAATGTAGAAAACTTACGCTTGTGCGTTCATGAAATTTTGATAGTTAGCTGTAGGGATTTAAACCCTTCTTCACGGAATAATTGGATTGAGCAATAAGTAAGAACACAGAGATAAAACGAGAGACAGACCACGATATGTGATCTAAGTCTCTATCTGGAGCTTTTCCAGTAATCCACTATAACCACGAATTACAATATCAAGGTTTTCACAAGATCTCTCTAAACACAAGAAAAGATCTCTAACAAAAGCTTAACCTAAATCACACACATGCTTAGCTTTATATAGGCTAAGACTATTACAAGAATATGGCAATTCTAAACCAAATTGTAAGCCCATAGAGAAACAAGGAAACAAGCTCATTCCTAACTCTAATTGACATTACCAGTCGCGGGCCTATGTTATGTTGAGATTAGACATCACCAAAGCCCAACAAATCTCCACCTTGATGACAATCACGAACATAACACCTTTGTTCTTGCATACATGTGCAGCTCCAGACCATACCAGCACCTTAGTGCTCTCCTAAGTTGAGAAAGCTCAGAGCCTTCTCAAACTTATCCACAGGAAGAACCTTTGTCAACATATCAGCAGGATTCCGCTCAGTAGGAATCTTCGATAGCTTCACTTCACCAGAAGCAACAATATCTCTAATGAAATGCATCCTTCTTCTGATATGCTTCGTTCGCTCATGATGGACGTTGTTCTTGGCTAAACACAAGGCGCTTTGAGAATCACACCAGATCTCCACAGAATCCTGTTTGTAACTGAACTCTTCTGACAAACCTCTTAGCCAAATAGCTTCTTTCACAGCTTCTACCAACGCCATATACTCTGCCTCAGTTGTAGACAGCGCGACAACATATTGAAGACTCGATTTCCAGCTAATAACAGTTCCACCTGCCGTGAAAACATAACCTGTAATCGACCTGCTTCTGTCCAGATCAGATGAAAAATCAGAATCACAGAAACCTTCAATCTTGAACTCCTTCGTCTTCCTGAACACAATCTTTTGATCCAAGGTACCTTTCAAATATCTCAGCACCCACTTAACAGCAGTCCAATGTACCATGCTTGGCTTGCTCATGAACCTACTAACCAAGCCAACAGCATACGCGAGATCACACCTAGTTCCCAACATCGCATACATGATGCTTCCAATAGCACTCGAGTATGGAACATCATCCAGAATCGTCTCAGCTTCATCATCTTTTACAGCTGATAACTTGAAATGCGAACCAATAGGTGTAGTAACAGATTTAGAGTCATCCATACTAAATACCTGTAGGATCTTCTTGATATAACCAGATTGAGACAAGGTGAGAACTCCACCTTCACGATCTCTCTCAATATCCATCCCGAGAATCCTTCTCGCAGCTCCTAAATCCTTCATCTCGAACCTACTGCTCAACAGATTCTTCACAATCTGTATCTCCTTCATATCCTTAGATGCGATTAGCATGTCATCAACATACAAGAGTAGGTAGATAAAACACTCACCTCTGCTCTTCTTTATGTAAACACATGAGTCATACTCACTCCTTGTAAACCCATGACTAACCACAAACTGATCGAAGCACTTGTTCCACTGTCTCGGAGCTTGCTTAAGTCCGTATAGTGCCTTCTGCAACAAGCAAACATAGTCCTCCTTTCCCTCAACAACGAAACCTTCAGGCTGCTCCATATAGATCTCTTCTTCAAGTAAACCATGAAGAAACGCAGTCTTAACATCAAGCTGCTCCAGTTCCATATTCTCTTCTGCAACAACCGATAGAAGAAACCTGATAGAAACATGTTTCACCACTGGTGCAAACACTTCTTGATAATCAATACCCTCCTTCTGAGAATATCCCTTGGCGACAAGCCTAGCTTTATATCGAGGTTCTTCTATCTCTGGTATACCCGGTTTTAACCTGTAAAACCCACTTGCAACCAATGACCTTTCTTCCTTTTGGTCTCCTGACCAGCCTCCATGTTCTGTTCTTATCCAGAGAACTCATCTCTTCATCCATACCTCCATTCCAGAAAGTTTTATCCCTGCTTTCCATTGCTTCCTGATAGTCCCTAGGTTCCTCACAACTCATCTCCGCAGCAGTAATCAAGGCAAAGCTTGCCATATCAAAATCATTGAGATAGTTAGGAAGCTTCGTGATTCGTCCAGAAGATGTACGAATCTGAGGTATAACTTCTGTTTCTGAACCTCCAATAACTCCACCTGAAGATGAACCTTGGTCGTTATCTTCATCTAAAGGAGCCGACGGTTCTGTACTGGCATGTCGATCGACACCAGATGGTATGTCGATCGACACGCTACCTTCTGTCCTTTTTGACACACTCGTTTTTATCTTGTGTGTCAATCGACAGAGGACCTTCTGTCCCTGGAGTCGGGTTCTCCACCGTTTCTTCCACTGAAACTTCATTCTTCAAGTCTTTGAACACTTTATCTTCCACAAAGACTACATTCCTGCTAACCACACATCTTGATTCATCCAGGAGCCACACTTTGTACCATTTGACTCCTTCCGGATAGCTAATGAAAATACCCTTCACTGCTCTTGGTTTTAACTTCCCTTGATCTATATGCACATAGACCAATGACCCAAATCTTCTCATGTGTCCATAACCAGGCTTTCTTCCCGGCCATAGTTCCTCAGGAATACCGCCATCTAAGGCTGATGATGGGCTTCTGTTTATTTGGTACACAGTAGTGCTCACTGCCTCAACCCAGAATTCTTCACCTAAGCCACTCTCATCAAGTATACAACGCACTTTCTCCATTATCGTTCTGTTCATGCGTTCTGCCACTCCATTCTGCTGTGGAGTATATGGACACGTTTAGTGTCTCTCAATCCCATGCTGCCTGCAAAACTCATCGAAGTCTTTGTTCACAAACTCCAACCCATTGTCTGTTCTTAGACACTTAACCTTCTTGTTGATCTGATTCTCAACCAGCTTCTTCCATTCACAAAACCTTGTGAAAGCTTCACTCTTAGCAGACAAGAAGAATACCCATACCTTTCTGGTGTAGTCATCAATGATAGACAGAAAGTACTGCTTACCAGACAAGCTATGAGTAACCGATGGAGATCCCCAAAGATATGAATGCACATACTTCAGTGCTTCACCAGAGGTGTGCTTGCCAACGTTGAAGCTCAGTCTTTTGGTCTTCCCCATTACACAACTCTCACAGAACTCTATCTCCGAAATCTTCCTCTTGTCAATGATGCCCCTTTTTGCTAGGATCATCAGGTTCTTCATGCTCATGTGTCCCAACCTTCTGTGCCACAAAACAGTGTCATCTCCCCACAGTTTCTTGGTAACACTATTTGACTGTCCTGTTACAGTCTCTCCATCAAGCAAATACAGAGAACCACATAGAGTGCCTTGAAAACTTAGCTTCCCGTTCTTGTAGAACCTTTTCTTTCCATTGCCTCCAGCATGTTCAAACCCAAGCCTATCCAACATAGTAGATGAAATTAAATTTCTCTTGAGTTTTGGGATATACCTGACATTTGTCAATGTCTTGACCGTGCCACCTCTTGTATTGATGTTGATTGAACCAATTCCTTCAACAGTCATGATGTAATCGTCTGCCAGTAGCACCTTTCCAGAGTTGATTTCCTCATATGTAACAAACCAGTCTCTCCTTGAAGTCATGTGATATGAAGCACCCGAATCAATCACCCACTTCTCTTGATGCCAATTGTCTGAGACTGATAATGCACCAACTCCTGCTGATTGATCGATGACCACTGCTGCTGTGGCATCCTCATCATCGCCGCCCTTCTTCTTCCAGGCATAGCAATCAGCCTTCTTATGTCCATCCTTCTTGCAGTGCCAGTAGGTAATCCTTGAGCCCGAATTAGACCTGCTTCTGCCTCTATTTCCTGAGTTCCGTTGATCTCTATTCGACTGTCTCCCACGAGCCACATACGCTTCACCAATCTTTTGTGAAGTCGAATATCCTTTAGCTTTTAGCTCAGTTTCCTTAGATTTTGCAGCATTCACCACGTCTTCAATAGAGATAGATTCTCTACCATACTTCAATGTCTCCTTCATGGAGTCATACTGGGGTGGCAAGGAACTGAGTAAGAGAATCGCCTGTACCTCATCCTCGACAGTAACCTTCACACTGGCCAACTCCGAAACAGTCTTCAAGAAGTCATCGATGTTTTGATCGATTGACTTAGACCCATCCATCTTGAATGTATAAAACTTATACAATATATGAATACGACTCGGTAGAGTCTTGGTGTTGTATAGCCTTTCTAGTGCTTCCCAAAGTTCACGTGCCGTTGAACAATCTTCTGTTTTTCTCAGAACTAGATCTCCTAGATGGAGAGTCAAGATATCCATAGCGTCCTCTCCTCTTTTCTTCTTCTTGAGTACTTCTGCCTTTACTCTTTCTGCAAAATCCTCAGCCGTTTCATCCTTTTTCTTCTTCGGCTGTTCATCTTCAGTCGATGCAACTAACTCTCCTTTTAAACCCTGGAGATTCATGTGAGCTAACATCCTTCTCTTCCACATAGAAAAGTCACCTTGACCATCAAAGATGGTTATCCTCACATTCAACTTATTTTCGGTAGACATCTCTTGATCAAACGAAAATTCACTCAGCCGTCACTGTGTCGATCGACACGCGATCTGATTGTCGATTTCTTCGACGCAGAAAACCTTAAAACCTTCACCGCCTTTGTTCCCTGACGATGACACCGATCTAAGCTCTTAGATCTCAGCAGAAACTTCTCTGAACGTGCTCTCGAATCTCAAACCTGGCTCTGATACCACTTGTAGGGATTTAAACCCTTCTTCACGGAATAATTGGATTGAGCAATAAGTAAGAACACAGAGATAAAACGAGAGACAGACCACGGTATGTGATCTAAGTCTCTATCTGGAGCTTTTCCAGTAATCCACTATAACCACGAATTACAATATCAAGGTTTTCACAAGATCTCTCTAAACACAAGAAAAGATCTCTAACAAAAGCTTAACCTAAATCACACGCATGCTTAGCTTTATATAGGCTAAGACTATTACAAGAATAAGGCAATTCTAAACCAAATTGTAAGCCCATAGAGAAACAAGGAAACAAGCCCATTCCTAACTCTAATTGACATTACCGGTCGCGGGCCTATGTTATGTTGAGATTAGACATCACCAAAGCCCAACATTAGCCATGTTTGATCTTAGATACTTTTATGGTTATTTGACTTATCATGTTTTCATAAAACGAATTATGGGTCTTTGAAACAGGAGAAGACGAGAAGAATTTAAATGAAGTGACACAAGACCTTCACCGGAGAAAAAAGACAGAATGGGTTGTGAGATATTTTCAATTTTGAATCTTGTGGTCAATTGGGGGTATTTTGGATCTGGATAGGAAGGATGTCTTCACTGGTTCTGATTGTTATTTGTTTACTTTGTAAGCGACGTAGTTATAAGAGAAAAGAAACTGTTCAAATAGATATCTTTTGACATAAACACAAATTAATCATGAACATATCAAAAGAAACGGAGAGATTTGTCATATAATCAACAATGAATGTATCCATACGAGAATCGGAGATTCAGACCCTCGGGCTAAGAGTCTCAGAGCAAAGAATGAGTTCACAACTACACAACTAGAGACAACAATAGGACTTGTTACATAATGTTTGCCATGTGAAACCTCTTAGTAAATAACCTTTGCCGTGTCATCTACAAATTACACGTAATGAAGAAGATATCATCAAAAAGGAATTAACTTTGAGACATATAACATTGATCTTTCAGTAGAGACCCTAATTCTAAGGATTGATGTTGCATTCTCTGAGATAAACGTGTCCATAGTCTACATGCTTTGACCAGAAGCCTCTGTATCTTGGAATCCCAATCTCTAGCCATGGTTTGAGGTTACCATTATAATGTATGACAGATGACCTCTCAATATCCCTCTGGTTCACACTCGGGTTGTATCCAAGCCCTAGCGTGTGCCATCTCCGGTCTATCGGGTATGTTCGTTTCCAAAATGTGATCAGACCAGGGGGCAACGTCCCTAGCTTCCACAATTCTCGGTCTTGATTCTGCATTTCCAAAATCGTTCGTGTATTAGATCAGCAAACATTCTTGAAACCAAAAAACAGATGCGACCACGTTCATAAGCAACTAAACCACAAGTAAATGTATTTACTACGTACCAGATCCTGCCATCGATGATAAACCTCCGTGATGTTTTGCCTCTTCCATTCGTCCAGATCAAAAACATTCATACCATATGCCCAACCACAAGCTCGAGGGTCAAAATTCTTGGAGATGAGTGGATTTGAGAAGTTCAGATAACGGTCAAAGCGATGAAAGCTTTCCCCACAAGTCTCTACTGCACCGTTGACATTACCCTTCAAATCAACTGACCAAAGACCAGAAAGGTCCTTCTGCACAACTATATCATCATCCAAGAAGAGCACCTTGCTGAGCTTTGGGAAGATCTCAGGCAAGTAAAAACGAAGATGATTAAGGATCGATAAGTATTTTGGATTCCGGAACTTCAAGTTCGTATCTGAATTTGTGCGGTGAGCCCTGAAGTAATAGTCTATCATTGACCGAGAACCAAGCTGTTTCAGAACAGGACTGTAGCTTGAATTCAGCCATGTAAATTCTTCAACATTCTGAACCTGGATGGTGGCTTTGCCTGGTGGGTTGTCTAGGAACCACATCCTCATTGCCGCATAGTTGAGCCTGTCCGTGACAATGTGGAAGACGTGCTTTGAGGGATGCTGCCAATAAACCATTAAGACCCATAAGTTTAAGACAAAGACACACATTTAAATCTTCAGTCAAATGAGCAAAGTAAATTCTTACCTTTGCATTGGTTATGGTAGAGTTAACAACAACTGATGTAGCCAAAACATTGTCAGAGAAGAGGGCATAGTGATACAGCTCATTATCTTCTAGCTTCTCTTGATTTGGAAATTGTTGTTGAGACGAATTTAAAGCATAATAATCGGTAGTGAGGCGTAGAGGGAGGCAGTGAAGGCCCTTTGGAATCGTCTTAGCAGTCAATTGTGTCAAGAACATGGTTTGCTTCTTATGGACCCGTAACTGCTCCTCTGCTGAGTGAAGCATTGCACGTAGCTTCTTCACTACAGTGGAACAATCATCTTGGATCTGCTTGCCTTTGGCCAATGTTTGCTCCATTGCTTTCAGTTTTTCAATAGCACTGTATTTAAGAAATGCCAGAAAATTTTAATCACAGCAAGAAAACTGGTCATTAACTGCATTTCCAGGGGAAACTTACGTCTTTGGCAGATCTGAATCCTTCGAGGCATCTCCAAGTACCCGTTGAACTTCTTTAATACGGAGTCGAAGCTCTCTCACAAAATGTGCATTAGCCTTTGCTGCTGGAAGTGAAAGATAAACCTTTGCCCTAATCAGCTGATCTTTAAGATGCCTCACTTGAGCATCAGACATCAATACATTTCCTCTTTCTTTCTCAACTCCAAAAGCTTTAGGCTTTTCTCGCCCATCATCCGTCCTGGAGGTTCGCTGGGTCAACTGAACATGCATCCTTTCCTACAAGAAGATAATAAGATCAATGCACAAATCAATGCGAGTAGAGGCATCTAATTAGGATAATTACATTCTACCACAAGGGCAAGTTCTGTTTTTCCTAAACTACACTATCAAGCAAGCATAAAGTCAAATTTTGAGCCTATCAAAGACGAAAATCCAATGCAAATCAATCTGATCTAAAACAAGAACTTGTGACCATTTGGTATAGAAAACGTACCCTAATGTGTGAATTGTCATCACCAATAGCTTGAATGTGACTGTGTCGAGGATCTTGCATATCATCATTTGGCTTATACATCTGTGAAGCTGCATCAGTGACTTGTTTGATGGAATTGTCAGTTTGAGACTGATTATTATCATCATCTTCGGTAGTCGAAAGAACTCGAGCAGTCTTTAGGTCTCTCGGTTCTGAAATCTTGTGAGCATCAAGAGAAGAAGACGAATCCGGATTTTGTTTGGAATAGACTACACCACCCAAGACTCCTCCTCTAACAATTTCTGGTGATTCCTATAAGCATTTGAACAAAGATTGAATACAAAAAGCAAAGAATCAAACTTAAGATCTGAGGAAGCGTTTCGTCGAGTACCCACCCGAGGAAGCAGATTTAAACGACGATTCTCTTCGGAATTGAAAGTCTGAAACAACAGTAAACCAAATAAGGAATCAAAATCAAGCGTAAGTAAGACGAAAACCTCAAAACCCCATCAATGGAGGAAGAATACTAACCAGAGCGGTAATGTCCTCGAGGAAATCGCGTTTAGCTACAGAATCAAATACAGAGAGAGATTATAAGAAGAAGCTATCAAAATCAACCAAATCGGAAGAAGAAAATTCCAAAATCGGAGATTGAGAGATTTAGAGAGAACTGACAAAATGGGGTCTTGAAGGAGGCGGTAGGATCGGTGTAAAGAAAGATAGGAGCAGCAACGGTGAGGAAGATTAAGAAAAGAACAAAATTGCGAAACTTCACCATCGTCATCGTCGCATCAGATCAAATCAACAATCTTGAGGATGATAGTTTTTCTGAGTTTTTTGTTTTGGTGAGAGAGAAGAAGATGTCAGAAAACTCAAAAGTATAAAAGGTTTTCTGTGTTTTATTTGATCGGCCAAAAGGCTCCTATATATACAAACTAGTCTCTTAGGTTTAACATCTATACAAAAGGAAAATGCCTAATAAGATATATACGTATTAACGAGAGAATATACGAAATAAGTTTCCTATAATCGTAACACCCTCCCTCAAGTTGGAGCAAGAAGATCGCAAATGCCCAACTTGCCAAGAAATGTCGTAAACTCTTTCTTACCAAGAGCTTTAGTGAAAATATCAGCCAATTGTTGATGAGTTGTAACGTGTTTTGTAGCAACAGTTCCACGAACAATTTCGTCTCGAACAAAATAACAATCTTTTTCCACATGCTTTGTCCGTTCATGGAAAACAGGATTTGCGGCTAGATGAATGGCAGCAAGACTATCACAGTAAAGAGGTATAGGTTCGGTCTGCACAATGCCAAGATCTTCTAATAAACATTTCAACCATAAGATCTCTTGAACTGTATCGGAAAGACATCTATATTCAGCTTCCGCAGAGGATCGAGAGACCACACGTTGCTTAATTGTCTTCCATGAAATCGGAGATTGGCCGAGTTGGATAAACCATCCGGTAAGAGAGCGATGAGTACGCGGACAACCTGCCCAGTCCGAGACGCACCAAGCATTAAGTGATAATGGAGAGTCGGCTCGCAAAAGAATACCTTGTCCCGGTGATCTTTTTAAATAACGGACAACGCAAAGAGTTGCGTCCCAATGATCTTGTTTCGGTGCTTCCATAAATTGGCTAAGAATGTGAATGGAGTGGTAAGATTAGGCCTGGTCACTCCCAAATAAATGAAACGACCTACAAGTCGGCGATAGGCAGTCGGATCCTCAATGGTAGGTCATTTGGCAAGGGCAAGCCGATGATTTTGATCCATCAGAAAAGCAAGTGATTTGGCAGCAAGCAAATCGGCTTCAGTAATGATATCCAAGACGTATTTTCTTTGGGAAAGATAAATGCTAGTAGGACTACGAGCCACTTCCAAACCGAGAAAATATTTAAGAATACCCAAGTCTTTCATATGAAAACAAGAGCTTAGGTATGCCTTAAATTTTGAAATCACGAGAGGAGAACTACCAGATATGATAAGATCGTCGACATAGAGGAGAACATGGAGTCTTGATGCGGAAGTTTCCATTGTAAATAACGAGTAATCAGACATAGATTGTGTAAAACCATACTCAACCAAAGCCGTCGATAATTTTGCAAACCAATAACAAGGAGCTTGTCGTAAACCGTAGATGGACTTACGAAGACGACAAACTTTAGATTTATCGGAACCACGGAAACCAGGAGGAAGGCGAATATAAACTTCTTCATCTAAGTCTCCATGTAAAAAAGCATTGTGGACATCCATTTGGTGAATCTCCCAGTTTTTCGAAACAGCAACCTGAAGAAACGACCGTATAGATGTCATTTTTGCGACGGGTGCAAATGCCTCTTTAAAATCCTCGCCTTCAACCTGATTGTTACCAAGAACAACCAAACGTGCCTTGTGTCGTTCGAGACTGCCATCAGAGTGAAATTTAAGTCGATAAACCCATTTAGTGTCAATTGCCTTCTTTCCTTTCGGTAGAGTTTCAATTGTCTTCTAAGGCTTCGATTTTGTTACGCATTGCTTCACGCCAATTTTCATCTTTAATAGCATTGGAATAATAAACCGGTTCAACACCTGCTGTTATCGCAACCAAAAAAACACGGTGAGCCTCGGAGAATTGACCACAATCAATATAATTAGTGATCGCGTGACTTGCATCCTCAAAAGTAATCGGAGAAAGCTTTGGAACAACCGCTGGACAAGACGTAACAGTGTTGAGCACGTAATTAGCAAGCTTGGCGGGTCGAGTGCGATTACGGTGACCGCGACCAAGTAGTTCATTATGGTCTGAAGTACAAATTGTATCTTGGGGTGTAATAACATCATTACCCTCCCTAACGTCGGAGACGTGATCAATAGGGGATGATGACGTTTCCTCTAAAGCAGCTGATGACGTTATGGGATTAAGATCAAGAGATACTGAAATGTCAATGTCCGGTTGAGAAGACGAGATTAGAGGTGTGGGTAAGGACAAATCAATACTCGAGTCACATGAAACTTCTTGGTTGGCGACGATTTCAGGAGAGTTGTTTTGTAAGTCAAGTGGTAAGCTAGAAATCTCAACCAATGGATGTGAGTCAAGAAAATCATCATCTGATAATAAAGGAGATGGTGTAAGCGTTGAGTCAGGGGGATGTAGAGGAAGCGCATTGTCTATGGCGAAAGGAAAACTATCTTCACAAAACACAACGTCTCTTGAGGAGAATATTGAGCCTGAATCAAGATTATAAAGTCGCCACCCCTTTTTGCCATAAGGGTAACCAATAAATACGCAACGAGAACTCCTATAAGCAAATTTATCACCGCAGTGTTTCTGATTATGAGCATAAGCAAGGCAGCCAAAAACTCGCAAATGATTAAGGGGAGGAGACCGCTTGTGAATCAATTCAAAAGGTGTTTTGCCTTGAAGTAACGGAGTAGGAGTACGATTGATAAGATAAGTCGCTGTTAAAACATACTCTCCCCAAAATTTGATTGGTAAATTCAATTGGAATCGCAAGGCTCGAGCAATGTGAAGAATATGTCTATGCTTGCGTTCGACGCGACTGTTCTGTTGCGGTGCACCGACGCATGAAGTTTCGTGAATTATTCCATGTTCACGAAAGTATTCGGAAAGACAAAGAAACTCTGATCCATTGTCGCTTCAGACTGTTTTGACAGATTTTTCAAATTGCTTTTCAACCAAAGCAATAAAGTTTTGAATGGTTTTTGCAACATCTTGTTTGGACGGAAGCAAGTATAGCCATAACCCACGGGAATAATCATCTAGGATCGTTAGAAAGTAACGAGATCCACACAAAGCAGTTGTTCGATAAGGTCCCCACAAATCAAAATGAACCAGTTGAAATAAATCGGTAGTTTTATTAGAACTATTGGCAAATACATCACGTGTTTGCTTGGCTTGTAAACAAGTCTCACATGTCTTAGATAAAGTATTATTCTTATCAAAACCAAAACCAGAAAGCGATAAAAAATCAGCTACTTTCGTCGAAGGATGTCCTAAACGCGTGTGCCAGATGTCGTAAGATGCAAGTTCAGTCTGATATGCAGCCGCAATCGTCTCTATCTCTCGAAAAAAATACAAACCATGAGCTTGCTCACCCGCACCAATCAGGGTCTTCGTAGTGCGGTCCTGAATAATGCAAAGCTCATCAGTAGTTTGAATGACACAAGTCCGCTCTCTAGTCAATCGAGATACAGATATCAAATGGCATTGCAATCCATCAACAAATAGAACATTCTGAAGGGTAAGGTTGGATCCTATATGTACTAAACCGTGACGAGTAGCAACAGTAAAACGTCCATCAGGTAACTTAACGGACATAGGAGCCATAATCTTAGAGTCGGTAAGATAATCAAGAGAACCGGTCATGTGGTTAGTGGCACCCGTATCAATAATCCAAGAAGAGAGAAAATACGTACCAGTTAACCGTTCATTAGGAGGAGGCTTTTTACGCTGATCAAGAAACGTGATGAGTGATTGCCATTGATCATTTCTAAGCCCACTTAGACCATGATGATCAGAAGATGCAGCGACAGCGTTAACTCGAGCCGGAGAAGCTTGATTAGTGTCATTACTACGTACTTGAGCACCACGACTTGCTGGAATCGAAGATCCACGACCACGACCACGACCAGGGGTAATCTTATTACGAGGACGATCACCCCACCATTCAGGATAACCAAGTGTACGGAAGCAGTTTTCGGCGAGATGACCGTTGCGGCCGCAACTAGAGCAAAGAAGGGCATCACGTTCTTCACGAGTCCATTCATTAGAACGTGAGTAATTTTGAACCGCAAAAGCCATAGTATCATTGTGATTATCAAATACCCTTGCAGCTTTCTTTGAATCTTCATCTTGAATTAAAATATTGTATGCCTCATCAAGTGAAGAAAGAGGATCCCGAGATAAGAGGTTGGATTTGACGGAACCATAAATAGAATCATCAATTCCCATCAAAAATTCATGAAGTTTATCTTCTTCACGTTCTTTTTCCAAATCATGCCCAATTGGACAACCACAATTTTTTGTTTGACGATGGTCTGCCAATGAAGTCCAAAGACTCATCATCTTACCATAATATTCTTCAATTGTCGAACCACGTTGTCGACACGTCACCAACTCAACTTTAAGCCTCTGAATTCTCTGTCCATTCTTACAAGAGAATCGCTTTTTGATATGATCCCATAAATCACAAGCAACGTCTCGGTGCGAAATTGAGGTACGCAAAGGAGGATCAATAGTTAGCTTGATCCACGAGACGACAAGAGCGTTGTTAGTCCACCAATATTCAAGATCACCAGAATCTTCACTCGGCTTTGGAATTGATCCATCAACGAATCCGAACTTTTTCCGAGCCGAGAGAGAAACACGCATGTTGGTGGACCACTCATCATAATTCCAGCCTTTTAGCAACGGCTGAGAAATCACCGAACCAGGATTATCACTGGAAGTAAGGTCATAGGGTGAGATTGTGCGGCGAATCTCAGCCCTTTCAACGGTTTTTGCTTTCACGATTTCAGGTTTGGTGGAGGAACCATCTTCGGTCATGATGCAAAGAGACAAATACAAGAAAGCTTCAAGCGATTAGAGATGAAATCGATGAAGAAGGTCAAACAAAAGAGAAAAGAAAGAATCAAAAGAGATGTAATAGAGTGCATAGAAGCTCTGATACCATGTCAGAAAACTCAAACGTATAAAAGGTTTTCTGTGTTTTATTTGATTGGCCAAAAAGCTGCTATATATACAAACTATAAACCGTCATAGGTCTCTTAGGTTTAACATCTATACAAAAGGAAATATGCCTAATAAGATATATACGTATTATTAATGAGAGAATATACGAAATAGGTTTCTATAATCGTAACAGAAGAAGTGAAGAAAAACTAGCTTAGCAGGTAGAGGATAAGACGCTTTTACCCTTTTATCTGGTTTTAATATAGGAAGTTTAGTAACTCTCACTAATAAACTAACATCTTACTTAATTAATTTCGCTTCACACAAATACTAATATAAGTGAATTAATTATAGTAAGATTAAGGAGAGTGAAATGTGTGGTCCACATTCCATAACACAGCTCATCAATCAATTAGACCGACACACCTAAATATTAGTTGGCACACTAGTGAATCTTAATAACCAAAGAATTGAGATGAATACAACTTGTTGATCATATGGATCCACTCAAATCGGTCACAACTAACTAGTCATGGCCTGGTATCACTAGAGAGAGACAACAATAGAACACAAAATCGACCATGAGTTTTAGAAGACCGTTTTGCACATTTTGAATATAAAAATGGATTGTTTTGTATACAGAATCGGCAATAATTTTTAAAAGGCCATTATTAGTACATATTTTACGTGCTTTGGCTCGGTAATGTTTGCAATCACGCCTTGTGAGACCTCTTAAAACATTTTAACTTTGATCAACTCTCTCAAACTCTTAACACCATGAATGCGTGGTAGTTAAACCGTAACCTTCACCAGATGGACCACTTAGGCACGAAACTGTAAATGTTGAGCGTCAAGGCATTGCCTTTCAAAAGATATGTATATGTTACGTGTGGGCCTGATCCAAACTTGGTAATGAGGATAAGTATCGGCCCAATAAGAGTAATGGCCCACTTCTTTACACATCACGGAAAGGTTTTGTCTATATAGAGGATCAGAGTCTGTGAGGAAAGGGTATCAATTGTTTTGATCATTTTGGTGAGTGAGGGAAAGGAGAGAAGAGACTCCTTAGAAGATCTCTTTAGTATAGGTTTATCTTTGGTGTTTTGCACTTTTATTTGTATTTGGGATCTTTGGTTAAGGAATCAAAAGAGAGATTTTAGTGATTTGAGAGTTTTACAAGTTAAACGTATCAGTATACAGTATACAGAAAGTAAGGCAGTTATGGATACTAGAAGTGGAAACTTGAGGTGAGGGATTTTGCCAAATAGTCAAAGAGCACATGATTACTCTGTACCTCTCTTTAAGAAGACATTAATGTCCATAGTCTCATCATCTTCATAAAGCTGAGCACTCCTTGGCTTGTTTCTGTAAACTTATTCAAGATCACACTTTTTTTTCACTCAGGAAGCATCTTTAAGTTTCTCTCTACACACTACAAGATATGGCAGGGGTACAATAACATTTTCTTTTCTTCTTTTCCATTTCATTCTCATATATATATGCAATACTTGCTTCTAACATGTGTGTATGCTACTGTGAGCAGCAGATTATGGTGCTAAAGGTGCATATGAGGTGTGGCAAATGCAGGACCAAAGCACTCAAGATTGGAGCTGAAACATACGGTAAATTTCAAGAACCAACACAAACACAAAGTTGAAGAAAAATACTAAGACCTAATGAAAAAGCAACATACATTTTTCAGGAGTTACAGCCGTGCGGTTGGATGGAGAAGATCAAGAGAAGCTAATCGTGGAGGGACATCGAGTGGAAATAGACAAGCTCGTTCAAACTCTGAAGAAGAAAGTAGGCTACACTCAGATCCTCTTTGTCAACAATCTCTAGCTCTTTTACACACCATTACCATCTGATTTTTACTGCTTTTTCTGGTTTTATGATGTGTCCTTGGGGCAGTATTACTAATACTGTATTAGACATGATCTCTATTAAAAATTACTAGATTTCAGTTTGCTATTTTGTTGTCTAAATTGCTAACGTGCATCATGAAAATGTCATAAGAATACCACTGAATTAGGTTAAACCATACAGAAAATGTCATTGTGACAGGCATTAAGCCATTTTTACATAACACAGACCTTACTTGACTGCATTACATACCCACAAGCCTAAACAAACCAAAACATCTTTACTCTAACGGTTAACCAGCTTGGATCTTGATTCATCATTGCACTTTATTCATTATCGATCAATTAGTCCCTTAAGTAGATTTCTTTATCTTAGATAGCTTCCCCAATGCCTCTTCCAAGGGCTGAGTGATCTTATCTTTTCTCCCCTAGATACATTCAGAATCAAAAACAAACTCATTGGCATTATCATACACATAAGTCTAAGAAACAAGATTCAGATCCGGAGGCACTAACTAATGCATACCTTCATCGATGGAACAAAGGCAAAAACTTCATCAGCAGTCTCTGGACAGACATTTGCAATCATACACAACTGCACATAACCACAATCCAAAGTTAGCATCTCCTCATGTTTTGTTGAGTGAATTGGAGCTCTATGGTAGAGTTTACTACCTCGCCTTCAGAGACACCATGCTTCTTCAGAGGACTAATATCAAACATAGGCGTTAAGTTATAAACAACACATAATAGAATCAAATCGGACGGTCTAAAGACGATAAATGCAGCTAAAAAAGGATACTCAAGGATCTGTCTCACAGACTGAGGGTTCCCATAGCAAGGACCATATTTCACACACTCCAGTCCTCTATCAAAAGACCTGGAAACAAAACTACACTGTTAGAGAACCACAATGGAAACAGAATGATACAATGTGGTGAAAGCTACTACTGACACAGGAATTTTGATGGTAGGATCCTCAGATAACACAGTGATTTGTTCCTTGATGCCTTGTAGGAATTGAAAAGCTTCACAGTCCATCAAACACTTTGCATTCTCCGGAAGCTCTGCAACAAAGACAATCCATCACACAACAATAAACACCTATTACCATAAACCTCAACGAGGATGAACAAAAGGGTTCTTGAGAGAACAAACCCTTTTCAGTCTTGAGCTCAAGTGGCCCAGAATCTTTGGACACAGAACCTTTCTTAGCCCTGCTGCTTCCTTTCCCACCTCTAGATTCTTTTAAAGCAAATGAAACAGACACAATTTGAACAAGAAATTCAAGGGTTTCTAAATATTGTAAGCAAAATCAACGATTTGAGAAAAAAGGTTAAACCTTTACTAGTAGTAAACCCTTCAAATTGGTCATCAGATTCTGGGATAACCTTGAAACGAGATTCCGATTTGCCTAAACATGTACACAGAAGAAGATGAACATGCATACTCACAAAAGAAAGAATTGGGACAACGGTTCGGCGAAGAACCTAGATTGTGGTCAAAATGGACTTTTGTCTTCTTCGCCTTGGTTGAGCTATCGTCCTTGCCGGTTTTGGACTTGAGAGACGATTTGAACCCTTTTCCTCCTTTATCCGACATGGCTGCTTCCGATGGCGATCAAGCAAGCGAGGAGGAGGAAGAGTGTTAGCGTCAAACGGCGGAGAATGAGAACAATATACACTAAGAGTGTGTTAAATGGGCTTGAACGGGTTTTTACACTTTTTGCTGACCCAAAAGGAAATCTACCATTTGGAGTGATTTGTTATAAGTTTTCAAATCACTGTGTTATTGAATCATAAATTTTTTAAAATCTAATATAATTGAACTAATGATTTAAAAGAACACTTTCAAATCCGTTGGTACTAGAAACATGTTAAATATTTGCTACAAAAACCTTTAGAAAACAAGGAAACGGTTTTTTTAGGAAAAATGGAAACATGTATATTTTGGAAGAACAATTATTGGGTTTACCCCCTAGGGATGAACACCTCATTCACCCCTTTTAATTAACCAATCAAGTTTTAGTTGTGGGCCCACCAAATAAATTATTTTTATAAAAATTAAAATTGAAATAAACGTGAGATCTTTAATAAAAACGAATTTAACTTAAATAAATAATAATTATCTAATTAAACATAGATTTTAAACCCCAAATCCAAACCCTAAACCCCAAAACTATACTCTAATTTGAGAATAGTTAACCCAAACTCAAACCCTAAACCCCAAAGTTATATTCTAATTTGGGAATAGTTAACCCAAAATAAATCTTAACCCCCAAACTCAAACCCTAAACCGTAAACTATACCCTAATTTGGGAATAGTTAACTCAAACTCAAACCCTAAACCCCAAAACTATACCCTAATTTGGAATAGTTAACCCAAAATAAATCATAACTCAAACTTTAACCCAAACCCTAAACCTCAAGCTAAACCCTAATTTGGGAATAGTTGACCCAAAATAAATACTAAATCTCAAACTCAAACCCTAAACCCTAAAACTATACCCTAATTTGGGAATAGTTAATCCAAACCCAAAAGATTTAACTACGAAAAGTAATTTTCAATGGATTTGTATTTAAAAAATTTTAGGTTTGGGTTAACTATTCCCAAATTAGGGTATAGTTTTAGGGTTTAGGGTTTATAATTTATTTTGGGTTAATTATTCTCAAATTAGGGTATAGTTTGGGGTTTAGGGTTTGAGTTTGGGTTAAAGATTTATTTTGGGTTAATTATTCTCAAATTAGGGTATAGCTTTAGGGTTTAGAGTTTGAGTTTGGAGTTTAGAATTTATTTCAATTTTTTCAAACAAATTAATGTTATTTTTTTAGTTAAATTATATTAGTTATTTTTTTAGTTAAATTATGTTGCTCCCACATCTTTGTTTTACTTGGTTAGTAAAGAGGAGGTGAATGAGAAAGTTCACCTCTAGGGGGTGAACCCAAGAATTGTTCATTTTGGAAAGTGTAAAAGATATGCGGTAGCAATTAGAAAACGCGGGAATGATTTTTCAAGGAAAAAATGAAAAATATACATTTAGAAACATAAACGGATATTCGGAAGCAAACCGTTAGAAAACGCGGAAACGTTTTTTCAAGGAAAAAAAAAACATATACATTTTGGAAACGGACTTGGTTGGAGTTTCAATTCAACCTATATTATAAAAATACAAAAGATCAAATCCACGGTTTTAAGTAAAATTACATATAATTTAATAATAAAGTAGATGATTATCCGCTTTATACGTAGATTAATATTTTTTTATCAAATACATTATAAAAAATATCAATGGTTGAAAATTGTTAATAGTGTTCAATTCTGATTTCGATTTTTGATTTAGTGAAGCCGGAGTGCCTGACACCTATGCAAAATTTAGAGAAACACTTTCCAAATAATATGCAGGGGAAGAATCTTTATTAGTACACAAAATTATTAAAATCATTAAAAAAACTCATTAAAACACAAATCACTCTATTGAATACACCCCTTAAAAGATGAGACATCAAGAAAAAAAGCATGAAAAGGTTAAGTAAGAAAAAACATAACTACGAATGATTTAATCAAATTTGTAAGAGGTTTTGTTTTGGCAGATCTAGTATCAAAACTCTTAACTGTTGGCAAAATATATGTAGGTTCTATAATAATTTACTCAGAGAAGGAAACGAAGAAGTTCGTCCGAATCTTGAAGTGACAAATTAGATTATTAGAGCATGATATATAATCTGAACTTGGCCATGGCTACAGGTTAGGTCACTCACTCTCGACGTACTTTCGCAAACACAGTCTTGGAGGAATTGCTTCACTCAAGGACTGCCTTCCATGTTGACCCAGGCTTGACAGGGTAAAAATTCCATTTAGGACTAAAACGTTTACCATCTTATCCAAAGCTATAGGAAATCTAGTCACATAAACATAATAATCGTCAAAACATTATGTGCAGGTTTGATAAACTCCGAATCTATAAACCATACAATTCTACATTCCAAAGTCAAAATTGTAATCCAGAACAAGGATCGATTCGATTTAAATCAGTAATTGTAAGGATCATTTGAGAATAATAAAACCAGTAATTTTTTTATTTGCTCAAATTTAATCATATTTACGCTTATGAACCATAATAAAACCATTAATTGACTAAACACCATACCACTGGATTAGAGGTTATAAACATACAGATAATGTCACTGTGACACGCATTAAGCCATTTACAAAACACATTACATACCCGCAAGCCTAAACAAACGAAAACATCTTTACTAAAACGGCTAGTTAAGCATCAATTACTCCCTTAAGTAGATTTCTTGATCTTTATTGAGTGATCTAGTCTTTCCTCCCCTGGATACATTCAAAAACCAAAACAATATCAAAAACAAACTCATATACATAAGTCTAAGAAACGAGACTCAGATCCTGGAGACAGCACGTGTTGCTAATTGGATTTGCAGAAGCAGGAAAATAAACGGCGCATGAATGATTGGGGAGGACGAGGTGGAGAAGCCTTACCATCCTTGTAGACTTGAAATCGTAGCCCTGGCTCTTCTGTGATCACAGACGTTGCGGTGCTCTCCTCGTTTTCACTGTCAAATGCATGCTGGACTATGTAAGCTAAGCTAGCCCTCCACCATCTCCCTGCTGAATCTGGCCTCCATTATCTCCCTCATCAAGCTCCTCGATTTGAATCTGACCTGGAGGAAGCACCACTGGGTTATCCTGAAAAAGGAAAACCCAATTCTCAAATTTGGGACAAACCAAGAAATTGCAAACCAAGAAAACAACATACCAATCGGTTCACTAAGCCATAACCGTAATTTCAATGAAATAAAAGGAAATCACAGAAAAAGAAGAAGCAAGTTCTCGGTTTTACGAAAAAATGAAAAATACCATATCTCTTGAACGATGGAGAAGAGTGTGGAGAAGAAGAAAGATTGAAACTTGAGGAGTGAGGAGAAGAAAACAGTGGCATTTGTATAGAGAGGAGTAAAACACCATGATTACACTGTAGTATAGCCATTAATGTATCTCAGGCTTAGTGTGAGAGAGTTTTTCTATTTGGGTATATTATTCTCTGAGGTTGCTTACTCCTTTGAAATTTATTCATAATAGGAAGGTATCCATAAGAGAATTAAAGATAGTATACAAAATCATTGCTGGATCATTTTGATCTCTCATATCTTGAGGTTTTACAGGAAAAAAAAACATTGCTTACCATATCGGTGTGAAATGAAGAAAGATGGAGAAGAAGAGCGACAGAGATATTGAAACTTGTGGAGTGAGGGATGTTAAAAAGAGGGTGGCATTGTATAGAGAGGGTAAGGCGGTTTTGGTTACTGTGCGAGCTGGAATTTTCACACAACAGAATTTGTGAAGATTCAGATAAAGTAAAGCTTCTTTAGGTTTTCCAAACACTTAGAAAGATTTTTAGAAAGATATAGAATTAGGGTTCTTGAGATTGTTCTTATTAATCAAGATCAGAGCTGTAAACAGTGTTTTTATAAGAAATATCTGATCCCCCACAATGAGAGGGATACAAGTTTATTTATAGCTAAATGAGGCGGTATGAACAGTGCCGGTCGGGGCGACTTGAACAGTGCTGGTTGACTTGAACAGTGTCGGTCGGGGCGGTTTGAACAATGTTGAACAGTGTCGGGCCTTTAATGGGCTTCTGTCTTCTGGGCCGGTTTGTCGTGAGATTTGGCTCTGCTACCGGTTAACCGGATCTACGGAATCGCCGGTTTAACGTATACTTAGTCGTTTGGTTTATCGATTCTTCTAGGGGAGATTTGACCCCTACAGTTAGCCCCCCAGTTCAACAATTTTATTTATAAAACTGTTAAACTAAGGGTGTCCAGGCGAAGAATCGATTCCCGTTTAGACTGTTGACGTGTTGATGATGGTCCGATTATCGCGGTTAAAACCTATGTCGGATGATAACCGATGCCGAGCCCAGGTGACAGCTGTTCTCGATTCGGCGAGCTGACCGACGCGTTATTATCGACGAGTCGATTTCTAGTTTCGCGAAGCTGCGAGCTGATCAAGTGAGACGTTTCAGGCGAGTCAATTTCGATCTTGCGAAGTCGCGAGTTGATCGTGCTCATGACCCACGAGCCGCTTTGAAGATGCAAGGTGACGAGATGAGAATGCATAGGTGTGTGAACAAGCCTCGGTAAAACCCTTGTCTAGAAAACCCGATGGGAAAAAACCAGACCAAGGGGAAAAGAGCATGAGTCACACACTTGCTCAAGTCGTCATTGTCGCCGATTGATTGCTCCGTGTTGTGAGATGGTGAGTTGAGCTCGGCGAGCTAGATTGTGTTGAGCTCAACGAGGCGATAAGTCGAGCTCGGCGAGGTCGCGAGTCCACTTGATGAAGTCGCGAAAAGATCGAGCTCGCGAGGTGGTTTATTTTTCGAACTGGGTCTGGCAACGAGATGGTCGAGGTCTCTGTTGCGGGAACAAGAAGAAGACTCGGTCTTCTATCCATCTCTCCAATTGGGCCTCAAAGTCCATTTCCCTTCTCGATCATGTTTGCTGTTTGAAATTGGCGAGCCCATTTTGTTTCGGTAAAAGAGGAGCTTGATTCAGCGAGGTGAAACTTGGTTGTTTCAACAAGCTTGCGAGGCGGACGAGGTGACCGAGGTTGAATGGTGTCACCACGAGGTGGAGACTACGTTGCGATAAGCTCCGTTACGACGAGGCGGACGAGCTCTGTTTCGGCGAGGCGAAAGATGAAGAACTATAGGATCGAAGATCATCGTCATTCAACCCGACACCGATGCTAATACGCAGTAATGCTGATTCCATTAGGACCCGATGTCCATAATAAACTGTCACCGACGACCCGGTAATCACAACCGATGATTTGATGCCGACGACGACAATGATGACTCAGAGGTGAAGAGGTCTTGCAAGGTGAATTGGCAAAGTGGGCGAGTTGATTGTTGCAGCGAGAAGCTGCGGAGCTCGTTGGCGAAGTGAAATCGAGTCCCGTCGAAATTGTGCGTTTTTAACAAAATAGTCTCGTACAAAGAGGCATACTTTGAAGTTTTTCACAACTCAAAAGTCAAAAGACTTTGAGGAACTAAGTCTCAGAGTGAAAAATCAAAGTAGTCTCTTAGAGAGGGAGAGAGAGTTGGTAAGGAGTGCCAAGGCGAGGAGCCAGTCGTCGAGGCGAACTGCCAGACAGCAAGGCGAGGAGCCATTCGACGAGGCGAACCGCTAGACAGCGAGGCGAGGAGCGAGTCGACGAGCTGCCTAGGTTGGTCTAGATTGATTCTCTCCGCGAGCTGACAGACTGTGAGCATGCGAGCTCGAGTTGACTGAACAATCAACATCCTTCCTGAGAGCTGGCCGAGCTGATGAACGATAGTTTTCCTGCGAGCTGGTCGACAATGACGTGGCGCACAGAACCGACGAGCCGAAAGGTAATATCGTTGAAGATTACGACGAGCCGACCGAGTACGCTTGGCGGCGAGCCGGTTTGAAGAAATTTTGCGGCGAGCTGGCTGATAACGTTGCAGTATAATTGGCGAGTCTACATCCAAAATCTCCAGCAGCCGGTTTGAAGATGTTTTCGACGGATTTTAACGCGAGCCGCCTCGCCCGAGCATGGTTACTAGCGAGTGTTGGATTTTGACTAGGTTTTACCGGATTAATCTCTATTAATCAACCTAACAGAATTCCATATAAGCCTAGGATCTAAGGTTTGCAAACTTTGAATCTATGTGATCAGATCTCGAATATACCTGGTGTTTATGCAGCGGAATTGAATCAGGGATTTGAGATCTATAGCGCCCCAAGCGTTGCGCCTCTACTGTTAGTCCACACGCACACAAACAGGAATCCGCAGGGTCGCTAGAGCCTGGAATCGGATCTTTCAGGAAATTTATGTTTCAGAGGAGGCTCTGGACTAAAAGCTTCTTTTCCAGGTCGTGCCTCATATCATATATATAGGCCCTGGAGAAAACCTAATTAATCCCTGAACCGATTCAGAATTAATTAAGTCGTTAAACCGAAATCCCTATTTCGGTTAAAGCCTGGTGTCGATCGACACCACCATGTGGTGTCGATCGATCCCTCTTCTAAAACATGATTCTTATGTGTATCCAATACACATCATTTGGATCATTACATTAATGATCATTCCCACATAAAGTAAATCCAGTTTGCTTAGGTATGTGACCCTGTAGGATCATATAATACTAGTAATGAGTTCATAACTCATAGATCATCAGCGACTTCTAGCAAAACGTAATGACCACCTAGTATCATATGAATGTCTGATCTCGACAATACAACTATCACTAGAGTGAATACAAGTGTGATTTCAGGACATTCCCAACAATCTCCCACTTGTACTGGAATCATCTATTCCCATAATCCCTTCGTCTCTATATCTCGATATGGCATAAGGCAAGATCCGTGTCATCCTTATTACAGCCATTATCATGTTCATCGAACTCCGATTTATACTGACCAAAACAAACGACTGACAATCACCTCGTTTGAGCGCGGCCACGCATTTCTCAGTATCAAATCTTCGATGGGCCCTGAGATATTTATCTCCTGTTATATAGGAGGGACAAATCCCATCTAGTTCCATCCCTGTTCCTTCACACACTTCATGATACGCCCAATCAATGCCTTTATAGTCACCTGTTACGGATAACGTTTGACACAGTCAAAGCGGACCAATTCATATGCAAGAAATCATGATGAACTCAGGTCTAAGGACTATACTCTATAGTCGTAACGAGAACCTCTCATGACACTTATATAACTATCTTGTAGAGTTCTCATTAGCGGGTCATGTCCGATCATATGTTCTCTAACATATATCTATGTGATTGACTTTAATACTCTTATTAATGACTCCATGAAACTTAGTCATCAGTCACCTCACATGCCAGTCTCACGCGGTTGTCAGTGTCCCACTTTAACAACCTTGACCAGGGACAAACATAATCTATGTCATTTATCACTTTATAGGGTTTCATGATAAGTCCTCAACTTGATGACCTATAAAATGTCATAAATTACTCTTGGGACTATTATTCAATTATCCAATAATCAAATAATAAATGAAATAATTTCATTATGACATAACCAAATTATGCCTACATGAATATCATAACACAACTAAATCCTTTACAACTCCCACTAGAATTAAGATCACATCTTAATATATCCAATACCTACAGCAGGAGGGTGAAACTCATGTTTAGGTCGTGGGAGAGGCTGCGGTGATCTGCTTGGAACCCTTTCCAACAAACCGCAGGCTGTGGTGCTCTGTTTGGAACCCTTTCCAACAAACAGCACTACAGTATAGACACAAGACATAACCCGGTTCCGACCGGAAATCGTCTTTGTCCGTCTAACCACTCTTCATCAGAAACCATTACTTCCTCAGTTCACCAAGCTTCTATCCTCAGTATTCCCAAATACTGAGAATATTCTTGGTAACTATCCAGTGACTTTCACATGGATCATATTGGTATCTACTCGTCATGCTTATCATTGAAAAATAATTTCCGAGCCAAGTCTCTAAAGACTAAAGCAACGGAACGTTATTTCCGAGAATAAGTATGTCATCTACATACATAATGAGAAATGCAACTACACTCCCACTAGTCTTCTTGTAAACACTTGGTTCCTCTTCGTTCCTGATGAAGTCAAACCTTTTGACATCTTTATCAAAACGAAGATTCCAACTCCGTCATGCTTGCTTCAATCCATACATAGATCGATTAAGCTTGCATTCTTTCCCAGCATTATTTGGATCTGTGAAACCTTAGGTTGCGTCACGTACACATCCTCTTTCAGAATTCCAATTAAGGAAAAATTGTTTTTCACATCCATCTGCCAAATCTCATCACCATGATCAATGGTTGTTGCTAGTATAATCCGAATGGCTTTAAGCATAGCGAATGGGAACATGTTTCATCATAGTCAATACCATGATTTGCTTGAAACCTTTAGCCACCAGCTAAGCTTTGAATATCTGGATATTCCCATCTTGGATCTAGCGGCTCCTAGCCACTTTTCGGAGTCTGGGCCCAACATTGCTTCTTCAAAATTTGTAGGCTCGTCATTGTCTATGATCAACAAGTCATGACAATCGGTCACAAGAAATCCATATCTCTCGTGATCGTTACGAATCCTTTCGGATCTACGAACTTCAGGCACCACAGGTGCAAGTTCTACAACCCTTTGCAGACCCAGCTACTACTCTTCCTTAACAGGTCGAGAAGTCTCCTGTGATTCTCGAACATTTTCGAGATACACTTTACTCCCACTGTTTTTCTTGGAAAGACAATCTCTCGCAAGAAAACATAGTTCTTAGCAACAAACATTTTGTTATCAGAACATGTGTAGAAGTAATAAGCCTTGGTTTCCTTAGGATAACCATTCAAAGTAGCATTTATCGAATTTGGATGCGAGCTTGTTAAATGTTTTACACAAGCCTCATAACCCCAAATTTTAGTAAAGACAAACTTGGAACATTTCCAATCCACATCTCATATGGAGTCTTTGCAATTGATTTTGTTGGAACCCTATTTAGTGTAAACTCAGACATTTCTAGAGTGTATTCCTAAAAGGATTATGGAAGATCTGTGTGACTCATCATTGATCGAATCTTATCCAATAAGGTCAGATTCCACCTCTTGGAAAACCCATTCCAAAGGGGCGTTCCAGGAGGAGTGAGCTGTGAAACAATTTCACACTCTCTCAGATGATCACTTAACTTTTGACTTTAAGTATTCTCTTCTGCGATCTAATCGAAGAACTCTAATACTTTTATCAATTTGATTATGTACTCCATTCTGGAATTCCTTGAAAAATTTTCAAAAGAGGATTCCTACTTGTGACTCATTAGATAGACATCGCCATACCCACTCTAGTCACCTGTATAGGTAATGAAGTCTTGAATCCTAATTTTCTCTAGCATTGGTGCCTATCGGGCCGCACACATCTGTATGTATAAAGCCCAATAAGTCATTGGCCCATTCTTTTATTTTGATAAAATGGGCCTTAATCATTTTGCCCAATAAGTAGGATTCAAATATCTCACATGATTCACAACCATGTGAGCCCAAAAGCCCATCACTATGGAACTTCTGAATCCTCTGTGGCCCAAACGATAATGCTGGAGAACCGATTTGTGTTTATGTCATAGATAGATATATATATATTGGTTTAAGACATAAAACCCATTCTCTAATGGGATGCTACCATATAAAATATCATTTAGATCAAAAGAGCAACATTTGTCTTTTATCAAAATAAAATCATTCAAAATCTTACAAGAAAATGAAATGACATTTTTGCTCATAGCAATTACATAATAGCAATTATTTAGTTTCTAAAACCAAGTCTGAAGGCGACAACAAATGGAAACTTCCTACAGCTAATGCAGCAACCCATGCTTCATTCCTGTTGAGTATCTCCATTCGTCCCTTCTTCAACGTTCTACTGTTGCTCAGGCCCTGCACATTTAAACAAATATGAGCACCACAACCGGTATCTAATACCCATAAGGTAGAACTTAAAATAACACAAATACCTGAATAAGGAGTGTCATACATCTCCATTATTTCCTTGGAATCTTCCATGTATTTCTTGCATTTTCTCCTCCAATGCCTTGGTTCCCCACAGTAGCTGCAAGCATCATCAGATGGGCCAGACTTGGGTTTAGTGAGAAACTCAGGCTTATCCTGATTCATAATCTGGACGGCCTTTCTCTCACCCTTGTCTTTACCAGGTTTCACAAACCTTTTGCCCTTCTTGATATTGAGCTCAGCTGTCTTGAGCATATCATGCAGTTCAGTCAACGTCTTCGTCAAGACATTCTTGATGTAGTACTTGATTAACTCATCATAGCTCGTCGGCAGGGACTGCAGAATGATGTCAGTAGCTAACTCTTGGCTAATAGGACAATCCAGTCTCCTCAGGTTATCAATATAACCCATCATCTTCACGACATGAGGACTTACTGGAGCATCCTTTGGCAGCTTGCACTCAAATAGAGATTTAACCGACTGGTATCTCTCAGTTCGAGTCTGCTCCTGAAACATAGCTTTCAGGCTAGTGACTATCTCGAAAGGCGATTCCACGTTCTCATATTGCCCCTGCAATTCAGAGTTCATGGTATCCCTCATCAGACGGCTCACATCGACCACATCATAATAATGCTTATTCCAAGCATCATATACTGCATGTAAAGCATTGGACCTTAGTTTCTCGGGGAGAGCTTTCTCAAGGATATAGTCCTTTCTCTCTTGCTTGAGAACAATTCTCAAGTTCCGATACCAATCAAGGAAATTGGATCCATTTAACTTGTCCTTCTCAAGGACGGATCTCAACGAGAAAGAGTTCTGATTAGACATAACTGTAATAAGAAAAGGAAAAATCAGTTATGATATTCAGAAAATGAGAAATCTTAACAATTAAGAAAACTCGCATTATATTCAAAACAATGTTTCCTCAAATGAATATAGTGATCCAAGATCCATGTTTCACCAAAACCCGAGCGAGCCACTGGCTGTCACTCAAATCTTAGCTATATAGGTAAGCAACACTTTGCTAATCATATCAAATATGACTCTTGGTTGTGCATAAGACATCTTATGTTTTATCCACCTGATGTCTATGGGCCCAGAACTTCTGATAGCCCATTCAAGCAAACCAATCTCTTCAGTCATGTAATAGTTGATGTCATGCACTGCAAGCCCATCAACACAATTACCTACTGCCTTACTCATGTCACTGCGGACACCTTGCACTGCAAGCCCATCACGCAATGAAACAAGTCTTTGACAGCTGACAAGATCGGTAAGACATCCAGAACACTTGATATTTAGTTGAGGAAATGAACTTTTAATCCTTAACACACATCATATATGCATTTAGGAATCCAATTTCATTAAATCTGGTTCGGTTATTAGATTTTAGGTTCACTATCTAAAATACTTACTGCCTCACTCATGTCACTGCAGACACCTTGCACTGCAAGCCTGTCACGCAATGAAATGAGCCTTGACAGTTGACAAGATAGGGAATCGATCGACACTACCTTAGTGTCGATCGACACTTACCTGTCTGTCACAGTTCTTCAAAAACCGATCAATCCAATTGAACTCGATTTCGATAACCGACAGAACCAATACAATAACCGGTTAGTGCCGATCAACACTACATTAGCATCGATCGACATTGATCAAACCAGATCCAATTCTCGATAACCGGTCAATCCAATTGAACCAGATCGATAACCGGTCAATCTAATTGAACCGGGCTGATAACCAGTCGGTGTCGATCGACACAACCTTTGTGTCGATCGACACCAACCAGACCGCAGCAAATCAAAATTTGCCGGTTTAATCGATCTGTTAACCAAGCGCGATAACCGATTCAAAATCTTATTGAACCGGTTAACCAATCGCCTGGTCGTGTCGATCGACGCAACTTTTATGTCGATCGACACCAACTTGATATCGATTAATATATCAAACTGACGGCAATTGAAAGAGCGTGTCGATCGACGCCCCTCAACGGTGTCGATCGACACCAACCTCTCTGGAAAAATACAAGTTACTTTGGCCCGTGTCGATCGACACCAGCTTGGTATCGATCGACACAGCCAAAAAACCCTTATTCCGAATTTTAACAAAAATGTTTTAGGTTAAAATTCAATCTCATAAGCATCCTCTAATGAATTCAACTAATTCGATTTCATGCTTTAGATTCAGATTAGTTAAACCCTAAGGCTCTGATACCACTGTTGGATTTTGACTAGGTTTTACCGGATTAATCTCTATTAATCAACCTAACAGAATTCCATATAAGCCAAGGATCTAGGGTTTGCAAACTTTGAATCTATGTGATCAGATCTCGAATATACCTGGTGTTTATGCAGCGGAATTGAATCAGGGATTTGAGATCTATAGCGCCCCAAGCGTTGCGCCTCTACTGTTAGTCCACACGCACACAAACAGGAATCCCCAGGGTCGCTAGAGCCTGGAATCGGATCTTTCAGGGAATTTATGTTTCAGAGGCGGCTCTGGACTAAAAGCTTCTTTTCCAGGTCGTGCCTCATATCATATATATAGGCCCTGGAGAAAACCTAATTAATCCCTGAACCGATTCAGAATTAATTAAGTCGTTAAACCGAAATCCCTATTTCGGTTAAAGCCTGGTGTCGATCGATACCACCATGTGGTGTCGATCGACGCCTCTTCTAAAACATGATTCTTATGTGTATCTAATACACATCATTTGGATCATTACATTAATGATCATTCCCACATAAAGTAAATCCAGTTTGCTTAGGTATGTGACCCTGTAGGATCATATAATACTAGTAATGAGTTCATAACTCATAGATCATCAGCGGCTACTAGCAAAACGTAATGACCACCTAGTATCATATGAATGTCTGATCTCGACAATACAACTATCACTAGAGTGAATACAAGTGTGATTTCAGGACATTCCCAACAGCGAGGTGCCAGAGTGACGTGCTAGCAGCGACGTGCTGGGCGGCGTCGTGTCAAAATGCGAGGTACTGATGACGAGGGTGACGTCGAGGTAGGCAATGAGTCGAGAAGTGCCAGGCGACTACTCGAGAAGTGCCAGCCGATGAGGCGAGATGTGCCAGCCGACGAGGCGAGAAATGATAGGCGACGAGTCGAATTGACATCTTGCGAATTCGTCTAAGCGTTTGTTTCGTGTATGAAGCTAGTGTTGCACCCTCCTTCTAGCGCCAAATTGTGCGAGCTGGAATTTTCACACAACAGAATTTGTGAAGATTCAGATAAAGTAAAGCTTCTTTAGGTTTTCCAAACACTTAGAAAGATTTTTAGAAAGATATAGAATTAGGGTTCTTGAGATTGTTCTTATTAATCAAGATCAGAACTGTAAACAGTGTTTTTATAAGAAATATCTGATCCCCCACAATGAGAGGGATACAAGTTTATTTATAGCTAAATGAGGCGGTATGAACAGTGCCGGTCGGGGCGACTTGAACAGTGCTGGTTGACTTGAACAGTGTCGGTCGGGGCGGTTTGAACAATGTTGAACAGTGTCGGTCCTTTAATGGGCTTCTGTCTTCTGGGCCGGTTTGTCGTGAGATTTGGCTCTGCTACCGGTTAACCGGATCTACGGAATCGCCGGTTTAACGTATACTTAGTCGTTTGGTTTATCGATTCTTCTAGGAGAGATTTGACCCCTACAGTTACTAAAACTAGAAACTTGAGGAGTGAGGGATCTGGCCAAAGAGTAAAAGACCATGATTACTTTGTAGTAGGCAGTAATGTATCTCTGAGTTTCTCTCAGAACCGTTTCAAACTTTGTGCAGGCCCTGTTCAAAAATCAAAAGTAGGCATTTGATAATATTAGTTTTTAAACGTTGATTACCATACACAAAAATTTTAAACAATAACTTCTCGTAATAAATAGTTTATAATTATAAATACTCTTTTTCTTATTTTTATAATAAATGAAAGTTTATCACTCAAAATTGTTTTATTCATACCGTTTCAACTAATAACTTATATTTAAACAAAGTCATTTGTTTCATCGATCATACAAGAAAAATCACGTCAAGTCTTATTTAATTTGTGTTTGTAACTTGAAGAATGATATAATTGAAAATATGATAAAAATATATCACTAAGTAAATAAATAAATAAAAACATGAAAGTTTCTTAAGATGTTGTCTTGAATGATTAAAAACGGCAAATTGTAAAACTCGGATCACTTTTATTTATGGTTTTGTTATGAACGTGTTTGCAAAAAATTATTTTCAGAAAAATGGCGAATAATTTGTTAGATTCTCTCAATATATATACAAATTTAACTAATAACAATATATAAATGTAATCAAGTAAAAATCTCACACAACATAATCACAAAACTCTGCTCTTTCTTTCACTACAAACAGACAAAGTCAGATACTAAGAGGTAAAGAAGAATAAGGAATACAAGTCAAGAGTAGCACTAGCATTTGCTTGCACTCTCACTTCATTTGGCTGTTTTTCCGCGCGCATGCGTACAAGACCAACCCTCCCATAAAACCTATTCAAAATGAATCAAACCGCGCTAAAATGAGTTTACTCCATTTTCGGATAATGGATATTTTCTCTGGCCTTCCTCAATTTCCACCAAAATCATATTACGGTATTTGTTGCTGCGGTTGTTGTCTGCTGCCGTATTCCTTCTCCAAGAATCCAAATATCATTTTGAGACGATCCTGCAGGTTTACGAGGATGTTCTTCGTCACCCTTTTCTGATGTCTAGTGCTCTTTAGCCATTCGATATCAAAATATACTCGCACAAATGTTGTCATTGGTTTTGACGCAACTTCTTCCATCTGGTATCTAAGATGGAGATTGAAATAGTCACCTAGCGGAACTCCATGGAGAGTCATCACCTCTTCCACAATCCAACCGTTCTTATCTGCCACAAGAGACTTTTGCTGTGTGCTTGTTACTTCTCCTCTATAGCGTGATATACGCTTATCCCTGTAGTAAGTCTGCCTCTCATACACATCAGCCTTCTCAGACTCCCATGGACTGCATGAATAGCTCTGGCAACCCGCTCTCTCCATCGCCTTGCGATCCACTTCACCCCCACCAAACAATTCCATAAAAAAACTTACCTAGAGTAGTCAGAATGAACAACTTTAAAAACCCAAATACATTCTTGACAAGCACATTTTCAACTACAGTTGCTTTACAATGAAAAGAAGAACTCACCGGAACAGGGAGAGTCAAAGAGTAGACCTCAGAGAATCGGACGTCATCAACACCCAAGAACAAACCACTCTCTTCACTTTGGAGTTTCTGCTCTGATTCCTCTTCAACAGCTTGCACTTTCTGCTCTGGTGTCAAGGATTTTGCCTTCCACAGAGCCATTATTGTCCTACAAACACAAAACAAGTCCAATGTCTATAAGTTATCTCAATATGTCACTAAAAAGCAGCAACTATGAGGGATTAACTCTTGATAGGTAATAATCAAACATGTCTAGAAAGGAAGGGATACTACAAAACTACCAATCTTCATATTCAGATAAGAAAATGGGCATATCCAGAAGCTAACCATATTGGTCAGGGCACACAAAATCTATGACGTTGCTAAGAGAGAGAAAGCAAATAAACCATCAGGGGAAGATGAAGACTCATAACTTACTTTTGGGCCACATTAAAAGACACAAATGAGTGGAAATGGAACTTAAGCCTGCCTTCCTCATCATGTATCTTTGCTCCTATCCGCGCGTCCATTCCTCTACCTGGTCTGAGAGTCATGACGATAATAGGACTCCCCATTGAAGCAAGAGTGGGAGGAAGAACTTGTATATCTTCTATATTTTCCCACAGGAAAAAGAACTTTGTTTTGTTACCAAAAAGGCTTGCATAAAAGCCAACAATTCTTGCAGACAGGAAAAGACGACCCTGCAGAAGCAAAACTAAATTAAACGTGTTATACTCTCTTCATTGCTAAAAAAAATGTGATGTACATGAACATCTCGTTACCTGCAAAGGCATTTTCCGCTTTAAGTGACATGAAAAGTCATTGATCAGGAATTCTTCTTGTGGGAGACCAAAGAGCTTCTGGAAAGCTGAATTTGTTTGAGGAGACCGCACATTAATCTGAAATTTCCATTCCATAGATGAGAACGCGCACAAACAATTGCAGATCAAATGTTGAACGAGAGAATAAAGTAGTAGCCACATACCTTCTTGCCCACCTCTTTCTCCATCTTATTCAAATAATCTCTAACAACATCTCCGCCTCCTGTATGATCCAAGAAAACCCTCAAGTGCAGCTTGGATTGACAAGCCTGAGCCAGTTTCCCTTGAAGTGGAATCCAAACATCTGCTAGATCAGATATATTAGATCTCACAAAGTTGATCTCAGCATGTCCCAGTGAAACAGCCTCGTCAAAAGGTCCGTCGAAATCATACACTTCAACATTCAGTACAGAAGGAGGATCAGCCATCGCATCGAATTCAAATATTTCTGCACAAAAAAAAATTCCAACCCTCAAAAAACTTCTGCTGAGAAATCAAAGAGTCTAAACATTCAAGACTTGATTTCTGGAACTTGACCATAAGTAACAATTTACCATTCCACTGAGGATTTGATTTCTGGAACTTGATGGAGCTGGTTCTCGTCTTCCCATTGGAAGAAAATACAATATACGGATCACATTGACCGCTTGGATCTACAGCTGCTAGATCTACCCCCTCAATTAAAGCAACAGTTAGCAACCAACCATCCCCATGCGCTTTGATGCCATGGTCACTGCCTATAATTGAATTTGACAGTTGATGTTTAGTAAGATACACACATCAGGCTACCAATGAGAGGAAAATATGAAATGGTCGATGGTTATATACCTTTCTGTTTTCTTGCCTGCATGAAACGGGAAATCAGTTGCATTACTCTTTCGCACTGAAGAACGAGAACCCCACTAACAACAAATTCCCCAAGCGAATCCGGTAAATCAAGGCCGTTAAACTCAAACCCTTGCATTGCACTGGGTAAGGCACACATAATATGGACAAATACATAAACACCGATCATGAAAGTGGAGAATACAGTGAAATTGGCAAAATACTGTACTGCCAATTTCCAGTCTGATTGAGGCTCAGCTTGCAAAGAAGAGAGAGCTTGCTCTTTATTCACACCAATATCCTTTGAATCCACAGGATTTACGTTTTGAGCCACCAAATTGGCATACTGTTCGAAGTTGTCTTTAAGACCTTGCCGGGCACCGTTCTCTATCATACCTTTCATCATAGTGCTCTGAAGAAAATTCAATCTCCACGAAATCACCAAACGGGAACATTGCTCACCAGATGGCAACTCAGGGCCAGGAGTTATGCAGTAAAGCACTTCAACCTTAAAGGTACTTCCAAACGGGACATCTGGAGTAGCAACACTTGCAAAAACAGCGTACGTCTCTCCATCCGCTTTGAGATATGTCTGCTCCTCTGTGCCTTTCACAGCCTTAATAAGCTTCGTTGCAGCCTTGAGGTAACTTACAACCCGCTTAGCACTCTCGCCTTCATTTTCAAGCTTCCATGGTCCTATTTGAACTTCCGTAGTCCCTTGCAATTCCGTTAATGATCCATAGAAACTCGAATCAGGCGAGAAGAGCAGAATGTTAAAGTCTGATGGTGTAATCATAAACAACTGATCCACAAGGATCCCACCTGGTAGATTACTAGGAAGTTCACTTCCTTGATCTCTCGACTCCATCGCCTTCATTACTTCCTCAAAGGAAGCAGAAGAAGATGCATCCTCTTCAGTCATCTCAAGGGAAAAAATCGGTTTAGAGGTCTCAGATATGTCAGAAGACGCGTCAATGCTCCTACTTGAAGACGACAGCGTAGGCGCTACGGCGATGGCATCAGCATTCTTCTGAAAAATCTGAGCAAACCAAGTTTTCTGCGAAGAAACCGAAGACGAAGCTTCCTCTGATCTAGAAGGAGAGGCACAAGAGGAAGGATGAATAGGAGATTCCACTCCCAACTCAAGACTCCCAACAGAATTCAAATCAAGAACCGAGTTCTTCTGACTAAAACATATCCCCAAAAGTATTTCACCTAGAAAAACAAAACAGATCATCATAAAGCCACAAACAACACCTAAGTCCAAAAAAGACTAGAAATTGAAGCGTACCACAATCTTTTTTAGAACCTTTCTTCTTTGGATTAAGAGGATACCAAACATTTCCAAGAGATTGATTCTCCGCATCGAAAACACGAGAAACTGGAACTCTAACCTGACCAACGAAGTCATCGTTGAAGTATTTATCCTCATCAAGAACAGAAACAACAAGTTCTTCATTCAAATCGTCAACACCGAAGCTGAATTCATCAGCCCATTTAGGGTTTAAGTTCTTCTTCACTACTTTGGTCCTTGACCTCTGTTTCCCCAGCTGCAATCTCACATAAGGGTCGCTGTATCCATTTAGATCCATCGCTGGAAGATTCCTCGCTTCCAAGACTCGTACCTGAAGCTTCATCGATAATCAAAATTGAACGATCCCTAGAAAACAAAAAAACTCGAAAATGGAAATAATGGAGAAAAGCTGATTGATTTTATGGAAAGGGATGGTCTTTACGACAAGGGCCCGCCTAAAGGAATCATTGAAAGAGAAATTGATTGATTGAATGATTGATTAGTCTGAAGAAGTTGAATGAAAAATCTATGGAGGTTCGATGGGCATATATTCTAGACAGATTTGGGCATTTCTATGTGCCGGAGACTTTGTCATTGGGGGCAACAAACACCGCGTCAAAGCTTTATCGAGGATTTGACTTTTCATTTTCATTTTCATTTTCATTATTAAAGGAACGACCTTTCTTTTCTTTCTTTTTTACAATTTTCTTCACGTTTGCAATCACGTACGGAACGGCCTCTTTTTGTTTTATCTTTTCTTGCTTTTAATTTTCGGCAAATCGGCGACCAAAAGTAGCTCCGGCGAAATGTTCAGATTTAGATTCCGGTGACCGTCTTTTTAGTACTATTACTGTTGTTTGTTCTGAGATACGAACGTGTATCTAATTTTCAATACTTTAATACTTTGGATTGTGTTAGAGTCTTTAGTATTGGTTCATCGGTATAGTATAAACCGATTAGTACTCTTTCTCTTGGTTTAAAGTTTCTGGTTTACCTTGGTCATGTAATACAGGCTTCAATTTTTATATACATTTTACAGCTCGATAAGACATCATCAACCCTACACCATATCTCATTGTGTAAAATCTTCTCCAACTCAACACCAAATCCTACACCAAAAAGGTGTTGCACCATTTTTGTGTAGAACTTTTTTATTTATAAATTGGTCCTTCAAATTAAAAATAATATCAAATTTAATGAGAAATATATATAAATGATGACAATTAAATTCAAATCTAATATGTTTACGATGATTAAACCAAAATCTGTTATATATACATTTATTTTGTATGATGTATTATATTTTTCTTTTCATATTTAATGTTACATTTATATGATTTTATAATTAATCAAACTAAAAAAATATATATGGATTAATATGTAAATTTGTAAAAGAATTAAATTAGAATATTCTTTTTTTGGTATAGAAAATAGTGTAATACATTGGAGTAAAAACCCAACACTATTTTGGTGTTACACTATTTTAGTGTAAAATATGATGTAATACATTGGAGATGCTCTAACAATGTAATTGAGAATGAGATTGTGTTCTTTGGCGTCTCTTCTTGGGAAAACATACTAATTCCCCTTCGGAAGTTTCATATCCTCTTATATACACCCAAAACTTTGGGCTCGTACTATTTGCCCACAATATGAAAATTGTACAAGCGTTTCACCTTGATTCTGGGTTTTCTCGGTTATTAATAGAATCCGATAATGAACCATGTATATCTGATAGTAAACCGGAATTCGAAACCCGACTGGTATTAAAACCCGACTCATATCCAATTTTTTAACCCACTTGATTCAAAACGAAAATAAAATCACAAAATCCCCAAATTTTCTGATTTTGAAAATTGAAGAACCCTAATTCTCTTATTAGCAAGATCGTAATGTTCTGGTTTACGAAGCAAACCCAAGTCGTGAAATGGAAGATTAAGTTTGAGTTTCTTGCTTTTTCTTCTTCTTCTTCTGTTGTCGATAAAATCATCTCTTGTTACCAAACATCAATTTCAATTCCAGACAATTTACAATCACTAGTTCCGTTTCAATCCCATGAATTTTCCTACCCAGAAACCGGTTAAGCTACAATCACAATCTCACGGTTCGAATCAGAGCTTAACGGTGGAAGTATGGAAACGGAGGAAGTTACAGAGAAGAAGAAAGAAGAAGTGAGGAAGAAGAGAGTAGAAGATATTGGCCAAGAAGATATCTTCTTCTTAATCGTTTCTTCTTCTTCTTCCTTCTCAATCAGATCGTGAAGAGCTGTCACCACCACCGGAACCTCCGGTACCCAAGCTTCCATCGGAAAAAATTTAAAACCCAAACACTACCCATAACATCATTTCCTTCTTCACCACGATCAACATCAAAAACAAAGAACAAACTCAGGATTGATTCGTTACCAATCTGCACCAAGCTCGTATTTTTCGAGCTTCAAAAACAGAGAATCGATCGAAGAGTTCTTAGATCGACCCACAAGCCCAGAAACCAGACGAATCTTATAGTTTTCTCCAAAATAAAAGACCAAGAGAGAAAGATGATCGGATTTGGACTCCAACGAGTAATCTTCCTCGGCATAATAGTTCACCGGCCGGATTATTTTCATCCATAAATGTTAAAAATTGTAAAGCTTTATGGGTAAATTGTAAAGCTTTATGGGTAGTGGTTGGGTTTTTTTTTTCCGATCTAGAAAAAGGCAAATCCAAGTGAAATTGAATTAGAGAATTGAAGTGATATACTAAAATCTAGGGATGGGTTCCAAAAATCAGAAAATTAGTAAAAAGTTTCAAAATTTGTTGTTATGAACAGATCCAATGATTCGGCGAGAGGAAGAAGATGAAATCTTTGAGATTTATGGGAGAATTGGTGTTTTTTTCTGGGTTTTGGTCGACAAAAACACAAAATTATTAGTGTTTTTTTTTAAACGGTCGGATTTCGGTTTAGTGTTGTAATCGAGTCGGATTTTGGTTTAGTGTTGTAATCGGGTCGGATATCGGTTTAATGTTTTGTAATCGGATCATTAAACGGTTAAGTTATGGTTTTGTTTTAAATAATCAAATTTTGGTCTACAGTAAACCGAGTTAAAAAGTATTAGGGAAAAAAATGAGTTTAACTTTCCGTCATGATAATATACAACGAGAAAACCTAGAATCAGGGTGAAACGCTTGTACAATTTTCATATTGTGGGCAAATAGTACGAGCCCAAAATTTTGGGTGTATATAAGAGGATATGAAACTTCTGAGCGCAAAACTGAAATCTCTGGAAGCTACGCTAGCTGACACGCCCTGACCTTGATCACTTTGAGCCTTAGGTCTCGCAACCTAACTTACAACACAAGAAACACCGGATAAAATTATTCAGTGAGGGAGATCAAGTCTGCCCACATGATTCATATTATACAAAAATATAATTCAACAAAACATCTATACTAAGCCGTAATCTCGAGAGTGTGTGTGCAAGATTAATAGGCAATTATCTCGAGGGGGTATTGGGATATGTAGAGGTTAATGGGCCACAAAGCCTTAATCTCTAGAGAGTGTGTTAACATGGTATCAGAGCTCGATCCACACACTCTCGTAATCGCGCCCAGAAAGGGCCCCTGCCCCTCGACCCGATGAGTGATGGTCTTGCGAGATATCTCCGGGGGGGGGGGGGGGGGGGGGGGGTTATTGGGACACAAAGCCTTAACCTGAAGAGAGTGTGTGTGTAAGATAAGTCCCACATAGAAAGTTGGGAGGGACCTTGAATAATATATAAGGGACTTGGGCCTCTCCACTAATTGTCAATTGGTTTTGAGTAAGAAGCCCATGAAACTTAACACATACTCATCATCACACATATCATATATCATGCCGAAGCATATATCATATTTTTGACCGAAGTCCATGAAACAATTTGGGGTTGGCCGTCACCTCGAAAGGTCGTACGCTACCCTTACTTGCTCGTTAGTCGTTAATGAGCTTCAGCGGGATCGTCATTTCACACGCTTTCAGTCCGGCCACACACAACCTCACACATTGTATATCATATATTACATATTAACTTATAACATAACATAATCTCAACTTAACATTTCATTCATCACATCAATCATTATTCCTTAGACAAAGCATACATGCTCACCAAATCATATTATTTCATAACATGAATCCACAAATCTCAACCCTCACCTTAGCCTTAAACCATCCAGAGACTCTAAAACTGCACCGCGGAAATAATGATTGAAAACAACTTCTCAAATCTGCGTTTAGGAAATAATGTTTAATGTGCGTGCTGGAAATTCACACAATCGAATTTGTGAAGATTCTTGTGAATTAGAGCTTCTTTAGGGTTTCAAACACTTAGAAAGATTTAGAATTAGATTATGAATTAGGGTTCTTATTCATCAAGATTAGAGTTTTTACAAAGATTTTTTGATCCCTCACATGTGAGGGGGTACATGCTTATTTATAGAAAATACAAGTCGGTTTGGGTGAACAGTAAAAGGCTGCTAATGGGCTTCTGGCTTATGGGCTTAACTTGATGGGCTGATTGGTGAAAACAACGTCGTTTTGGCTATCGACTCTCCTAAGGGGGGATCCGACCCCTACAGTTAGCCCCCCAGTCCAACAGTTTTATTCATAAAGAGTTGAACTTAGGGTGTCCAAGTGAAGAGTCGTTTTCCGTTTTAGACGGTTTACGTGTTGAAGATAATGTCGAGCCCAGATGGTTTGATGAGATGGAAAAAAATTCGCGAGCTGATCCATCGAGATGGAGTCGCGAGTTGACTTCTATGGAGAGAAAGTCGCGAGCTGATCCATCGAGATGGAGTCGCGAGTTGATTTCTATGGAGAGAAAGTCGCGAGCTGATCCATTGAGATGGAGTCGCGAGTTGATTTCTATGGAGAGAAAGTCGCGAGCTGATCCATTGAGATGGAGTCGCGAGTTGATTTCCATGGAGAGAAAGTCGCGAGCTGATCCATTGAGATGGAGTCGCGAGTTGATTTCCATGGAGAGAAAGTCGCGAGCTAATCCATTGAGATGGAGTCGCCAGTTGATTTCCATGGAGAGAAAGTCGCGAGCTGATCCATTGAGATGGAGTCGCGAGTTGATTTCCACGGAGAGAAAGTCGCGAGCTGATCCATTGAGGTGGACTCGCGAGTTGATCTCTATGGAGAGAAAGTCGCGAGCTGATCCATTGAGATGGAGTCGCGAGTTGATTTCCATGGAGAGAAAGTCGCGAGTTGATCCATTGAGATGGACTCGCGAGTTGATTTCCATGGAGAGAAAGTCGCGAGCTGGTCCATTGAGATGGACTCGCGAGTTGATTTCTATGGAGAGAAAGTCGCGAGCTGATCCATTGAGATGGAGTTGCGAGTTGATTTCCATGGAGAGAAAGTCGCGAGCTGATTCATTGAGATGGACTCGCGAGTTGATTTCTATGGAGAGACAGTCGCGAGCTGCGAGTTTCTTTTTATGGAAAGGCCAAGTTCACCAAGTTATAAGGACGTGATTTTGACTTATTTCACAAATACTATGGGATCACGGTAAAAGCCAGGATTCGAAGTTTTGAGAAAGCGAAATTCTGAAGTCGCAGATTTATTCGTAAGTGAAGTCGCGAGGTCGCGCCATTCTTTGAAGGTCAAAATCCTGAGAATATCGAAACTATGAAGTCGCGAAATAAATCAAGGAGGAGCTCACGGAGTCGCGTCTCGAGCCAGATGAAAACCGATGAATTATGAACTTGGGTTAAAATTCCTTAAAGTTGATCTCCTGAGCCCAGATTTTTGGGCTCATTTAGAAATGAGGCCCACCTCGAAAGTCGAACCGCCAAAAATATCTTTATAAGAGGCAACACTCCCTTGATACTTCTCATTATTCTCATTCCTCCGAAAAAACAGGTTCGCTCTCTCTCCCTTTTCTCTCGTTTTTCTTTCGAGTAATAGATAGGAATTTTCCCGTCCCATCACTTCGCCGCCGCCGTGTTCATCATTGCCGTCGCAGTGTTCTTCAGAGAATCTGAAAAACTTCTAAGTTTTGATCCGAACATACGATGTCTTTAACGAGCTCTTTCGTATCCGCGAAATCTGCCAAGCTCCCTGAGAAGGGAAGGCCAATCTGGGAGTACTCTCCCGATAGCGAGTCGATTGTAGACGCGAGCTCGAGCTGTGGTCGACTCCGTGGACAAGAGGAAGCGAGTCCTTCGGGCCGCGAGGAGGCGAGCCCTATTAGTCGAGAAAATCGAGCTGGAGGCCATTCCCCTCTTGCCGAGCTGTTTTCTTATCCCACTCCCGTCTTAAGACAAAGTCGCGAGACGGGGGAGTCTGCTTCGTTTATGCGAGCCGAACAGACTGGCTTTGAAGAGGGAGTTTGGACTTCGCAACCCTCGCAAATTTGCGAGGCCTCCACTACTGACGAGCGAAGACTAGTTGTGGAAATCCCACAACTCCGCGACGAGTCCCTTAGTCCTGCCGAGCTGCCTCTCCAAGTAAAGATCGAAGAAGGTAACTGGTTGTACAACTCTTTGGTAGAAAAAGAGAGACTGGAAGCTTGGGCTGCGTGCGGGCTGGCCGAGGTGGTCCTGAAGAAAACGAAGTCGAGGCGAAAGAAACGCCCGCCTCTAGGTTCATCATGGTGCGACGAGGAATTTTTGGAAGACTATCGCTTAGAGTGCCGAATTCCCGACTCGGTCGAGATGATCGCGCCCTCTGTCGAGCAGCGAGAAGACGATCCCCCTGCCGGCACATTTACCGCCTATGCGTGTTGGTTCAAAGATTGCTTCCTCACATTCCCCATCCCTGCGCTTATTCTCCGGTTTTCGCGAGTTCATAAAATCGCGCTTGCGCAGATCAATTCGAGAGGAATTCGCCAATTGGTGGGAATTACGACGCGAGCAGCCGAATGTCGCGAGCCCATCGGAGTTCGCCATCTACACAACCTTCTTGAGTTCCGCAAGCAATCCAACCCGAGTGGCAAAAAATATTATAATTTGGCGAGTCGATCTCTGTACAAGATTCTGGACGACTTCCCGAAGAAAGACCATAGTTGGAGAAAACATTTTTTCTTCGTGCCGATATCGGCCGCGTAGGTTGAAGATGAACATTTGGTGGTGGCGTAGTGGGGAATACTTGGTAGATTTTTTCGAATGTTCATCGCGCGAACTGCTTGCCTATGCTTATACTAACTTTTCTGCCAATTTGTTTTCACAGCTAACAGACTGCTATTCACTCCCGTTGCCGACATCGACGATTTGGTCAATAAGTTGAAGGCTCGGAAGTGTCTTTGGAATCGTCATTTCAATCTCCGAAGAGTTATTCTAGCTCGCGAGTCTATTTTAAACGACGAAGGGGAAGAGATCGAACAGAGCGAGTCCGACGATCTGGAGATAAGTCCGCCCAAGCTCACTTTCCGTGATCTCGCCAAGAAGAGAGCCGAGAAGGCTAAGAAAAAGGCCGACCCAAAGGCCATCACCTCTATTGTCGAGACGTCTGAGCGGAGCGTCGATAAGGCGGATACTCCTGTCGCAGAGGGCGATGATGCGGCTGTTGTAGCCGCCAGTGGTGCGTTGGCTGTTATTACTTCACAGCCAACTGTCATTACTGACGAGCCCGTCGAGCCAGAGGAGCAATTGCATCGGAAGAGAAAACGCTCCGCCTCTGAGAAGGGCAAAAGCAAAGTTGGCGAGAAGAAGAAATCTCGTCGCGAGCTGCCGACTCTATCCCCAGGACAGTCTATTCCTCCAGGTCCGCGATCTGGAAGTTCTGACGAGCTCTACTCTGACCCCTTAGCCGCAGCTGCCTTGATGGCTAAGGTTACATATCCGGGTGATCGTATGCCGATCCCGGAAAGGCTGGTCAAGAGCGAGCTCTATAAAGAGTTCGCGTCTCGTCAGGCTAAGGTAATTTCACACTTTATTCTTTCTTTTTCATTTTGCTTCATTTCTCATACCGTTAACTCCTTCGCAGGCCATCGCCCATTTCAATAGGTTGATCGTGTCGTATGATCAAGACTCGAGGTCTAAGGAGCTCTTTATAAGCGAGGCCAGGCAGAAAGAAGAGGTCGAGAGGGAACAGGTTGGGGCACAGATGAAACTACTCGCTGATGAGCGAGATACGTATAAGAAGAGTTCTGACGACCTGTTCTGAGTCGGCAGGGAGAAGGAGAAGGCTGAAGAGAAGAACGCCGAGCTGGTGAAAGAGTTATCTGCTCTGAAGGCGAGTCGTGAGCAGGATCTTGAAGAGGCGGTCTCTTCTGCGAGACGATCTGCGGCCGCCGAAGTGCAAGGCTAGCTTAATCGGGCTTACGAGCTGTTTCATCAGATGATGAAGAAGCCGCTTAAGAATATGGTCTATCTCGCACAAGCGGATGCCAACCTTCAGCTTCTTGACGATATGGAGAAGCCCGATCCCAAGGAGCCATTCGATCCCAAGGCTGAGCGCGCTCTTCTGGTTGATAATAAGAAATCGCTTGCAAAAGCTGACGAGATCTTTGACGCGATGGTCCTTGAGCTAGGGAAGACGCTAGGTAAGAACTACGTGGTTCCCATTAACTTAAGGGACATAGCTTTTTCTCCGCGAGTCGAGGTCAACGCTAAGTCTGTTGGTATTAATGCAGCTTCTGGTTCCAACGACGGCTCCTTGGGCCTGCGCCTGCCAAATGAGAGCCAAGATTCGAGCGACCGCGAGTCCAGCGAGTCTGATGGGGTTGACCATGCTGACGATCCGACCCCGGCCGCAGAGACTGAAACTCAACGCGAGTCCGCTCCGTTAGATTAGGGCCCGAAGCTGGCGAACCTATTGCCAGAGACAATCAATCCGAAGGAGGCGATCCTGTCGCTTGATTTTAAAATTTGTAATAGTTACTTAGGATTTTCTTTTGTTTTTGCTTAAGGTTTTTAAGACTCGATTTTTGTTTTGTGCCTGGATGGCTTTATCCAACTTGTGACATTACTTTTATGCCGAGTTGGGCGAGCAGGTTTATATGAATGCCTTTAAGCAATTTCATAACTGTTTTAAACTTCGCTGTTTTTTGACGAGACCTGTCAGAGCTTGTTTTTGCGATGCGGTTTTTAAGACGCTAAGAGGCGATGCGGTTTAAAACGCGATGCGGTTTTAAGACGCGATGCGGTTTTAAGACGCTTAGGTATTTGCCATGTTTGGCGAGGCCTGTTATAGCTCGTCAGCTAGGCCTGTTTTAGTTTGTTACTTAAAGCAAATTCAGTATACAGTGTACCTGATTTATATTTGCCAAGTTAGACCAGTTTGTTAAGTAAAAACTGGGTTTGCAAATCAAACATCCTGGCTAACGGACACGTTCTACTGAATGTGTCTATCCCGAGATGGACTCGCGAGATGGATACCCCGACTAACGGACATACTCGCAATGAATATGTCTATCCCAGTAATGAACTCTAAATTTATATAGCGCGCTTTATCCGTTGAGGATGTATAAGTATACTTCATAATGATGATGAAGTTTTAATCATGTCGCCATTATGACTATAATGACGCCCAATTTTTATTGATCTCGCGTTTAGACAGTTAAGTCGTTTAGCGAGTTTGCGCGTTTAGACATCTAAGTCGTTTAGCGACTTGGGCGAACTACTTTCGTGATCTGATAAGGTCCTTCCCAGTGAGCGCCGAGCTTGCCGGCATTGGTCTCGGCAGCATTCTGAAATACTGCGCGAAGGACGAGGTCTCCTTCGTAAAAACGCCGAATTCGCACTTTGAAGTTGTAATACTTGGATGCCGCAATTTGATATTCGGTCATCTTTATAAGTGCTTGGTCGCGCCTTTCGTTGATAAGGTCGAGTTCGTCGAGCATGAGGAGATGATTGAGACCTTCCTGCTCTGGAAGCAGTCGTCGGCGAACCCCTGGAAAATAAACTTCAGGAGGAATCACACATTCTGTTCCGTAGACGAGGACGAAAGGCGTTTCGCTTGTAGCGCATCGCGAAGTTGTTCGATAGGACGATAAAACGCCTTCGAGTTCGTCTGCCCAACGACCCTTCTTAGCGTCGAGTCGAGTCTTTAGTCCGTGAATAAGTGTTTTGTTTGACGACTCCGCCTGGCCGTTGCCTTGCGGGCAACGAGGCGTTGACTTGCTGACTCTGATTTACCACTTATCGCAGAATAGTTTGAATCGTTTTGATATGAATTGCGAATTGTTATCTGTCACTATCTCGTAGGGTACGCCGTGCCGACAGATGATATTCTTCCAGACGAAGTTTTTGACCTGCTTATCCTTGATCGATCCGAATGCTTCCGCCTTGATCCACTTGGAAAAATAATCCGTTAGGACTAAGAGGTATCGTTTCTGCCGAGACGGATGAAGCGGTCCGACTATATCTATTCCCCATCGCATAAACGGGTAGGGCGAGGTGACCGAGCTTAAGAACTCCGTCGGTTGATGGATGAACGGACCATGTCGTTGACACTTCTCGCACTTTGCTGCGAACAACTCGCAGTCTTTTATCATGGTTGGCCAAAAATATCCATGCCTTTTGATTCGGATGGCGAGTGAGCGACCTCCCGAGTGGTTACCGCAGGATCCACCGTGAACCTCGTGCATTATCTCGCGAGCCTCCTCCCCCTCGACACAAGCGAGGAGTGGCCCGGACAATCGCCATTTGAAAATATTTCCATCAAGTAAAACGTAACGAGACGACTGTGACTTTAACTTGCGAGCCGCCCATTTGTCGGTTGGCATCTCGCCGTCTGCGAGATAAACGCGAATGTCGGCCATCCACTTGGTGTCGCATCCATAGACTGTGGTCTCGTCGTCAATGGGAATGTCGACGACTTCATGCTCTGGTGGAGGCTCCTCGCTACACGGGTAAGCATCCTCTGGGGATTCCTCAAGTTGTTCGTGGAGAAGGCCACGGTCAAAACCTGTGTTATTCAGGTCGAGCTCGTTATCGTTTGCCATCACATACGTCGTTTCGTCTGTGCCGACTGTGTCGGACTGATTGGGATTCAACGCGGTTTGACGTTATCTTTGGTTTGGTCGAGGTCCATCGGGTCTGCAGTGGTGCGAGCGGGCGAGCCATTGCTTAGACCTGCTTTTCGCTTCGCTGCCTGAGATCTCGTTAGGACATTGACTGCTTTTGCGATTGTGATACTCGGTTCTTCAACAAATTCGACCTTGACAATTCTTTGAAGATCTTTATCTGGCTTCGCGGTCGAGCCGAGTGATGCGAGGGCATCCGCTTGAGAGTTTTCCAACCTTGGAATTCTTGTCAAGGTGAACAGCTCGAATTCAGCTGTTAAAGTTTTGACGAGATCGAGGTATGCTTCCATGCGCTCGTCCTTTGTCGCGTATTTGCCGTTGAACTGATTCACGACGAGCTGAGAGTCGCAAAAAGCTTCTATCTTTGTTATTTTCAACGCTTTAGCCAATCGAAGACCTGCGAGTAGGGCCTCGTATTCTGCCTTGTTGTTTGATGCTTTGAAGCCAAGGCGGAACGATTGTTCTAGAGATTTTCCGTCTGACGACAGTCGAATGCCTACTCCAAACCCATGTTTAGATGACGAGCCGTCGACATGCAATTGCCAGATTTGGGATGAAGAACTGTCTGCGAGTGTGTCTTCGATTTCGAACGAGGCTGTTGATTCCGGTATCTCGATTAGAAAATCTGCTAACACTTGAGCTTTGATCGTGATCCTACTGCGGTACTCGGTATCGAATTCGCTTAATTCGATGGCCCACTTTGCGAGTCGCCCGGATTGTGTAGGACTATGGAGTACAGTTCGCAAGGGAAAGGTACTTAGTACTACGATTGAGTGGGATTGGAAATAAGGTCGAAGCTTGCGAGCCGACGTAATAACCGCGAGAGCCAATTTTTCTGTCAGAGGATATCTCGTTTCTGCATCGGTTAGCGACTTGCTGATGTAGAAAACGGGCTTTTGCTCGGTGCCGTCTTCACGAATCAGAACTCTACTAACTGCCGAGGTCGAGACCGCGATGTAAAGATAGAGTGGTTCGCCAGCTATCAGCTTTGTCAGAACATGTGGAGTCGCGAGATACTGCTTCAACTTCTGGAAGGCTTCCTCACATTTTTAAGTCCACTCGAAAGGTTGTCGAGCTGCTCCCTTCTTATCCTTGAGCGTTTCATAAAAAGGCAAGCACTTATCAGTAGAGCGTGAGATGAATCGGTTCAAGGCCGCGACTCTGCCGTTTAGTCGCTGGACTTCTCTTTTCGTTTTAAGCGAAGGCATCTGGACGAGCGCGTCAATTTGCTTTGGATTTGCCTCGATCCCGCGACGAGTAACCATGTAGCCGAGGAACTCGCCGGACGTTACACCGAAGCGACACTTAGCCGGATTTAGCTTCATGTTATACTTGTTTAATAGCGCAAAGCACTCTGCGAGGTGGCCAATGTGGTCCTTTTCCTCGAGTGATTTGACGAGCATGTCGTCAATGTAAACGTCCATCGTTTTGCCGAGTAAGTCTGCGAACATTTTATTCACCAATCGTTGATAAGTGGCCCCAGCATTCTTAAGTCCAAAGGGCATGACTTTGTAGCAATAGATTCCGCGGTCTGTGATGAATGACGTTTTGTCGCGATCGCCGGGATGCATGAAGATCTGATTATAGCCAGAGAAGGCGTCCATAAATGACAACAACTTGTTCCCAGAGGTCGCCTCGACGAGGCGGTCGATGTGAGGAAGAGGGAAACTGTCTTTTGGGCATGCCTTACTCAAATCCGTGAAGTCTAAACAGACTCGCCACTTGCCACTTTTATTCTTCACGACGACTGGGTTCGCAAGCCATTCCGGATATCTGACCTCAGAGATCGAGCCGGCCTGCAAGAGTTTGTCTACTTCGTCATTTACCGCTTGAGTCCTATCAGGACCTAGTCGCCTTCGCTTTTGCTTTATAGGTTTATTGGTCGAGTCCATGTTTAACTCGTGACTGATGATGCCGATATCGATCCCGGGCATGTCTTCCGCGGACCATGCGAATATACCGACATTTTGTTTGAGAAATTCGACGAGGTCGAGCCTCATGGCTTTATCGAGTGTCGCGCCGATCTCGACACATTTTTCTGGCGACTCGTCGCTTATGCAGACCGACAAGACGGGTTCGCATGCTGGACCCGCCCCTTCTTCTTCTACGGATTCTGCGATCTGTAGTTGCTATAACAGGTCTGAGATTTCTTTAACGGGCTCCCTATCTGTCTTAATCTTTTTTCGCGGCTCGCTCGGAATCGGCACTGTCGAGTGACTTCGCAGTTTATGCACGGCCATGAAGCAAGATCGCGACGCTGCCTGACTCCCTCTGATCATTCTGACCCCGCTTTTCTTAGGAAACTTAAGGCAGAGATGGTATGTCGAAGCGACTGCACGCATCGAATTGAGCCAAGGGGTTCCCATTATCACGTTGTAAATTGCCGGGTTGTCCGATACCGCGAACTCCACTATTTTCGTTATTCCTTCCGCACACATAGGAAGTTTGATCGTTCCAAGAGTCATTGTCGTCTCGCCATTAAATCCGGTCAAAGGTTTAGGATAGGATTCGACTTGGGCGAGATCGATTTCCATATGCTTAAGAGCGTCTATGAAAATAATGTCGACTGTGCTACCCGTATCGATTAAAACACGACCCGTGTCCCAACCTGTGATGGAGAGTCGGATGACGAGTGGGTCGTCGTGCGGTTTATCAATGTCATCAATCTCATTTTCTTCAAATCGGATGACTTCGTTTGGAAACTTGGATGGACTGGGTTTGTTTGCTCCTACCTCGGCTCGCCTCTGATAAGCTTTGATTGACGAGACGGTGTTTGAACAATAGCGCGAGCTGCCCATAATTATGTTGCAGATTTTCTGCTTCGAGCCGGCCCGGCCTTCGTTATTGTTTTGCTTGCCGAGGTTGACCTGGTCGTCATTCCGTTTGTCTCGCTTGTTATTCCTGTTATTGCCTCCGGACGGACCATCTCCTCCACTTGCGTCGTCGAACTGCTCGAGCTGAAAATCATTAACACTTATGTTTCCTCTGAGTTCGCCGGCGGCTAGCTTTGCTGCGAGCCGCATTCCGAGCACTCTGCAATTAGCTGTCGAATGTCCGTCCATCTTATGCAAGTCGCAATATGCGGATTCGTCATACTGCAGGTTCCTTGTCCAAGTGTTGCCATTACTGCGACCTGGACTGCCGCTTCCGCGGACAGGAACGCTGTTTCCGTGGCCTCGCCCTCTTCCTCGGCCGTTGTCGGGCGAGTCCACCTGGTAGTTATGAGCACCTCTAAAACTTCCTTCGTGTCGCACGAAGTCATTTTGCCTATTCTTTTTCGTAGGCGGGGCTTCTTGCGGTTTAGGACTTTTGATCTTTCCATACTTCTGGTCCAAAACCCGCGTTTCCTCTTCGCTCCTTGCGAAGCCATTCGCGCGATGGAGCGCGTCCTGAATGGAAGAGGGCTCGTTGATTGTCATCTCCTTCCGGAAATCCGAGTTATACCACAGAGCTTTTCGCAGGGCACTTAGGGCGGATTGGTCGTCAATCCCTTTTACTTGAATAAGCATCGCTTTGAAGCGTTCGATGAAGACTCCCAAGGGTTCGTCGGCCGCTTGCGTTATAGTATAAAGGTCCGCCTCCGACGACCTGTGTTTGATTAGGACGGAGTACTGCTTTAGGAAAGCTTCGGAGAGCTGGGTAAAGCTGTCGATAGAGTTCCTTTTCATTCCCGTAAACCAATAGAGGGCTGCCCCTTAGAGGTGCTCCACGAAGAGGAGGCAGCAACCAACATTGATTTCGTCGAGCCGAAAATTCGCTCGCCCCATCGCAATTGAGAATGCTCTGATATGCTCTGTGGGGTCGCCCTTTCCCTCGTAGATAGGAATCTTGAGCTTCCCTGAGTTGGATTAACGCGCCTTTGTTTTCCGCTCAGTAAAAGGAGTAGTGCGGGCTTCTTCAAGAACTCGGTCGAGCTCAGGCGCCTTGCTGGTTGCGCGATGGACCTGTGATCTCATATCCTTGAGATAGCGAGTGGTCTGCTGCAAGACGGCTTTGAGCTCATCCATTTCTGCTCGCTGCGAAGCGACAGTTCTACGAGTGATTGGGGCTTCGGCTTGTTCCATCCATCGCGTATTTTCTGCGATTTCGCCCTCGTCCCGACTCTGGATACGACTAGTTGGTCGACTGGGCTGAGCTGCTCCGAATTCACGTCCTTCTGAATTGTCTGCGATTGCAGCTATGCCGCCGGGAGCACCTGCGACGAGGACGGTTCCGTCTCTGAGAGGTGTTGGCGTATGATCTTCGCGAGTGCCACGAGCCGAAGGCGATGCCGCCTAGGAGAAGTTAAGAGCGAGCGGGGTGACGTGAAGCGCGTTACCTTGAGGTAGCCCTCGAGACTGACGAGTTGTCGACAAGGCCCTGATTTCAGCAGTCAGGTTGCTGTTGATCGTTTCCTGGTTTTGCGACTGCTCGAGCAACTGTTCGAGCATTGCTTTGAGTTGACCAAAATCTCCTGGTATGGACGGGTCGTCCGAGTTTGTATTGGCGGTTGCCTGGTTCTCTGTCGGGACAGGTCTGCCAGCTTCCGCCCCCAATGCGGACTGGTTGATTAGCCCAGCCACAATGGGCTCGCTTGGACCTGAATCTTCGGTCGCTTGAGACTGTGGGTTCGTTATTGACATGTTGCGAGTAGCGGGTTCGTCTAAGCGTTTGTTTCGTGTATGAAGCTAGTGTTGTGAGTGCATCCCCCTCCTTCTAGCGCCAAATTGTGCATGCTGGAAATTCACACAATCGAATTTGTGAAGATTCTTGTGAATTAGAGCTTCTTTAGGGTTTCAAACACTTAGAAAGATTTAGAATTAGATTATGAATTAGGGTTCTTATTCATCAAGATCAGAGTTTTTACAAAGATTTTTTGATCCATCACATGTGAGGGGGTACATGCTTATTTATAGAAAATACAAGTCGGTTTGGGTGAACAGTAAAAGGCTGCTAATGGGCTTCTGCCTTCTGGGCTTAACTTGATGGGCTGATTGGTGAAAACGACGTCGTTTTGGCTATCGACTCTCCTAAGGGGGGATCCGACCCCTACATTTAACATTCTATTATTAAACTTCCTAAAAATTATACTCTCCCGTTAAATAGATATGCATTCATGCTTAGGATTTCTAATAGGTTAATGAGTTCGATAGGCTTAAAACTTTAGAGAATCAACATATTTAGTGGCTCAAATTCATTCAAGTCCTTTTGAATGGATTTAATCATTCAGTCCATTTAACATTTTTGCTCTATAAACAAATTCCACACCAAAAATTTTAAAATCTCAGTTCACGGTCGTGACATATGCGAAGATGAAGAGTTTGGGAGAAAAAAGCTATGCGCGCGTGCAGGGAACGCGTTTAATCACCTGAAAAAAAAATTTAGTTATTAAAATCTCATAACTTAGTAACAACTATGAAATTGTTTGTTCAGAAATTTTTTTTAATATTCAAAACATGAAACACGAGCTTCGCTTCAGAGCAAAAACAGAGTGAACGGCGCGGGAAAGAGATGAATTTTTGATACTTGCATGTTCGTTACGTTGACGCTGCGTCAGCGGTTGCGACCAAAATTTAACACATCATCAAAAGCAATAGACACGGTGAAGAATTAAAAAGGATGACGCTGCGATCACTTTTTGTGGTGTTTCCGACGATGCGGGTGCTGCTGGAAAAAACAGCGTCCACTTTTATCAGCGTCAGACAACAGCAACGTCCATTTTTAACAACACCGGCGTCCACTTTTATCTCCATTAACAAGTCTTTTACTCTGTTGCAGCCGCTGCCGCAGCGGCTTGGAGAAGAACGGGGCCACTATTAATATAATTATTTTAAACCGGTTTTGTCATTTGTACACTACAAGAAAACATTAGATGAGAGACTGCCAAAACAGTCATAAAACAGTCACAAAACACTCATGAGAGACTGAAGTGCGACTGTTTTAATCAGTCTATAAAATTTCGTCGCAAATTTATTCAGTCTTTAATCAGTCGCTCACTTCAAACTAACTTGTGACTGAATGTTTCAGTCTTAAAAGAAAGACTACTTAGAGACTGTTTTAAGTGGTCGTATATTTGAGACTAATTAGCAACAAACCCTACCTTTGGGACTAATATGTCACTAAAAATATAGTGGTAATGTTGAGACAAAATTGTGACTAAGGTTTAGTCATAAATGGCCAACGTACTAAAGACTACATTTGTAGTGGTAAGGCTAATGAGTTGTTCCAAAATAGTCTCTTATTACCAACTAAATTAGGGACTTACTTGCAACTTTTAAAAACATTTTCATGTATTTACATGCTTTATATATTTGTCCCAAATTGTAAAAACCAAAAGCAAAACAGAAACCAAATTCAACATTAGCATATATTAAACCTTTAAATATAGGCAAAAGTATCTTAACACAATCCAAAAGAAACCAAACACACCATTTGTCCAAAAGAAGATACCAAAATACATTTAAGTGTTCAGGATTCTAGAAATTGATAATGTTACTGAGTTTAGTTGTGGTTGAGTGGTGAGGTGCCTTGTGTTGGGGCTGTTCTGCTTGCATCTCTGTAAACAATGACAAAGAAGAGCTTGCATACGATTCCTTTCTCTTCCTTTTCTGCACCATCTCCCGCATTTGTCCATGGCCAAAAGTGTTTCCCCTCACATCAGTTTCAGTACACTAGCACAAGAACAAGTATCAGCCGTTGACACGAAGGATCAAAAGAACATAAAAACTAATGGAAATGAAGGATCAAAAGAAGATACAAACTAGTTGCATCTACTAGAAAGAATCAAAACCAAAACAGAATGATGCACTAATTTAAAGCAACAGACAAAATCATTAATGCACACACAATACAAAATGATTCACTATATCAGAGAGAATGATAGCATAAAGGTCCTAAACTAATTACGGATTTCACATCAAAATCAGCAGAACATGTTCATAACAGGCCATAAATAGAGAATCATTGAAGCAACTTAAGATCAATCATAACTCATAACAGAAAGCAATAGAAGACAGTAAATGGAGAGGAAAATACCTGGAGAAATATATCGTCCTTTTTAGCTACAGACAGGGTCTGATGAGTCGAGTGTTCAGAAGAAGTGTCTAAACTCGTTGGACCTTAGTTTAAAGAGACACCTTAGTTTCAGAATTCAATCAGACAAGTGAAACAAAGAAATAATGAAATCCTTTAACCTATCATCTAAATAACCAAATCAACTTGTATATCAAATATAGAACAATTTCAGAATTCAAACAGACAAGAGAATCTTATAACCTAAACCTGAATTATTTCACATTTTCTAAGCCTAATGATAAGATTGAACTAATATAGATATACAAAGGAGAACACAAACGACATTATTAATAGTGGTTTAATTCTACAATATGGTTCATAAGGATTAATTCTTGTATTGTGGTTCATCCTAAACCAAACGAGATTTGTTTATTCCAAGATTCTATAACCTAAATCTGAATTATTCCACAAGTACCAAGCCAAATGACAAGATTGGTCTAATCATTAGACAGTAAGAAGATTAACATTTGCAAAATACTAACATTAAAAGGTGAAAATCTGATTAGAAAGATAAAGTAGACAAGAGATGTTACCAAGTAGTTTTCAGGTTCGGGATTGGATGCTCCGACAACATTATCTTTGCCGTTGCGTCGAAGGACTCAGGCGTTGTCTCTCACATCTGAGACTGTGGATGTGAGATCTCCACCGTTACCAAAACCGTTAACTCCGCCGATGGAATTAGAAGAACCACCAGTAAGTGCATTGTTCCCTTTGACCAAGTTAACAGTAACACCACCGAGTTAGGGATGTTCCAACCAGGGTCCTAGCCCATTTGAGCCCAGAAAAATATTAGTCCAGCCCTATTATAATCTCAGCCCATTATTAACCTTGTTTTTCATATAAGTAAGGACTCATTTAGGATTAACCATTATTAGCCCTAAATCACCGTGTATTAAATTGCTGTTTCAATTAAATCTATTTTTATTTTATTTTTTGATTTCTGATTATATATTCTGTATTATAAATATTTGATAACATTACACAAAAAATCCTTAATAATAATACCAAGATTTAAAAGCAAAAATAAAGAGTATCGACATTGAGTTTTCATGTTATTAAAATTGAAACAGCATAACGTTATAAACAACACTGGTATCAGCATAACGTAATCCAAGTTGACTTCATGGATCCTCCGCCTTCTGAAGCTCTTATAAATGTCTTAGAGAGTCTCTTGTGTTACGTACTTTAGTAAATGAATCATTTTAAAATGATCAAAATTTTCAAATCTGACAAAACAAAACTATCCCCAAAACAGAAAGTTTCTGTCAGAAACCAACCAGAACATGCTAATAAACAGAAATCAAAGCAAAAGATGAATTAACAAGATACTTACATCAAAAGAATCATTCTCAAGCGGTGACTCTGTAAGAAGCTCAAGTGGAGTTTGGTTTGTTGGAAACTTTGAAGAACTTTCCACAGACTTTATGTTATATTCTTTATATAGTAATTTCAGATTCTTCTTCACAATCTCAACCTTTTCCTTAGCCGTATCAGGATCTACTTTAGCATAGGCTACTCTAATCATCTCCAACTTGAATCTCGGATCTAACGCTGCCCCCATTGCTAAAATCTCACTATACTCGTCCCAGTATTTAGCAAATTTACCATGCATTTCCACAGCCATTAATCTCAGATCCTCATCATCACACCAAGCATATTTTCTCAATAATAACTCTATCTTCCACACCTGAATGAAATAAGCATTGGCTGTAGGATATTTCACTCCCGAGAAATATGTTGTGATTGTACTAAATGGCTTCAAAAAGTCACGAATCCTCTCACCACGATCCCACTCTTCTTCGGTAGGTAACGATTTGTAGTTTCTGTCATATAGATGCAAATTAGCAAACGCCTTCCGAAATTTCAAAGCTCTTGCCAGCATTTCATACATAGAGTTCCATCGCGTGTCTACGTCTAAAGACAAACCAGCTGCACTTTTAATTTCAACGCTCTCTACGCACGCTGCAAATGCATCTATTCTAGATGAAGAAGCTTTCACAAACTTAACGCTGGCTCTAATATTCTCTAAAAGACCAGAGGTTAGCTCTAATCCTTTCTTCACTATCAAATTGAGAATGTGTGCACAACATCTTACATGCAGAAATTTTCCATCACACAACAATCCGTTACCCAAACGATATGTCAGGATGTTTTGCATATTATCATTGGCAGATGCGTTATCCAAAGTGATGGAAAACATTTTTCTCTCCAAACCCCACTCCTTTAAGATGTCGAAAACTTTCTTAGATATTGCTTCACCACTATGAGGAGGTTTCAAGTCACAAAACGCCAGAATGTGGTTCTTTAAGTTCCAATCTTCATCAATATAGTGACCCGTTAGACACATATAGCCCATCACTTGGCTACGAGCCGTCCATAGATCAGAAGTAAAAGACAAACGACCCTCGTATTTTGCAAACATATCAACTAGCTTTACCTTTTCCAAATCATATCTTTTACAGACATCATTAGCTGTAGTTTGTCTACATATAGGTATGCAATCCGGATTAAGATACTTATCTCTTTCCCTAACCTTCTCATATTCTACATAACGGAAAGGTAAGTCATTGTAAATAATGATCTCAGCAGTCATCTCCCTATTAATTCTATGATCATATGCAGGCCTAACAGTTACAGGTCGTTCCGGGCAAATAAGCAGATGCCGATTCAAATGTGAAGTTCCATTACTCTTAGTTGTCACCATTTTTAGACCACAATGGTGACATTGAGACCTTTCTTTTCCATCAGGACCTATCCCTACTGGTGTAAACTCATTCCAGCACTTAGCACTCTTAGAAGTGAGGCGTTTCTTACGTACCTGCCCAGTTTGAGGTCGTAAAGCTCGTGGAGCTCTAGCTCTCTGTGTTGCTGTAACCGACTGTGTTGATTGTATAGCACTCAGAGCTTGTTCTTTTGTTTCCATTTCATCACCAGTTGGCTCATTTCCCATCTCCATTTCATTCTCAGAATCCATACTGCATAAATAAAGAAGAACATGGTCAGGATAAATAAAGAAGAACATGGTCGTATTAATAATATGGTATTATACAAGACAATCTTGCCTCTTCTTCAGACTTGTGCAAATATTCAAGATTCCATAGAAGCACATATATAATTACAGCTTCAAGTTATTGCCTTTCTTATTTCACTCATACAATTTGGGGAAAATCTAAAATCCTAGCTCTTTGACATTGAAAATTCCAATCTAAGATCAATATTCATTTCTAAAGATTCAAAGACGATCAATATATTGGTATATTTTGCAGAATTGTCCAAATATTCAAGATCCTATTAGAAGCATTAATGTTTTTACCAGATTCAAAGTCTTACACATTATATATTGGGGAAAAATCTAAAAATCCTAGCTAACTAACATTACAAATTCCATAGATTCCATAGTCCACTAGGAGCATAATCCAACAAAAGTAACCTCAAGGCTTCTCTAAAGAACCATTTTCCATTTCTACAGTACAATTTCTTAACTTGGCATCAAAATTTAAACACAAAACGTTCATAGTAGAGACGAGAATCGATAAACGAATCCACATGGCTCGACCACAAAGGAATTTACCTTGAGGAAGAGGACTAGATTGAGCTAGTTGAAACTGAGTTTCAGGAGAACTCGTTGAATCCTCAGGCTTCACAGACCCAGATGAAGATGTTTAAGCGGTTTCTTCTTCGAAACTGAGCTCGTCGATTTCTTCAAGCGGTAATCGAGATCGAGACTGATCGATCAAACCCAGTTTCGCAAATCGAAGAATTTCAAACCCAGTTTCGAATGAAATGATGACGACGAAAACATAGATTGAGCTTGTTGATTTAGGGCTAACCCTTTAATCCAAGGGTTAATTAAAATGGACCCAATTTTAGCCCTTTATCAAAATTAATCTAAATTCAGGGTTTCGAACTTCTGATTTTAATATGGGCCAGGATCAACCCTATGAAGTGAGGCCCATTTTAACAACCCTACACCGAGTCACCGACAGTGGCTGGAGGAGCGGAGACGGTAGTGGCTCTAGGAGTGACAGCGTTAGTGGCGCTCCCTCGACCGACGGCGTTTCCTCTTCCACGACCGAGTCCTCTCCCTCGACTGGTTCTAGATCTACCAAAACCATGCTGAAGAATCAAGAACAGAAAACGAAGAGACCAGATTGGTTATAAGCAGAAGAAGAAACAAGAGATTTGAGGTCGAATCGAAGAGAAATGGGAAGAAGAAAGAGTTTGGGAATCAAATTATCGAAGAAGGAGAAGAAGTGTCGAGAGAGTTTGGGAATCATAAATTTTAGGGTTAAAGAGTAAAATAAATTTGGGAATCAGATTTTTAGGTTTATAATTAATTAATTAGTGACAAATTGGTGATAAATTGGTGACAAAATTGTTTAAGAGGGAATATAATTTGCCAAATTTTTCCCGCTCAAAAGCCCAAATTTTTCATATTTTAGCCCAAATTTTTTCAAACACCAAATTAAAAACAAATAAAAAATTAGTATGTAAATAGTAACAAATTTGTATCTATTTGGTGACTGTTTTGCTACTGAAAAATCAAAACCCTATACCCTAAAAATTGGATTTAAAAAATGTGAAGCATATGTATTTCTAATGAGTATACCCTCTATGTATAAACTAAAATGTTTGATTATATACACTATACTATCATTTAAAAATAAAATTTTCAAAAAGTTAATTTTGAAAGAAGATTTGATTGAAATAAGTGTAAGGTTTATGTTAACATGTTCTGGAAGTGAATTTTTCTTGAACTTTTAAATTTTATACTTTTCACTCTTCCAAATTCTTTCAGTATTGAAATAATAAGAATACATAGTTAATTTCTGTGTATAAAACATTATTTAGTTGTTTATAAATGAAATCTTTTCTTAATTTTCCAAAAAAAAACTAAAGTAAATTGCAAAATAGTGACAAATGAGTCGCAATTTTAATACCGTTTACGGTTCAGTCGCAAATGTATAACTGAATTGTGACCTTTTCAATTAGTCACTCATCTGTGACTGAAGTGTTAGTAACTATATAGTCGCAAATGTGTAACTGATTAGTGTAGTCGTTAAGTTGTCATAAATGTGTGACTGTTTTAGGACGACCTCTAAAACCAATAATAACAGTCTCAGATCAGTCGCTTATTTAAGACTCTTTACCGACCAAAATAGTCAGTCACACATTAGTGACTGGTGAGATACTAGTTTTATGTTAGTCGCAAATGGGTCACAGATCAGTCGCAAATATTTGTGACTGAATAAACAATCACAACAAGTAGTCACTCATTGACTGTTTTCTTGTAGTGGTACATAACCGGTCATATCGAACAAAATTACATGTGATTCAGCGGTGGTACATGACCATTTATTCGACGATACTTTTGACGAAATTTTTGACCAACAATTCGATCAAGCGTTCGATAATCTATTGATTGATTGTAGTGATCATCAGAGGCCAACCAATTCTAGAAAAAAACCAATTCTAGAAAAAAAAGGAGCATATATAGCAAAAATTTGGACATAATCAAGACTACAACTAAGCGTTCTTTTTCAGTTATGATTTTGAATTTTATGTTTTAAATGTTTTTATTTCATGTATGTTTGAAATTTCAAATTTTATTGAATCTATATTATGTTATCAATTTGGAGAAAATGAACTTTACTTAAAAAAAATACAAATTCATTAAAAAAAAAAAATTTAGAACCCCTCTATATTTACTACCTATAATCACAAAAAAAAACAAATTAAATTAGAGTAAATATGTTATTTCTAATACACTTAATAATATAAAATTCTTATATTAACTCATTATCTTACCCCTCTATAATGATGCTCTTAATATGCAAAACTATTTCCATCATTTTAAATTTTTTTTTTTTTTAAAAGATCATTTCAATTTCGAATAACAAACTTTTCCTTTCAGTTAATTTTTGCATATTCTTTTTTTTTCTTTCTGTAAACCAAAAAAGTAAGCGTAAATAAATCATAAAAAAAATTTCAAGTTAAAAAATAAACAAAAAACAAATCCGAAAAGCCAAAACGTTCACCCACACGTAAATTTTCTCTTCCCGAGCATCTGAAATCAAAAAAATCCAAAAAACCCCATCGGCGCGTGAACAACACTCCTGCCTTAATTTTCTTCCCTCTTTCCATAAAAAAAAAGTAAGCGTAAATAACAAAAAATGAAAATCCGAACGCATTTACACGACCCTTGTTAAACGTTGTCGTTGAAACATTTTTAACCTCAAAGTTAGTAAGCTCAAGTCTTGGTACAAAAGAGAAAGAGAGAGAGAGATGTAGCATGTAAGGAAAGAGAGAATATTAATGTCATGAAGAAAGAAACGGTCACTAAGGATGTGTAGACCTTTTGATGGTAAGCTCTGCCCTGAGATGGAGAATGCCATTGATGAAGTATTGATTATCCTCTGCAATAAAAGCCGTCCATGGGATCCCAAACAGGTTCTTGTAACCAACTGCTTTACCTCCTGTGAATGTGTAACTCCCTTTGCGTTTGCTTTTGAAACCCTCGGCGGGCTTGGTCCTCACCGAGAATTTATAGTCTACTACGAAACTCACCGACCCTTTCTCCTGCATCCCTAAGAACAGCCCGAAGCAGTGGTCCGAGCTCTGTTGGTCCATGTTGCAGTGAGCTGAGAGGAAAAACCCTTGACCAGCTAAGTGAAAGGCCTGCGAATACACTCTACCAGAGGGAAACAATCCTGCACATTCTTCTCTTTTAAGGTCTAGGAAGACTAGGCACTGCGGACTAGGAAGCTCAAACTCGACGACTTTGACGGGTCTGAATTTGTAAGCCCCCTCTATGAGGCGGCGGCTCAAGGATGCGGATTCTTCAGCTGCTAGCCTACGTTGTCTGTGTGGGGCTTCTGCTTTAAAGAAAAGAGCTTCTAGAACAAGCTTTGATGCTATTTCATGCTCAAAGTCACTGCAAGTCAGTACTTTCTTCAGCTTTCGGCATGTCATGAATGGGAAGCGGATGGAGGGTGCAAGGCGTGACCCGATAATCTCTCTTCGCTCCTCCAAACAAGGGTATTTGGCCCTTGCCCACTTCAAGATAGCATCATAAACTGCATCCTCTGATGCTAATTGGAGATCATCGCTTGATAGAATTGCCTCAATTCCTGCCAAAGGTAGAGAGTCTAGAGACATATGAAACCTGGGAGGCGGGAAAGTAAAAATAAATGAGGTTGTTGATTAGAGTAACTGCACAAGTATTATATGTCATTATGGGATCTTACATGGTAATATCCTTGGCAAGGCACTGTTTAGCAGCATCAGTTAAAGGCTCAACAGCTTTGGCCATTAGAACACTAGAGGGAAGCTGGAGATAGAGCAGCGCAGACTCAGGAGTCATAGGCATGTCGCAGAGAAGTCTAGTGCAGTAGCTTATGCAAGAGGCAACTTCAAATTTATGAGCAGCCATGAGCACATCTAATAAGGCAGGTGCTGTGGTGACAGATACCGCATTGCTATACATAAAGTTTAAAAGCTCCATCAAAGCAGCTTCCTCTGTTACACACACAAAGTATGTAAATCAATATGAAGCAACACCATTTGTGTCAAAGGCAAGGAAAAAGTAATAACAAGGCAATAAACCTGATGCATTGATTGTAAGGGTGACATCAGATTCCTTGGAAAATAACTATTTGAGAAAAAAGAGAAACCAATAAAGTAAAGACATGAGCAGCAAAAATCAAGAACCAGTAGTGATTGATTGATACCTTATAGAAGAAAGGGCTTCTCGCAGCTAGTATAGGAGAACAAATATGAACTTTTTTGAACCTAACAACACCAGAACAGTCCCTTTCCAAGTTTGAAGATTTCCCTTCGGAAGCTAACAAGAAAAAAAGAAAAAAAAGACTTGCAAATCAAGAAATATTTATAAACCCTAAAACAAATCAACCATATCCAATTCCAAGCGGTACATACCACCAGCGATACTCGTACACCCTTCAACGTCGGACCTAGAATCCATCATCTCGATCCGAAGCAAGCGATCGGGGTTAAACGCGAATCCAAAATCGCTGTCGGAACCAGAATCCATTAGGGTTGTGGGATCCAACAACAAATCCGTATTTTCATTACCTCTCATCAGTGAAAAGGGTGAAATCAGAAGAGCGTTGGGAAGAAAAACCTCAACGACTTTAGGGCAAACTGACTATTCATTTTGACCTAATATTGCTTCCCATATGTAAGACTTCCCATATTTTCATTTTTTTTTTTATCAACATACTGACTTTATTCCATTGAAGTAGTATAATCACATCTAGAAAGTTACCCGCGGGATAATATGATTAGCGAGTAAATCAATATAGTTTGAATTAAAAAAATCAAATACTTCTTTTGGAAAATTGTTATACGGAATCTGAAATTTGTTTTATATTTTGAAATTTTGCCATTATTTTGAATAGAAATGTAATTCACCCGTGAAATAATTGATAATGGTGGTTTTTAATTTTTCGGTCAATGTATACAATCTCATAATCTTTAAAAATAACGATTTTAATTTCTTAGTCAATATATATAATAAAATGTATTAATTTCATCTCATAATATACAAAAATACAGTTTATGACTCAACACAATATAATTTTTTTATATAATAAGCATCGTAGGTTTGTAAACATTGAGATGTTTGATGTATTAGGTTTTTAGCCTAATTCACCCATGGTTTTGTGTTGTTTTTCTTGTCTTTTTGTTTCCTTTTGATGTCTTTTCAGGTCCTACAATGTTTTGGAGCATAATTTGGAGCTGCTGGAGCTCTATGAAGAAAAGGAGAAGAATTGGAGCAAAAAGAAGAGTTTTCACTCCACCGAGCACCTGCTCGGTCCGAGCGAGCACCTGCTCGCACCAAGACACCAGAACCTAAACCTAATAAAGCTGTGGCCGCCGAGTTCATCTGATGGCCCACACGATCCCCAAGAGTTAATGAGTCAACATCAATCCCTTTTCATTAGGGAGATGATTGATTTTAATCATAAATGGGATTTCTACTTACTTTCCTTCTTTTGCTTAAAAAGTTATCTTTTGTTTTTTAATGCTTTTCTTTGTATTTAAAAGAATGACTTCTGAATCAGAAGAGGGGGCAGGTATCACGAAATATTGAGTGGACTTAGAGTTCCTTCTCACGTTTTTAATAAAAAGTAATTTGTTCTTCATTTGTTCTTCATCATCCGAATCATCACTTCCACCATTGAAGTCTCTTGTTCATTTCCGAATCATCATCCAATAATCATCTAGAGAAGAATTCTAAACCCCCTTTCATTCTCCATTTTCCATTATGAATTCTTATCTATTGATTGTTGCATTTGATTTGACCATGTCCGAGTAGTTTCATAACTAAGTTGGGGTGATTTCAATGGTGATTTAGGATCTTAGATGGTTGAGACAAATAGGGTAATCTTATGTCTTCATCTCTAGGAAGTCTTAACGCTTAGGCTAAATTGATCACTTAGTCTATGATCTCTAGGTTTAATCTATTCACCGAAAATGATATAGGTTGCTAGAATTACCATTGATGAGCATTCGGTGGTAACCAAAACGCCATTGATCGTTGCCATCGAGTGTGAACATATCGAACCATTGCATTAAGGCTTGTTTACTTCATTACTAAATCCACTCGGAAGTTTAGGTATTTAGGTTGTAGACAAAGATATTGATACACCGCCGAAAGCGGGGCAATATTACATTCATGTTTGAGTTCTAGACCGTGTTCAATTAAACCCTGAATAGATGTTCAACTTAAGTATCCGAAATCACCGGAGAATCATCTCGGCTTAGTGCTTTTATCATCTGTTTTTAATCCGATTTTTATTCCGAGCACCTGCTCTATTGCATTGAGCACCTGCTCGTTACCATTTCCAACTATTTAATTTATCTTAGCTTTATTTTAGAACCTATAAATTCATAGTGTAACCTTGGTCTCTGTGGATTCGATACCTCTTATACTACTGCTCTTGTCTGTACACTTGCAGTTTATTTTGGGTTAAAACTCGAGACATCAATGTTTGTAAACATTGAGATGTTTGTAAACATTGTAATATACGTTTTCTATTGAAGATTCCAAAGTGAAAACAATGCATTCCTTCGTTAGTTTATTTTTAATGAAAGGAAAATTAAAATCGTGATTTATGATTCCAAAAGTGAAGAATTTATATATATTAAAATTAACTTGTTCACATTTAGTTATGCAAACTAACTACAAATTATTGTGTTTGGTTATAGATATTATCTTATGAAGAGTGTTTGGATAAGAGTATATTAGAACTTAATAATATAATTTTAATTAAATAAAAAAATGAGATAAATTGCAAGCTTGACACCTAATATAATGGTTTATAATTATTTTTCTTTAATATCATGGTATATTAGTATTTAATCCTTTATTTCAAAAGAAAAGGAAAATATCTTTCATTTTTCCTAATTAATACACTTTTGGAATATATATTATTTTCAGTTCATAATTAGTTTTATGATTTTAATCTTGAATTTCTAAATATATATGTATATTATTATTTTTTTTGGCAAGTACATGATTTCGAAATATTTTGATTTTGGCAAGTTTATTATTATTTCAATGTGTTTGGCATTGAGACTAAAAGTAATCAACATTAGTTAATTAGGAAAAAATGTGTTTGACAATTAGTATAAAAAGGTTAATATAAATCAAAAAAGAAAAAAACTCAAAAAATTGTGGTGATGACACATAAGCAAAATGCTTCTCAAATAATATATAAGATGTAACAAGTTATCGATAAAACGAGAGACATAATCATACATTAAGAAAAAAGGTTTAGTTGCTAATTCCTTCGTTAAACGATCGGTCACTTGATTACTTTTGACGTGAAACCCATAGAACCTCTTTTCCTCCAATTTGGCTTGCCAAAACCGGATATCCATTATCAGATTGTGAAGCCCAAAATTTGTGTGAACTCCATGGAGTATATTTTCATATTATTAGAAGAGGACATGCGCTAAACTAGACACATGATATTTTTATGTCTTTTTTACTGAATTTTTGTATATAATATATACTAGAAAATTACCCGCGGGATAAAATGATTATCAAATAAAATCAATAGTTTTAGTTAAGAAAAAATTATGAAGTATAATTATACATAATCTAAGACCCAATTTATATATTTAAATTTTGCGATTATTTACATACAAATGTGTTCCACCCGTGAAATAATTAAACCAGTAAATTTCATTAATAATTATTTTTTACTTGTAGGAAGGTGCATTTATGAAAAATTAAAAACATCTACTTGTCAAACAAAACAACACATGTAATAATTTTTGTTATATATGTTAAAATTTTGTTTACATTTAATTCTATGATTTAAATCTATAATTTCAAAATATTTTAATTTTGGCAAGTTGAAAATTTCAAAATATTTTAATTTTGACAAGTTTAAAAAAATTCAAATGTATGAGTATTAAAGAATAAAATAAATAAATAAAAATAAAGAGAAGAAAAATTATAGTGATGATACATAAGCAAAGTGCTCATAAAATGCTAATATATAGAATTCTTTTGATATTGAGAAATACTATAAATTAACAATTTTTATATTTAATCCATAGGGTTGTGGGATCCGACAGATCGACTCATAACAATAAAAAATTATTCTAAACAGTGCCATATCCAAAAGTGAAAAGCAACTGGGACTCAGACCCAATAAAACCAACATGAGCTAACCGAAACTTAAACCATGATATAGAGTTATTGAGGGCCTAATTCTACTCTTGTCTCTCACTTGGAATCAAAAGCCATAAAAAACAGCTTCTTGAGGGCTTTCCTCATCAGACGAGGTAGATTATCCACTGAGCCCATCACCTCAAGCTTCCAGGGCTTCCGGGGAAGTTTCTTATATGAGAGACTTGTGACGAATTGTTTGACATCAAATAATTCAAACATCTTGTTCTTCTCTCCTGTTTCGGTTAAGAAAATGGGACACCTCGCGGCTGCGACACTTGACAACATGAGGGCAAAAAAAAAACAATTAACATCTAGTTGTCTGTGAGAACACATGACAAGATTTTTGTTATAAAAATTAGAAAAATTGTAAAAACTCAGAAGCTCATGTTGGAAGACTAACGAGCTGAGAGCACCGCAGGCCTTTTTGTTGCCTCTTATATTAGTGAGAATGACAGATACAGCATGGAAACTTTGCTTGAATGCTTGTGCTTGAACAGATGCAGCTTGACCAATACGACTATCTAAGACCAATATAACAAGGTCTGGTTTCTGTTAAGATGTGTTTGTTAGTACCTAGGGAAAACAAAAATCTAAGAGACCAAGCATAAAAACAGACCATTATTTTGGCAATTTGGCGCATTTCTTCAAACAATGAAGTATAGTGTTTGTGGCGGCTATTGGTGTCTACAATTATGAGATCACAATTAGCCCTCCTGAACATTTCAATTCCTTGGCTCGCAACCTTTCACCACAAAAAAAATCACGTTTTCCGACGGTTTTAAATCGTTTCTATCTCGTCGGAAATGGAAATCCGTCGGAAATTTCCGACGAATCTTGGTAAAACGAAAATCTGTCGGAAATCTGTCGTAATAAGGTTTCCGATGAATTTCCGACGGATTTCCGATTTTTTTATAAAAAAAAAAATTTTCCGGCGGAGTCGCTTCTTCTATAACATTAGGGTATATCCGTCGGATTTCCCTAATTTTATACCACCAAAACACATCGACTTTAGCGAGATGGGCGGGAATGCGTTAATAAAAACGCAATCCGTCGGATACGGTATACCGTATACCGTATCCGGTATACGGATACGGTATCCGTCGGAAATCCGGTATACGGATACGGTATCCGTCGGAAATCCGATATACAGATATGGTATACCGGATATCCGTATATGGTATACTGTATCCGTCGGAAATTTCCGACGGATTGCGTTTTTTTTTATTCATCGGAAATCTATCGGAAGTCCGACGGAAATTTCCGACAGATATTACGTCCGTCGGAAATGCCATCGGAAAAGTCATTGTTTTCTTGTAGTGGTTGGAGGGTTTATCTCCATGTAGCTGAAAAGTAAAGCAACCGTTGAAATTGTTTATTCTAGAAAAGAAAATTATTATCTAGTATTTGTAATAAAAAAACTGAAATGAACTGAACAAAAACCAAGCTAGCTAGATCACAACCGAACTTAGTTCTGTTGTAGCTTCCGTAAACAGGGACTTTAGCTTTGCCAGCCAACACTACAAGAAAACAGTTTTTTCGCGACTGTCTATTTAGTTGCAAAGTAGTCGCGAATTTGCTTTTTGCGACTACTTAGCGACTAAAAATGGTAGTGTCTAATATTTGGTCGCTAATTTTTTTAGTCGCTAATTAGTCGCTATTTTGCGACTAATTTGCTACCAATAATATTTCTAAAAATTTAGTAGCAATTTAGTCGCAAAAATTTAGCGACTATGTTGCGACTAATTTGCTACCAATAATATTTCTAAAATTTTAGTGGCAATTTAGTCGCAAAAATTTAGCGACTATGTTGCGACTAATTTGCTACTAATAATATTCCTAAAAATTTAGTCGCAAAATTTAGCGACTAATTAGCGACCCAAATGCGACTGTAATCCGTTTATAGCGACAAATATATAGATTATTTTGCGACTGAAATGAGACAAAATTGCGACTAATAAATTTAGTAAAAAAACAAAACCATGCTTTTTTTCCCTATTTGTAAATTTTGGTTTTGGTTTAAAATTTGGTTTGTAAAAAATAACTAGAAACTACTATTCAAACTACTAAAATGTTAATACAAAACAAAAAGTACTAAATAGTTGAGTTACAAACCAAAAACATAAAGATTGTACTAAAGTCTTAATACAAAGCACTTACAAACCAAAAACATAAATATTGTTTGAAATTACAGTGACTTAAGAAGTTGTGGATTGAGTTGGAGTTGTGGATTCAGTTGGAGGATCAGTTGGGGCAGCAGTTGGAGGATCAGTTGGGGCAGTTTGGGAAGCTAGGTAGGCAAGATAACCCTTGTCAGTTTGGCGATAGTACTTCTCCATCAGAGTCAACTCCTCACCCTTGGCCTTTTGTCTGGCTAGCTCATCTTCCAGGCGTTTGTCACGAGCTGCTTGTTCTTCAAGCTTGCGCTGGGTTTCCTGCAATTGTTGTTGCATCGAGACATAAGACAAGGAAGAGTTACCTCCTTCGTACTTGCGCATCTTGCTGAAGTGAGTCTCATTGAGGTTTCCAATGCCATAAACGTAGCCTCTCTTATCCACATTTGATGCCTAGGAGACGGAAAAAAAAATTACAACAGTTACCAATTAGAAGAACAAACAGTTAGAAAGTACTTACCCACCATTCACGTTCTGCTCATACGTCTCTGCGATCTTCTTTGCCTTCCTATCTACATAAGTTCCATCTGGTTTTGTGTGAGTTCTCAAGAAAACTTCGCTGATACTAACGGGTCTTCCCAACTCCGCTTCCTGAAAATGTAATGAAAATAAAATAAACAGTCAACGAAAAAAATCAGGAATCAAGAAACTGTTCAAAGAACACTCTCGATGGATCATCATATAGCTATCTAACATCATGTATCAATGTGAGTAAAAGATAACAGTAAACAGTTGAATATTGACTATCTTTAAGAATACAGCCTAATCAAAGTTAAGTTATGTTTCAGCAGTTGGAAAAAAAACAAGTGATGTTAAGGATAAGGATATTAGGCTGCAACATACGAAACAAGTTATTGATCATGTTAACATTTGCATATAATGTATGTGATTGGTATAAAGATAAGCAAAAACCCTATAATCTAGTTGGTTAAAACCTCAGATGTGAAGAGTGATTGGTAAATTACCATTTCTAGGTGGATTTGGTTAAAAGAATTTTGCCCAGTGAAGTTCCTGTGAGGACCAAGACCGCGAATTCGAGGAACCATCGCTCTGCTCGGTGCGGAGGCACACAACTCCAGCTGTAGTACGCAGCATCGAATTTTTGTGTGAAGATCTTTGTAATCTTCCGGACCAAATTGGAACCGTCACGACCAAACCTACACAGGAAAAGCAACAAGCAGATTAAGTTTTGGAACTAACAAACACACAAGAGCAAACAAGCAGATTAAGTTTCCGAACCATAAATTCACAACCGATTCTCTGATTTCAAGCTTTAGAAGTAATTTTATCAAATCATTTCCCTAGAGAATCAAACATCATGTGACAAAGTATAAAAAGAGAATCAGAGAACTAAACTAATATTTTGGGAAATACATAATTCATTTAAGTTTTATTAACATCAAAAGTTGTAAGATTATAATACAGTAAGACAACATTATGCCAAAAGTTTTCACTCATCAAAAGTGAAACACTCATCAAGCAAACACTCAAACACAGAACAAAACAAACTAAACTTTTACATGTATAATTTAAGCAAGAAATCAAACAATGAAACTTATAGAGGGATATTTGACCTGTGGAATTTGAAGATCTTCGCCGTTGAGGTATCTGAGGTTCAGGGTTTGGAGAGCTTGGTGGTGGAGTCATCTGACCTGCAAACATGATAAGAAGATTGAAGTTACACAAATCAAGTCATATAAAATCAGAGTATTAAACTGGAATCTCTAGGAAATGCACAAGAAGAGATCTGTGGTTGACGCGATGAGATGGTCTGGAAAAGGCGGTGGGTAGTCGCGGACATTAAGATGAGCTTGAACAAGCGGTGGCGGAGAGGGGTTCGGCGTGGGAGTGATTATGTACTGAGGTGGGAGCTGCGACGGAGTTGCGTGTCTCGCCGAAGAAGAAGGAGTGAAGCCGCCTACTGGTCTCAAAGAAGATGGGTGGATCGGTGTGGTTCCGGTGGGTATTCGTTGAGAGGCGACAAAACCACCTCGTCCTCGTCCTCGACCTCGTCCTGGTCTCTTTGCCATTTCTGAGAATCAAAGTTAGGGTTTTGATTTGCAGAGATAGAGAATCGAGAGATGGCCTCGTACAAATCAATGGCAAGTCGAATCTAGACTTCCAGTTGTCTTTGGTCTTTCCTAGGACGTTTAATATGGTGTTCATGATGTTGTCGAAGAAATTCTTTTCAAAATGCATGACGTCTAGATTATGCCGAAGTAGATGGTCTTTCCAGTAAGGCAAATCCCAGAAAATACTTTTCTTGTGCCAATTGTGATATTCCCCACAACCGTCGACGGGGTGATGCCATTACCCCCACATTCTGGAGTGCGCTCTGCACCAAAATCATGTAACTGTTCCAACATGCTGCGACCATCTATCTCAGGAGGTGGACCATGAAACACTTGTACATTCGTCTTGAAATGTCTTCTAGACCGACGATATGGATGATTTTCCGGCAAAAAACACCTATGGCAATCAAACCATGAAGTCTTCCTGCCGAGCTGCAATTGGAAAGCTGAAGTATTGTCTTGGCAATAAGGGCACGCCAATCTTCCATGCGTTGTCCATCCAGATAACATACCGTACGCTGGAAAATCGCTTATGGTCCACATAAGAACCGCACGCATGTTGAAATTCTGCTGCACTGAAACATCATATGTCGTAACACCATGCTCCCACAACATCTGCAACTCACAGATCAATGGTTGGAGGAATATATCGAGTGACCATTTTGGATGATCTGGCTCGGGAACTAGAATTGAGAGAAACAGGAACTCTCGCCGCATGCACATAGATGGAGGCAAATTGTAAGGTGTTACGATGACCGGCCACAAAGAATATTTTCTTCCATGCTTTCCAAATGGGTTGAAACCATCAGTGGATAAGCCTATGTATACATTCCGTCGTTCATATACAAAATCTGGATATACGGATTGAAAGTGTTTCCACGCTTCCGCGTCAGAAGGATGCGTGATATCTCCATGTTGACTATGCTCTACATGCCATCTCATAGCCTTTGTTATGCGGTCTGATTCGTACAACCTCTTCAACCTCTCCGTTAAGGGTAAATACCGCATCTGTTTGAATGGAATCTTCACCCTGGCACTTGTCTCCTGGAACCGGGGTTTGTGGCAAAATTTACATTTCTTTCGGTTCTCGTCCTCTCTCCAGTATATCATACAGTTGTCAATGCACACATCTATAACCTGGTAGGGCAAACCAAGACCAGCAACAAGTTTTTGGATCTCGTAGTATGATCCGGGGGCCAGATTATCTTCTGGCAAAATATCTTTCACGAACTCGGCGAATGCATCAACACATTCTTCGGACAAATTGTGATCAGTCTTTATGTTCATCATCCTAGTAGCAGACGATAATGGTGAATGACCCTCCTTATAACCGCTGTATAGTGGTTGCTTTGATGCGTCTAACATATCAAAAAACTTTCGAGATTCTAAATTAGGCTCTTCAACCCTATCACCCTCATACCCACCCAACTGCAAATTCTCTCTAAACGCATCGTTAACCATCGTAACCGTACTTACCCCAACATCTACTTCCGCTGTAGGTTCCCCTACGCTATCCGGAAAATAAGGTTCATTGCTACTAGTACTACCATATTCATAATTCCTTTCTCCATGTAAATATCAAACCTTATATCCCGGCCTAAAACCATATCTATATAAGTGAGTCCAAACATTATGAACGGCAACACTAATTCTATTACAGCAATTAGAACAAGGACATTTGATATCCTGACCTTTTTTGGCTGCTTCTACATTACTGGGTAAATTCATGAACTCCCATAATCCTTGAGCGTACTCGTCCCTTAATAAGTTCGAGCCCTCATTCGTCATTGGCTCGTCCATCCATGCCCGAAAATATGAACTCATCTTTATAGTTTTTTTTTTCTCAAAATTTTGTTATGATGAAATGAAGCATTCTGCAAACTTATGTAAAATGGATTTCCGTCGGAATTCCGTCAATACCTCCGACATAACACCCCACCCATCCCATCGGCCACCGCAGACGATATGGCAACCACTCAAACTCTGCCGACATCAGAAACCGTCGGAATGCCGTCGGAAATCCGTTCTTAATTTCGACAGATTTTGTCCGTCGGAAACACGTCCGATCAATCAAACGTTGCCGACATCGGAAAGTCCGAATTCCGTCGGTAATCTGTCGCAATGCCGTCGGAAACTGACGATAGATCATTGCCGTCTGTATTCCGTCGGTATTTTTCGACGGAATTCCAACGGAATGTCGACCTCGTGGATTTCCGTCGGAATAATTTGACGGATTTCCGACGGAACGATTTTGGTCGGTAGTCCGTCGGAAAGCCGTCAGATGTGGCAGACAGAATTCCGACGGAAAAAAAATTCCGTCGGAAAACTGCATGTTTTCTTGTAGTGCAAGCAGACCCCGTGAGATCTGTATGAAGCAAATTTTCAGAGTGACCTCATCTAAGAGGGTGGCTTTGCGCATCCGCTGCATGGAGTGGCTTATCTGATCACGTGGTCCATCATCAAACACCACCATCCCGTTTTTTTTTTTTTTATCTAAGGTTGGTTATCATGCAAACAGAGAACATTTATATCAGATCATCAAACAGCATCTTTTGTATTTACATATTTCTACCAAGGGAAATTTACTTATAAAGAAACAAAACAATAGATAAAGGAATCAATCAGTGACAAAGAAAGGAGATATTCAAACAAATAGACTGATTCGTCAAAGGGGTAAAATTATAAGCATACTCCAACACAGAAATCGAGCGATAGGTACTTTACCTTCCTTGCAATAACTTCTCCGGAAGATAGAAGTAGGCAAATTATCGACGGCTTCTTTTTTGAGATTTTCTCTACGGCTTATTCTTTCTCTTCTTCCGCCTTCATCAATATACAATATACTGTATAAGATTAAATATGGATTCAGAACTATTATGCGACCAATTACATATTTCTTTTCTTTTTTAATTTTTTTTCACATTCAATCATTTCTATATTAATTATCAGGAAAATATGAATTTATGCAAAACACAATATATTTTTTTTATTATTATTTAGTTAAAAAAATAAGGAAACTCTTATTTAGAGTAGTTTCTATTATTTTGTTGCTTAATAAGAAATTAAGGCATAATTATTTTTTACTAAATTTATTATTTTGGGTAATTTCTATTATTTTGTTGCCTATTTTGGCGATGAATTTTCTTTTGGCAGATATAAATTTTTTTCTTCTTTTTTTAGTTTTTAGTAAGTTACCTTGAGAATTTATGTTAAACATTGGCATGGACAAATAGCATCGGGTTTATTCATCATCTTCTTCAATGTTACGTTGTTGATCATCTTAGAGAATGATTTCATGCTGGAAATTTGGAAAGGCGCAAGTATAGAGCTGTCAAACGGGCTGGCCCGCGCCCAAACGGGCCACCTGCGGCGGATTTTTTGTTCTTTGCGGACCAATGCGGGCCGGCCCGCTAGGACCGCGGTTTTAAATTACATGTCCAAGCATGCCCTGCATTATTCGACGGGTTTGCGGGTTAGCCCGCGGGCAAAATATTTATGTGTTTAAATTTTATGATTTTTCATAACATATGTTTTTTTTTTATTGTTTAGATTATATATTTTCAATTATTAGATACCAATCTCGCATATGTTAATTATTTTCAATTATTTTCAAGTTATTGAAATTTCAAATCTAACGACCTTAGTTCACAACATATGTTAATTATGTCAACAAGAAATAAAAAAAACATTAAATTTTAGTTCACTTATTAATCAATCTATACACTCAGTAAAACTACAAAATATTAAAAGAATCATGTGGTCGTGTTATATCCATGAAGAATCACTTTGGTATTAACATTTTAAGAAAACAAATATTGAACAAGTGAGCTACAAAGAAAAAAACGTGAATCTCTTAACTCGAATCACTAAAACAATTGACCATGACAAATTTCAAGATTTGGTTGAAATAGAAATCGTGACTTTTAAATTTGTTTCTGGATTTGAATTTGATTATGAGTTTTAGTTCTCTAATTTTGAATTTGATCTTGATTTTTTAATTTATTTTTGTGAGTAGAGATTCTTGAGTTTTTTTTATAGAAAAAACATAGAAGTAAAGATATTATTTTATTTTAAAACTTTCATGATACTTTTAAAACTTTTTACCTAAGCCAAAAGATTGATAATTTTGTTTTAGTTTTGTGTCTAGCGGGCTACCCGCAAACCCGCAAATCCGCAACGGATAAACCCGTTTAATCCGCAAACTGTAGCGGATCAACCCGTGAAGCCCGCTTTTAAATGGGCTTAGAAAATGTTGTCCAAACCCGCACCGTGTCGGGCCTACTTGGGCATGGCCTACGGATCATAGACCCGTTTGACAGCTCTAGTCATAATGCTATATAGAGCGTAGAGAGTAGAGAACCCAAAAGAAAAAGGAAATAAAAGGAAGTTTCCTTCGGTCCCAAGTTTCACTCATTGGTCATCAAAACAAAAATTCAGGTTAGACTCAAAACGACGTCGTGAGATTCAGACAGTATTTCCAATTTGGCGATATGGGTTATTTTGTAGAGTTTTGGGTACATTGTAGCATTTATTAGAAATACATGGGTTTTATCCAAAAAATTATTACAAGAGCCAATAGGCAGATGGAGTGAAAACAATTTCACTTCCCAAGGATTACTGGAGCATTTGAATCTTACAAAAAAACCGTTCTGATTACCTGTGGCACAGGACAAGGTAGCTATTCGGATAACTCTATTTCCTGATATATTAATTAACAACATACAATCTACACTAACAAGTAACAATCATCATTTCTTGTATAGTACAAAATATAGATGAGCAAGCATAGGTTTTTTTTTAAAAAGGACTCCTTTGTATAATCTAAAATTAATCATAAATTCTTGGAATGTAACACATTACATAAGCAAGCAATCTTGAGCAAGTTCACTTGTAAATCTACTAAATATAAGGGTAAAATAATCAGAGATTCACACGGTTTCATGCAACCGCTTTGCCCATCTTCTGGCCATAAAAGGATCATGATACTCCCAAGTCTCAGAACTAATAATGTTCATATAGTCATCACCACTCCCACTTGCAGCTTCAAAATCATCACTTTCAAACCCTTCCTTATCACCAAACCTCAATGTTGTCTCCCCTTTTATCCTCATACACTCATCATTGTCGTCTCCTTCAACATAGCTATAGCAAATACCAACATTTTCATGAACACCAAGATCAAGCAACACTTGTCTCTCTTCACCTCCTCTCAACTCACCTATTCTAACAATCTTCCCTTCAATACTGATCCGCAGTTGAATATCTCTCACTACTCCTCCCAATACATTTTCTAAAAACTCTTCCAACTTATCATTCATCACAAAACCATTCCAAGTCTCATTACAAAATCCCACATGATACCTATGGACCATTACACCCATCTGCATCATACTGCTTGGATAATACGATCTTCTCATCGGACTACTAGAGATATGTAGAACGCTGCAATGTGGATTCTTGTACGCACGATCTTTAAGTACTTTAATACCTTTAAGAATACCTTGAGAAGGGTCAGTTTGTCCCATATAGAAGAGACGGTCAATCACACGCAGAGCCGCTTGCTTTCCACTTGATGTCATTCGCCTTAGAGCAAACACACGTGCCGCTACACACGAGTAAGTGACTATGGCTAGACGGTCAACTGGTCGGAGGGAGAAGATTACCAATATCATTGCCTGCTTGAGAAGATGCAAATGTGTCCCTCTAGGACTCACAACTAAAACCAAGTCAATGGGTGTTCGGTTTGTCAGTTTCACCGAGAGATAGGCGTTTCGACACATTTGTAATGGAGGATATGGACTTTGGTGAAGGCGTGGCGATTGGAAGTAGCATGGATGAGTTACAAAGTTTGGAGAGACTGTGAGAGGGCTTAAAGAGAAATCTAGACGAGGGTGGCTGGTGGAATGAGAAGAGTCTATAGGATCATCATCGTTGTAACGAGCAGAGCGGAGGAATGAGCATCTATGGACGCGGAAAGTGGCAATGGAATCATCAAGAATGCGAAGAACAGGGTCTTCTAGTTGACGCCCGGACAGTTGAGGAAAGGAGAGCAGAGGGAGATGGGTCCAATGGGCGCGGCAAATCGGACAAGTGACACTTCCATGATGCACATTCGAAGCAATGCACGAAAAATGGAAAGAATGAGAGCATTGTCCAGTGAACATATTATCATCACAGAGACTCAGAAGTTCTAAACAAATAGCACACAAGATCTGCTGCTGCAACAAAGACAAACCCCCACATATCCATGAGAAATGGAAAATCCGGTTGCTAAATATGAACAAACGAGTTAAGCATAAACGAAAGTAGTGAAAATGTGAGTGTTGATACCGTAGAAGGAGAATGAGTGTTGCTAGTAGACTCTGATTTATCAATGGATTCTTCATGGTGATGAGGCAGAGAGCAAATTTCTTGTTTTACAATGGAGGTAGATCCACAAGAATTCTGTTTCACATGAAAAGATAGTAGCTTTGTCAGTGACAACCACACATGTATCGTTGAGAAATCATTTACACACAAAAAAAGGAAAGCAAAAGATAGGAAAGAGGAAGGAAGAAAAGCATACCGGAGGTAGTAGGAGAGAAAGAGACCGAGAAGCAACCAACACTAACTGCTTTGCGGCTTTCCTCATTGCCGAAGTTGTGCTTCGTCCCATTCCCATGAGGAGGCAAAGAGAGAAGGAAATGGCTCGACTGTTCCAAGATAGTAGAGGCCAACATAACAATTCATACCTCAAGTATTAATATATAGACGTTAAGGAGAATGAGTAAAGGTTGCGTTTTTCAAAGAAAAACAATCTGACCAGACTCTTTAGCTTTTTGACTGCTCTTTCTTCTTGTAATCATGTAAAGAAGAGCTAAAGAAGCGCACAATTTTTTTCAAATTTAAAAGAAAAAAAAAATATCTTAGACAAGATTGGACCCACACATTCTTTTATGCTACAAAGCATCTTCCTTGAATATAAAATACATATTTTTTGTCAATGTGTTCCTATCTTATTCATATCCACCACAAAACATTCACACCTTCCTCCATAACTCCATACTTTATTTTATATGATTTACTAACAATTTTAGAAATAACAAACCTCTTTGCTTTATGTTGTCATAAGTTACAATTTCCTCCAGCTTTTTCATCTAGTTGTGATGAGAATATAGACCTTTTTATAGCAATAGTTAAGGGACAACACTGATAAAGAAGGCTTATTAAGTCATTACTAGGAAGTCTAGTACCAAAATCATGCTCAACTTTTATTTAGCTTCTAAGTACATGAAAACGAACTGGGGTCTTGAGGATCAAACTCCATTCATGATAGCAAGATACAATGCCTCCTCTATAAAACGATTCTTGTAATAATCTGAAGGAATCTCTTGACTCAGAGAAAACAGAGCGAAAAATATCAATTTTTATTAATTTGATTTTGGGCTTTTTGAAAGCCCATTTAAGACTCAAAAGACGTGTCGACATCTGCGCGGCTGCACGTGCCACGTCTCCATCAACTTCCGAGCCCGATGAATAATATTTAATCAGACTCAGACCACTTTCTTCTCGACGTTGACCTCAAAATGACCGACGCAATCAACGTCAGGAAGCTCCCGTCTCTCTCCGGCGACCTCCATCACCACCAGAACCCTCTCGAAGCAAATTCCTACTTCCACCCTTCCTCCAATGGCTTCTACATCAATCCTTCCGACGTCGTCCTCGCTCAGGTCGTCTACGATCTCTCCGCCGAATCTCAATCACACGTAGCCTACCACAGAGCTGGACCTCGCCGCGAGATCCTATACGATCCATCGGCTGTTAAAGCGGCGATCGTGACTTGCGGCGGATTGTGCCCTGGTATGAACACGGTCATAAGAGAACTCGTCGTTGGTCTATGGGAGCTTTACGGTGTGAGGCAGATTTATGGGATTCCTGCTGGTTACAGAGGCTTTTACTCCATGGAACCCGTCGAGTTAAATCCAAAGCTTGTTCATGATTGGCATAAGAAAGGCGGTACAGTCCTCGCTACTTCTCGTGGTGGCTTCAATCTCGAGAAAATCGTCGATGCCATTCAACTCAACGGTTACAATCAGGTCTGTGATGATCTTATTTCCGATTTGAATCGTGCTCTTGCTTAGTTGCTTTTGATTTCATGTTGAAGTTAATAGGAACGTGTTTAGGTAGTTTAAGTTTGCTCTTTTGGGTCATTAGGTGTATATAATAGGAGGAGACGGCACACTGCGTGGGGCTGTGGCGATCTTTAAGGAAATTAGTCGGAGGAAACTGGAGGTGGGAGTCACGGGTATTCCTAAAACCGTGGACAACGATGTCGGAGTTATTGATAAATCATTCGGGTTTCAAACGGCGGTAGAGATGGCTCAGGAAGCTATATCTGCTGCTCACGTGGAGGCTCAGAGCGCGGTCAATGGGATTGGATTAGTGAAGCTGATGGGTAGAAGTACTGGCCACATTGCATTACATTCCACTCTTAGCAGCCGTGATGTGGATTGTTGTTTGATCCCGGAGATGAGTTTCTTCCTTGAAGGCAAAGGAGGGCTTTTTGAGTTTCTGGAGCAGAGGCTTAAAGAACGCGGGCATGCCGTACTTGTTGTAGCTGAAGGTGCAGGACAAGAGATTATCCCAAGAACCGAATCGCAGAAACAAGAGCAGGATGAATCTGGCAACGCGGTTTTCTTGGATGTGGGTGCTTGGTTGAAGTCAGCGCTCAATGAATGGTGGAAGCGGGAGCATCCAGGCGAGTTGTTCACGGTCAAGTATATCGATCCGACTTACATGATAAGAGCTGTACCTGCAAATGCTACGGATAACTTGTATTGTACGCTGTTGGCACATTCGGCAATCCATGGAGTCATGGCTGGTTTCACAGGGTTTGTGCCTGGTCCGATCAATGGGAACTATGCTTATATCCCCTTAGAGGAGGTGGCACAGACTAAAAATGAAGTGAACACAAGTGACCCCAAGTGGGCGTGGGTGCGCTCAATCACAAACCAGCCTGATTTTGAAACGAAGAATAATGGGCAAACACTGTGAGACCCTTTGAGAAGATTAGATGCTGTGAAGAATGAGAGAGTGAAGCGAAGATCTTGTAAGCTTTTAATAGTTTCATAACAATGCTGCGATTTTAGTTTGCGTGATTCAGTGGTATTTGCCAGAGATTTGCTATATATATATGTATGTCTTTATCTTAGTAACAGTAATTGTCAACATGGGAGCAACTGAAGGAGATTTGAGTTACGAACAATGCTTGATTTCTGGGGGTGCAGGTTAGAGTAATGGGCAAAAAGGTGAAACAAAGATGAGATCTTTAAACTTTCTGTATTAATAAGCACATTACTACATATCATCCCATGGTTCATGGTAGTTGCAGAATCGCTTTCTTGAGCATATAAGCGGAAGAAGAATGCTTGGCAGGAGCTTGAGCTCTGCACCATATAAATGCAGATTATGCCACTTGACCATCTACAATCATGATCAATTCTTTTCAAAAAGAAAAATGGACCAGAAATCTGGTTTATGCAAACAAGAGACTGATTTCTGTGGCCTAACACGTTTTATCCACTACCTGTCTCTACTTATATGATGCTTATGCTCTGAGCCTGTTCCTCTCTGCACTATCTTCATAGGGTCTGTACTGGATCTGATTTTTCCTTCCCTTCTGCTTCCTCCCTCAAGTATGTTCTTAGCTTTCCCTATAGAAGGTGTTTCATCTGGACCTAGGTGAAGCTTGTGCATCATGCTCTGTTCCTCCATGGGCGTTTGTTTACCTCTTGAAACGAACTCTTGGCTAACTGATTGACTTGATGCTCCTTTGGAACTGCTCTCTTGGTCGAAGAAGAGGGCTTGCACGACCATTCTTAATGGCATCCTCTCATTTTTCACAGCGTGTGCACGTACCTCTGAAGACAATTTCTGGCAGTCGAGACTTCTGCATATTCGTTTTTTCTCTTCTTTGCTTATCTCGGGATGGCCCTGCCATGTAACCAACATTTTTCAGTTCCAAGTACCGTATGCATTTTCTATGCATAATATTCTGCAGGTTAGAGCATCTGATACCTTGAGATATGTGTTGATTGCTTTGTAAAGTCTGTCGTGGCTCTCCCGTGCGATGTCAGGCACTGCTTCAGCAAGAGAAACGAATTTGTCAACTGGCATGTGGACATCTTGTGCGACTGCGTGGAGATAGGAGTCAATAAGCTTTGCCACCTTCCGGATTGAATGCTGCAACTGACTGTTACTAGAAAGATGCGAAGAAGATTGTCTTCGCCAAAGCACTAAAAAGCTCTCAAGAACTGCAGCAACCAAATCGGTATCATAGCGATGGAGATGAGAGGATGGGTGCGAAGGCAACAAGAGGTCAACTACCGTAGCCTCTTCGAGTTGCAGACCAGCTTTTCTAATCAACTCAGTTTTTGTCGTGAGAGAAGCTCCCACGTAACTCGCTATACTAACAAGTCTCAACAAGAAACCCTCTGAAACCGACCCTTTATCTGCAGGAATCATATTCACAACTGTGTTAACAACACGCCGATGCCTTTCCAGTACTGCTTCGTTTTCTTTAACAGAGAAACCTGAATGGCTATTCGATTTGAAGTATGGTAACCAACGGCAAGTGTATACATGTAAAGCTTCACCGATGAGCTGAGGCAGCAGCGTGAAGCTTGACCTGGCTGCTGTAATGACACAGCGGAATAAGTCTAAGTCAAGGTCTGATATGTCCTCGGTCCACCAGTCTCTTGGAACAGAGCGGTGCTGTTTCTTTTCGTAGCCTGGTCTGGTGTATGTATGAGACCAGGAGACCTGCAAAAACGAAACGAAAGATTCAAACCGATGTTGTGCAAGAACATCAATCCGGGGACTCAAAAGTGGGAAAATAAACAAAACCTCTGCAGTAGGAGTGAGGATCTTCTCCACAATTGAATCTATACACTTTCTTGTAATTCCAAGATTTTCACACCATTCTGGCAATTTAGCAGTGGATTGCAAAGTGACAATAGAGTCTTTCCAGCCTTGGAGAACGCAGGAATGGAAAAAAGATTCAAGCTTTGGAAACAGATTTCCTTTCTCAACGGAATCAGACATCCGAAGAAACTTCGATGCGCATAGGGCACTCACGAGGTTATGAGCACCGAGATTGATGGTGATTCCATAGCAGAACTTAGCACACAGCTCAAACGCATCGGCTCCTCCAGGAATGTCATTGAGCTCTATGGTAACACTATCAGACTCTTCTGAATCTGTGCAAAGCCTTCTTAAAAGCCCACATTTTGGAACAAGAGGAGACTGCAGACGAAAATGGAAACCAATTATATAACATGTATTCTTTCTTATGTATATGTGTAAAATCAATGGAAACATTACTCTGTGGAGATGATAAGTGGTGTTGTTGATTCTTATAACGAGATCGTTGGGTGTGTCGGTAATCAAAAACCTGCAGTGTAAAATAGCTTATCAGAGAGATGTGATTTGGGAGAATATAGAGGCCACAGAGGTAGATGAACAAAAGAAACCTTGAAGCTTCTTGAGTGTAGAAAGTGTCTGGCTTTGTTCCGATTTTCATAAACTTCATCTTTGGACTTCTCTTGCTTCAAGGGGAATCTATCTATGATGAGAAAGTGATCAAAAACTTTAAGTAAAAAGGAAGAGGATTTAAATATTCAGCTGTATTGCTAAATGATAGAATCACACATGTAGTTTATGATACAATTCTGAAATCTCCAAAAGAAAGAAAAAAAAAAGCAAAAAGGTGATGATTAATTTACCATAAAACTGGTGTGCTCAAAGGTTGATGATATGTGAGAGGAGGAAGAAGAGATAAAGAGAGAGATGTGAAATGGTAATGATCAAATTGGCAAAAAGTGTTAGTGAAATGAAATTAAATCCAAAGAGAGAGAGAAAGAGAGAGTTGAATGGTAACAACAAGGGTCCAGGCCTAGTCACTTGTTGCTCCCCGCATGGACTCAGTCTCCAAATGGTGTCTGATATGTAATTTCTATCATACTTATTTTGGTTTGAAAATGAAATCCAGACACACACACATAAGTTAATGCAAAGCTAGCTACAAGTTGAAGTTTGTGACTATATCAGAGTTAAGATCAAAATTAAAGCAAGAAAGATGAATGGAGGTAGATTGTGTAGTAGTATAAAAAGGCTTGAGGTGGGCAAGTAAGTGTAATCACAACCAAAATTAAAAAGACAGACACAAGTGTCCTTCATGCATTCCATCTTTTTGGCACAAAGAAAACAACTTCTCACCAAACATAAAGAAATTGAAAATACAAAAGTGGTCTTCCACCTTTCCCTACTAGAATTTAATTTACAAGTGAGTTTACTCTAAATTATAAATACAATGGACCACACTAGGAACTCCAAAGGCACATCTATCTTCTTTCTTCTATATATTATTTATTTGCAATAAAGCAAAGATGCATGGATGGATCCCTAGACCATACCTTCCCTCTTCAGTCTTAGCTTAAAGCATCAGAACCAAATTAGCAAGTGTTTTGCTGGTTGTCCATTTTTCCCCCAATGGAATCTCTGTTGTTGTGGGGGAGGGGGAAGTCAACCCACATCATTAGTGTGCTATTTTAATAATGCAAAAAAAGCATAAAGTGAACAAGAATGGGAAGAGATGTATTCGAGTGCAAATGTCCTCTTCTGATGGAATTGGTCTGCCTTGAGGAGAGACAATTCTAAGTCAGTAATAGTCAAATCCAATGCACTCCATTTCCTCCACTGGCCCTACTCTCCACACTGTAATCACTATCTATCTAGGGAGTAGCCAAACTAAAATGATCAGGGTTCTTACTTATGTAACACAAAACAATGGGCCTTGGGCTTAGAGCTCTATTTGCTTGCTCCTAAAGAAGAAACAACATAACCAATTGCCTTGGAATGTGATGTAGACATTAGAGAAGAAGAGTAGCTGCTCAAAATCATCAGTCAGTCGCCAAACAGATCGTCGTTATCGTCTTCTTTATCAACCCTTCCGCTTTGAGTTTCTTCTTTACCTTTAGCTGCTGGTTCACTCACAGAAGCCCATGACGTACCAACCGCTTTGGTAAGCGAATCAAAGCCGTAAAGATCATCATAAATCCCCCCTTTAGGACCTCCTTTTATCATCTTCATTGCTTCTTGGAGTCTATCAGTCACACCTCTAGTGGTTCCTGTAAATGGTTTCTCATCCTTCCCTTTGCCTTTGGGAATCAACGTCACTTGCACGAGTGATTCGTATTTACCAACTAAGCTCCCTTCTTTAACACCAATCGGACCAGGCTCTGTCTCCACGTCTGCACCGTCTGATATCCCAACAACCTCAGCTAGCTCTCCTCCTAATTGATCCCTGAAGCTCACTCGTACTTTCTTCTTCACTCTCTTACTCACCACCCCAAATTCTGATCCATCCTTGTCTTGTTTCCTTTTCCCTAGCATACACCCTGATTCTCCATTACTCAAACCATATCGATTGAGCAATGTATTGTACGCAACAACAGCTTCCTCGTCAGACGCGTCAGGAGGCGGTGGTAGCTTAATCTCGTCCCGAGGCGGAGGCCGAGTAAAGAGAGCCTCACTGTTCTTCCTCAGAATGTAGATTCTTGTCGAAGCAGCAAACCGTAACGACTGCCCTACTTCAAGCTCTACAGGACTATCTTTCACCAATCTCTCATTTGCAACAAACGTACCATGAGCTGATCCCAAGTCAATCACAAAGATACTACAACACCAACAAATAACCCAAAAAGAGAGTCCTTTCAATGTCTAGATACAAGAATAGCCAAAGGAAGTAGTAGTAGTACAACAACAAAAAAGAGACTCATTTACAAGAGTGGCCGAAGCAAATACGAGTAGTGAATCCTAACCTGCCGTTCTTGTGTGGAACTACGGCTGCGTGCTGACGAGAAACAGATTGATGATCAAGCACGAAATCACAAGTCTGATGTTGTCTTCCAAAGATATGTCTCCGTTTATTAAGATGAATCCGATCAAGGATCTGGCCGTATTTTACAACATCCAGAGAGTATACACCGGCACGAGGCTCAATTGCCCAATCAGGTGGATGCCAATTTGATTGGCTCTCTCCGATCTGAGCTTGACTCGTCGTCAATGGCTCCGGAGACAAATGCGGCGGCTTTTTCTTCGCGGGAGGAGGATTTGCCGAGACTGAAAAGGGTTCCGAAGTTTGTGATTTCTTAAACCTCTCAAGACCTGATCTTCCATACATTCTCTCTGCAACTTGAATTCAAAAACCCAAACCTTTACATCAACGAATTCAAATACTAGTTGCTGATGATGATGAAGATGGCTCAGACTAGGGTTTCTCTTCGTTGAATTCCGTTTATCTTACTCACAGAGAAAATAAATTTTCAAATTCAGTCCCTGTACTTATGGATTCTCCCGAATATAAGCCGTAGTTTCTTAACTTGCAATATGCCCCTGTATTTTTATTGGTTCACCAGTGAATTACTGAAATTCATAGTCTCACCACTCACTAATAGTGATAGTATGAGTTTTATTCAGTCTAATAGAACTTTCAAATTCAATCATGGATTTGCGAGAAAAGGATCTTCCCATTGATCAAATAATGTAGTCACAGACAAAGAGCATCAACAAGAAACTCAAATTGATATATCTTGGAAGAAAGATCAGAATGTCATGAAACAAATACAATAATAGCATCAGAAGAATGAGAATGAGGCAGGTTTATTCCCCCTGAGAAATCAGAAGCACTTAAAAGAAGAAGAATTACACTCAACAAGGAAGAAGAATCAAAGACATAACAGGAAATCTTGAGAGCTGAGACTAATGTCTCTTACTACTTCTGCCTCTTGTAGATCTTAGCCAAGAAGGATTTTAGTACTGCTTGGATTGCTTTACTTTGGTGAGCCTCAATCAATCCCGTCAGTTTCTCGTAGCTTTTGCTCTCATACTCCATGAACACTACCTACAATAATGTTCAAATCCAATTAGCAGAGAGAACAACATATATCACAAGATTATATCTCTGAGGTGCTCCACTAGTTTCAAACCTCGAGATCAAGCTCTTTATAGAGTTCCTTTACTTTAGCGACGTTTGCTGGGTCGGCTTTACCATAGTTCTCCTAAGATATCAGACCAAAACCTGTTTCAGGTTCCAAAATACACTTTTTGGAAAGAAGGAAAATGTATATAATTCTTACATATAATATCTTAGTTTGTTCTTCATTGCAGCGTTCCAATGCCTTAACCACCAACCAGGAACATTTGAAATCTTCTATATCCGTTCCTATCTGTTTTATAAAACGTTTCCAACATAGCTGAATCAAGTGAGCACAGTAGTAATACATTCAGATCAGCCTAAAAAAACATGAGTTTGAGGAAATACAAACCTTGCCAAGCGTCTCGGCATCAGCAAAACAATCCAGATAATCATCCTACACAAAAGGACACATATCAACTTCCTTCCTGACACTAGCCTATCATATATGTATAGAGCTCTCATGAATACTTATCAGCAAAAGTACCTGTACTTGGAAGTAGATTCCCATGTCAACAAGAACATTCTTCACATCAGTATGGTTTTCCAAATTCTCACCCGCCATAAGCAGGGCACAAGCAACCTGAGTTAGAAAAACACAGCTCATTACAATAGATCTAAAACAAATGGGATAACATGACTGCTTTTTACAATGAACAAAATAACTATGACTAGGGAGGGAGTGTGAGTATCCACACTCACAGGGAGATAAAATGAGTAATAAGCCGTTTTGTACTGGACAATACGCCGGTGACTACATGTTTCAAAACCATTTCATCAGTCAGAACATGTACTGCCTTTCATCTCATCAACCATTAGAAGAGACGATTCTTATATTATTATGACATGCCCCACACTTGACTTACATTGGCAAAGAGTACTTGGACAAATCCTTTTCGCCTTCGAAAGTGGTGATCAAATCTATCATCTGGCCACAAGCTGTTTGCAACTCTACCTAGACAACAAAATGATTACACTAATCTTATCCAATTGCTTAACTTGGGGAAAAAGAGCATAGATCTACCTAGGAAAATAGATGATTACCTCATTAAACAAATCAACAAGGTCGACATAGTAAGGCTTTCCACGGAAATGCTTTTTAAGAATCCTATGGATGTGATTACGCAGTAGAATCCCATCATTGATGGCAACCATACCAACCTGAAACAACATTTATTGTATTAACAGTATTAAACTCGAATGTTTCTTAATTTTGGAGGAGTAAAAGATACCTTAGGAACTCTGAACCAGCAAGGTTGACCACGGCGTGTGACAGAGTTATCCATAATGTCATCAAGCACAAGGAAATAAGCTTGAAGCTACAAAAGATGATTAAACAAAGTCATAAACGAAAGTATCTAGCTCTATGCAGAGAGATTTAAAAAGGTGGAATCTTTATCATACCCATTCGATACACCAACCAAGAGCACAAGAGAGGAAAACTTCTTCCTCGGTCATTTCTTTACCTTCATTCAAAAGCTTAAAGCTGTCAACAACTGATAGACCCCGATTAAGCTTCCCTGTAGAAGAAAATTAGTCAGTAGTTGTGAGAAAAGTGATCATTAAGATTGAGAGAAATAGAAACCTCCAGGAACATTGTAGTCCAGCATCTGCAATGAAAAAGAGCGAATCAGCATTGTCACAATACTGAAGAGAAGGAATTGATCAAGGATCTGAGATCTACCCGTTCGACCCAGAGACGGGATTCATCGGTGAATTCAAAGGAAGGGTCGTGAAGGAGTTCAGACTTAAGGATAGAATAAACGTTGAGAAAGGTTGACTTGAGATCCGCCATTGATGATGATGATGAAGAAAGCTGGTAACTTTGGATACGACGAAAGAGACTGGTAGTGCCCCCACAAAGCCTCAGATGCAGATGCACTTGTGCCTCCTTTATTGCCTTTCCCAGATTCCTACAACAACTCATTCTTTGCCTTTTCCCCAAAACACCCTTATCACTCTCCTCTTATTTACAACATTCTGCCACTCCTCTCCCTCCCAACACTCTAGGACTTGCTCTCTCTTTCTCTACTCACTCACAGTTCAACACTTGGCACATTTGTCAAAAAGTAAGGCCTTAGGCCCAAATGTGCTTAATGGGCCGTTCTGAATAAAACGACGTCGTTTTTGAGTGGTTTTCGCCACTTGTAGCATTCCCGAAAACTGTGAAAGAAGACACAAAAACACTACTGCAATGGCGATGGCAATGGCGACTCCTCAGCTTCTCTCTTCCACTAACTTGAAATCGCTCTTTGATTCTATCGATACTTTCCTATTTGACTGCGATGGTATTGTTTCTGGGTTTTTTTTTTTTTTTGTAATTGTGATCCTAATTGATTTTAGAATGTGACGATGACGATGATGATGATTCAGGTGTTATATGGAAGGGTGATACGCTTATCCATGGCGTCTCTCAAACTCTCGATTTACTCCGTTCAAAGGTAACTTTCTCTCTCTGATTCGCTTATGTTCATCTCTCTGATTCTGTAGTTTTCGATTTGTGCGTTCGCTTTTTTCAGGGTAAAAATGTTGTCTTTGTGACGAATAATTCGATGAAATCAAGGAGGCAATACGCTGAAAAGTTCCGATCTTTGGGTCTCACAAATGTTACTCAGGTATTTATACTTTCAATTTTTTCCCCACTTTTGCATTTTCTTGTGCTTATGATGATTCCTTGATAGGATGAGATATTATCTTCGTCATTTGCGGCTGCTATGTACCTCAAGATCAACAATTTCCCCAAGGATAAGAAGGTTCTTCTTTGACTCTACACATTGCCTATCGGTCTCTCTCTCTCTCTCTCCCTCTCCCTAACGCATTTTTGTCCTAATATTTTTCGAACTTGCAGGTTTATGTGATTGGTGGAGAGGGCATTATTGAGGAGTTACAGATTGCTGGATATACAGGTCTTGGTGGCCCTGTAAGTAGTTTTTATCCTTTAGGGTCTTGAATGATATGTTTTTGCTCAAGATTCTTTGGAATCATCTCATGTTTTGGTCACTTAGAGGACTCTTATGGTTGAATAAGATGTTAGACCTAAAAAATAAACTAATATTCTGAGAGTCCTCTGTTTATCTCAAGTAGTAATTTTTGCTTCCATGCAGGAAGACAATGAAAAGAAGGCACAATGGAAATCAAACACTCTCTTTGAACATGATAAAAACGTAATGTGCCCTGGAGACTTTGAATCTTGCGCGTCTCTTCTCTTTTTGTTTGAGTTTCTAATGGTTTTTGTTGCTTCATGACTTCTTGTGGCAGGTGGGAGCAGTTGTGGTCGGACTAGACCCCAACATAAACTACTATAAGCTTCAGTAAGATGGATAGCTATTGCATGCATGTCCCCTTGTCCTTAACAGATTTTCTATGAGTTTAGGCTAACACAATCACAAAAATGGCAGGTATGGAACCCTCTGCATACGCGAGAATCCGGGGTGTCTTTTCATTGCAACAAATCGTGATGCAGTAGGACATATGACCGATATGCAAGAGTGGCCTGGTATAATCGTCAGACTCTCTCCAATAAGGCTATTATAGTGCCCAAAATAGCAGCTTGGTTTGTCACAACACTGAATTTTAACTCATAATTCTAGGTGCTGGTTGTATGGTTTCTGCAATGTGTGGAGCAACCGATAGAGAACCAATAGTGGTCGGGAAACCAGCGACTTTCATGATGGACTTTCTGCTACAAAAGTATGGAATCGCATACCTGGTATCAGTTCATAGTGTGCAGAATTTAGCCTAATAAAGAAGTGTTTTTCCTTGTGTTGCAGATTTGCGACAGAAACGTCAAGAATGTGCATGGTTGGTGATAGGCTAGATACTGATATCTTGTTTGGACAGAGTGCTGGCTGCCAAACTCTCCTTGTCCTATCAGGTTTATTACTATGAACTGTATGATATTCTCTTTATGAGTTTTCCAAAACCAGTACAAGTAAATGTGGACTGACAGTGAATTGGGCTTGTTTCTTTATTTTCTGAAACAAAAACTACAGGAGTGACAAGTGAATCAAATCTACTAGACGAGAGCAACACCATTAAACCAGACTATTACACAAGCATGGTCTCTGATGTCTTGAAACTCATGGAGTCTCCCTAGTAAGTTAAAGGGCATCATCACCATCATCTTGCTCCAGCCTTGAAAATCTGTTTTTTGTTATTGTTTTTTCTTGGTTAATAATTAAATCTTGATGATCCATTCATCATCAGAAAACATGGCGTGCTGACTTTTTATTAACAAAAAGCTTGACTTTGAATACATTTTGTGGATAAAGGATTTGAATGATTTCAAGAGTTTTCATGAAAAGTCTACTAAAAGTAGCCTTTGATACCTCCAAATGCACAGGCTGGTTTTCATGTCATAGCCTCTTTTTTTAGTATGTTAGGTCCAGAGAAACATGTGATGCGTATTGATAATAGAAACTATACAATTGTTAATGGTCATGTGATTCTCTTCCGTGTTTCATCCTTCAAGAGATTTACTGTGTGGTGGCATAGTGTGTTTGCCATATTCAAGTTATGAGTTCTTGGTTCAATTTCGTGCTCAGTCTCATAGGATTCTTAGGTCTTATTGTAGTTGTTTTTATGGCTTGTTTGTTTGTCTCCTTTACGCAAGACTTAGACTCCTTTTCGCAAAGCTTAGACTCCGAGATGCGTCTCGGTTTAGTATTTCACCAATGTATCATACCATGTATCCCACCCTTGTATTTGTTGTACACCATGTTTAATGTAATTTTCGGAGATGACAAAAAAATATGAAAAGTTTACTAAAAGTAGCCTTTGATGCTTCCAAATGCAGAGGCTGGTTTTCATGTCATAGGCGTTTTTCTTTTATTATGATAGCCTTTCTTTTTTATAGTATGCTTGGTCCAGAGAAACATGTGATGCGTATTGATAATAGAGACTATAAATTGTTAATGGTCATATCGATCAACACAGATCTCTTGAGTTTGTGTTTCTTTTTATAAAAAGGGTTCCAATTCCAAACGGCATGTGATGTGATTGTCAGCGAATATTCCGTTACTGCAAAAGTTAATAATACTAAATACTAATGATAATGTAACTCATATCCTTACTTTGGCTGTTTCTACTGTGTGTCTATAATTTTTTTTTTTTTTTTTTTGAAACAAAACCGATATGTTTGACTTAGATGATAGTAATGTGGGATGAAATTTTAATACAAAAAAAAAAAAACAAATAATTCATGTATTTTTTTTACTTTCATTTTAATAGTTTCACTTATTAAAAATGTTTTAGAATATTTTATTCAAGCAAAACATAAATAAAATATAAAAAAAGAGAGTAAAATATAAAAAAAACAAATGCAATGACTAAACCTTTCGTTTAATTGATCATAGTTTTAGATTCAATATTTATGATATCAATACATAAATTAGACCTTGCAAAAAGAAAATGAAGATACAATTTTGAGCTAGTAAATATAAATCCAGATATTCCAGAACAAACATATATTATTATAAAAAAAAATTACATGAGTAATAAATATTTTTTTCTTACAAGATCACTAATTGTTAAAATGAAATGGCATAGGAGGAACGTAACGAGGGAAGAGAGTACAATTCCTAACAAAAAAGAGAGAGTAATGCAGACAATTAGACCTGCTCTCTCTTTTTTGTTAGCTTTTTCTTCTCAAACTCATCAGTGACTACAAAGACCTACTTCAGAACAGGTCTAATTGTCTGCATTAACATAAACCTATATCATCATTTGTTTTTTTAATCGGTTGGTTAAACAAAATTATTACTTTTTAAGAAATTCAGGAATCAAACAAAATCGATGTAGACACAAAAGCTTTGTAAATCATTCATCTTTCTCTTTCTTTCGGCCATTAATTCCTCTTCTCTCACTCCTTTTCTTTTTGGTCTCACTCTCCTTTAACTTTTTTTGTTTTTTGTATCCAATTCGGATACTGAAAATTGATGTAACTAAAGTCTTGTTCTATTATTTCATTTACTAAACATTACACCCAACAAAACCAAATTATACGGTTAAATCCAGACATTTCGTAGACGCAGTTTCCAAAGCTGAGATCCGTCTGCACTACCAACATGTTGCCTTTGAAGTAGCAGCTGCATCGTTCTTTTCCATATTTCTGGTAATACGTATTTATCGCCAATAAGTGTAATCTCAATGAACAAAGAGAAAAGTTGTAAACTGATTATCTTATTCGACTCAATAGAGTTACATCTCTATTTATAATCCTATTACAACTGATAGATCCAAAAAGACCGCAACTACTCAAAGACTAATTCAATCAACAAGATAAGCTAATCGTGTCCTAAACAATAGGCACGTTATTGGAACAGAAACAGACTCTGTACTTTGACTAAGTACACCAATGACTTATTTTTCCTAACACAGCCTCTCCTAAACCAAAACCAGTCGGTTTTAGTTTATATAAGGCACCTCAAAAACTCCAAGCATCTCACGCAGCTTCTCATAAGTATCCATCTTCAAAGGTTTTGTCATGATGTCTGCAATTTGTCTCTGTGTGCTGCAGTGCACCAGTTCAACAACTCCATCATTAGTAAGATCCCTAAGAAAGTGAAACCTTACATCGATATGCTTGCTCCTCTTGTGCATTACTGGATTCTTCGACAGGTTAATTGTAGACATGTTATCACAGTACATTATTGTACTCTCTCCTTCTTGTTGAACCATTCCAATGTTCTCCAAAATTCTTCTCAGCCATATGACTTGACACGCACATGTTGCAGCCGCCACAAACTCAGCCTCTGTTGTAGACAAAGTCACCATTGGCTGTCGCTTGGACAACCATGAAATTGCTGCATTACTCAAGAAGAACACATAACCTGAAGCACTTTTTGGTTTATGATTTCAGGGGAAATCTTGTTCTCAGGGGAAACATCCCAAACGTCCTAAATAATTGGCTTATGATTTAGTATCTCAATTGCTATGTCGTTTTAATTTAACTTCTTCTTGGCTTTTTATTCTTTTTTGGGTCAAGTAAGTTCAATGCTTTTAAGCTTGTGTAATAATCTTTCCGTCTGGTAATAAAATTCACATTTTATCCAAAAAAAAAAACCTGAAGCACTTTTTCTTGTGTCCAAGTCTCCCGCATAATCACTGTCGGAATATGCTTCAAGTATGCTGCTTCCATTCTTGCCATAGTGTATTCCCAGATTGACCGTTCCTTTCACGTACCGGAGCACCCTCTTCACAGCCGCCATATGAATTTGACTAGGAACATCCATGAACCTGCTAATCAAGCTTATTACAAACATCAAATCCGGTCTTGTTGCTGCCAAATACATTAAGCACCCCACCATTTGCTTGTATAGACTAGCATCGGCTTTCTCACTTGAATCTTCTTTCACCAATTTAGTTCCGGGAACGATCGGATTTCTCACTGCATTACATTCCTCCATCTTGAACCTTTCAAGTATCTCCCGAGCATATTTTCTTTGACACATATAAATGCCCGTCTCGTCTTGAATAATCTCCACTCCAAGAAAATACCTCATCTCCCCCAAATCAGACATGTCGAACTCTGTTTTCATCGACGCTTTAAACTCTTCCACCATGTCTGATTTACTCCCTGTCACAATCATGTCATCAACGTATAGAGACACAATGAGTAGGTTACCTTCATTGTCAGTCTTGACGAACAGTGTAGGTTCATGAGGACACTTCTCTAATGCGGTCGCAGTGAAATAACGTTCAATGCGACTATACCAAGCTCGAGGCGCCTGCTTGAGTCCATACAACGCCTTCTTGAGCTTGTATACTTTTGATTCCTCACCCTTCTTCTCATATCCCTCAGGCTGATCAACGTACACTGTTTCTGTGAATTCTCCATATAAGAAAGCACTCTTCACATCTAATTGAAAGACCTTCATTCCCTTATGTGCAACCACCGCCAGGATTGCTCTAATGGTGTCCCATCTTGCAACTGGTGCAAATACTTCAGTGTAGTCAATGCCATATTTTTGAGCATATCCTTTCGCGACTAACCTCGCTTTGCACTTGTCGACTTCTCCGGACTCGTTTAGCTTAGTTTTGAAAATCCACTTCACTCCAATGGCACTAACTCCATGTGGTAAACTGCATAGTTCCCACGTCTTGTTCTTCTCAATGGATTATATTTCTCGATCCATGGCTTCTCTCCACTTTGCGTCTTGAACTGCTTCCTCAAAACTAGATGGGTCTGTTGTTGAAGAGAACAAACCAAAGACTTCCATGAACATGACAAAGTCCACCAGTCCTTCTTCTTCTTTTGAAAGCTCTTCTCCACTGACATAATCTCTCATCCATGTCGGAGTTGTTCTGGGTCTTCCTCCTTGATTGGTTTGCTCTATTACTGCTGGAGTTTCTTCAACCTCCTCACCATGTTGCGTTACGTTCTCATCTACATTCTCAGGTTCACCAATGTCATCTTCTTCATGGTTTACACTGAGATCATTTGATTCTTCCGTTGAATCCTTGTTCCACTCCCACTCTGCGTCTTCTTCGAATACAACATCACGACTGATGATGATCTTGTCGTCAACCGGATTGTACAACCTATACGCTTTAGACTCCTCACTCACACCAAACATCACACACTTGATGCTCTTGTCATCTAGTTTCTTCCGTTTTTCTTTTGGTACATGTGCGTGAGTAACACATCCAAAGAGTTTGAAGTGATCAACATATGGGATATGACCACTCCAAGCTCCCTCAGGCGTCATACCTTCTACTGCAGTGGTAGGACTCTGATTCAAAACATATACAAACCACTTTGTCGCTTCTGGCCAAAACTTCTTTGGCACCTTCTTTCCAGCCATCATGCTTCAAACCATGTTAAGAACTGTTCTGTTCTTTCTCTCCGCCACGCCGTTTTGTTGCGGTGTGTATGCTGCAGTAAGTTGTCGTTGAATACCATGGCTAGCACACAATTCCTTGAACTCATTAGAATTGTATTCTCCTCCTCTGTCCGTCCTCAAACATTTGATCAATAGCCCTGTCTCTCTTTCTACCAAGGCTTTAAACCTTTTAAATGCTTCCATAGCTTCAGACTTCTCAGACAGAAAGTAAACCCAGCATTTTCGTGAGAAATCATCAATGAACGTCATAATGTACCTCTTTTGACTCGTGGACTCAGGTGTGATTGGGCCACATAGATCCGAATGAATTAGCTGCAACTTCTCGTTAGCTCTCCAGTTGCTCTTCTTAGGAATGACCTCTCGTTGTTGCTTTCCAGAGAGGCAGTCTTCACATAGTTTGTTTGGAGCCGTAATCTCTGGTAAGCCTCTCACCATCTCTCCAACTTTAAGTGTCATCAGCCCCTTGTAGCTCAAGTGTCCGTAGCGGCAGTGCCACAAGAACGACTTATCTTCTGATGATGTCTTGAAACAGGTTGCTTCTTGTGGCATCACCTTAGCTGTTACAACAAACATCCTGTTGACTGTCATTGATGTTTCCATTATCAGACCTCTAGAGGGATGATACAAGCGACATGCTCCATTTTGTAACAGCACTGAGAATCCTTTCTCCATCAATTGTCCAATGCTGATCAGATTGTTCTTCAAGTCAGGAATGTAATACACATTAGTTATGATGTGTGAAACACCTCCAATCTCCATTCGAACATTACCTCTCCCCATGACAGCCATCTTTGAATTGTCTCCTAACTTCACTTGGTGCGTGTACTCTTCATCAAAATCACTAAACCACTCTTTCTCTCCGCACATGTGGTTGCTGCATCCAGAGTCAAGAAACCATATCTTTTCCTTCGTCTCAATCTCAGTATGTGCCATCAGAACCATATCTTCTCCTCCATCAAATTCTGCATAATTGGCACCTTTCTCCCAATTAGGACATTCGTACTGATAGTGTCCTAGCTTACGACACTTAAAGCACTCGATTAAAGCTTTATTAACTAAGCCTCGACCTGATCCTCTTCCTCCTCTTCCTCTAGAAGCTCCACGGAATCCTCCTCTACCCCGGTTCCACTGCTGCTCACGCCTATAGTTCTCCCCTGTTACTTGCAGCACGTGCTCTTCATTCTCTTTCTTCTTGAATTTCTGCTCATGCACCAAAAGAGAGCTCTGGAGCTCATCAATTGACAGATTCTTGATGTCTTTTGACTCCTCGATTGCACAAACTATGTATGTGAATCGTTCTGACAGAGTTCTCAACACTTTCTCCACTACCTTAGCATCTGGCATGTCTTCGCCAAGATTCCTCATGTCGTTGGCTACGACCATCACTCGTGAGAAATACTTTGTCACGCTTTCACCATTCTTCATTTCAAGGATCTCGAAATCCCTACGCATCCTCTGTAGTTGTGCACTTTGCACACGAGCATTCCCTTGAAATTTTGCTTTCATCGAATCCTATAGCTCTTTGGAACTGTTCTTCTGCAGGATCTGCTTCAGAATTGCCTTGTCAATAGCAGCAAACAAGTAATTTCTAACTTTGAGATCCTTGAGCTTCAATTCTGCCAACTCTTGTCGTTGCGGTCCATTGAGTACCGTCCCGCGGGCCGGCTCTGTGATCCCTTCTTCAATAAGGTTCCACTACTCCTTCGATCGAATCAGATTCTCCATCAACATAGCCCAGTGTTCATAATCACCATCAAATTTCGGAATGCTCAACATACCCTCTCTCTCTGAACCCATCGTGTTTCACTCTCTGATTGTGTTTCTCTCTTTTGCTCTGATACCAAATGTAATCTCAATGAACAAAGAGAAAAGTTGTAAACTGATTATCTTATTCGACTCAATAGAGTTACATCTCTATTTATAATCCTATTACAACTGATAGATCCAAAAAGACCGCAACTACTCAAAGACTAATTCAATCAACAAGATAAGCTAATCGTGTCCTAAACAATAGGCACGTTATTGGAACAGAAACAGACTCTGTACTTTGACTAAGTACACCAATGACTTATTCTTCCTAACATTAAGGCGCGGTTAAGCGATGTATCAGGACAGAAACAAGAATCTTCCATGTACATTTAACTATTAGGGTGCAAAAATTTAATACTTTATGTAGTTCTACAAGTGATGTGCATTGTCACACACTACAAGTGAGAATGCATCGACTATATAGTGGTAGAAATTCTTGTCAAAGATACATTAATGTATATGACTACCAACATTAAAAAAAATTTATTTTTTTTGCCAATGTTACTCTTAATCAGAAAAATTGGTGATCCTACTTGGTGAAAATATCACATTTTCTTAGAGACATTTTCATGGTCTAACTAATTTACAATCTTATTAATTATTTGGGCTGAAAATATTATACAAAAGAAAACAAATAAATCATGTATTTTTCTACTCTAATTTTAATACTTTATTTATATTGAAAAAGTTTTACAATATTTTTTAAGCAAAGAAACAAATGCAATGACTCAAGTTTTCGTTTTATTTTTCATATATAAATATTGATATCTAAAAATATTTTAAAAATAATTAGCAACTTTGAGAAACAAATCTACTGCAAAATAGAATTTATTAAATAAATATACATCCCCTTCCTATTATTTGCAAAGTTGTTTTATTGATAGATGATTAGGTGTTTTATTGTTTTAATTTAATTGGTACATTCTTCAAAAAATGATGACTTGGAATGGTGACATGGAATGGTGAAAAAGATGACATAGTTTTCACTATTTTAATTATTTGTTTAATTTTAAAACATATTTATATTTTCAGAATTAATAATTGGTTTATATGGTAGATTAATTTACGTAACATGTCTAGATGATTATTTGAGACATGTGAGATATTATTATGAGAAAACATGTGAGATATTATTAGACCGAAGATGTCTATCGTAAGAAACACTTTTCTCTCCGTCCCTCTATGCTCCTTTCTCTCCAAACACTCCCAAATGATATTTTTCACAAGAAGTTAATGTGTTTTCATTTTGAAAAACTCTACAATTTTAGACCACTGATTCATTATACAATGAAGTTACTTTTGCCATTCATGATTCACAAGAAGTTAATGACATATGATTTTGTACTTAACTTTCCAGTATATTTTTGGTATATCAAATCAAATACTGTTTAATAATATTCAATTTTATATGTCCCTTCTCTATATTTATATGTGGAATGCACTAAACCTTCAATTTTAATTAATTGTCTAATAATATTTTCTTGTTGTCACGATCAAATCTACATTTGTGTATGAAAAAAACACACTAAATTTATATGTTAATTCTTGATATAAATTTATGTTAAAAAAATAAATTTATATGGCACCATTTTTTTATTTTAATCAGTAATTTCTTTAAATATTTATAACATCAAATCTAAATAATTTTATATTGAATAAAATATTTGATAGATTCTAATTTGATTTTCGGGTTTAAAATGCATATTATCTAAGTTATAAAATATTTTAGTTCTCGGCCATAAATCATGAGATTTAGGTAGCCCTAACTACTTTAATCGTAGATATAAATAGTGTAACACTCATATATTTTATTCATCTCCTCCAAACATCAATATCCCTCACAACATTGGTATATATCTAAAATATTTTTTTTTTTTCATATACAATGTATAGTAACATATATAGTACTATTGAATTTACTTTTCGATTGATATGAGAAGAGTTGTCGTTCAAGATTACTTAATTACATAGAGGCTTCACCGGTGAAGAAGATTACATCAATTGCAGCCTTACAGTTCTATTAGAAATAGGTTGTTATTTAGATTTTTTATACTTATAATATACAGAAATGAATCATTAATTTTTATTTACAATGCTCCATCTACATTGGTGTGTATTTTGTTTTTTCAAGATGACCTATCATTGCCTTACAATTACCAGAAAACCAAACAAAGATTTCATTACAAATTGTAACGCATAATTCAAAAAAATGTTATAAATCAAGCAAGTGAAATAATTTTATCAATAACTTAATGTCAAAAGTAGCAATTTTGATTGCAAGGAATAATTAGATAAGAAAAAAAAATGATCACAAAACATAAATAATTTTGTTATTGACAGAGTTTACAAATCATCATTTGTGTATGTGCAAGTACATCACCTAAGAAATAGAAGAAATGATCATTTTGTTTGTCTCCTCTATTTCTCACAAACATCTAAATTTTTTTACACGTATTAATTTTTTGCATGCTATAAGTTATAACTTATAACCATGCATGTTAAAAAAATTATAAAAGATAAAACCGCATTAATGAATATTAAAATTAATTTATATTTCTAAAAGTTTTCATACCCGCACACGGTGCGGGCCGATCACCTAGTTCTAATTTAAAATGAAAAATTTATCTTTAATTCAAAAGATAAACTGTAATTTCACTTGCAATTATAAAATCAAACAGAGTAAGAGTAGCAAAAATAAATATAAAGTCGATGGTTTGCTAATCTTAGACACATTTGAAAATATTTTCCGAATTGTAAGTCTGTAACACAGTGTTCCTCGTCTCTTTTCTCTTTTTGTTAATGTGGACTTGTGGAGTATCCAGCTTAAAATTCAAAACTCTTTATGTTTTGGGTTAATTAGGTGTATAATAGTTTGGAGACCTTTAATTAGGTGTATAACATGCCCTAATTAGAAATTAGATGTATAACATCCATTAGAGAAAAAATGACTAAAATACCTTTAATGAGCTATTTAATAAAAATTAGTTAACTATTTATTTAGTAACATGGTTAACTATTTATTTAGCAATATAGTTGACTATTGTATTTTTGAAACTACATATCCTATTAAACTCATGATATAGTTGACTATCCCAAATTATATATTTTGTAACTATCTAAAAGCACATTTAACTATTTTCATAGCATAGTTGTTTATATATTGATTTCATAAAATAGTTGACTACATAAAAATGTTATTTACTTATATAAACAAATATAGTAAACTATATTCAAAACGTAGCAACTATAGTTGACTATTTTCAGAGTATATTGTCAACTATAGTTAACTATTTTCAGAGCATAGTTGTCTATTTACCGATTTCATAAAATAGTTGACTATAGAAAAATGTTATTTACTTGTATAAACAATATAGTGAGCTATATTCAGAACATAACAACTATAGTTAACTATATTCAGAATGTAGTTACCTACTATACTTTGCATAAGAAAAAGAACATACATAGTTAACTATTATCAAAAACATAGTTAACTATAAGATGTATAGTTACCTATTATAATGATTTTCAAATATAGTTAACTATATCGATTTTTTCTTAATCCATGATTGAGAATTTTATAAAATATGGCAATAAGATAAAAAAAAATGACTTAGACTTGGTTTTATGGATTACCAAAGAGAGATACGAGATCAATTATTGTGTTTGTGTCGCAAAAAGAAAAAAATTGATGGGAGACGAAAAAAGAAACAAATGATGGAAGAAATAGAAGAAACAAATGAGGAAGGAAGAATAGAATAATAGTTAGAAGAAGATGGATGAAATTGATCGAATGTGATTATAGGAATTGAGAAGAAGAAATAGGTAGGACGTGAGACGTAGATGAGTAGATTAAGATAAAAAAACAATATTATTATTTTTAGTTTTTCTTTTCATAAGTTTTTTTTTTTTTTTTTGAAAATATTTCTTTTCATAAGTTAAACTGAGAAATAGATTAAAAGGTAAAAAGGTAATTGTAATTGGCATGAATGTTAGGTACCTAATTTTGATTTAGGTCATGTTATAGACTTAATTTTTTATCAAATGGGTATTGTTCATGTCAATTACCTCTACCACAATATGGTCCGCTCCTTTATCATATATATTATTTGAAAAGCATTTTAGGAGAACTTTGATGATATGTCACTCCCACAATTTTTCTTACTTTTTTTTATTAAATAATTTAATGTCTTATATACTACTATTCAAACACTTCACTCTCCTACTATGCTAACTTTCAAACACTATATGATGACCTTAATCCAATCCCCAACCAACTCTAATTTAACAAACTAAGTAACTTGATTAATACTCTAATTTACCAAACAAACTACAAATACAATAAATTTCTGAATTTTTTGCTTTCTTTTTTTAGGTTAAACATTTATAATTTTTTACGCTTTATAAATTCATTTTTCTCAAAATCAAAATGAACGTAACTTGATTAATAAAAATCCAATTACCTAACAAACTACAAATCTTTAATAAGATAAATGCTTCTAAGTAATTTAGTTAAATATCTTTTACCAAAAAAAATAATTTAGTTAAATATATTCTGAATTTTTTTCCTCTATTTTTTTTGTACACTCATTACCAAAAACATTTTTAAAACTTCTATTTTATTTTTCACACGAAAAGGAAAATGTTTCTAAGCAATTTACTTAAATCATATCGTCAATCACATTGTCAACACAATCAATATAATCAAATTATATTATCTGATTACAATCAAATTATCAAATTATTACAATCAAATTTATACAATAATTACCAAATCTTTGACCATCACAATCTTTAATCTTTTTTAACAACACATATCTTCTATATATTAAAAGAGAAGCATTTTGTGATCATTTTGCTTAGGTGTCACTTCCACAATTTTTCTCCTATTTATTTTTATTTATTTATTTAATTATCTTATACTCATTACCAATCACATTTATTTCCAAAGATACTTATTTTGATTATTATAACTCTAATTGCCAAACACATTTGAATCTTTCTAAACTTGCCAAAATTAAAAATATTTGGAAATCTTAAACTTTCCAAAATTAAAATATTTCGAAAATTATAGATTTAAATCATAGAATTAAATGTGAACAAAATTTAACATATACACCAAAAACAATTTTGATATAAAATATAAAAAAACAATTTATTATCTTTTGAAAATATATGAGCATGTAAATCAATTTTTCATGTATATTTTTACATGTGTTGTTTTGTTTGACAAGTAGATGTTTTTAGTTTTTCATAAATACACCTTCCTACAAGTAAAATAATTATTAATGAAATTTGTTGATTTAATTATTTCACAGGTGAAACACATTAGCATACAAAATAATCGCAAAATTCAAATATATAAAATAGGTTTTAGATTATGTATAATAATTCGCCATAATTATATTTTTAATTAAAATTATTGATTTTATTCGACAATGATTTTATCCCGCGTATAACGCGGGTATTTTTCTAGTAATGCCTTAAACCTGTTAATTATGTTCATTAAGAGTACTATAATATCATATATATATATATATATACGATGATTATGATTGAAATAAACATAATTGATTTCAATAAGTTCCATGTACCGTTGTACGTATACCCATCATATTTCAATTATATATATATATATATATATTTTTTTTTTTGTATATATCAAGAAATTTATTTCATTTTTCATGGTCTTTTCTGAAAAAATAATTTAGTCATGTGTTCTAAAAATTATTTTACATTCACATACAAAACAAAATCATAAACAATGTTTTATACAAAGAAATCTCACCTCTCTAACAAATAAATCTCAAATATTGACTACCAATTTTTAAATGTATCATCACCACGTGATTCTATTCTAGTGAAGCACACAAATTTACTAAAACATAAAGTTAGTCACCAAAACACATGTTAAATTCTACATGAAAGTAGATATTCTAACTTTGAAAACTCATATGTACCACCATCTTGAAGTTGACCACACTATCTCTACATAGCTTCGTCTACTATATCACCAAACCATTGTTTTTCTTCCTAAAAGAGACAATGAAAAAGTACCATTAGAAATAACGATAGGAGATGAAGTTATTTTCACAGAAGGAGAGATGAAGGAGATGAAGTTATTAACGAAGGAGACACATCTTCCTTACGTTTTCTTATTTGTTTTTTTAGCATTTTTATTAAGGGTATTTGCATTGGCAAACCAAAAATTATACATAAATTGGCAAACTAACCAAATGAAGAAGAAAACCCCCTATTGTTTTTCAAAAAAATTCCCACATTTTAGTCATTTTCCTAAATTTTTGGTTATTTAGCTAATTTACGGTTATTTAGCTAATTTACTTTTTTATTAATTAATTCTTGTAAATATGAAAACACAAGTCATGAGGCAGAGTTTTATTGGTCAGGTAAAAAATTATTTATTTATTTATATTAAAAAAAAAAGCGAAAGGTATTATCTTGTAATTTAGCTTTTTTCATTTTCAAGTCTTTGGCTGTTACTGGAAACCTTCCTCCTGGTTCTTGTCGTCTGTATCCGGCGATTTGAGCAACAAACAGTGGTGATGCTGAAATAGTCTAAGTGCATGTAATTGTAATAGCAGCAAACAAGAAGCAACTACTTTTTCGAATCTTCTCTGCTTCAATCTATACCTAAGGTATCTCCTTCCTCCCTCTGTTTCTAGGGTTTCCTCTTAAAGTTACTAACTTTCCTTATTCCCAGATCTTCCCTTGTCTTGTTCTCTCTCTTTCCATACTTTTGCTTATTGTCTCTTCCTCGATCTTCGATATCTCCCATTTGGGATCTGCTTATTTCATAAAAAAAATCGGTTTTTTTTTCTGGGTTCTTCCTCTGACTGATTGATTCTCATGATCTGATTAGGGTTTGAAGATAAATCACTCCTCTAAAGAAGATGTGTCTCCTTCTTTAACCTAATTTTGTGTCTCATGGCGTCCACTCGGAAACCTAGTGGTCATGGAGCTGAAATCGAAGCTCAGAAGCGTCCCTCTTCAAATGGTAACACTAAATCAGCCAAAGCAGAAGTACTTGAGCCGCTTCAGTTACACAAATCAGTCACAAATTCAACTGGTGTAGGTATACCAGAGAGCAAACGCTTACCTGACTCGTTTAGGAAGCGATCTGGTGATCCAGCTAGTACTAAACCTGAGTTTACTTCCTTATCTACTGTTCTTGAGCATGTTGATTCATTGACTATTGATAACAAGGACCAGGAGAAGAAAACATCAGGCTTTGGCAGTGTTAAAACCAGCTCTGCATCGGCAAAAATGAGCGATGGTACGAGTAGTCTTGGTAAGACGAGTGGAAGTGCTAAGCTAAGTGGCCGTCTTGATTTCATGGAGAGTGGTAAGAGTAGTATCTGTAGAGGAAGTACAAGTAGTGATGTGAGTGATGAGAGTAGTTGTAGCAGCTTTAGTAGCACTGTTAACAAACCTCACAAGGCTAATGACTTGAGATGGGAAGCGATACAGGCGGTTAGGGCTCGGGATGGGGTCTTGGGTTTGAGCCATTTTAGGCTGCTGAAGAGGCTTGGGTGTGGGGACATTGGGAGTGTTTATCTCTCTGAGCTGAGTGGGACAAAGTGTGATTTTGCAATGAAGGTTATGGATAAGACGTCTCTTGCGAGTCGCAAGAAGCTTCTTCGGGCTCAGACCGAAAGAGAGATCCTACAGTCTTTGGATCACCCGTTTCTCCCTACGCTCTACACTCATTTTGAGACTGAGAAGTTCTCGTGCCTGGTGATGGAATTCTGTCCTGGAGGTGACTTGCATACTCTCAGGCAAAGACAGCCCGGAAAGCATTTTTCCGAGCAAGCAGTAAAGTGAGTCAGTATTAGCTTTTCTTTTGCTTTGATCTTATTACAAAGTATTGGATAGATGAAACATGAAAACTTTTTTGGGAACCAGACATTTACTTGTGGAGTGTATGATCTGATCTTGTATTTACATACCTTGCATTTACTTGATCTCTTATTGTCAGCTGACTAAGGGTTGTATTTTTAATGTGTGGTAGATTTTACATAGCTGAGTCATTGCTAGCTTTGGAATACCTGCACATGCTGGGAATTGTGTATCGAGATCTCAAGCCTGAAAACGTTCTAGTTCGGGAAGATGGACATATAATGCTCTCTGATTTTGACCTCTCACTCCGCTGTCTTGTCAGCCCGACTCTAGTGAAATCTGCTGCCATTGAGTCAGATCCATTACGCAAAAACGTTTACTGTGTGGGCATTGAGCCCTCCTGCATCCAACCGTCTTGCACCGTCCCCACCACTTGCTTCTCCCCACGTTTGTTCTCAAGCAAATCTAAAAAGGACCGTAAAACCAAGAACGACACTGCACATCAAGTTAGGCCATTGCCAGAGCTGGTAGCTGAGCCAACCGATGCGCGGTCCATGTCATTTGTGGGCACGCACGAGTACTTGGCCCCAGAGATCATCAAAGGCGAAGGGCATGGGAGTGCAGTAGATTGGTGGACTTTTGGGATATTCCTGTACGAGCTTCTCTTTGGGAGAACGCCTTTCAAGGGCTCGGGAAACCGACAAACATTATTCAATGTAGTGGGTCAGCCTTTGAGGTTCCCGGAATCACCCGTGGTGAGCTTTGCAGCGAGAGACCTCATCCGGGGCCTGCTCATGAAGGAGCCGCAGCAGCGGTTGGGTTTCAAACGGGGAGCCACTGAGGTTAAGCAGCACCCATTCTTCGAAGGTGTGAACTGGGCTTTGATCCGGTGCGCAACTCCACCAGAAATCCCAAAGCCGGTTGAGCTGGAGAAGGGACCTGCGAATGTTGCAGAGGCACCACCACCGAGCCAGAAGACAGCAGCCGGTCTGGTTCTGAATGCTCAGAAAGGGTCTGATAACTATTTGGAATTTGATTTCTTCTAGGCGTTAAGGTTAGACATATGTTACTATATTCTTCCTTAAAAGACCTCAAGTGTTGTTTCACTCTTTTTATAGATTTGCCATGGGTTGTATCTTTGTTTTCTCTATGCACAAGCTGTTGTAGTTTATATAAAAATGCTGTATAACTTTTTCATAACCTTATTAGTTTTCTTACTCAGGCTCTATGCAAACACAACAACTTAACAAACAAATGTTTATTACCTTGAGTCTCTCATTTCATTAACTGTTAGTTTTAGGCTTACTGATAAAGCAAATGCAAGAAAAAGGATCTGGGGCTTGATCTTTCTTCTTCGCCTGCTGCACTGACGGAGACTTGGAGGGACTGCTCTCCGTCGTCGTCTCCTCCTCCATCTTTATCTCTTTACCTTGACATATGACTTTAACCTCGCACAAGTCTGATGCAGAGCTCCTCATTATCTGTTCAGGTACACTGTTTCCTTTCATCAACTTTGCTTTCCTACAAAAAGCCATAAAGAGAAAGAGATAAGATTTGTGACCTTTCTCACCTGATAATTAAAAGAGTTGTGACCTCATTACCTTGCATTAGACTTGTCGATCCCAAGAACAAGCTTCTTAATGTTAAGAATGGTAATGAGGTCTTGTATAGCCTTAGGGACCGAGTCGCTCTCAACCAGTATTGTCTCCACCTTCACCTGTTACTCTCTCAGCTCTTAGTTTACAATCTTGGATCTATTCTTAATGGTACCAAGAAAGAAAGAGAGAGATAAGACCTTAGAAGCAGAGCAGGCATGAAGGAACTTGAGCAACAAAGTTCTTCTCTTTTCTCTTTCTTGAGACATAAAGGTTTCGACTTGTTCTTGAGTCGCTTGCTCCCTCGTTAGCCTCCCCACTGCACGGATCATACACTTGAGTTTCCGAAACACAAATTGATATAATCAAAAAGATAAAGAAGTAAGAGAAGGATACATAAACATACAAGGGTAAGGAATGAAGCGCGTTTCGGGGAAGACATGGATGAGGAAGAGAAGAGTAGAAGAAGAAGTCATCAAATTGTCAATAGTCCAACGCAATGCCTCCATACTCGAGTCTCCTTTCCCGACCCCGACATAAACGTTGTCTTCACCGTTCATCGATACTGTTCCACTGCTTCTTCCTTCCAATTGGCTCTCTCTCACACTCTCTAGTCCTCCTCTCCTTCCATCTTCTTCTTCTTCTTCTTCTTCAATCTCATTGCTCCTCCTTTGCATCTCTTCTCGTTGACTTTTTGCCCTCTCTTCTCACTTTCTCTTTAATATATATATGCAAATCTTTTTCTATACATGTACTAGTGGAATGTATGACTTGATTTAGAGTGTTTTTTGCGTGTGCGTTTTGTGAAGAGCTTGAACTTTTCAATACATTTAACCTATCATGACGATTTCCTTCGTCCTTTATACAAAGGTTTATCCACCCACGTATGTGTCATTTTCTCTAAAGAAAAAAAATTTGATTCATAAAAGAACAAGCCTGCATATTTGCATTATCATCTAACTTTAGAAAATTAGTATTTTCCGTGGTCAAGAATTTGAAAATGTAAATGGGTCAATGTGCTTTGCTTCGTTGTTTAATTATTGGCAACTATTTCATCATAAAAATCAATGATGCATATGTGTGTGTACAAGGTCGAATATCCGAATCCTAAACAGGAATCTTTTTATTTAATAATAATCTAAAAGTCAAAACACATAATTTTCTTATCAATGGAAGTAAGAAGAAGCAAACAAGCTTTGATGCTTTCTCTCAAACATTCATGAATACTACATGTTTATACTAAATGTTAGGCTTAGAGTGTTTCAACCTTAAAAACAGCAATTTAACCCAACCTTGCAAGTTGCATCATTACTCATTAGGCCCAATTTGTCTATGATTCATTAACTTGCATTCATTGTCCAACTAGCACAAAGATCGATGAAAGAAGCAAAAGCAAAGAGCCAAAAAACCAAAGTTGTTGTGTCTTTATTCTTAGCTTTTAAAATGCAAATCACAATGAAGACTTTTTTGTATGATAGGTATGTTTAGCCATCCAAGGAAAATTGACCTTTGAAGCAACCCATCATGCTACCTCCGGCCCCTAAACTTTATAATACACCACAAATTTCATCTTCTTTATTGCAATTAACCACTTGAAATGTAATTTAAACGTTTCATCAAATAAAAAAGCCAACTTTGAATATTTGACCCAAAAAAGTAAAAAAAGAGACCAACTTTGAATACAATTATCCCATCTTTTGATCTTTCTTTTCCCAAAAAAAGACAAGGCTCACCAAATCCGAACATGGTACACAAATCTTTTACCACTAATCCAATTTTACCCCTATAAGTATCAATTATTAGCACTAGTTCAAAGTTTGAATCTTCCTAGACAGACATTCATTAAGAAAAATTCAGACTTTTAAACTTGTACCATTGACATTGACCCAAAACCACAAAGATTGAGAAATCAAATGGGGTTTGAGAGTTGGGTTGATTGATTATTCAACATATCACACAGAAGAAATCTGAATCTACCTTTTTCTTTTGTTAAGACTCAGAGAAACTGGTCTTAATCAAAGTAGTTCTTGGAGTTACTACAAGTTTTTTTTTAAAGTGTATATATTTCTGTTGGGGGTTTATGTCTCTCCTACCATATCTTTGACCTTTAATGAATGACTCATAGTTTGGTACGAAGTGACAAAAAGTAGGGAGAAAGAAAAAGCCGATCTTGAAGACTTTTACTTTTTTTTTTTTTTTTTTTGTTTCTGGGCAAATTCTGTTTGGTTGCAGAGAGAGGGAAAAAAAACAATGGGGATCGTTTCAGAAGAAGCCATTGATGAATTCCAGGAGCTCATAGATCAAAGTCTGACCCTTTTTTCCTCTTTCCTCTTTCGGTTTTTCTACTTTGATTTCTGATTAGTCATTTACTAAATTGGGTAATTTTTTGTGACAGTGGAGGAGCCATTGAAGAAAACATTTGAGGTATGTATGTTTTTTCTCTGTTCTTGGAAATTGGTCAAACCCAACTCAACTGATTCGAATGAGCAGATCACAGATGCATCAAATCCTCCATAAAGTTTTCATCTTTACCCATACTTGATCTGGATTTGATTCTATGATTGGTTAAAATTGTTTCCCTTAAGATTTTCCATCTCTAGGCCTGATCTTGTTGAGCTAGAATTGTTTTCTTTCATGTTCAAATCTCAAGTTAAAGGAACGTATTTGTGAATCTGCAGAGAGTTCATCAGGGATACTTGAGAGAGAATTTGGGTCGTTTTCTGAAAGCACGAGACTGGAATGTATGCAAAGCGCATACAATGGTACCTCTCCCAAACACTTCATTATTATCTGAGTGTTTTTTGCCACTCCACTCTACAGTCTTGTCTGATTTCAGCGGTTTTAATTCATTTTCAGCTGCTTGACTGTTTGCGTTGGAGGGTGGATAGTGAAATTGACAGTATACTATCCGTGAGTTTAGTCGATTTCAGTATCTCTTTGGTGTGTGATGTTAAGCTCTAGGTTGAGTGACGTTATATCATGTTTTTGTGTTTCTGCAGAAACCCATTGTTCCTACCGAGTTATACAAGAACGTGCGGGATTCTCAACTCATAGGAATGTCTGGTTACACGAAAGAGGTAGCCTCATTACCTTTTTTTTCTTATCAAAACATGTCTCTTCTTAATTGCTTCTGCCTTTTCTGCCTTTTGATGTATAGGGCTTGCCTGTGTTTGCCATTGGTGTCGGCCTAAGCACATTCGACAAAGCTTCTGTAAGATCCGCTTCATTGTTTTGTCACAAGTTTCATAGTAAAAATGAGAAAGAATTATGAATGTGCTTGTAATGTTCCATGTACAGGTTAACTACTATGTTCAATCCCACATTCAAATCAATGAATACAGAGACCGCGTATTACTGGTTAGTACATGGCTGATGGCTACTTATTTTTATTCGGTTTCTCTTTTGCTCTAATGAGTAAAAACATTGTTACAGCCTTCTGTGTCTAAGAAGAATGGGCGGCCAATCACCACCTGCGTCAAGGTTCTAGACATGACCGGGTTAAAACTTTCAGCGCTAAGCCAAATAAAGGTATGGTTAATGATACCGCAAGTCACAATAAATTTCTTGAATTCATTTTCATACTCCTTTTCTCAACCTTGTGTGTTAAACCTTTGATGCAGTTAGTGACTATCATATCGACCATCGATGATCTCAACTATCCAGAGAAGACAAACACGTACTATGTCGTGAACGCTCCATATATATTTTCTGCCTGTTGGAAGGTAAGCCTCTTCTCGATTCTCATTTGTTTGTAACTCACGGTGTTTAGCTACTTAGTACATACTGTTTATTTCTTATCAGGTTGTAAAACCTCTTTTACAAGAGAGAACGAGGTTAAAAGTTCATGTGTTATCTGGTTGCGGAAAGGATGAGTTACTAAAGGTACATATATATGCATTTACTTTCTATGATCTTGGTGTGAAATGCAAACTAGAATCTCTTCTTGCCGCTAAATCTTGTGGTTGTCGTAGATTATGGACTACGCATCGCTACCACATTTCTGTACAAGAGGAAGCTCAGGATCATCTCACCACACTCAGAGTGTAGATTGTTTTTCGATTGATCATCCTTTCCATCAACAGCTATACAACTATGTGAAGCACCATTATGAAACCAAGGGACAAGCAGGACCTGCAAAGCAAGGATCATTCCACGTGGGTTTTCCTGAGCCTGATGCTGGACGTGTTGAGATAGCCAAAACCATAGAATCTGAACTGCACAAGTTCGAGAACTACAACGGTCTGCCAAAACCCGTTAGAAAAGCCAAGCATGAAACTTTGTAAGATGATGGACCCTGAGGGAATTCATTTTCTACTACTACAACAACTATAAGATTTTATGAGTAAGCCTGTTTGTGCTCACTAGCCATGCAAATGTAAAGCGAAGAAAAGAGAAAAAATCTTGAACTTAATGTACAACTTGGATTCATGTATAGTGTTATTTGAAGTACACTTTTATTTCTAACACACATTTACTGCATTTCTCTCGAGTACAAAGTTAAGCAGTCTTAAACAACATCTATCGGCTTCAGAGTGCTGAATATCCGATTGTCTTCTCCGACCTGGCAACAAGTTGAAGTTAAATAAAGGAAACATTAACTGAAATGTAATCTCTTGCTTATGCTAATGCTATGCTTACCTACCAGAGTTAAAGAGGGAGCTTACATGAACTCAAGGACAAGAGCTGATGCTCCTCCTCCTCCATTGCATACTGATGCCACTCCATACTTTCCCATGTTTGCTCTCAACACCTGAATCAGTAGCCACATTTTCAGGGTGGATTCATCTTTTCAACACCGTTGTTGCATGACTTACCCCCAATAATGTGATCAAAATACGAGCACCGCTGCATCCCAGTGGATGCCCCAGTGAAACAGCTCCTCCGTGCGCATTCAGCCGTTCCTGTTTTTACAAATCTGATCAGAGACACTGGAAATTACATTTATAACTCTACTTGTTTCATGACTCACCGGATCTAATCCCAGAAGCTTCTGATTCGCCAGAGCTACAACCTGCGGAGGAAACAAGTCATACCTCAAAATACATACAAAACAACTGTGTAAAAAGACTGAGAGCTCAGCAAGCGGATTTACAGAAAAGGCTTCGTTGATTTCGTAGTAATCCACTTGGGATGCATCTAAACCAGCACGCGTTAAAGCTTTAGGAATAGCAAGAGCCGGTGTGGTTGTGAACCACTCAGGTGCCTGAGCAGCATCAGCGTATCCTCTAATCTTAGCGATAACATGCAGTCCAAGCTCAAGAGCCTTCTTTCCACTCACCAGCACTAACGCTGCCGCTCCATCACTGTCCACCAATGTAAAGCAGAGCCAATAAGTGGCCATTGGAAGTAAACAACACAAATTGGCAAGAGACAAGGAGGATGCATAATAAAGCTCAAAGAACGGGGAAAGTGGAGAGAAAAGAGGACCTTATATTTGATGCATTTCCAGCAGTGACTGATCCACCATCCTCCTTGAAGCTTGGTCTAAGCTTCTTTAACTTGGCAGCATCAAACTGGTTCATACCAAACAAACTTTAAAATCAATCAGGGCTATTCCTAAGAGAAGCAGCGGTTCCTAAACCACTTACCTTCCCTAGTCCTTCATCCTTGTCAATAACTACCGAAGGCCTCCCTCTTCCAGTAGAAACTTCGACCTATTGATATGAGTGTAAGAACAATATTCCATCGCAGTGTCATAAACTAAATTCCTGGATAGTAGGGACAGGAAAAGGTATACCGGAACAATTTCCCAAGCGAATAATCGAGCGTTTTGTGCAGCAATACAACGCTCAAAGCTCCGGATAGCATAAGCATCCTACAAAAAGACAATCAGCGAGACAGTTTCATCAGCACTCAGCAGTAAGTCAAACTTGAAAAGACAGATCAAGGATAAAGATGAGTAACCTGTTCTTCTCTTGTAATACGGTACTGGTCAGCGCATATTTCCCCACAGAATCCCATTCCAAAGTCATTGTATACATCCCAAAGTCCATCTTTCGTCATACCATCAACAATAGTATCATGGCCTAATCGCGAACCCCTTCTGCTCACAGATATCAACAAAAGAGAAAGCTTTTCAAGATAATGAAACATAGGGAAACTACCAGCTCTTGAGTTTATTTCTACTACAAGTTTGAAGTAAGGAAAACTCAAAAAGCACCTTGCATCAGGTAGGTACTTAGGTACGTTTGACATACTCTCCATTCCACCAGCCACAACAACATCATTCAAACCGAGTTGGATACTTTGAGCAGCTAACATTACAGCTGAGTTGGATAAAAAAATCAATAATGAGGTTTCAATGATCATCATATGGAATAGTAAGAGAAGAAGAAGAGTAATCTTTAAGGTCACCTTTCATTCCTGCAGCACATACTTTGTTGACAGTAGTGCAGATCACAGAATAAGGAATCCCAGCACCAAGTGCAGCTTGTCTCGCTGGTGCTTGACCAAGATTAGCGGTTAAAACATTGCCAAAGAAAACCTCTTCCACAAGTGCCGGATCAACATTTGCTCTTCTAAGTGCAGCTATGAGTGTAGTAGTGTAAACCAGTCAAAAAAATGAAAACTTGAATGGCTAAATGTGAGAAAGAGAGTAATATAGCTTGCTTACCTTCAATGGCTATGGAGCCAAGTTTTGTAGCAGTCAAAGAAGAGAGAGAACCAAGAAAGTCTCCTATAGGTGTTCTCGCCACTCCCACAACACAAACATCTGCACGGTGCACCCACCAGAATTCAAAGCCAAATCTTGTCATGATCCAACCAGAAACAGAATAGAACAGAACAATAAGCGCCTGAGAATCCAGAAAGAACCTTGAGGCTGTACGGAATCATCAGAGACCGAAGGAGCCATGGAAGTCTCACCGAAGAGATTATTACTTGGAGGCTGATAGAGAATTCAGACAAAAACAGAGATGAGAATCAAAAAAATCAAAACTTTGGGTTCTGGGTTGAAAAAACGCATCACCTAACGGGTTGTGTTAAGACTTAATAAGATGATTACGAGGCAACGTGAGAGGAAGAAAGAGATCATAATTGATCATTGAACCAAAAGGAAAAAGATAAAAAGAGATAAAGAAGAAAGTATTGACACGTCAGATACCAATCTCCTTGTCTGTATCGCCACCACCACCAACCTAGGTATGTGTGATTGTGATTGTGATGAGTTTTATACATTTCTCCCATGTTTTTTTCAGGAAGCTAAAGATATGAGAATCAGAGACATTCAAGTTAAGCAAACACTCAAAATGTACATACAAGGAAGAAAAAGATAGGATTTTTAATACCTAAGAGAGTAGTATCTCACAGATTCCTAAACAAAGATCACCAAGGCATACAAAGCAACAAGCTTTAACCTTTTCACATCATTTCATACATAGCTACTAGAGACAAAAACACTACATACCGAGGAACATTTGCATTCATAAAGTTTCTAAATGCTACTACTACTACTTTGTTGTTCCAGGAGGATCAATCAACTTGATCTTCAACTCAATCTCACCCGATTCAACAGCGCAAAGCCTTAGCCAGACGCTCTGCACAACCTCTCCGTCTATGCAACTGATTGTGCTTTCCCGAGATACGCAGTTATCTGAATCCGGTAACACTTTCCTAAGCGTTGTCTCGCCAGAGGAGACACGCACTACGTGCCTTAGTCTAGCAACCGAGATTAGCGGTTGAAGGCTGAGAGAGGCATGACCCATTTTGTCATCTGACTTGAACCTATCTTTATCAAACACTTCCTGCAATATCCCCATATACAGTCTCAGTATCATCATTAATCATCATGATGGTCACAAAATAATGAAAAGACTTACCAATGCCAAAACAGCTGCAGGATCTTTAAGTGTAAAGCTGAGTTCCTCGTCCCACACAGGATTCAGACAATTGTTGATCACCTTGGTCTTGGCTGACTGGTTTTCAAGACAAGGAAAACAAGGATACTCAAAACCATTTAACATTACAGAAGATATACAAAAACAATGTAACACTACTTGAGACTTACCTCATTTCCCAATTTGACTATAACGTAAGGATCACTTGACTTGAAGTCTCGGATTACAAGTTTCTTTCCTTGAATAACAGTCACCTGGAGCAGTCCTAGAGGCTCGCCCATCTCAGATCTTGCAAAACACAAAACTACCAATGTTAGAAGAAACCAACCAACTTCACACACTTTTTTTGTACACACTCCTCGTGAGCAACAGAGAGATAAAGCAACTGTCTTTATTAAGACAGTAGTTCAATTTGACAACCAAGAGATAGAGAAAGAAAAAGGAATCACGAGGATTCCAACATACAATCCCATGGAATACAAGCAACCATGACGAGAGAAAATCACTTGCTGGTTCAGCTTCCTGATGTATAAAACAAAATAATGGGAAACAAGTACAAAGACTCACACTTGATCTGAAAACAACAACAATAAGCAACCGAAAGAGAGATCAAAATGCAGACATCTGGTGAGTATGCTAGAGGAAATATACCTAAATGGCTAAATCGCAATCACAATTGGATCAAAAGGTATACCAAGAAACACATAGATTCTCCAAGATGCTACAAATCGATGGCAAGTTTCCTTTTTTCCACAAAAAGCCTCAAACTTTTGTGTATTGAAACCGCAACTCGACTCTACCAAACCAAAAAGTACAAATTTAAAGCCCTAAAGAATTAATGTAAAGCAGCGAGGAAAGAAGTTTCACTGAGAAATTTGCTAACTTTAGTGGCGAAAAAACCAATAAATAAGAAACGGAAAGAAACAGCGACACAGCTTTAAGCCCGAGAAACAGAAGACTGAAAGAAGAAACAGCTTTACCAGTTTGGGAACAATGAGCAAAACAAAATGAAATCCTCTTCTTGCGATTAACAAAGATCACTTGCTTCGAAGATATGAGCTGAAAGGATCGAAGATGATACAATAATATCATTTTTTTTTTTGTATTAAATGGAAACACATGTTGTCATAAAGACAAATTCCATGGTCTCGTCTATCGAGGTTACAAAAGAATGTTTGACCAAAGTCTTAAACCTCTTGGATCTAAAATTAATAAAAAATTATTAAACACACGCTCTCTTTTCCTTTTACTCAATTTTATATTTTCTCTTTCATCCTTTTACTCAACTTTCATTAATTTTATATTTAAACACTCTTTTACTTTTAAACACTATTCAAAAGATCCAATATTAGATATCTCTCTCCCTTTTACTCAACTTTTATTAATTTTATATTTAAACACTTTCTTTTTTCTTTTTACTCAAATTTTATATTTCAATATACCTCACAAAAATACTCTCTTTTTCCTTTTACTCAAATTTTAATAATTTTATAAACACTTTAGACCCTATTGTATCTCCAATGATGCTCTAATTTTTGGAGACCGTAGCTGCAACGCAATCACTTAATTACTACAAAAAAAATTAGGTAAACCTAACCTTCATTAATAAAGCAACCTAAAGTCTTTTGTGTTCATGGTAAGACTAAAACTATCTAAAATATTGTCTATATGCATCCTTTTACACGCTTTGACTCGGTCTTTTGAGTTATCTCTTACAGTAATATGTAGTAGAATAAAACGGAGATATGTCACAATTTAAATCATAGTAAACAGAAAAGATTGTACAAGACCAACAAAATAATGTAGGAACGAATACCTGGAAAGCTAAGTTTAAAGTAGTTTGAGTTCAAAAGAGAAGAGCGGATTGTGTTAAGGAAGAATGTAGTAAGTTGTAAAAATATTACAGAAGAAAACATGAAACAATCCTACAAATAAACACACATAGATACTACAATACATGATATGATCACATAAGCATCTGGAGGAGCTTCTTTTCGCCTATTATTCATTCCATCCTGGTGGTTAGAACAAGTATGTATCACTAACCCTACAAATCTCACATTTTTTACCACATATACACCAATCCAGAGACCACCAATACTTGAGGAGGACAAACACCAGATATTTCTTCTACATTATGGTACGCGATGCCACACACACCTATGCTGCTTTCTTCGAGTTTGACTTGCTCACTTTACTTTTCCACGCTCCCTGCACATGAATTCAAAAGTAACCACATATCAGACCTCACTACTCATCTTTCGGTAATGCTGCTTGTAAGATATTAAGAGAGATGTAGGTAGATTACAAGAGTCTCATTGTCAGAAGTATCAGCATCGTCTTCAGCTTCTGTCTCCATTTCATCGTTTTCTTGTTTCCCCTCCGACTCTGAGTTGTCAGCATCAACTTCAGTTTCTTTCCCCTCCGGGTCTCCACTTGACTCTGACTTTGCCTCCTGCAAATCAGCTTCCTTGTTTACAACTTCCTCAGCATCCTCGCCTTCTTTTCCTTCAGATTCTGATTTCTCTTCGCCAACCTCCCCACCATATTTCGGGTCATCTGACATCTGCTCTGTGTCTGATTCTGTTTTCTTTTCATTTGTTTTTTCCGCGGCTGAATCATTTCAAAATAGAATAACTCATAAACAAAACATTGCAATTATGTAATAAGATTACGTAACACTGTTTCTGTATGTAGACGTGAAGAAGTCCAATAGAGCTTACCACGCAAGGCAGAAGATCGCTTTTTCTTGTTTCCACTCTCTACTTTCTCATGTTCTGATGAGAGATTTCTTGGTGTGCTTTCCTGGAGTTTATGTCTTAGGTATTTCTTTGGAGTTCTTTTCCCTTTTGGCCTAGAAAAAGACAACAGACAGGCAAAAACAAAAGGTTTAAGACGAATGCAGAAGATGTGCAAATAAAATAAGCAATAAGTAGAAGAATGAGCTCGTATATGGACTTCTAGAATTTCACTTACGTAGTAGCAATTGGATCCCCATCCCTCTGTAAGCCATCTGAATTCTTTTTCTTACTTTCAGAAGATCTAAAAGAAACACAACCATGAAACAAACCAACATGAATTCAGTTTCATACAAGACTAAAGAACAAAACAAGACCAACTGGACTACAGAAAGATATACATAATTTTAAGTTGCAGAGAGTATGCCTTACCCTTTCTTATTAGAACTTCTCTTTGATGTACTGGACTTCTGCAATACATACAAATTTGTAAGAATATATTTTATAAAGGCAGCAGGAACGAACTCGGCAGATGACTAGAAGTAATGAAGAAAGATTGACAAAAGAACCCAAAAACCAGAAAATCTCAGAACCTTTGCAGGCTTTCCACCCGTGTCTATGAGTTCCCATTGTTCCTTATCTAGGCGAAGCACTTCGACATCTCCATCCTCATAAAGTATCTGCCATATTATATGGATAGAGTACAGAGTTAGATTGGACATTCTAACCCAAGATAAAGAAGAAGCAAAGTTCTGAAAGCTTACCACATGTTTCTGCTTTGTGGAATCATAAGATTTTATTGTGCCTTCATAAAACCTGTTAATTCACCAAGGAGCAACTTCTGGTGAGATAAACTCAGAAAAAATTATACCAGTAGCCATTTTCTTTTCCACTGTCATTCCAATGAAAATCGCTAAAAAATATTACCTTTTATCCATAGGCCACCAAACTTCTATTCTGCAACCGATCAGTTCATCAGTAGCCATTTTCTTTTCTGTTGTGGAGCACTGGACAAGAAATCAGGTCAGACTATAAATATATGTAATCATAATGTCAATTAACACAAAAGTAACACTAATAAACATCAATGGAAGCTCAATTTCCGCACCTTAGCCAGTCCTGTGTTGCTTTTTCTTTTGCGCTTATTCATTGATCCAGAGGCAGAGTTCAATCTGTTACCACCACTTTCCGCTGACCTACTCTGCTTCTGTTTTAGAGAAAAATGCACATCAACAAATTGAGCTAGAGTACAATGAAATAAGTGATATGATGATATTGGTTATTTTTACCCTCTCACTGCCGCTGCCACCTTCGCTTTGATTTTCCACATCAGTGAGGTCCCAATCAAATACTGATTTCTCTGATTTTGATGAAAAGTGTTTTGTTCTCTTTCGAGAAGAGATGCTTTCTAATCTTTTTCCCCGGTCAGAATTTTCATCATTAGAGTCCGTGGTGGCATTTCTCTCTTCATGCAACTCTTCTTCAGACGCTTTCAGCGATTTAGAACCACTATTTGAGAACTTGAAAGGACTATGGCCAGAAGATGATCTCCGACGTTTAGGAACTGAAACTACTGATGTTGCATCACCAGCACTCCTTTTGTTAGCCTTCTGATCTCTTTCATATTTGTCTGTTTTCTCGCCAGGGGAATGTTTGTGTCCATTACTTGATTCAAATTTATCCACCATTTGCAAGTGATCCAGATTTATTTCCCTCACCATTTTCAAAACGTCGACATCATTTTTACCATTCTCATCTTCAGCTGGGACAGGTTTATTCTTTTTACCCTTTCTAGCCTTGGCTCCCTGAGCTCTGAAACGCTCTACAATTTTACCCAAAGGAATTTCATCCCCATCACTTTCCTCATCATTCATACCCCCATTCTCTGAAGTTTGGGGTATCACCTGAAAGAAGGACAGATATCAATAAACCAGAATCACAAGATACTGCAACTCAGATTTTTTGATAACATACAGATGCTTCGGCATGACTCTCCAACTTGAGAGAACTGAAGTGTGCCAAGACGGTTTCATCAGCTAGCCACAATTGCTCTTCACCAACCTGTTGAAACAATATGTTGAGGGTTAGCAAACACAATCCATGACAATATGAAATTTGAACCCAGAACCATGAACAAGTTCTGGTTTCTTACCTGAGACTTGTCACCTTCATTTTTCTCAGAAGGCTTGTACAGCGTTGGAGGCAGCGATACAGGCGTGAATACCCCTAGTAGATCAGGCTCTTTGTGAGTTAAGTGATTGATAACTGACAGCCCAAGCACGCAGATCGCATGTGAGTTCTGTTAATATAAATGATGAGAATGTCAGCTACATGGCATCACGGCAGCGGCAAGTAGAGAGGTTACATATAGCAGCATGCTTATAATAAGTTCTTTTAAAAAAGTAGCCATGGCAAGCCCGTTATAAAAACAGAACAAGATCAAGAAACTCTTTTACCAACCTTTGACTTTGTTGCATCAGTGACATCTTCTGACTCTTTTATACTTTGGAAGATGGAGATAATCATGGGAACACAGTCCTGTTCCTTGTCAATATCTTCAGCCTTCCCATCTTCCTCTTTATGGAGCAACATAGAAATGATCAAGTATAATTGGCTGAAATAAACGATGGAAAAAGTAAGTATAAATTTATCAATAAAAGAAAACTACTGATATCACTAATTTCACAGTTATCGAAAGAGAAAAGTGGTGGCATATAGAGGTAACAGAAAAATAAATTACCGATAAATCATTTCATATTCCTTCACATCTTTGCATTTCTCGACGTCAGGACAAGAATGATGTGCAAGTGCGTGAACCAGATAAGGAAGGATATGGTGAGGGTAGAGAGAAACTGAATTTGTATCAGTCTGAGCAGATGTTTTCCGCGCTTTTGTTAGGTAAGAATGTTGAATGATATCAGCTAGGTTCTGTTTCTCCTGTTATTTCAATCCAGCACATAGGTTAGCCAGATTGACAACATTATCAACTCAGGAACATCATATATATGTTTTCAAGCAAAGGGAGGTGACATACTCCCTCTGATTCGAGAACATTTGATCCAGTAATATCAAATAAGAATGAACAGGCATACTTTGTCTCCAAAACACGATCCTTTACGTACTGGTGAACTTTACCGAGGAATATTTTCTTGGCCATAGGAAACGATATCTATAAGAGATGTTAAGAAAAAATGTTAAAACAGAACCCAAATCAGACGTATGATTGATTGGAAAGGTGCAAATGGAAAAAACACATTGAAGGAACGTACCTCGGGAAATTTTAGTGTTAAATGGAAGACATCAATCGGTATCTTCTCGTCCCAATGCCTAGAAAGGCGGAGGACTGCCTTTGCAGCAGAAAGTCTCAAATGAGCCTTGTCGACAGAACTGTAGAGAGGTTGAGCATGAGTGCCTTCAACCTTTTTGCAGAAAATTAAACTCTTAGCATGTTAAGTTCTAATGTCTACTAACCTTGATTTAAGATCTTCAGATACTTCCCCAAAGGAAAGGATGTTTTTAAGTAATCCAAGAAGGTTATCAACACCGGTACGAAGATGAGCATCCTTGAAAGGCAAGTAGCTTTTAACCAACGTCTTGATCCCATATATCTATTTACAAAAAGAGAATTTTGAAATTACTTGATCAACTTTAATATAAGGTCAAACATTCATCAGATACCAACCTTCAGTTGACAAATTTCACTTTTATCATCCCAGGATAACTTTTTGTCATCTACAGCTTCCTGCAATTGGGTTAAGTGGCTTTCAATAAAAACGAAAAAAAATCTGGGAAACCAAACGACAGATAGTGATCAGAAATAAAACATTAGTAATACATACACTTTCGAGATTGAGGATTTTGCTTTTAATAAACTCAACTACTTCGGTTTCTCTAGTCTCGAATACAGGCATCGCAATTTGCGCTATGCATCCAAGAGACTGGAGAACAGCTGGCTGATGTCTCTTGTCCTCCAGCATGTCCACAAGTGCCTACAAATAAAGTATTAAACCAGGATGTCCACAGGCTAATAATCAACTATATTTTAGTGATATTTGAAGCAAAAGATCAATGAGAAAATAGAACTGTCACCTTGTATAGAACAGAAAGTGACTTTAGGCCGTCATCCTTTGTTATTGATGCCAGTGCATGCACAGCATACTTAGCCTGCTTGCGGTTACCTTCTACACAGATCCTCTCTAGTAACAGGTCCACCGAACTTAAAGTGGACAACAGAGAAAACATTAGAAATCAGAAAGAAAAAAACCAGGCAACTAACAAATGACTTGAGCTCATGCCTGATGATGAAGATATATACATATCGAAGGAGTTGAAACTTTTACCTTGCTAAAACAATGAGATTCTCCCGAATAGTACCACCTGCCTTTGCCAGAATTTTTAGAGTACCTTCCTTTATCATTTCATCATCATCTTTAAGGAAACCTATCAGTTCTTCTTCAGCCCCGTCAAACAGTGATGGACAGAAACATGCAAGAAGCTACAAAATCAATGCACGAGTATCAATTCAATGGACTTGGTAATAAATAAAAGAGAAGTACATGATCATGGGATGTAACTGGATATAATAAATGCTTAAAAAAATTCCTGGCGGAAAGTTAGTGGATTATATTATAAACAACAAGTCAGATAAGTGATTACCCCTAAGAAGTCCATGCAGGATTGAATGCCCAAAATATTTTTTGAAGACTTTCTATCAGAGACTTCCGCTAATATCTCTTTCACATATTCCTTGCCAAATAGCAGATAAGAACACTTTATGGAGAGAGTGCCGAGAAATTCATAGAGACTATGCTTCTCAGAAAGTATTTTAAGCATATCATCCTGCACACAAATTAAAACAACAAACCAGTTTTCAGGTCACTGAAAGTTATTATAAATGTAAATACAACTTTCTCGTAAATCTCACCCGAATCTTGGACGCCTGCATTATGCTAGTCTTAGGGTCAAGCAGATTATTCAAAATCTTCCAGATATTAGCATCTTTCAGTTGATCAAGAGTCAAGAAGTTCTGCTCAGTCTTTGGGGGATCAGAAAATGCACGTGACATAACTCTGAATCCAAATAGAATCTTTTTCTGCATCTCAGGATTATCAGCATTCTGCAGACAGAACAAAAGTTTACAGATGGTGAAACTAAAAAGAAGCAACAAAAACTAACCGCAAATATAGAAAAACAAAAGCTCTTCTATTAGGTTTGGTCGAACCTGTTGCACCTGCTTGAATGACAAGTATTTTTGCATCTCTTGTTGTATCCTAAAGATCAAGAAGAAATTTCTTTAAGATCAATCTTCAATCCCAAAAAGAAAAGGGCAGGATGATACAGATCATGCAAAATTATTAACTGCTAAGAAAAAAAACATCAAATACACCTTTGTCTTTGCTCCAGTATTTTCTCAAAAGCTTTTGTCTCCACTTTGTCAAACCCGGAAAAGATTTCTATCCAATGCTTAACTTTTTCTTTTACAGAGATATTACTTGGAAACAATGAAGTGCATAAGATACATTCAATTGTATCTAATCTGCAACACAATTAACATATTTAGAATATATTTACCAAAGGTAATGATCAAATTCAATTAGAAAGAAGTGAGCGAAGTAAAATTATAAGAAAAGAGGCAAAAAAATCAAAAGAGCTCTAGATAATTGTCCTACCTGAAATCTTTGTCATAAAGACATCTCAGAATTTTTCCAGGAATCCAATCAAAGTCACCAGTGCCTACCTTCCCTTCAGCGCACCGTAAGCAATACACCCGGAACAATTCAGCCAGCCTTTCCATTGTGTATGTTTTTACAGGTATCTGATTTAGAAAAACAACTATGAGTTTTCATGTCTTTAAACGTTAGCATGCAAGTAGCTGAGACATCAAGACTGAATAGATAAAACGTACAGCTTTGTCTCGAAGCCGCTCAGCAACTAACTTTATAGTGTCAACTGGAATCGACGTCAGTGCACTCACAGCCACATCACAAATAACAGCAACAACTTGTTTGCGAATATTCTCATCATAATCCAAGAGCCGGTCACAGAGAGCAGCTACAATAGGATTAACAGTGTAAAGTTAGTCAATTCTAGTGTATATTAATGGCATGATAAAGAAAGACTTACATATGATTTGAGAAGTCTCAGGTCTCGAAGGATCTGAAAGCAAACAGTTCTTAATATGGTCAAGGATGACCATCCTAACTTCAACAACTCTATCAGTCAGCCTTTTCAGAAACTCCAAAAAGATTGAACTGAACTCTTCGGATATGACATGTCCAGGCAAGGAAAACAACTCCCCAACCAATCCAACCACTTTCAAACGAGTTTCCAATTTATCAGCCTGTAGATGTCAAAAGTACGCATTATGTATTATTCAATACTAATCCATTTCAAAAATATGCGCTCATACCACATGAAAATTATTGAAACAACAAATAGATAAAAGTGACTAATCAAACAAAATACCCAATAACTGATGCATGGTTCAAGATTCATGATGCAAGATTCAAGACATGCAGATTAGAGCAATGACTGAAATAACAATATACCAAAAGTTCTCCAGTGAGATATGGTGCAACACCGGATAGGGCCTGAGGAGCACAGCGGTACAAATCATAGATAACCTCATGGTAGTCAATCTGGCTGCTGGAATATCGGCTATCTCCAGACATTGAAGAGATAAGGAACTGCTTTATGTCAGATTCAACTTTTGGCGCACACTGCTCTATGACTTTCATAGCAAGTCTTCTTGCAGCATCGCTAACGTCCTGCCATCATAAATCCAGGAAGTGAGCTGTCTGCTATTTTATACAGGAACTAAACCTCAATTAGGATAATATCAGTAGCCTAAGCCAGTATGGCAGACATGCTCACACTTCTATTTCTGCCCAATTTAGAGAGTAAGATTAGTAAGAGTTGCTCCTGCACATCTTCACTCTCTTCTAAGAGAACAATCATTATATTTTGCATTGATGAGATCACAACCTCCGGATGGTCATCTCTGCAAATACAGAAATAAAACAACTTTTCAGTATAAGGCCTAAAAGAGAACAAAAAAAGCATTCATAACATGTATTAATAGCCAAAAATTACAACGAGAGTACAAATAAAAGTATGAGAATTCAGAAGTGTTCTGTATGGGAGGAAAAACAGACTTGAAGTATATCAGAGGAATTTTTAACCAATCTGAAAACAAAGCAAGGAAGCTAGGCTGAAAGTGAAACTCACCTAGCAACATCGAGAAATGTGGTAAACACTTCTTTCACCAGATCATCGCATTCAAGATCCAACATCACTACACATGACCTGTACTTTGCAACCGTTTCTAAAATGACAACCCTCCTTCCAAATGATGGTCCACCGACATCATTCAACCCAGAAAAAGCGCTCACAATCAGTTGAAAAATATCCTGAGACAAGATCAAGAGAAGGAATAAATCAAGAGTGGACATGTCTTTGATTACAGTTGCAGAGGAATTACAGTAAAACGAACCTTCATAGTATTATCACTGTAAGGCGCTTCAGGGGCTGTGACACGAGTTATCTCAGAAAGGCAACTTGCAATTAGAAGTTTGACATCCTTGTCTTGATGCTTGAGTATTTCAGGTTTAATAATTGCATCGAGAAAAGGCTGAATGGATTTCAGCACTGCTGGTGGTGGAGACTGCTCCAACTCAGAAAGACAAACAGCAGCTTCCTGCATGTAGCAACACACAAAAGTTAACAATACTGGAAATTTTTCTATATCAAGGCTCAAATGAGCACTACCATTTAGACCCACTTCAGACGGAAAACAGGATTGCTTTGAAGGAGAAAAGTACATTACAAAACTAACCTAACTAAGTCACCTTCAATTATAAATCAAAAGCAAATCACATTTCCACAAAGTGATAGAGAAACAAACATCTTAGTCAATATAAAACCACAAACCATCTCTATTAGATATAGAAGAGACTGTAAACTGAGGTAACTATTATTGCATTTATCTAAAAAGTTCTAAAGATAGTGCAATTCGATTCCGACATAGCGAGAACACAACTAAATTTCCAGCCTAACCTTAAAAACTTGACATTTAAACACCAACCATCATTCAAAGTGAACATAAACAACTATAGACATTTTGGCCAACCTACGACAAATCTAAGTAGCTATCGACATGCATCTTCCATTCAGAATGGAGCAGATCCCAGTTTCATGCGTGACCTAATTTTGCGATAACAATCTGAAACGAATGACAAACGAAGGCACAAACAAACCCTAACGCAGCTCAAAAGAATACGCACTAGCTCTATCAACGAACACAGAAGACCTAAAAGGCTGAAAATTTCCATAAAAGACCAAATTTCGTAGAATTTAAACAGGAAAGAAAGCTGAACATTCCCTCCAAACGAAAATGAAGTAAGCAGAGGACAAATTGCCGAAGGAAAAACCCACCTTGAAGAGTTTGAGCAATGAATCCTTAGACGAAGGAGGTGGGTCAAGCTTCGATCCGAACTCTTTCAACTGCTCCTCGGGCTTTTGCGCCATGGCGACTGTGAATCCGAGAAGCTCTTAACCAGCGATTTGCTCTTCTTCTTCTCTTAGAAATTGGAGAAGAAGACGAAAAAGGAAAAAAGGGTTTTTTCTTTTTTTTTGTTTGGTGTGTCTCAGAGTCACTCTTTCGAACACATCTTCCGATCTGAGCGCTCTCTCAGGCCGATTTGCTGACTTACGGATTTGTTTGTGTCTCTCATTTTTCCCTTTTTTTTTATATTTATGGCCCCAATCTCTCTTCTATTTACCATTAGTCCCATTTAAAGCCCCTTCGTAAATGGGCCTTTATAGGCCCAATATTAAAAACGACGTCGTTTTTTAAACGGCGCATACCGTTTTCCTCTCTTTGAACACTTTTTGGTCTATTGCATCTCTACGGCAATGGCGGCGGCGACGGAAAATGTCGATAACCAGCCTAAACCAGAATCGGAACCGGCTCCGGTTGCGGTGGAACCGAAACCTCTGTCAAAAAACGCACAGAAGAGGCAACTGAAGCAGCAACGATACGAGGTGAAGAAAGCTGAGAAGAAGGCGTTAGAGAAGGAGCATAAGAAGAAGGAAGGTGAGAGAAAGCACAAGGAATGGGAAGAAACCCTAGCCAACGCCACGGAGGAAGAGAAGCTGAAGCTAATAGAGTCGAGGAAGAGTCTCCGTAAGGAGAGAATGGACAAGAGATCGGAGGAGAAAGAGAAGAAGATGGAACGGCTCACTAAAGCTAAAGAAATCGGACAAAACATCGTCGTTGATGTTGATTTTGCACATCTCATGTCCGATTCCGAAATCTCCAGCCTGATTCAGCAGGTTAAATCTCTTGTCTTTGAACAAAATTATATCCAAAGATTCAAACTTTATGATTATTGATTGGTGAAAGGTTATTTGTTGATTTGGTGTTTAGATAATGTATTGTTATGCGGTGAATGGGAAAAGTACTTCTCCTTGTCATCTATGGCTGACTGGAATCAAGGAAGATTTGAGTAGTCATCTTGATAAGCTTCCAGGTTTTGAGAAATGGTTTATAGAGAAGGAAAATAGGTGTTACATTGAGGCTATGGCTGATAGGAAAGAGAATTTGGTGTATCTTACTGCGGACTCCGAAACTGTTTTGGATGATCTTGACCTTAAGGACATCTATATAATCGGTGGCTTAGTTGATCGAAATCGGTTTAAAGGTATCACAATGAACAAGGCGCAAGAACAAGGGATTAGAACAGCTAAACTTCCTATAGGAGAGTATATGAAAATGTCCAGTTCTCAGGTATGTGTCCCAAAAGTCCTCTCTTTTAAATACATTGAGCTCCATTGTGTTTGTTGCCATATTGCCTAAAGTTTCTTAAGGAAGACCCTATTGTGAGAATTAGTTTATACTATTGTTTTAGGTTCTCACTGTAAACCAAGTTTTGGAGATACTCGTGAAATTTCTCGAGACGAAGGATTGGAAAACATCTTTCTTCACGGTGATTCCTCAGAGGAAAAGAACTGGAGTTGATCCTGTTGATTGTTCGAAATCGCAACCTCTTTCTGGAGAGCATCAAGATAAAGAGGGTGATGCGGGCGAGAGTGCAGAGGAACATGAACTTCTTGAGAGGAAAAAGGTATGCATTGAGGTTCCTCTAGAAAGTGTTTAGCTAGATGATGATTATGCAAATGTGAGCTACTTCTATTTCCGTTGAACACTGATTTCTGTAGCTGAGAATCTGAAATGTTAAGTTCCTTTTTAAGTGTTGAGTCAAGATGCTCTACAAATTTTCACTGTCAATTCCTCTATCAAACCACACAATTGCTGTTTGGAAACCTAATGCTTTATTTAAAACACACTTTACCACAAGACAGATTAGATGAAAACATGAGGTTCGTTCAAAGAGAAGATAAACAGAGACAAAGCATCATACTTTTTTTTTTTTTTGCTTAAACTTGAATACATAAAGTAGAAGTTGCGCCTACTAACAGTTTTGACTCATCATGTGTCAGCTGTTAACATTACTAGCCATTGTTCTCAGTACTTATGTTGTTGAGTCGGAAATAGTTCAACTCTGGCGCCACTTGCCGCTGATGACGAACCACCCATTTTAGGGTTAGGTTCGTTACCACTGAAAGCATACCCGTTCCCGTTCTGATGACGATAATGGTACTGCGCCATGTGAATCCCTGGCACAGGCCCGTATGCTCCATACTCGACCATGGTCCCATTAGGCCTCTTGACAACCATACCGCTGCTCATACTAACGGATCCCGCACCGCCACAGCTAACCCCTCTGTCGCCCTCCATCTCTCTGTAACGGTGGAGGTACAACGTGAGGGGTTCGATGTAATCATCGAAACCAAGCTTGCTCATGGCCCACAAGACATCCTCAGCAGTAATGGTCTTGCGCTGTTCGCGCTGGCACCGCTCATTAGCCTCCCCTGTTATGAAGCTGATGTACTCGGAGACGCATTCTTGGATCGTCTCCTTGGAGTCGTCTGAGATCTTAGCATGAGCAGGTAAGATCTTCCGCATGATCCTTATCACGTTAGCAATAGGCATGAACCGGTCTTGCTCTCTCACCGTGCACTCCTCTTCACCGCCATTAGCGGTTTTGTTTGACTGGTTGAATTCCGCGAGCCGCATGCTCCCCTCTGCCATAGACAACATTACAAAGGTGAGAGCTTTAGTACCTCTATGACGTCAGCATGCATACTATAGACATGAGAATGGAGAAAATTGCAGAAAACAAAGCATGCAACTATACCTGATCCAGAAGGAGTGGTGGTTTCGAGCTTGTGGTAGCCATGGAATCCACCAAGTTCCATCTTCTTCCTCTGTAAATGTTTTTAGCACTTTGTTGGGTTTGTGAAGATATAAAAATAACGCTCGAAAGAGTAAGCATTTGAAGCAAGTAAAGAGTAAATAGAATAAAACAATAATTTGGCAAGTGTCAGCATTTGTTGTTTCAGACCTTATAAACTCAACAACGTGTCTACCAAAGTCGATGTGACCGAGGATCCTTCTCGTTCCCTATAGCCGTTACATGATCCTAATCACCAAAGCATTTGTCTTTTTATTTCGAACCTTCTACAACTCAACATTCATACAAAATTCACCAAAACCAAAATTAAATAAACTCAAGAAATCATCTACAAGTTTCCCTTTTGCGTTACAAAAACCTAAAATCTTTCACTCCAACACTCATTCTCCTTCCTTCTCTGCACTACCTGAGTTGGTCTTGTACAAATTTCCAAGTTTCTCAAAGTATGAACGAGTCTTGCTACGTTCTGGCTGTTTCATCTTACCTTCCAACACTCTCTTGTAGTACTTGTTCATGTTCTCCCACTTCTCCTTACACTTTTTCGCAGATCGGTCGTACCCTTTTTCCTTCATCCTTGCTGATATCTCATCCCATATGGCACACTTGTGTATTCCTGTCTTCTCTTCCACTTCGCTTCTGCTAGTTATCAACGCCTGCACTTCCTCTTGCGGCCACCTTCTTCCGCTTGAATGCACAATTTGAGGGGTTTGATGTGTCTCAGCGGATTCAATGTTCCTGTCTTTGAATCGTTCGGGAAGATTCTGATGTGGTTGGGGAGGATCAGAGAGGGGTTCAGGGATCTTGATATCGATCTCGTCACCAATGACATTTTTGATGTAAGAGATGATAGACAAGCTACGCGACATCTCTTCCTTCCGTGCCTCTTCGTTCTGTTTCATCCTCTCGGTTTCCTGTTGCCTCCAAGCTTCCTCTCGACGGATTTTTTCGTGCTCCATCTTCTCCATCACTTTGATCAACTGGTTATGCATCTTCTCTTGCCGCTTCATCATACCTCCCACCAGCTTCCCCAAGAAATGCTCCAGCTTGTTCCTCGTTTCCCGCTTTCTTTTACCCGTTACGGCCTTGCGAGCGCTTGGGGAAGAGTCGGTATCGCTATCAACAGAAGAGCTGCTGCAAAACCAAGAAATATGTTCAGATCATTAGTACATCATTTGGCAAAACTCAAAGAGTCCAACACAATTTCATCATCTATAGACAAAAACTCATCCTAAACCGATCTACTCAGCACCTTTTGAACATACTGTCCCCAAGAATCTGCAGACTAATACTGCTTACAAGTCGTATAAACCACACTCAGAACCAAGTAAACCATCACTGTAAAATTTTATCTATCTGCAAAGTTGAATGCTTTTTAGTTGAGATGTTTACCAATCTATCTATTATCAAATGGTACTGTAGCCTAATCAAGAGGAAAGGAGTGAATGTAATTAGGTCTACCAAACAAGCTTGTAATAAACGTGAAAGAATTAAGACCCTTAAGACAAAAAAAATAATAACTTTTCATAGTAACAGATCCAAACATTCAAAAAATGCACAAAAGCTCTAATCTTTTACCTCAAAGAAACACCATCCCAAGAGATACGACCTCGAAGCTCCATTTCGTCACCAAGAGAGTCTTCCTTTGACAACCCACAAGTCAATTGACCTGTTTCCTCCACGTCAGCAATCTTCGTTCCCAAAGGAGCTTCGAAACAGCCATCTCCGAGATACCCCATCTCCGGTAACATATCAAGAGTTCCGGCCAGAATATCCAGAGGATGTCGATTCACCGACGACGGAGGCTTAACGACGCACCTGATTGGTTTCAGTTTCTGAGGAGGCGACGCCAAGTCTGCGAGTGTGGCCAAAGCGTCGTCGTTTCGTTGAGGTCTCAGGGAATCCGATTGACGGCTACTGTACATCCACTCGCAACCACCATCGCAGCCATCGAATGGGTTAACATCTCCGGCGAATTCATCGCTGACTCGTTTCCGACTCTCGCCGGCGAGAAGTTCCATTAGAGAAAGGTAAAAAAAATAAAGACGGCGTGAAATGAGAACCGAGCCGAGTAAAAGCAGTTCAAAGGGTAAAAAACTTTGATTCGTCTCTGTGAAGGTATATTTACCTTTATACCCTCTAAGAGCAACATAACCTCCATTTTATCCTTCACTTCAGTCTTCTTCAGTCGTTTTCTTACCCGACCCGACCGGACCCGAATATGTTAAGAGTAAATTACGAATTTGTATTTTGTAACTCTAGTTTCGTGTAAAGGTAAAACACTTTTGGGCGTGTGGCTCAGCTAAGTCCGCAGAGACACCGACATAGTTTCTTTTATTTACACGGGAAAACGTACTATTTCCCCCTCAATAGTTTTGTATCCTCGTAAATCCACCCCAAATAGTTTGCTCGTATTGTAACACCAAACAACCAAATTAGGACAACTATTTCACCCTATTTTGTAATTTCGCATCTATTTCACCCTAAAATCAATATGAACTCATAATTTTCCCTCAATCCGCGTAATCGCGGTTAACTGTAGACCAAACACAAATTCTAAACCGTTTAAGAAACAGTAAACCGTGACTTAACCAATTTACGACCCGATTAGCAAACAAAACTGATGTTGACCCAAAATAAACATAATTTGACCCGATTTCTTTGTCTTTGACGGGAAAGAAAAAAATAAAATCTCAAATCCAATCTCTCTCTTTCACTGAAGAACCCTAATTTTATCAATTCTCAAAATTCCAAAACCAAATCTCGAAATCGAGCAGATCCTTGGACAATGGAAGATCAAATGGCCTTGGGCCTCCGAATTCAACAGCTGTGTATCTACGGTGAAGGATTTGGAGCTGAGCTTGAAGCGCTTGAGTATCGTGGTAGAGTTACTGCGTTTGTGGACTATGTGGAGCATATCGAAGTCGATGATTTCAAGCAATCGAGAATGAAGCATCTCTGCACCAAGTGTAAAGAGCATAGGACGGATCACGATGATGATGAGGATTCAACGCCGTCCGAGTTAAGCATCTTTGATTATCAAGTCAAGCATTCTTGCTCCAACTGTGAAGAACAAGAGAAGAAGATAGAGACACAGTGAGAGAGAAGGGAAAGGTTAATCTATCTCTATGCGTTTGATCATCTTTAGTTTATAGACTTTAGGTGGTCTCCGTTAGTTAATCTAATCTTGCAGAGATGTATCATGTATGTACCTACCTTGCTTCGACATTTTTAGATTATTCAAGTTTAACTCTTCTTTACTTGCTCTCACTGGAAAATCACTAACAAACCAAGCAGATACTATTGTCTGGAGAATTATTTATTCATGTTTATCAAAACCCAAAATTTCAAAACCCAGAAATTTTACCGACATTGATGATGATTTTGTTACTCGAAACCTCCATCACCATTACAAACTACAAATTACAGTCATTAACAACTAACCCTTGGATTATGAGCTTCGATTTGCCGAATTGCAGAACTAGGGTTCTTGGAATTTCAAATTTTGGAAAAATTTGGGGATTTCTTATTAGAATGTGGTATTGTAATAAATGGGTAAACGAAATGGGTTTGGGTCGGGTTTTCATACCAATCAGGTTTCGGATTGCGGTTTGTTAACCGATTTACATATCCCATGATCGGTTATTGACAATAACCGAGAAAATCCCGAAATAGGGTGAAATAGATGCAAAAATTACAAAATAAAGTGAAATAGTTGTCCTAATTTGGTTGTGTGGTGTTACAATACGAGCAAACTGTTTGGGGTGGATCTACGAGGATATGAAACTATTGAGGGGGAAATAGTACGTTTCCCCGATTTACACACTTGCGAGAAATTAAGAAACGTTAGAGGATAATCATGTTATGAGTGACATGATTACAAGCAAATTGGAGATAAATTAGAAGAAAATCGGAGATTTCCTACTAGGCATGTGATACAATCCACAAACTAAATTTTGGGTGAAAATTGTTATATTGGTCTGATACGTCTCAATACATAGAGACTTCTGATACGTTTCTTATTGCCACATGTCTTCTCTTAATTGGACCATGTAATCTCTATGCGTCGGAGTATTTTAAACATTGATAGTTATCTAACTTATATATAGAGTTATGTAAACTATTTGATTAAACCAAAACAAACTTGAACCAAAGGTATATAAAGTCATAATTAAACAAAAAACAAAATGGAGCAATGTGTGTTTTGTATGGAAAAATCCATTCTTATTTATATGTCAGTATTTTGCATTTTCAACTGGTACAAATGTGTTTTTTTTTATTAAACGATGGAAACATAACCTATAAACCTACTTATGACTCATATTACTATTTCAATATGAACTACGTAAATAAAAAATTGGTATTACCTAACAAAGATTGAACTTAAAATCATAACTTCAACTATTGAATCATAAAACAATACACACATTTTTAAGTCACCTAGTTAACTTTAAAACTAAAAGGTTTGAGAATTTTGTTGTGCAAATGGTTGTTTATTTAGAGGAATAAAAATGGGTAGAATTACGTATTCCTCTAGATTTTTACCATTTAAGTGAAAAAAAAATTGGTAGAATTACGCATTCCTCTAAATGTTTACCATTTGGATTTAAAAGTGATTCAACTAATAAAAGTTCAAAACATAAACAAAAAAATTGGAGGAAAACATTCCTCTACAAAATAGGAGAGGAATTAGTGGGAAAAAATTTTTTTTTACTCCTTCATATTTTTACTCATATTATCATAAACTCTAACGAAAACTCCATTTATGTCGTCAATTCCCAACCATTAGATTTAATGATCTTTGTTAGTTTTTGTATATATATATGTATTATTTGGCTATAAAACAAATTAACCTTTTAAGACAAATACTAGCATAGAAATAGATTTCAGTCAGAAAGTTTCGCTTTTTGATTAATTATTTCATACTTTGGGGAGTAAGGTAACAGGTTAGTGACAAAAAAACTCAATCCTTCAGAGTGATCCTTATTAACATAACAAAATTTCGACTTTTTGTTCCGTATCGAAATCTTGTGTAATTTAGAGTTTAAAGTTGTGTTTTTTTGTTTCCGGCTGAGTAAAACGAATTATGAGTTGCCGTTTATCGAAAAGCTATGGTTTGATCAAATTGTTGTTGATGAAACCGGCGGTTAATAATAACGGACGTTTGCGTTTTCCCCAATTTCTGCGTTTTCCGGCTGATGGATTCTCTGTTTTATCTCACAGATCCATGTCCGCTTCTTCCTCCACAAACCCGATCGCCAGCGAGGAATCAAACGCCGGAACAATGCTTCCGGCTGTTGAAGACAAGTACGGTGGTGTCATAACGGAGATGAACCATCCCATGGATCCTTCTCTCTTCTCCACACTTCTACGAACCTCTCTCTCTAACTGGACTCTTCAGGTGCTCTTTGTTTCTTCATTTTGTTAGATTTGTTAGATAGAGATGATCAAAATGAGAAATTTCATCGTTCAATTCCAAGAACATAATAGATAGATATTTTGGTATGGAATCCGAGATTGATACCAATATTGTTGTTGAATCATTGAAAATGTTAGAGATGATCAAAATGATTAATTTTATATTCAGTACCAATTTGTTTGTGCATAGAATCATTGAAAAAGTTTGTGGGTGACAAAGTGTGAATGTCATTTCACAATCTTCTTGAACATTATTGTATTCTGATGCGGGCCAGAGAGAGACTTATGTGTTTACTTTAGTGCAATGAAAGTGTATTCTCTTTTTCCAAAGAAAGTGAAATTCAATTTTGTTAATTACACCAATCATTGATCAATTTACCAGAGAGAGAGAGAGAGAGATCTCTGAACCAATTCAATCGGTTTTTGTGTACACAGGGAAAGAAAGGAGTGTGGATCAAATTACCGATACATCTTATCGGTCTAGCTGAAACTGCTGTTAAGGTTGTTGTTACCTGATGATTTCTTCAAACCCCTTTGTTTGGAGATGCTTCTCTTATAGAAAACTGGTTTGTGTTTTTTTAATATGTGTAGGAAGGATTCTGGTTCCATCATGCAGAGAAAAACTACTTGATGCTTGTGTATTGGATTCCAAAAGGAGACCATACGCTTCCTTCCAATGCATCTCACCGTGTTGGCATAGGAGCATTTGTCATCAACCACAACAAAGAGGTATGTATTGACCGAGATGAGAGATTTTCAGTGTCTTTTTTGGAACATTCCCCCTAAGAATGATCACATCGCTGTTTCTGTATTTGTATTCAAAGATTCTAGTTGTTCAAGAGAAGACAGGAAGATTTCAAGGCCAAGGTATCTGGAAGTTCCCCACCGGAGTTGTGAATGAGGTGCTTTGCTTCTTGTTCAGCACCGTTTACATTGATTGGTTCACCTCTCTTGATGCAGTTTCTTTTGTGTTGTTGATTTAGGGTGAAGACATCTTTGATGGCTCGGTCAGAGAGGTGAAAGAAGAGACCGGAGTAAGCCTTCTTCATGCATTACCTTTTACAGTTAAAGAGGCCAAAGAGCTAATCATATTCTTCTTTGGATCATATGTTTTTCAGGTGGATACCGAATTCGTCCAAATATTGGCTTTCAGGTTACAACAACTCCAACTCTAACCGCATCGTCTTCTAATATTGCATCACAACTGACCCTTATCTGTTTTCAATTCTGGCAGGCAGACCCACAAAGCTTTCTTTGAAAAGTCAGACTTGTTCTTCGTGTGCATGTTAAAGCCTCTTTCTTTGGAGATCAATGCACAAGAGTCAGAGATAGAGGCAGCACAGGTAACCATTCTCTCCCCTTCGGTAACTCTCTAGTCTCAACCACCAAAACACTCAAAATCTCAAGTCATTCTGAAAAATGGTGCAGTGGATGCCGTGGGAGGAGTACACAAAGCAACCATTTGTACAGAACCATGAGCTATTGAGGTATATGATAGACATTTGCTCAGCTAAAACCAGAGGAGACTACGAAGGTTTCACTCCTCTCCACGTCTCTGCACCTGATCAACTAGGCAGCTTGTACTTCAACAACCGCGATCTCCATTCCCGCCATTGACCTTCTTTCTCAAATAAACAAAGCAGTCCTTCACAGTTTTTCATTAAAGCAGGTTTCTTTGCCTGCTTCTCTATGTAAGCATTTTGACACTTGAATCTTCTTAACTCTCACCAAAACATCAAGAACACTTGCATTCAATGTGATCCAAAATCAAATACAATGGCTTAAGTTAAATAGAAGACTAAACAGAGAGCAGATCCGTTAGCGAATCCTATTGTTCAAACACACTTGATCCTCTTTACACAGCCGCAAAATCTAACCTGATTTTACATTACCAAACACCAATATTCTAATCCCCATTTTGCATAGATATAATCCAACCCCCAAAAAAAACTGTATATACCAAAATGATACTTATAGATTGGTATTACGAATTTGTATGGGTTGTAAAAATATATGTATTATATATCTATATACATAGATCCACTTCACCAATCTTTTTCAAGTCCTTGTCCTACCGGAAGCAGCTCCACCTCCACCATTACCATTACCGCCTCCTGTAGCTCCATAAATATGGTTCGGCTGGTGAAGAAACTGATGATGTTGGTGATATTGCATCCCACCACCAGCACCACCGTAGTAACCACCACCGTCGCCGACTCCGGCGTCTCTCTGATGCTCTCCGGCTTCACCGCTTGTTTGGGGTCTTCCAAGTCCGGTCCTTTCCCCTTCGATCTCCCTGAACCTCTGCAAGTAAACTTTCAATGGCTCAACATAATCCTCAAACCCTAGAGTAGTCATAGCCCAGAGCAAATCGTCGCCGTTGATTGTCTTCCTCTTCTCCTTCTGACACTTATCGGACGCTTCTCCGGTGACGAAACTTATGAACTCCGATACACACTCTTGCATCGTCTCTTTAGCGTCTTTTGAGATCTTTGCGTTCGCGGGTAACGCTTTCTTCATGATTCGGCTCACGTTAGCGATCGGTAAGAACCTGTCTTGCTCTCTGGGAGATAACGAAGACTGCCCGTTCTGATTGTTCCCGTTTTGCCCTCCACCGGAATCCCTATCGGAATCCCCCATTTCTGAAAAATTACAAGAAATTTTTTTTAAAAAAATTAAAACTTTACTCTTTTTCGAATATTAAAGAGAGATCATCATCGGTGGTTTTGTCGTTGACTTGACTTGGAAGACTGAATCGAGAGAAATTAGGGTTTTACAAAGGGAAAAAAGTAGGTCTGAATTATGTGAAGTGTCGGCTGGGATTATACACAGTGGTGAATGAGTCGCCGGAGATTATATAAGCGAGGATGCACGACTTTTGTTTACTTGACACGTGAGCAAATATTAACCGTCCAATTACTGATAAGATTCTGACAACTGGATACGTGCTCAACCGTCGGATTGGAATGAGAGATAAACAGCCCTTTAAGGCTTTGCCACGTGTTGTGGACCGTTAGTGGACCCAACCCACTTTTTGTCTGGAGGAGATAAGACCCACGCGCGGGAGAGGAGAGTGGTCAACACAAACAACAAATCGAACCGGCGCGTGAAGGACACGGACCGGAGTGGAAGGTGTTTAGGGAGACCGAGTGTAACTGCCACTCAACGACCCATCGGTCAGTTTTTTTTTTTTTTTTTTTTTTGGGAAGAATTGGTCTTAGATTGGGGTGTGGTGGGGTTTATTGTCATCAAACTGGTATCGACCAATCAGCTCAGACAGCTGTTGGTAATAAGGGTCCCAGTTGCCCACATTTGACGGTCTCGATCTTCCTTTATGAGGCCCCAAGCAATGTTTGCTTGTCTAAGCGTGTGATTAAATTTAAGGGATGATTGGGTTTTGGGCAGTGAAAACTTTCACAAATTTTACGGTTCTTATAGTTATTATTTCTCTAATCAAACTGTTTTTACTTTACAATTTTTAAAAGCCGTGAAAATCTTTTTTTTTCATTTAAAGTTTATATTGATATTATGAGCCTCACTCGAATACAAAGTCGGTGCTTAACCGGATACAAAGCCGGTGCTAAACCGGACGCACAGCCGGTGCTAAACCGGACACAAAACCGGAGCTAAAAAAGCCTCCGGAACTAAGTCGTAGCCAAAAGGCACACAGAGAGAAACTAAGAACATAGAAAACAACTACAAAGGCTAGAGATTCACCACCATGACATACAAGCTAAGCAAAGAAAACTCCATTGCAAGATGACAAAGTAAGAAGCAAATTATGAAGGATTAAAGTCAAGGGAATAAACAGGAAGAGACTTCACTCCAACTTCACATGAAAACGAGATAGAAGGCGCAATAACAACTCAAAGATTCCGAACTGAGTCTAGAAACTGCACACCACTTCCAAAACCGCTTGCAACAAAGCATGAAAAGAAGATTCTTCACCAATGAAAGCAACCGAAGGAACCGGATCAAGGAGAAACGTATAAAGACCAAGAGATGTTGAAAGCTACGAGGAGACGCTTTCGAATCGGAGATGCCTCATCGATGACACGCAAATAATCCAGCACAAAGCCGTGAAAATCTATTTTCAAATTTTCTTCTTTGTTTTTCAGATTATTTTTAAAATTCTATTTTTGAGACTTTTATCCCTTTAATGTCAATTTCTCACAAACGGAATTAATTTGTTTATTTAAATAACTATTGCTCTTCTTTTTTTTCCTAACAAAATTAAAAGTTCATTGTGAAGATAAAATAATTTTAATACAAAACAATTTTGACTCATAGACAATAACATTTTTTTCCAGTTCTTTTGAGATCCACTTTCCTATATTTCATTGATTTTTTTTTATATGAGAGTGAGTCATAAGGTGCAAATAGATGCCTAGTTTTTTGGATAAAAAAAATTATGAAATGAATGTGATAGAATAAAATTTCACTTATTCCACACAAAAATTCAAAGAAAAATATCACTCTGTAATTTTGTTGTGGAATAAACATGAGATTTATTCCATTATTCTTTTTATTGAATCCACGATGTAATGCATAGGATCATTGGTATGGAGAGTGATCCTAATGCCTGATGGTAAATATTATTTTGGAGATTCAAGATATGTATTACGTTGTGGATTTCTTTGTCCACACAAAGGAGATAGTTATCACCTAGACCGGTTCCGTAACGGTCCACAAAAAAATATGGGCAATTCTCGTAGATACCAATTTTAAAAAAAAAAATTCCAATCATACCACCAATTTTTAAATGTTTCCTAGATACCACTTTTTCAAATGTTCCAAAAATACCACAAAATTAAATTTAGTTTTAAATGGTCAAAACTAAACCCTAAATCTACACCCTTCCCCCTAAAACTATACCTTAATTGTACAATAGTTAACCCAAACCCAAAAATTTAAATTTCAAGACCCTTTTAAAATTAATTTTTGTGTTTGTGGTATTTTTGGAAATTTTGATTTTTTTTTTTTTGAAAAAGTGATATCTAAAGAACTTTTAAAAATTAATGGTATCTAAGGAACAAAAACTTTGTTTGATGGCATCCTAGGAAATTTCTCAAAAAAGAAACTATAAAACAATTTTTAAGTTTATTAAGAAACTAGATCGTCATCCTAATTAATGTCTCTTTATTTAGAAATTTATTTTCCAGTTTTGTATTTTTTCGGTTTATTTGGATTATATTTTATTTAAATTTGTAGTAAATTAGTTTTAACAATAATAAATGAAATAGTTAGTTCTTCGAATTTCGTCTTCTAATTACCGAATACAAATTTCTCATAATTATATTTTAATTTAAAATTATAATATTTAAAGTCATAGTTACAGCTTCTACAGTTTGTGTTACCAATCAGACTTTGTTAATATCTAAAAATAACAGTCAAAGTTTATATAACCACTTTCTCTACAGCCCAAATTTTAAAGTCACCGCCCTTACCAATCAGACCATAACTATAATCACCTGTTCCAGCTATATTAAGCTCCTTAGTGCATAATTAGTGGTTGTCCGCCTATATAAACTTAATCGGCAGTAAAATTTAATTAAATTCTCAAAATTCAAGGCCCATCAAATATGATAGACTTCTGACTATCAAAATTCTTTTCGGCCCCTTCTCTCCTTTTCAATATCAGTTATAATACTGATTTTAGATCAATTTTATTTGAGAATTAACTTCAACTACTGGCAGAATAAAGATGTTATCTTTTTTTCTAGATTTTCTAATCATCAATTTAAGATATACAAAACCAGCAGACGTAAAATGTTTTTGGACATTTGGTCGGAGTCGGACGATAAACATCTTTCCTTTGAAGACCCTATCAAAGGGGACAAAAGTTACCGCCGTGAAATAGGCTTTGATAACCGAATAGAAAACAACTGCTTCAACTTAAACAAGACAAAAAAAAACACGATAATAAAGTACGTTTCCTTTTTTGTAATTAATTTCAAACAAGTGTAGATAATGTGCTCGTCTAACAAAGATGAAATTCCAAATTGCATGCCGCATAACCAAAACCGGTTTTGAAGGGAAGCTAATCAAACATTGGTTTCCGACCTCTATGAGCCTGACTGGTGTAGCCGCAACGGTTGCGGTTGCGGTTGCAGGAGTTTGCGGAAGCGGGCGGTTGCGGTTTCAAGCGTTTTTCTGCTATTTGAACGACTGGTGCAGTGGTTTAAAATTGGTGCATTTGCGGGATACTTACGACTGGTTGACAGCGGGTGCAGTAGCAGTTAAATAATAAATTAACAATATAAATACATTAAATAATTATAAAAAAAAAATCAAAAATCATATTATTATAATAAAATATAAAAGTTATTAATTCAAAAAATTTAAATACTACAAAATCATGTATATGATACTTATGTTTATTATTATTATTATTATTATTATTATTATTATTATTATTATTATTATTATGGATAAAAGTTATAAATTTAATAGAGAAATTGTTTTTTTTGTAGATTAATGTTATATTTAAAAATTTTAGTTTGTTAGATTTATATAAAATTGTGATCGTAATTTATTATGAAAATTTTGGTGTGAAGATTTTATAAATATAAAATTATAATAGGTAACTAATTAAAAAGTCAAATTATTTATATATTTTATAATTATAATATTCAAATCTTGATTTTTTTAAATTTATTATATATTTTCTGATTTTTAAGTTGATTTTATTTTATTTTTTAATAAAAAATAAATCCAACCGCAACCGCCCGCAACCGCAAACGTTCGAGGGAAGCAGCTTTTGATTTTTAGCGGTACAGAGCGGTACGGAGCGGTAGAAAGCGTTTTCCACGATTGTTGTCAAACGCTAGGAACCGCTACCACCCGCAAACGCAGCGTTTGCGGGTGGTAGCGGGTGTACCAATCAAGCTCTAAGTGTTGCAGAGGATAAGTTTCGAAGCCGGTATATAATTTTTTGAATAAATCTCAATTAAATATGCAATTTCTGTTTTTTTCCCTCTCAAATCTTCTTTAACTGAAATAAATTAAGAACTTACAATTTCTCGGCATGCACCAAAGGTACTAACTAATTAACCCATAAAGGGGTACTAAGTACTAAGAGCATCTCCATGAGTGGATTCTAAGAGCGTATCCACTCATGTGTCCTACATGGATAAGAATAGTTAAGATCTGGACAGGTGTCAAATAGATACTGGAGTTTTGATTTTTATCAAAACAAATGACTTAAAAAAAACAAACAAACACAATTCCTCTATGCAAGAAACCATGGAAACTGGAATCTATGCGACGAAGCTCGAGATCAGAGACGAAGAACTATTCAAAGCAGCAGAATCTTGTGATTCTTCAGTGTTCATGTCTCTGTCTCCTCAACAACTTCAAAAATCTCTCAGTTTCCAAAACGAAAACGGTCGCTCTCTTCTCCATATCGCAGCTTCCTTCGGTCATACGGAGGTTTGTTCCTCTTTTCTCTTCTAGTACTACTAATCTGTAGTTAGATAGAAGCATTAACTCTTTGATTACTAGAAATCAAATAAATTAAGAGTAATTTTGCTTTATTGTAGCTACAGAATCAATTTTGGTTCTAGTTTTTCATATTTAGCTCTGAAAATCACTGGAATTTGTATTGTTTCTTGCTCATTAGTGATTTGGGTTCTCTTGAAAAGAATGATTTTAGTGAAAAGTTTTGATCTTGATCTGCATAATCTCGTTGTTTATCTGGAAATCCGACTTTGCCGTCGGTGGTGCAATATGCTCCAATTATTTGTTCAATCCGTTGAGATCCATCGGAAATTCGCAAAAATATCACTGTGATTTTCTCGATTTCGTATGTTGTTGTGTTGATCAATTCAAATTTCTTTTCGATTTCAACAAATTCCTTGTAGAAACCACTCGATTTCACTGTGATTGCTGTGTATATTGATTTGTGATTGTTGTTGTTTTTTCTTGAGTTGTAGGTGAAGAATTTGGTGTTCCCCCAATGGAGATGCTCTAAGATCCACCAATGGAAGCCAACAAAATTAAAATCTCTTAGTAAAGATCTTAAGAGGTGATGATTAACAATTTATATTAAAAATATTTCTAAGATCCAAAATTAGAGATCCATTGATGGGGATGCTCTAAGTGGGTTTTAGGTGAGGTTTTGAACATTAAAAAGCCTTAAAAAAAATGATAAATGAAAAAATGCCCCTGAATCGGTTCTCAAATGAGAGTTTTGAGAACTCTTCTGAACCTCAAACGTGGCTTCTTCTGATTGGCTGCAGAGTAAAAAAAAAAATCACCAACACACTCATTTTCCTTCACACGATTCTCTCTCTCTGCTCTGTAGCGATTCCGACGATTTCGTCCGTTTTTCGTCTGCATGAATCGAAATCGGAGTATAAACAGAAAGACTAGCCATAATCTCTCTCTTCTTGGTTTCTCTCTGTCAGGGGTTGCTCTCTGATGGCGATTTCGTCGGGTTAAGCGGTTGATGAAGCGGAATCGGTGGAGAAACGAAACGATATGGTATGTTTTCTTTGAGAAATTGGTTGTAATGTGACTTTGATTGAGGATTGTGTTTCGTAGGTTTTGTGATTCTTAATCTTATGTAATTATTGGGATTTGAGAACTGAACTGAGAGGACGATTTGATGATTTCTCGATTTTCTTGGGTCTGAATTATACGAAGAATTTAAATCGAATGTCTTAATCAAAGCTCAAGTCACTCTATGCCCAATGCTCTTAAGCAGGTCATTAATCTTCTCTTATTGATTGTCTATTTGTGTATCTTTGAGAATAGATAGAAGATGATTGCTTTTTGAATTCGTGATTCCTTGTTGTTGTTGGTGGTGCTGAGAATGATTTTACTTTGTTTGTGTAGGGAAGAGAACATGAAGGATTAAACTTAGAGAGTGATGCTCATGAGCAACTTCTGATTTATATTCCTTTTAACCAAGTTATCAAACTACATTCCTTTGCCATCAAAGATTGTGAAGAGGATGGTAATTTGTAATTGGTGTTTGTGATTAGTTTTGCATTAAGATTTTGCTTAAAAGTTGTTGAATTAGAGATAGGATTTTGGATATGTGGGGATTTCATATGTGTGTGTCATATTTCTATGGATTCATGTTCATAGCTTGAAGATTTACCCCCTTTGACTCTCGTTTGGACTATGTGGTTAAGTTTCTTTGAAGCCAATGCATGAATCATGCTCTTCCTCTTTGGCCCTTCTTGAAGCAATTTGCCTTCTGTATCAATTGAATCATGTTCATACAATTTTCTGGTTTTATTTTAGAGAACCCCTAATGGGTTTAGACTAATGGAGGAGAACAAAATTAACTAATCCTAATGAGGTTCTCATTTGTACTTGATGTAACAATATATAATAAAAAATGGGTTCAGAACTTCTTATAGGTTTACACTGATGGAGATGCTCATCTAATGGAGAGATTTTAGGAGGCTCTTCTAACTAAAAGAAAATGAAAAAATGAAAAAAAAAAATTGCGTGAGCCGGTCTCTGCTGAGAGAAACTATAGAGACTGTTTCATGAGCCAGCTGTCAAATTCTCACTGGATGTTTCTGTTTTCGCCGAGAGTCGGGAGAAAAAAAAAAATCTCGACTTGATTGTATCATCTTCACCGGAGATCACTACTCTTCCTCCGATAGCTTATCTCGTCGCGCCGTCGATCGATTCGGTGTCCACCTTCACTAAATCCGCCGTTGGAGGTCGTCGAAAAATTCATATTCCGATTATCCGAGCCAGGTATCGTCACGTTTCGTTCTATCTCATTGTTTCTCCATTTTTCTGAGTTTTTTTTCCCAGAATCGTAGATTGTTGTTCTTCGTTTTGATCGATCGTACTTGATCACGTTTTAATCGATCGTACTTGATCATGATTTGGGATTTAGTTATGCGTATTTGTGTTGAACTCAGATTGAGATCGACACCAAATTTGTAATAGGTTCGGGGATTCTTTGATAAATGGAAAGAGGAAGCTTTTGATGAGAATGTAAGAGCCCGCTCGGATGAACAGTAACCGAGAGGGAAGTTTTAGATTCTTGGGAGATCAAATGTACCCGGAAGAATAATATGTTTTCTAGTCAAAAGTGTAGTGTATTTCACCTTAGTTGTACACAAATGATGGTACAACTATATATAGTACATTAGGATTAGGGCTTTTGATACACATGGTTACATTTTAACCATATGCTCATAAAGTAACCCTTAATGTGCATAAAGTAACTATACTAGGATTTAAAGTAACCAAGTTTAGTTAATAAAGCAATGAGTTGGGCCTTCTTGCTTGATGGGCTGGGAGTAGGGTTTTGCCTTGGGCCAAATCCATGGTACAATAGTAGGCCCACCCCCCGAGTCGGCGAATCGAGCTTGCTGAGTTTGTCGGGAATAGACGAGCAGGCAGGAAAGCAAGAAGATCAGGCCCGTCCTTCCTCCCGGGGGTTTTCGGCATACTTGGCCAAGTAATCTAGATACGTGGGCTTGTTTTGGCACGTGGGCGCGACTGGTCTTGCCTGAGGGGATATTTCCTCGATTCCTGCCCTGGCAATGACTATACCTTGCGCGGTTACCAAGAGATTTATAGGATTCCAACGCCTTGACTTAACTCCTCGACATGCCCCTCTTTTGACCCCGCTCTTACTTAGATGCGCCACTTCATATTCCTCACCGACTTTCTGTATAAATTGCTACGTTACTTCTTCATATCTCACAACACTTGCGATCCTTTCCTACTCAAAAGGGAAATTCGGTTTTCTCCCCGCTTTTCTTTTCTCCCCTCTTTGACTGTTTCGTATTTTCCCATAATCATGTCTTTAAGCGATTCTTCTTCTAGTTCTGAAGATATCGTGTTGGTTCGAAGAGGTCAACATGGAACAGTTTCGTTGGGTGTTCTGGTTCCTTCTTCCTATGCCGCCGGTCCTAATCATGGCCCTAACGAACCATGCTGTGATGCTGGCTCGTCGAAGCTGCATACTAGGGGGCTGGACATTGTCCCAAGAGCGCGGAGTCTCACGCATGCGGAAAAAGAGTGGTTACGGTCACGCTCGACCAACCTTCCCCTCTCCGGCTTAGCAACCCCGACCGGACCGTGACATCGGCTGTATGCAGATCGTCTGGCGAGCCAAGCAGGTCCTTTATTCCCGATCGTGGGGTCGATACCCCTTACGGGCCTACTGCTGGGTCACCGAGAACAACCTGGACTATTTTGAGGAAACGGTCGAGGGACAAGAGCGCCCATATTGCTTGGATTGCCGGCGAATCGTTGACTCGGCCCCTGGTATTGGCTCGCCGGGAGCCAGAGACGATGGGGGACGATCCTTTGAGCTAGATCGACCAACTCGTAAGGGAGAACATATCCTTAAAAAGGGACATAGCCTCTCTGGCGAAGGAGAACGAATCGCTTAGGGTGTGAGGCGGCCCTATGACGGAGTTAGCGGGACTGAGGAGATATACGGCAGAATGGGACGCCGCGGTTAGGGAGCTCAATCGCATGGTCGGGCAAGAGGTTGGCTTGAGGGGTCTGGCCGAGCAGAAGTATTGAGACCTTAAGACACACCTTAAGGCCGTCGAGCGCATTAACTCTGAGCTGGTGCTAGATGTCCCGCCTGCGCGCATTCAGATGGAATTACGGGCGCGCATGCGCCCGGTCGGTCGTCCAACAGGCCCATGCCAGCCTTGTTGATTTGGCGCAAGTGTCGCTCTTTAGGGCGCGAGCACATTTTCTGGAGCAGAAGGACTATCTCAGTCTTGTTAGCCGGGCTAGTCAGGTTAAAACCTAGCTCGATGACATGGATCTGATGGCGGCTACCGGAGTGGCGATCCTCCTGAAGGACAAGGCCCGAGTTTAGGCCAAATACGACGGACTCGTAAGGGAAATCAGGGAGAGGAAGATGATGGATTTTTCTGACCGAGAAAACAAGTTTACTCCGGGACCCTGTGTTCTCCCGAGTAGCTTCGAGTTTGACCGTCCATCTTCCCTGCTGGGACCTGAGGAGTATGTGATCAAAGGGACTTGGACGGTTGAAGCCTTCGATAGATGTTAGTCTGATTCGCCCGAGGATGCTGGCGACGGGGTCGGGAATGATCCTTCAGATCATTAAATCTTCTCCTAAGAGCAACGAGCCGCAATGGACGGGGGTGATCCTTCAGACCAGGTCGCGGGTCTAGCTCGGGGCGTACCAAGGCTGTCCGTTGCTCCAAGTGTCAACACAGAGAGGCTGACTTCTTCCAGGTGGTTGGTGGGTGTCCCTGATCTTCTCGCTCGGATGCAGTCAATAGCGAGAACAACTAAGTGAATATTGCACTCGTCAGTGCTCGAGCAGCGTTACGAATACGGTTCTCCGTCCTTTTAGCTTCTAGGGACCTTTGAATTTTCTTGTCTCGTTGAATGTTGTCTTGTTCTCTAGCTAGCAGCAAAATCTTCCTCTTTCTTCTCTCAGCGGCTCGGTTGTCTCGTAGAATGCTTTCTTTTTTGCTTGATGTTTCCTTTCGTTAAGGTTTAGCCGTATGTGGCGTATTTGATGTACTTATGACTTTTGTTTTGCCCGGGGGTCGGATCTCCGGGTTGTTATAATCGAAATTCAGAATTTTTATTTATGCGGTTAAGTTTTTTAGCTTAAGCATTTTGAGAACCTAAGGAGCAGATTCGTAGTTTGATTGGTTTTGATCCGACCGGGCTCGCATGATGGAGTAGTCGGATCGAGGTTTCTGCGGGTCAGAACCCGGCTTACGACTAGAGTCCGTCTCGTTGTTAAGCGTGCGAGAAGTGTTTAGCTTAAAATTCTTACATGTTCTTAGGCACTCATGCGGGACTGGGCCCGGCTTTTTGACCTATTCGAAAAAGTTGTGGTGGACTTTCCGAGTTTGGCCGGTAGATTATTTCACTACTGCATCTATGTGAGACGCATGCTTTGATCCTACTCGGGTTTAGCTATGGTGGGCCTCCCGAGTATGACCTACTTATCGAGTACTTGGCCAGAGTATCGATGTAAATGAGCTTCGAGCTTTTTAGAACTCGAACGGATCGGTGGTAATTATCTAGGAGCTTTTCAGAGCTGGACTTCCAGGGAAGCTGCCTACGTACCCGGTAAATAGAGATCAAGCCGAAATGTAGTTCGAGTTACAAAGCGGGAGCTAGATAATTCATCCGAGGATGAGAATCACGAAAGCGAGTAGTAGTACGCAGTATTTATTATTTTATTTTTTTGGTGGACGGCCGTTAGATGACTCCGGACCCGCTTGTTGTAGTATCGGGCCGCCAGTTTTTGGTAGTTTTGGATTCGGAGGAGCGTCGCGTCGCGTTCCTCCTCGATATAATCCAAATTGTCGAGGAGCATTTGGTCATTATGGTTGGGGTTGCAAGGCAAGACTTCCCGACGAAAACTATGTACACAGGCTTCAGCTGGGGCCATCGCCTCGGGTCCGTAGGCGAGTGAGAATGGCGACCTTTGTGTTGATTCCTGGGGAGTTGTTCGAAGTGACCACAATACTTCGTCGAGTTCATCCGCCCATAGTCACTTCTTATCGTCGAGGCGCTTTTTGAGCTTGGATATGATGGCCTTGTTCGTGGCTTTGGCCCACCCATTTCCCTGCAGGTTTCTTGGCGTGGATTTGTTGAAGCGGATAGCCCATTTGGAGCAAAAGTCTTCGAATGTTTTAGAGATGAATTGAGATCTGTTGTCTGCGATGATCTCGTATAGGAGTCCGTGCCGGCATATGGGGAACTTCCAGACGAAGTTTTGGACATCGTTTGCTCGGATCATCGCGTATGCTTCGGCTTCGACCCACTTCGTGAAATAATCGGTTATAACTTTTACGAACGGGGCCGATGATTGCCATCGCCCAACGCATAAACGCATAAACGGGTAAGCCATGGTGGCGGTTGTAAGCGGCTCAGTTGGCGACTTGATCATTGGCCCGTGGCACTGATATTTCTCGCAATTGCGGACATGGTCTATACAGTCCTAGAGCATGGTTGGCCAGAAATAACCCAGCTTTTTGATTTTTAGGGCGAGCGTGCGAGAGCCCGAGTGGTTTCTGCCTCCCCCTTCGTGGGACTCGGTCACTACGGCTTTGATTTCCTCGTTGGCGATGCAGCTTAGCAGTGCTCTGACTGCACTCCATCTGTATAGTCTCTTCTCAATCAGCACATAATGAGCTGCTTTGGTTTGAAGCCTGCGGGCAGCCCATTTGTTGGTCGGTGCCTCGCCTTGTTCGATGTACGCGATGATCTCTTTCCTCAAGGCGAGAGCAGGTTTTGGGACCGTGGGCGAGGTCTCTTCAGGGGACCGAGGTCCTTCGTCATCGTCGTCGGTGATGGTCATAACCTTTCTGTTCCCTCTTGGTAGGGATATGCTAGGATCCGAGATGATCTCCATTGGGATGGTGCGGCTTGTTTCGGACCTTGAGCTTGAGGCGAAAGTAGCGAGTACATCGGCATAGACATTTTCCGCTCTGGGGATCTGGGTGATTCTGAAACTGTCCAAGTTCCAGAGTATCAGGTCCTCGGTTAATTTCATGTATGCTTCCATTCGCTCGCTCTTCGTATCGTAATCGCCGTTGAGCTGGTTCGTCACAAGCTAGGAATCGCTGTAAGCGTGGATTCTTCGTACTCCGACCGCTTTGGCCAGTCGTATCCCGGTGATGAGAGCTTCCCACTCGGCTTTGTTATTGGTGGCGAGGAAATCCTGGCGGATTCATATTCCTACGCCTTGTCGCGACACGGAGCCATCGATATAGAGAGACCACTCGGCCTTTAACTGCTCGAGCATAGCCTTATCTGGAGGCAACTCGGTGATGAAATCAGCCAGGACTTGCGACTTGGCGCTGGTTCGGTTCCTGAATTCGATATTGTATCTGCTGAGTTCGATTGCCCATTTTGCCATACGCCCGGACTGGCTCGGACTGTGCAGAATTGTGCGGAGCGGTTGGGAAGACATGACTGCGATGGTGTGGGACTGGAAATATGGGCGTAATTTCCGAGCGGACATGATCAAGGCGAGAGCCAATTTTTACATGATGGGGTATCATGATTCAGCGCCATCGAGGGATTTGCTGACATAGAAAATGGGTTTTTGGTCCCCCCGATCTTCTCGAACGAGAACTCCACTCACGACTGCGTCTGTTACCGATACGTAAAGGTATAGGGTCTCTCCTGGCTCGGGCTTAGCCAGGACTGGGGGTGTCGTCAGGTACGACTTCAGGTCTTTGAACTCTTTTTTGCAGTCGTCGTCCCAGATGAACACTTTGTTCCCTCGCAAGAGTTGATTGAAAGGTAAACTTCGATTGGTCGAGCGGGAGATGAACCGGTTTAGTGCGGCGATCCGACCGGTTAAGCGTTGGACTTCCCTTTTGTTCCTCTGGGAGGGGAGGTCCCTGATCGCCGAAATCTGCTTGGGGTTTGCCTCGATTCCTCGTTTGGTTACGATGTAACCGAGGAACTCTCCGGAGGTAACCCCGAATGTACATTTTGCTGGGTTCAGCTTCATCCCATAGAGGTTTAGTATCTTGAAGCAATCTTCAAGATGGCCGACATGGTCGGTTGCCTTCGAGGACTTCACCAACATGTCATCGATGTAGACCTCCATGGTGTCGCCCAGCTGATTGGCGTACATATGGTTAACAAAACGTTGGTAGGTCGCTCCCGCGTTCTTTAGGCCAAATTGCTGGCCCACAAGATTTGCTGAATAAATGAGTCAAAGATCACCTCCTATTCATTAGGGAGGAGATCACTCCTTTAATTTATTATGAAAATCTTACTTATTTCCTATTTTAGAGGGATTTGATATTTTGTTTTAATGCTTTTCCTTTGTATTAAAAGGAGGATTATTCCTTCCTGGAAGAGAGGACTTGTTACGTTCAAAAATTTCAGAAGACTTTTGGTTCCCTTTTTTCACGTTTTTAATAAAAGAATATCTGTTCATCATCTTGTTCTTCATCATCCGAATCATCACCTCCACCGTTGGAAACTCTTGTCCATTTCCGATTCATCATCTCATCATCTAGAGAAGAATTCTAAACCCCCTCTTTACTTTCCATTATCTATTATGAATTCTCATCTAATGATTGTTGCATTTGAATCAAATATGTCCGAGTAGTTTACTAGCTAGGTCGAGGTGGTTTTAATGGTGATTTAGGGTTTTAGATGGTTGAGCCAAATAGGGTATATGTCTTCATCTCTAGGAAATCTCAATGCTTAGGCTAAATTGATCACTTAGTCTATGATCTCCAGGTTTAATCTATTCACCGAAAATGATATAGGTTGCTAGAACTACCTTTGATGAGCATTCGGTGGTAACCAAAACGCCATTGATCGTTGCCATTGAATGTGAACATATCGAACCAATGCATTAAAGCTTGTTTACTTCATTACTAAATCCACTCGGAAGTGTAGGTATTTAGGTTGTAGACAAAGATATTGATACATCGCCGAAAGCGGGGCAATATTATATTTATGTTTGAGTTCTAGACGGTGCTCAATTAAACCCTGAATAGATGCTCCACCTTAGTATCCGAAATCACCAAGGAATCATCTCGGCCTAGTGCCTTCATCATCTGATTTTATTACCGATTTTAATCCAAGCACCTGCTCATTTACATTAAGCACCTGCTCACTTCAGTTTACAACTCATTTAATTTATCTTAGCTTTATTTGAAATCTATAAATTCATAGTGTAACCTTGGTCTCTGTGGATTCGATACCTTATATACTACTGCTTTTGCCTGTGCACTTGCAGCATTATTTTGGGTTAAAACTCGAGACTATCAAGTTTTTGGCGCCGTTGCCGGGGACCAATAGCGTTACCTTTGAATTTTGGTTTTATTTATAGTCTAAGAATTTTGCTAATTTTGTTTTTTTGTTTTTGTTTTTGTTATGTTTCAGGTGTATGACCAGTAGAAGAACGAGGAGAAATCTGAACGAAGATCTAGTTAGTCATACGAACGAAGAGTTAGCTCGTCTCGAACGTCAGAATCGCCGCCGAGCACCTGCTCAAACCGAACGAGCACCTGCTCGCTCAGAAAACATGGCAGATCAGGAAGCTATGAATGCTCAGTTACAGATTTTGAGAGATCAAATCACCCAGTTGCAAAGGCAACAGCCGCGGGGTCAGCCAACCATAGGGGATTCGGATAATCCCCATGCGTTTTATCAAAACCGTTCGGCCATCGTCATCCCTACCATCCAGAGACAAGATTATGAGGTCAAGGCTCAGTTGATCTCATTGGTGAAGCAGCATCTATTTCATGGATTACCCGCTGAAATACCTATGGACCACATTGAGAACTTCGAGGAAATCTGTAGTACTACGGGTTCTAATGGTGTTCCAACCGATTTTCTGAAGTGTAAGTTGTTCCCGTTCTCTCTCGCGGATAAGGCACAAAGATGGTTGAAGTCGCTGCCGGCTGGTTCATTGAGGACTTGGGATGAGGCTAGATCCGCGTTCTTGGATCATTTCTATACGAAGTCCAAAACGGCCGCTTTGAGGAACAAGATTGCATCCTTTCAACAACACTCCGGAGAAGCTTTTGGTGAAGCTTGGGAAAGACTCAAGGAGTATAAGAGGGAGTGTCCTCATCACGGTTTCAAGGATGAGCAAATCTTGAACATATTCTACGATGGAGTCGATTGGGATTACCGTAATGCATTGAATGCCGCGAGTAATGGAGACTTTATGACCAAGACGAAGGAAGGTGCATTTGAGCTAATCAAGAACCTTGCCTCGAGTTCCAACAACAAAGCTCCCGAGTACGATAGGTCCAAGAGGGTCAATAGTGTTGACACCCAAAAGATAGATGAGTTGACGGCTAAAGTGAACCTACTTCTACGTGAGAACCAAAGATCGGTTAAATTTATGGAAGAAGATGGGGCTGCCCCTATGGCTCAAGCGTTTGTCGATGATCAGAATGATGGAGTAGAGGAGGTTAACTATGTAAATGGCCAAGGGTATCAAAACTGTGGGTTCAACCCCAACTACCGAAGCCATCCCAACCTCTCTTACCGGAACACCAATGTGGAGAACCCCCAAGACCAAGTCTATCCGCAACAAGGGAGTTCAAATCAGAAGTTCTACTCCAACAACACTCAAGGGAAGCAATTCGTTCCCAACCAAAGTCAGAATCGGTTCCAAGCAACGAACCAACAACAAATCGCTTCCGCGCCTCAATCTCAACAAGATGATTTGAAAGGTCTCATCCATCAAGTCCTGGCCAACCAACAACAGACATCATCCGAGCTGGGCAGTAAGATGGACAACATGTACAAAGATCTGAATGCAAAGTATGAGGCCGTGACCGCACATGTAAAGAAGTTGGATACACAAGTGGCTCAAACGGCCGAAGCCATTCAAAGACCGGTTGGAGTTCTTCCTGGCCGTGGTGAAGTGAACCCTAGGAAGGAATATTCGGTAAATGCTGTTGAGTTAAGAAGCGGAAGAGTGTTGGCACCACCTACAATCACAATCTCTCAAGTTAAGGCTAAGGAGAAAGTTATTGAGCAACCGGCCCAAGAGGATGATTTCGCGGAGGATATGATGCATAAGGAGACTGGTTCTAGCTCAGGAACACCACCAGCTGCTGTTCTGATCAATCTGGAGAAAACACCCCAGCGAGCACCTGCTCACCCGACCGAGCACCTGCTCGCTCAGAATGTTCCCGCGAAAATTCCAGAAGCTCAGACCGAGAGAGTTTATATACCACGGGTGCCTTACCCCGAGCGAGTTTATGTGCCAAGGGTGCCATACCCAGTACCTCCTAAGGAATCTAAGAAAGATTTGGAGGATGTTGAGTGTAAGGAGGTGCTAGAAGATTTGACGGTGAAGCTCCCTTTGGTTGATGCCGTGCAAATGATACCATCACACGAGAGGTACACGAAGGAATTGGTTGCTGGTAAGATTGCTAAATGTGAAAGTGTGATGACGGTTTCTAAGGAGTGTAGCGCCGTACTTCAGAATAAGGTGTTAACAAAGAAAGGTGATCCGGGAAGGTTTGTGATTTCCGTGAAGATAGGGCCTTCCACGTTTGCATGCTCATTGTGTGACTTAGGATCCAGCGTCAATTTGATGCCATATTCTGTGGCTAAGCGTTTGGGCTTCACCAAGTTCAAACCTACCAATATTTCGTTGGTTTTTGCGGATGGATCTAAAAAGCTTCCGGTGGGTGTTATTGAAGATTTACACCTCCGAATTGGGAATACCTTAATCCCAGCTGATTTTGTGGTTTTGGAGCTTGATGAGAAACCAAAGGATCCGTTGATTTTGGGCAGAGCTTTCTTGCACACGGCACGTGCTATCATTGATGTCGAAGAATGCATAGTGGACCTCCGTCTAGGAGACATGGTAGTTCGGTTTGAGATGAGCAAACTTCTCGAGAAACCGATGATGGATGGACAGGCTTTTGTTATCCACGATGGAGTAGAGATGTCGGAGAATGAGGTTGAAGAGATCCTAGCAAAGGACTCTCTCGAAGTTGCGTTGACAAAAGCCGAAGGTGAACACGGCTTTCTGAGTGAAGACACCCAAGGGTTTGCTAAGTTTCTGGATTCCAACACCAGAATAGAGAAATAAGATGAGTTCTTGAGTCTGACCGAGGGCACAAAATCCGATGTTCTGTCAGATTCCCAGCGAGCACCTGCTCGCCCCGACCGAGCACCTGCTCGGACCAAAAACCAGAACATCACCGGATCACGGAGCGAGCTGAAAGCTCCAAAGGTAGAGTTAAAGACCCTCCCAGCATGGCTCAGATGGTTATTCAGGTTCCGAAAGATTAAAGACAAGAAATGGCCCGGTCCGTTCATAATCAAGAAGGTGAGACCACATGAGGACATAGTGTTGCTGGACACTAAAGGAGATGAGTTTGACCCTCCTTGAGCATAGATGGTCTACAAAGTCGAGCTAATGACTTAAAACAAGCGCTTGGTGGGAGGCAACCCACCGGTAAGGTTTCTTGTACAAAATCTGATTTTAAACTCCTTTTATTACTAACATTTCACTTGAGTTTCAGTACCTATGTTCTGGAAAAAAAAGGGTAAAAACTTTATGAGCACCTGCTCGGAACGACCGAGCACCTGCTCGCTCACATTCGAGCTCGGACCAACCTGCCAAACGGAGGAGAAGGACAGATCACGGTGCTGACGACGCTAATTCCGGGTGATATCTACTTTCACCCTTCTATCTTCATTGTTTATATCATCTTTGTTTTATTTTATTTTCATTTGAACTTGTTTTGATCTACTCTTTTGGCACTTTTCTTTCACCGAGACGGTGAAAGTTAAGTCCGGGGGAGTGGGTTAATGTCTAATTGGTTTGTTTTTGCTTTGAGTCTTTTGCATTTGATGCATAAAAAAAAAAAAAAAAAAAAAAAAAAAAATGCATATAGTCTCTCATGGCATTACCATTTTTATTATCTTTTTCATGCTAGGATCGAGTCTAGAGCATTTTAGGATTGCATTTGCATAGGGAGCAGTGATGAAATTTCCTTGTAAAGATTCATTTTAGGATTCCATGATATGCCCTCATTAGAACTTTTTCGATGCATTAACAATCATGAATTAGAGGCTCATCCATACTTGAATCTTATTTCTTTGAAAATCCCAACTCAATTGAAACTTGCATGATCTAGATTCAACTCTGTCAACTTGAACTTAAACTTGATTAATTCTTCTCACTTTTGGACTTTGAATCATAACTATGGATAAACACCTTACATTCAAATCATGTTTGCCTAATTTTTACCACTCTTATCTTGATTTGAATGGCTATCCCGATCTAAGTTCATCTTTTAGATGAGGATAGTACCACACCTTTTTAACCCAACCATTTCGTTCAAACCCTTGCATATGTTCTCCGAGTGAGGCCTTTTTCTTTGTGTTGCATTGGTAAAATCTTGCAAGCATTAGAGACGACAAGGCAAAGTTTCCATTAGGCTAGTTTCTTGAGTTTAAGACTAGTCTTAGGTGGGGTATGAAACCGATTTGGTTAAGCGTTTACTTGATTATCTTTGGGTTTGTGGTTAAGTGTGAAAAGAAAGAAAGAAGAAAGGATGAGTTCTAGGGAATAAGTTTGAAAAGAAAAGTATATAGCTCTAAGTGTTTAAAAGAAAAATGATGGCTTAGCATTCTCTTAGAATAAATCAAAAGAAGAAAAATATGTTAGAGAATGCTAGGATAGAAAGAGCTAAAGTTAAGAGAAGAAATTCCCTAGGATTCGGAAAATTTAAAGAAGAAAAGAGGAAGTTTGAGAGGTTTAGCCGAAAATGGCTAGTGTTTAAACGAATGGGTAGTGAGAAAAGAGAGATGAAAGATTGCAACAATGGGATTTGGGTAGAACTTTGGATTCTTAGCCTTGTATGCATCAATTGTCTCTTTTCTTTCTTGCTTTTGCTAAATGTAACACTTGCATTTGAGAGTTAGCCACCAAAAAGAATTCGGACAGCCTCTTTACATCACTAAAAAGCCTTCTCCTACCTAGCCAAATGGCATTGATTCAATTTCCAATTGTGAGACCGCACCAAACGCATTAATGAATGTTAAAGAGTTGAGTTTAGTTGATTGCACGCTTTCTTTTGAGTCTAAGGATTTGGAGTAATTATTTTGATAAGAGATGAGTATGGCGAAAGCTTCTTGAGTAAGATTTGTTATGCATCGCATTAGTTCTCTTTAGGACATGTTGTTGAATCTTTCGATGTTTCTTTTGCATTTGAGCTCCCACCTTCAAACACTTCTCCGGATTCCTCTCTTCTTGTTTGCTTGCGGACAAGCAAAAGGCAAGTCCGGAGGAGTTGATATGTTAGGATTTTAGCCTAATTTACCCATGGTTTTGTGTTGCTTTTCTTGTCTTTTTGTTTCCTTTTGATGTCTTTTCAGGTTCTAAAATGCTTTGGAGCACCATTTGGAGCTGCTGGAGCTCTATGAAGAAAAGGAGAATAATTGGAGCAAAAAGGAGACTTTTCACTCTCCCGAGCACCTGCTCGGTACATGCGAGCACCTGCTCGCAGGGAAGCACCAGACCTAAACCTAAAAGCTGTGGCCGCCGAATCCAAATTGCTGGCCCACAAGATTTGCTGAATAAATGAGTCAAAGATCACCTCCTATTCATTAGGGAGGAGATCACTCCTTTAATTTATTATGAAAATCTTACTTATTTCCTATTTTAGAGGGATTTGATATTTTGTTTTAATGCTTTTCCTTTGTATTAAAAGGAGGATTATTCCTTCCTGGAAGAGAGGACTTGTTACGTTCAAAAATTTCAGAAGACTTTTGGTTCCCTTTTTTTCACGTTTTTAATAAAAGAATATCTGTTCATCATCTTGTTCTTCATCATCCGAATCATCACCTCCACCGTTGGAAACTCTTGTCCATTTCCGATTCATCATCTCATCATCTAGAGAAGAATTCTAAACCCCCTCTTTACTTTCCATTATCTATTATGAATTCTCATCTAATGATTGTTGCATTTGAATCAAATATGTCCGAGTAGTTTACTAGCTAGGTCGAGGTGGTTTTAATGGTGATTTAGGGTTTTAGATGGTTGAGCCAAATAGGGTATTTATATGTCTTCATCTCTAGGAAATCTCAATGCTTAGGCTAAATTGATCACTTAGTCTATGATCTCCAGGTTTAATCTATTCACCGAAAATGATATAGGTTGCTAGAACTACCTTTGATGAGCATTCGGTGGTAACCAAAACGCCATTGATCGTTGCCATTGAATGTGAACATATCGAACCAATGCATTAAAGCTTGTTTACTTCATTACTAAATCCACTCGGAAGTGTAGGTATTTAGGTTGTAGACAAAGATATTGATACATCGCCGAAAGCGGGGCAATATTATATTTATGTTTGAGTTCTAGACGGTGCTCAATTAAACCCTGAATAGATGCTCCACCTTAGTATCCGAAATCACCAAGGAATCATCTCGGCCTAGTGCCTTCATCATCTGATTTTATTACCGATTTTAATCCAAGCACCTGCTCATTTACATTAAGCACCTGCTCACTTCAGTTTACAACTCATTTAATTTATCTTAGCTTTATTTGAAATCTATAAATTCATAGTGTAACCTTGGTCTCTGTGGATTCGATACCTTATATACTACTGCTTTTGCCTGTGCACTTGCAGCATTATTTTGGGTTAAAACTCGAGACTATCATTAAGGTTTAGCCGTATGTGGCGTATTTGATGTACTTATGACTTTTGTTTTGCCCGGGGGTCGGATCTCCGGGTTGTTATAATCGAAATTCAGAATTTTTATTTATGCGGTTAAGTTTTTTAGCTTAAGCATTTTGAGAACCTAAGGAGCAGATTCGTAGTTTGATTGGTTTTGATCCGACCGGGCTCGCATGATGGAGTAGTCGGATCGAGGTTTCTGCGGGTCAGAACCCGGCTTACGACTAGAGTCCGTCTCGTTGTTAAGCGTGCGAGAAGTGTTTAGCTTAAAATTCTTACATGTTCTTAGGCACTCATGCGGGACTGGGCCCGGCTTTTTGACCTATTCGAAAAAGTTGTGGTGGACTTTCCGAGTTTGGCCGGTAGATTATTTCACTACTGCATCTATGTGAGACGCATGCTTTGATCCTACTCGGGTTTAGCTATGGTGGGCCTCCCGAGTATGACCTACTTATCGAGTACTTGGCCAGAGTATCGATGTAAATGAGCTTCGAGCTTTTTAGAACTCGAACGGATCGGTGGTAATTATCTAGGAGCTTTTCAGAGCTGGACTTCCAGGGAAGCTGCCTACGTACCCGGTAAATAGAGATCAAGCCGAAATGTAGTTCGAGTTACAAAGCGGGAGCTAGATAATTCATCCGAGGATGAGAATCACGAAAGCGAGTAGTAGTACGCAGTATTTATTATTTTATTTTTTTGGTGGACGGCCGTTAGATGACTCCGGACCCGCTTGTTGTAGTATCGGGCCGCCAGTTTTTGGTAGTTTTGGATTCGGAGGAGCGTCGCGTCGCGTTCCTCCTCGATATAATCCAAATTGTCGAGGAGCATTTGGTCATTATGGTTGGGGTTGCAAGGCAAGACTTCCCGACGAAAACTATGTACACAGGCTTCAGCTGGGGCCATCGCCTCGGGTCCGTAGGCGAGTGAGAATGGCGACCTTTGTGTTGATTCCTGGGGAGTTGTTCGAAGTGACCACAATACTTCGTCGAGTTCATCCGCCCATAGTCACTTCTTATCGTCGAGGCGCTTTTTGAGCTTGGATATGATGGCCTTGTTCGTGGCTTTGGCCCACCCATTTCCCTGCAGGTTTCTTGGCGTGGATTTGTTGAAGCGGATAGCCCATTTGGAGCAAAAGTCTTCGAATGTTTTAGAGATGAATTGAGATCTGTTGTCTGCGATGATCTCGTATAGGAGTCCGTGCCGGCATATGGGGAACTTCCAGACGAAGTTTTGGACATCGTTTGCTCGGATCATCGCGTATGCTTCGGCTTCGACCCACTTCGTGAAATAATCGGTTATAACTTTTACGAACGGGGCCGATGATTGCCATCGCCCAACGCATAAACGCATAAACGGGTAAGCCATGGTGGCGGTTGTAAGCGGCTCAGTTGGCGACTTGATCATTGGCCCGTGGCACTGATATTTCTCGCAATTGCGGACATGGTCTACACAGTCCTAGAGCATGGTTGGCCAGAAATAACCCAGCTTTTTGATTTTTAGGGCGAGCGTGCGAGAGCCCGAGTGGTTTCTGCCTCCCCCTTCGTGGGACTCGGTCACTACGGCTTTGATTTCCTCGTTGGCGATGCAGCTTAGCAGTGCTCTGACTGCACTCCATCTGTATAGTCTCTTCTCAATCAGCACATAATGAGCTGCTTTGGTTTGAAGCCTGCGGGCAGCCCATTTGTTGGTCGGTGCCTCGCCTTGTTCGATGTACGCGATGATCTCTTTCCTCAAGGCGAGAGCAGGTTTTGGGACCGTGGGCGAGGTCTCTTCAGGGGACCGAGGTCCTTCGTCATCGTCGTCGGTGATGGTCATAACCTTGCTGTTCCCTCTTGGTAGGGATATGCTAGGATCCGAGATGATCTCCATTGGGATGGTGCGGCTTGTTTCGGACCTTGAGCTTGAGGCGAAAGTAGCGAGTACATCGGCATAGACATTTTCCGCTCTGGGGATCTGGGTGATTCTGAAACTGTCCAAGTTCCAGAGTATCAGGTCCTCGGTTAATTTCATGTATGCTTCCATTCGCTCGCTCTTCGTATCGTAATCGCCGTTGAGCTGGTTCGTCACAAGCTAGGAATCGCTGTAAGCGTGGATTCTTCGTACTCCGACCGCTTTGGCCAGTCGTATCCCGGTGATGAGAGCTTCCCACTCGGCTTTGTTATTGGTGGCGAGGAAATCCTGGCGGATTCATATTCCTACGCCTTGTCGCGACACGGAGCCATCGATATAGAGAGACCACTCGGCCTTTAACTGCTCGAGCATAGCCTTATCTGGAGGCAACTCGGTGATGAAATCAGCCAGGACTTGCGACTTGGCGCTGGTTCGGTTCCTGAATTCGATATTGTATCTGCTGAGTTCGATTGCCCATTTTGCCATACGCCCGGACTGGCTCGGACTGTGCAGAATTGTGCGGAGCGGTTGGGAAGACATGACTGCGATGGTGTGGGACTGGAAATATGGGCGTAATTTCCGAGCGGACATGATCAAGGCGAGAGCCAATTTTTACATGATGGGGTATCATGATTCAGCGCCATCGAGGGATTTGCTGACATAGAAAATGGGTTTTTGGTCCCCCCGATCTTCTCGAACGAGAACTCCACTCACGACTGCGTCTGTTACCGATACGTAAAGGTATAGGGTCTCTCCTGGCTCGGGCTTAGCCAGGACTGGGGGTGTCGTCAGGTACGACTTCAGGTCTTTGAACTCTTTTTTGCAGTCGTCGTCCCAGATGAACACTTTGTTCCCTCGCAAGAGTTGATTGAAAGGTAAACTTCGATTGGTCGAGCGGGAGATGAACCGGTTTAGTGCGGCGATCCGACCGGTTAAGCGTTGGACTTCCCTTTTGTTCCTCTGGGAGGGGAGGTCCCTGATCGCCGAAATCTGCTTGGGGTTTGCCTCGATTCCTCGTTTGGTTACGATGTAACCGAGGAACTCTCCGGAGGTAACCCCGAATGTACATTTTGCTGGGTTCAGCTTCATCCCATAGAGGTTTAGTATCTTGAAGCAATCTTCAAGATGGCCGACATGGTCGGTTGCCTTCGAGGACTTCACCAACATGTCATCGATGTAGACCTCCATGGTGTCGCCCAGCTGATTGGCGTACATATGGTTAACAAAACGTTGGTAGGTCGCTCCCGCGTTCTTTAGGCCGAAGGGCATGACTCGGTAGCAATACGTTCCTCGATCAATGATAAATGCAGTCTTTTCGCGGTCGTCAGGGTGCATCGCAATCTGATTGTAACCCGAAAATACGTCCATAAATGAGAGCAGCTCATTGTCTGCTGTGGCATCGACCACTCGATTGATGTGTGGGAGTGGGAAGCTGTCTTTGGGGTATGCCTTGTTTAGATCGGTGAAGTCTACAAAAACTCTCTACTTGCTATTCTTCTTCTTGACAACGACTGGGTTGGCCAACCATTCGGGGTACTGGACTTCTGCTATAGACCCAACTTCTAGGAGTTTAGCTACTTCATCGTTTTAGCCCTGGCCTGCTCGAGTCTGAGCTTCCTTCGCTTTTGCTTGATTGGTTTGTATGTCGGGTCGACATTGAGTTTGTGGCTCGTGACACTCGGGTTGATGCCCTTCATATTGTCGATTGTCGAGGCAAAAGTGTTGACGTTCTTGGTCAGGAAGCTAATCCGCTCGGCTCGAATGGGCGCGTCGAGCTCGGATCCGATGCTTATCCTGCGAGTAGGGTGAGCTTGGTCGATGCCTACTTGGATCGTAGACTCCTGCTTGGGCTTGGGGGAACTGGCTTCGTCGATGGGATTGACATGGAAATTAGCCATTCGTAAATGCTTCTCGGCGATGAAATACGTACGGGCCATCTTTTGGCTTCCTTGGATAGTGGAGACTCCGGCTAAGGTCGGGCATTTAACGCATTGGTGGTAGACTGAGGCTATCGCTTAGAGGGAGAATAACCAGGGGGTTCCCATGATCGCGTTGTATACAGCTGGACTTTCTACAACCATTAACTTTGTGTCTCGGGAGGTATCGCCCGAATACACGGTTAGCTTGATCGATCCGACCGCCATGGTGGTTATGCCGTCGAAGCTTGTCAAGGGCTGAGAGCCTGGCTTGATCCGATCGACCGGGACCCCCATTTTCTCCAGAGTTTCCTTGTAGATTAGGTTGACGAAACTTCCAGTGTCGACTAGGATTCTGCTCACTTCACAATCGTCGATTTTTAGTGTGACTACGAGTGGGTTGTTATTGGGCATAATGAGGTGCTCGGTATCATCCTCGCTGATGATGATCGGTATATCTACCTTGGCTCTTGCGAGGTGGTTTTGATTGACTTTTGCTCTCTTCTCGTGCTGTTTGAGGGATCTGACAGAACTATGAGTTGAGTCGAACCCTCCCATTATCATTAGGACTCCTCTGGGCTTCCGTGTGTCGGTTTCTCTTTCCTCGAAGCATGCTCAATCCAGGAGCGGAGATAGGTCGTCCCCGGGACTGGTCGGATGCTCGATCCTCTCGAAGACCGAGGAGGCGGCGGTTGGCCGCTCGACTCTGTCGGAGGCTGTGGCCAGATCAGCGGGTAGGTCGTGTTCGCTGGAGACGAGAGCGGGATTATCCGTGTTCACGGGGTTAGGGTTTTCCTGCTCGAGAAAAAGGGTCGCTCGTTGGGCCACCGGAGTGTTATAACCCTGAGCGCTTTTTCCCGACGAGTGCGTTCTCATGCTTGCTTCCTTATTGAGATTCGTGGTCGCGTGAAAAGATATCCTTTTGTAGATGCGAGAAATAATCCCCCTACCTGGCGCGCCAAATGTTGAACTCAGATTGAGATCGACACCAAATTTGAAATAGGTTCGGGGATTCTTTGATTAATGGAAAGAGGAAGCTTTTGATGAAAATGTAAGAGCCCGCTCGGATGAACAGTTCCGAGAGGGAAGTTTTAGATTCTTGGGAGATCAAATGTACCCGGAAGAATAATATGTTTTCTAGTCAAAAGTGTAGTGTATTTCACCTTAGTTGTACACAAATGATGGTACAACTATATATAGTACATTAGGATTAGGGCTTTTGATACACATGGTTACATTTTAACCATATGCTCATAAAGTAACCCTTAATGTGCATAAAGTAACTATACTAGGATTTAAAGTAACCAAGTTTAGTTAATAAAGCAATGAGTTGGGCCTTCTTGCTTGATGGGCTGGGAGTAGGATTTTGTCTTGGGCCAAATCCATGGTGCAACAATTTGTTCTTCAGGTACTGGAGAAATTGAAATCATTGAGATCGTTTCCTCTTTGTTTTACTGAATTTTATGAACCGTGTTTTAAAGTTATCAGTTCTCTTAAGGATTTGTTATGGTATTGTGAAGGTTCAATGCTTAATGATTTCAATTGAGGATGATTAGCTTGAAATTGGATTCTCTAATGAAGGATTAGGTGAAGGAAACATGAAATCTAGTTGTAATATGGTGAAGGAAACATGATTCTCTAATTGGATCCAAATATGGTGAAGGAAACATGATTCTCTAATTCTCTAATGAAAGATTAGGTGAAGGAAACATGATTCTCTAATTGGATCCAAATATTTGATTTACATCTTTGCACAGTTAGCTTTTTGTAGACAATCTCAATAGAACAACTTCATATCAAGAATTTTGGAGTTATAAACCCCTCTTTTCCTGCAGCTTCAACATTAAAAATGGAGTTTAGTTGCAAAGGAGAACTTGTTTGTGAGGAATTGCTCTAAGTGTCTCTTTCAAGCCCATTGCTTCTCTTCTTTTGGTAGGTTTAATGGGAGAAAGATAGTCAAATTGTCCCCAAGGTGTAGATTTTGTTTCTGGTACTACTTATTTATTATAGTCTTGTGTGAAAGTTGACCATTGTGTTTTTGTGGGTGTGACAGATTGTTAAGTTTCTTGATGAGAGGTGTTATAAGGACCAGTAGATGAAGTTCATCAACATTGTCACTAAGGCTTACAACAAACTCCTTTGCCACTGCAAGGATCAGATTCAGATGTAAGCTTTCTACGACCCACTCATCAGTCTTGAGAATGAATAATTACCAATGCAATGCAAAATTTGTTACATCATTTCTTTGATCATTTTACTAACATTTGCACCTGTGTTCTTTGGTCTTTCTTTTATCCCATACATTCAAACAGGTGAAAGAAGAAATTCATCAAGGGGTACTATGTTGATGCGGACATAATAGATTGATAAAAAGGTTGCAATTGGTGTTTACGTTCCAGTTTTATTATGTGGTTGGCTAGTGAATCGTAATTTGATGGTTATGGTTTTTGTGTAGGTTCGAGGAGCTCACCTAAAAAAGCTTCATTTCTAGTATTGCCAAACAATTGTAGTTCTCATTTCTCATTGCAAAACACTTGTATTGCAAAACACTTATTGGAAAACACTTGTATTGCAAAACATCAATCGGCAAACTATTTCTCCTTTTAATGCAACCCTCTAATTCCCTTTCATTGATTCTAGTTATTTCACTTCTAGTTTCCTTTTAAACGGAACACAAGAACACAACAAAATCTAAAAACTTTCTATTATTGTTCAATCTCATTGCTCAAATTGTGTTTTGTTTTCCTTTCTTATTATTGCTCAAATTATTATTATTATTGTTCACTTTTTTTTTTTAATGAGACCGATACCGGTCTCACCACTGGAGACAAATTTAATAACAGTCTCTTATTGAATCTCAAACAATAAACAATTATTAAAAATAACACTAAATTATGTTTTGTGAGACCACAATTGGCTCACCATTGTGCATGCTCTAACATATTAAATATTTTTATTTTTATGTGTAGTTAATAAATCAATGTTGGCTCTGACTTTTTTCTCAAAATACCAAATAGACTTGTAAGTTGTAACTAGCTGATCTCTATTTGGTCTGATAAAAAAATGAGATTATGTGGTTTGGTCAACGAAACCCTAAACCCAAGGCATAGTATTGCCGACTCCATTCCGCCACGTGGCGTCAACCTAACCCACAAGAGTGAAATGTTTTGTTCAAAGCTGAAAATGTTGGTAAGACTTAGAGAGACTGACCGAGGAGTACCGTTGGGGTTAGGCTTGATTCTTTGGTTCCCACTCCATTACAAATTAGAAGCTTAACAAAAACATTAATAGATTTTTAATTTTGAAATTAAAACAAGGAGAAACGTCACATTACATACAAAACGTCTCACCAAAATATTAAAAATGTTTATTCAATACAAAGAAGAAGAAACATGAAATAAAGAGTAGGTGAACCACTCAGTAATTGCTTCCAAGTGCCGTCTCTCTACGACGTTTGATTCATTTCCAAGATTGCCTTCTTAAATTGACCCTAAAGTCCTAACCATCTCAACTCAAGTCAGCCATGAAGGTTTTTATATCTAAAATAGAAAAAAATTAGTACAATTTTAAAGAAAAAGAAAGACTGCCGTACAGAGCTGTGTAACCTGAAGCCACGCAAAGGCTCTTTTTTTCTCCCCCTTAAATCTTTCCTCTTCTTTAGCTTCTTATATATATATATATATATATATATATACTCAAACATGCTTCTTTCATTTCTTAAACAAATCTGAAACAACATATTCACATATTCACATAAAGTACAAAAGCAGACTTCTTTTCCAATGAGAACCTTCTTGTTATTTTTCTTCTTCATCTTCAATGGAGCATTTGCAGCTTCAGGGAAGAAGATATGGAGCAGAACAGAGATGGTGGAAATGGCTGGCTACGGCGAACAGAAACTCTCCTCGGTGATCATCACCGGATCACTTCACTGCGACATTTCACGTCCTCATCTTCACTCAATCGCTATTCCAGGTTAGTATTAGTCCTCTATGCTTTTTGCTTTCAATCTGAATATACTTAACATGATCCTCAACAGGTGCTACTGTTGCAATCAAATGCCAAAATGGATCCAAAAGGAGATCGAAATGGATTAAGGCTGTTACTAATGAGTTTGGAGAGTTTGAAATCGATCTTCCTTCTCAACTCCACGCAATTCCGAACCTGGAAAACACATGTTCTATCAAACCAGTACATGTTCCTAAGCTCTATAGATGTTATCACACTTCTACCAATATACACAAACGCATAAAACTCGTTTCCTCTACCAACGGCTTCCGTGTCTACACCTCGGGGAAGATAAAGTTACAACAGGGTCACAGTTCAAGATCATAGCAAAGCTGCTTGGGATCAACAAAAGATTAAACTGAAAAAGAAGATTCTTAAAGATCACATCTTGTGAAAAGCATTTGCTCATATACTTGTTTAGCTGGCGCTTCAGTCACAGAACCAAGTTTGAGTCTCTCTACATTGTTTTACATGTTTCCCAAAGATTTTGTGTCATTTGTGTAAAGGCTCTCATGTTTTTGGTACAAAAGTAGAATTGATCAATTGAAATCTTTATTAGCAACTGACGAAAATGTAATTTTCTGATAACAAAACAAGAGAAAGGCACAAAGCATGTCTCTAAAACTTGCATTAACTACTGACCATAGAAGACAAGACTCTGAAAGCAAGAGACAAAATCAGGACTCAGATGTTTTAGAGTGAGTTTCAGAGACTATGTAGCTTGCAATATCACCACAACAAGTAAGCTTATCTGCTTTTTCTTCAGGGATCTCAATGGAGAACTCTTCTTCAATAGCCATGACTATCTCCACCCTATCTAAACTGTCCAATGACAAATCCTTCTGGAAATCAGACTTTTCAGTAACCTGTAATTGTAATAACAAAACCATGTTACAATTACAAAATTTTCACCAAAGACACATAAAGAAACAGTTGCAGTTTGGTTTACCTTAGAGGCGTTGGTTTTGTCATATTTCTTCACCAGCTCAATAACTCTAGTCAAGATTTGATCTTTGCCTCCTCCATCTTCTGATGAGAAATTCATTATACCAATACTTCTTTTGAAAGCAGCATTCTCGTTCTGAAGTAGCGAAACCGGTCTGAGAGAAGCTCTTAGTCCCATGTGTTTCAGAATTGAGCTCCTAATGCAATTCATCTTCTTTCAACTAGAACTGTAACAAAAACAAAGAAATCGATTTCAATATTCCCTACGAGTTAATCAAATTTTAGCCTCATCGTTGAAGGAACAAAAACAGTCGAATGAATCTAATTCAGTGTTCGTAAAAATTGAGACTTTAAAATGGAAGACACCAAATTTCCAATTTCAAATAGAACGAAGCACAAATCGAAGCACAAAACTGAACATAGAAGCCATACCTGCGACTCTGCGAGTGATTCTTAGGTCTTCTTGTTCCTCTGAAGCAGAAGAATGATAAAGAGTAGTGTGGAGAAGAAAACCAAAGTGGGCCGAAAATAATATTGGGCTTTTATAATATGGGCTGACAAAACATGACTTTTTAAATTTAGATCTTCCTCACTTCTAAATTTGGCATGTGTGAGGATCTTATAACCCATTTTTTAATTCCCGATTTGGTTAGGAAAGTAAGTAGGCTTATATGCCTATAAGTACTTATGGTTAGTAGATGATATTCATTTCCAAGTGTCAACACATACAATTTGATCTCCCTTCTTTGATGAATCAATAGACCATTATCAACAATGAAGGAATAGTAGTAGGTGACCCGAATTATTAAACTCGGCCAAATAAACTAATTGGTAAAATATGACAACATGTTTTAGAATATATGATCTGTGTGGTGCAAACTCGTATTCGTATATATTATCAACGGTGGAAAGTTGACTTGTGAACATTAGACACCAAGAAAAACAATAAAAATGTCTTTGAAAAGAGATAGAGGAATAAGTATAACCAAATAATATATTGGACGGTTTAGTGATTAATTTATTGAGTAAAGATGAATAAAAAGTAAGCGTATGAAAGTTGGTAATTATGTGGATGCTAGGCATGGGCAAAATATCTGTTAGATCCGCTTCGATCCGTGATCCGTTTCGATTCGATCCGAAAAATCCGGATATCTGTATATTTACAAAGCAAATCAAATACTAAAAATCAATATCTGTTAAAATCGAAGCAAATCACAAATACTAAAATTTTAAAAACGGATATCCGCTCCGCTCCGCTCCGTTTATGTGTGTATATATATGTATATATACATAATTACATATATATATTGCATAATAATTATATTTATATGTAAATTTTACAAATTTATATTCATCAAATTAATTATTTTAATATTAAAAATAAACAAATTAATAAGAGAATATCATTTTTAATGAAAATAGTCAATTGTTTGTTAAATTTAAACATTTTTTTTTTTTAAAAATTTTAATAATTATTTTTAAATTTAAACGGATCGGATCGGATATCCGGAAAATATCCGGATTTTAACGGAGCGAATACGAATCGGATACGAAATATAGCGGAGCGGATACGGATCGGATATATGTTGATCCGTGCGGAGCGGAGCGGATCGCAGATACCGTCAAAATTCCGGATATCCGCTCCGTGCCCACCCCTAGTGGATGCACAAGGAATGCCTTGTGACCTTGAAACATTTTCCACTTGGTGATAAATTAATTTAATATTCATTAACTACAAAAAATAATAATTTATACTCTACGAAAGCAATATATATATGGACATATAAATGAATTGTGGGATGCCAATCTTTATCGACATCAAACCATTCCCCATGTTCCTACCCACTTTGATTCCCCTAAGCTTTTCATGCCAATTTCATATTTTACTAACCTCAAAATAATTATAAATCAAATTATTGTCCATCTCTAAATCACATGTCCGCATCTACTTTCATAATTTAGCTGACTAAGGACGAACCATGCCTTGCTCTTTGTTCGGATTACATGTAATACATCGTGTATGCTGATGTGTTTATACCTAAGGCAAAAGTAATATCAAATTTGGCTTTTCAAATTTATGGTATATATAAGTCTAATAGCATTCATAGACCAAAAATTAATCAACATGTTGTTAATCAATTACATAGATTAATTGGGCTAATGGATCAACATGTTGTGACCTAAATAATGATTTAATAAATAAAAAAAAAGTTTGGATGAATTAGTCTAGTTAGTAGAAAGAAAATCAGGACAAAATCACAATTAAAGTCGGATAATTTTAGTATGATGAAAAACATTAAATATCTTAATTTGAGTGATTATGGATGATGGATTTGAAAATCAAAATTGTCTATAACTCCAAGATTGTTTAACTTATGGGTAAAAAGGTTGCACACAAGTCACAAACACATTGGTGGTAGAAAAAAAAAAAACAAAGCGTCGGTTATTAAATATTTTAAATTACAGAGAAAAGAAAATGACGAAAATGCCATCGTCTCCTACAAAGAGAAGAAATGATAGCCAAACATTCCGTATAAAAAACAAAAAAAAACGTAAGAAGAAGAAGAAGAAGAAGAAGAAGGTCGTTTCTCTTTTCTTTTTTAGCGAATCCCATTTCTCTCTTCCTTCCTTGTACAACACAGAAACTCCATCATCCATTTCTTCTTCTTCTCTCTCCTTTTTGGGACGAAGAGAGAGAGAGAAGGAAAGGAGGGCCACTCGCCCTCTTGTTAAAAAGCTCAATCTCCAAATCTTTTAGATTTCAATCTCGTTTTTCCCTCTTCTTCTTCTTCTCCGTTTCTTTTTATTTCGGTAGATTCTTCTCTCTCAAAGTTTTCATCTTTTCTTCTGGGTTTTTGAGTTTTGATCGACCCATTTGTGTGTGTTTTTTGATGTTGTTGTTTATCTGTTTGTTTCAGGAATCTAGGATCGTGGGTCGATCGGTTCACGGAATCCGATCAAGACCCAGCTGCTTTTTATTCATCGACTGCTTCCCTTAAGGTTTGTTCGATTCGATTCGCATTTTGTTGTTTTAATCAGTTAGATCGAGATTCATTGAGCTTAGAAAAACCCATGAACTAGATGTATATATGAAACTCAAAATCAAAGCTCTTTGTTGTTGCAGAATGGAAATGGAATCATGTAAGCTCTTCATCGGTGGGATATCATGGGAGACTAGTGAAGATCGTCTCCGTGAGTATTTTCAGAGTTTTGGTGAGGTTTTAGAGGCTTTGATTATGAAGGATCGAGCCACTGGTCGTGCTCGTGGCTTTGGTTTCGTTGTTTTCGCTGACCCAAATATTGCTGAGAGAGTCGTATTGCTTAATCATATCATTGATGGTAAAATTGTAAGTTTTCCTCTCTAAATTCACAAAACTACATTGCTTCCAATATCAATCTCATGATTAGTTGCTTCATTTTTAGAGGTTGCTGCTCTTGAAAGCAAAGATATTCTCTTTATTCCTTACTTTTTTTGACTCTTTAGTCCACATTTAGCGTAAGGAAGCACCAAAAGCATATGAGAAAGAGCTTGCCTTTGATCTTCAGATCTTAATCAAACGTTGTTGTTATATATCACACACAAACAATAAGGGAAAACATGGATTCTAACTAAACTTGGCTATGCAAGAATCAATCAACGTTTATGAGTTATGTACTAGTGGATTTGTGTGGTGTTGATTTTCTTTATGATTCCAGGTTGAGGCGAAGAAAGCAGTTCCAAGAGATGATCATGGAGTATTGACCAAAAGTAGCAGCAGCCTTCAGGGATCACCTGGCCCAGCCAACTCCAAAAAGATATTTGTGGGTGGTTTGGCATCATCGGTGACTGAGGCTGAGTTCAAGAACTACTTCGCTCAGTTTGGGATGATCACGGATGTTGTGGTGATGTATGACCACAGAACTCAGCGACCAAGAGGCTTTGGGTTCATCTCTTATGACTCAGAGGAAGCTGTGGACAAAGTGCTGCAGAGGACGTTCCACGAACTCAATGGTAAAATGGTGGAGGTCAAACTCGCTGTTCCTAAGGAAATGGCTCTGAACCCAATCCGTAACCAAATGAATGTAAATAGCTTTGGCAGTAGTAGAATCAATACATTTCTGAATGAGTACACCCAAGGATTCACCTCGAGTCCAATCCATGGTTATGGAGTTAAACCTGAAGTTAGGTACAGTCCAGTAGTAGGTAATAGGGGCGGTTTCTCACCGTTTGGTCGTGGATACGGAATTGAGCTGAACTTTGAGCCAAACCAGACTCAGAACTATGGATCTGGTTCCAGTGGAGGCTTTGGAAGGCCCTTTAGCCCTGGATATGCTGCGAGTCTTAGCAGGTACGGTAACCAGATTGAGTTGGGAGGAGCTAGTGTTGGGAATGGTTCTGTGCTAAATGCAACAGCAAAGAACCATTTATGGGGAAATGGTGGTCTAGGATACATGTCAAACTCTCCGATATCTAGAGGCAACTTCAACGGAAACTCTGGAATGTCTTCGCTAGGCAGCATTGGAGACAACTGGGGAGGAGCTGCACGCGCACGTAGTAGCTACCGCGGTGAAGGAGGAGGCATAGGATTAGAAGCAATGAGAGGGGTTCATGGCTCAAGCAGCTTGGAGACAGACTCTCTGTACAGCGACTCGGCGTGGCTTTCTTCGATGCCCATAAAGGCAGAGGAAGGAATGGGAGCATTAGACTTCATGTCTAGAGGACCAGCTGGATACATCAACAGGCAACCAAACGGAGGTATGAATAGTTAAGTGTATGTTTTGAAATGATAATTTGAACATTTGTATGTTTATAGGAAAATCTGATGGAAAATGGTGTTGTTGTAGGAATTGCAGCTTAGAGAAGTGAGAAAATCCATTCCATGGAGATCAGAATCAGATGATGATAATTTGGCTATTTGCAGGTGAGAGTTTTTTTAGAAGAGGAAAAAAAAATTAAAAAACAAAAATATTTGCTCCAAAAAAGCTTAAAGCTTTTCTTTTACTTTTTACTATTTTGATTGTTGTTATAGTTTTCTTTTCACCCTTTTTTCTAATTTGGGGTTTTGTTTCTTTTTTTTATCTAAAGAAGATGTAAACTTTGAGTGATTTATTTATAAAGAGACAAAGAAACAACGAAGTGTATTAGAGCATGTTCATCGTAGAGCTTTAAATGTCTTATAAGAGTGTCTAATGAATAATTTAGTATTAAACTTAAAATTTGGTGATCCAAAAATTAGATTAAGTGTTTTACATAGATCCGATATCGTGGCAGCATGTGATTGGCTGATGGATAATAAACAAATTTTATTAAATGTTTTATGTTTAAAATGTTTTGATGTTTTAAGTTTTACGCGTATTTACGCGTTTTGACTATGTAGATGCTTTAAATTTTATTAAATTTTTTTATGTTTTAAATGTTTTTATGTTTAATAAAATGTTTTTATAAATTAAAATAAATTAAAAATAATTTTTCTTTTAAGAAACCCAAATTAGATGTTTTTATTGGAAGGGTCCATAATCAACAATGTCTAAAAATAACTTTAGTTTAATTAAATTTAATTAAAAATAATTATAGACACCATTAAAAATGTCTCTAATGAACATGCGGTTATGTTCTTGTCTCTCAATCCAAAATCCAGATATTGACAAATTCGACACATGAATTGAATTGAAAGAGATAGAGCAATATTGCCTAGAATGTAGGCAAGATAGTATGAGAGTGACATGTGGCAAACATGTGGATGATGATAATCCACAAAGCCACAAGAACAAAGAGTAAATCCAAACATCATCCATCATCATAATGATAATCATTTAATACCAAAGTGGACCAAAAGAGAGAGAAGCGAGAGTTACAGTCCTCAGAAACATCCTAATCTTAGAGCTTCAAGACTTCACTGGAACCTCTCTCACTTTCTCTATAAGGTTTACAAGAATCTCTCTCAAACACACACAACACAAGAAACCAAATAAAAGAAGAATGCGTTTGCTAGTTGAAGCAGCAACTTCACCATTGTCCTCTGTTTCAGCATGTAACTCTCATACTTGCAAATGGAAGCCTTACTCAAACTCTAATGACTTCCAAGCAAACGCGTCAATCCTCTTAATCCTTCTCTTCTCTGCTCTAATCTGTGCTCTTTCTCTCTACACTGCAATCCGTTGCTTTCTCCGACCAAACCTTGATACTACTGACAAGCCTGATCTTGAAGCAGCTGTTTCATCCATTGTATCAACTCCTACGCTTGTCTATTCCCCTGATCTTAAGCTTGCAGGTGCTGAAGCAGAGTGTGCTATTTGTTTGTCGGAATTTGAACAAGGTGAGAGTATACAAGTGTTGGAGAAATGTCACCATGGGTTTCATGTTAATTGTATCCATAAGTGGCTCTCATCTCGCTCCTCTTGTCCAACTTGCAGGACTTCTATCTTCTCACAGCACAACTTAAACACTTCACCGTCAATGGAAACTTCTTCTTCAAGCTAGATCAATCCTTCTTAGAAGTTGTACCATGTTTTGCTTTTAAGATTACCTTATGTTTGTTGTTATGTATTACGATTAGGTAATATTATAAAAACAGAGACAAATCAAAGTATTACTTACTTGTTTACTACTTGTATGAATCAAATAAAGAAAATAGAGCTGTAACTAATGCAAAATAGCAAGAAAATAACAAGGTTACAAGAATCAAAGGTTTTGCAACATGCCCAAATGCAAGAAACGAGACTGATATGATAAGAAAAAAAGAACAACATTTATAACCAGAATTAAAGTTTCCGAGCACGTTTATAACCTTCCGGTAAGGTCTTCACTGAACCAAGGTCCATATCTATGCAAAATCTAGTCGCTTCCTATATGCTAAGTTTTATCTGGTGGGTCCCTTTTTCCTTTTTTTTTTATAGAAGATCTGTGTAATCCTAGATAGAGATTTCCTTTTCCTTTGTTTTTTAGGAAAAGTAAGTCTCTCTATCAAGTATCTCTGTATTTCTTTTCAACGATGATTCTTGTGAGACAAGACAAGAATGTCGAAAAAACTTTGCTCGAGGATGAAATCGCAGCTTCTTCCTCACCATGTCATAGAGCTTATCATGGAGAGAGTCCCGGTGGAATCTCTACGGGGATTTAAGGCTGTATCGAAGCAATGGAAATCAACTATCGAATCAGGGTTCTTCGAAGAAAGACAGTTGAGGCAGCGTCAGCAATCAGGAAATCTAGATGTTCTCATGGTCTCTGTACCTCAACCGGAATTTGAATCTCTAAGAACAGTGGTCTTGGGTCCATCATCATCATCGGTCAAGATCCCTACTCCTTGGGAAAACGCAAATTACTGCGTTACCCGTGATACCTTTGACGGTCTCGTTTTTCTCTACCATTACAACCAACCTTGTCGTGTGGTCAATCCCGCCACTAGATGGTCTCGGACCCTTCCTCTCTGCGAATTACAGCAACTCGTTTCGACTTAGGAGACTATGGTTTCAACTTGTTCGGATACGATTTCTCTTATCTTGGATTCGGTAAAGACAAATTCACGGGTACATACAAGCCTGTTTGGTTATATAACTCTCGAGAGATAGGCCTAAAGAAGGCCACTACATGCGAAGTTTTCGATTTTAGCACCAATGCTTGGAGGTATGTCACCCCTTCCTCTCCTTATCGTATCATTGCTTGCCCCGATCCTGTGTGTGTAGATGGGTCGCTTCACTGGTTCACCGACTGCAAACAAACCAAAGTTGTGTCTTTCGATCTTCATACTGAAACTTTCCAATTACTTTGTGAAACTCCTTTTCTCAATGCAAATCCTATCGATGTCGTCATGTGCAACCTCGACAATCGCTTGTGTGTGTGCCAGACTACGCCCTACCACAACCAAGTGATATGGTCCTTCGATTCACCCAACAAGACATGGGTCAAAATGTATTCCATAGATCTGACATTAACTTCTTCTTTGTTTGGGATTTGCTTAGCGCCCTTGCCATTAGCACTTTTGGAGAAGAAGAAGTTGTTGTTTTATGATTATGCCAACGATCAAACACTTGCGACTTATGATCTGGAAACCAAATCATATGATGTTGCTTTCTCTGCTGAATCCGTAGGGTTTCCAGTTTGTTATTACCAAAGTTTAATTACTAGTTTATAAGTTTGGTTATTGTCAATTTTTGCTTCTTCCATCCAACTCTTTGTTTGTCAGTTTTTTTAGTAAGACTCATTTACCACCAACGGATGATCCAATGTGATGATGTTTGTCCTAGTTTCCTAGTTAATCTTGCTCACTTTCTTCCTTGCTTCCATTTAAATGATTGCCATATTTTCTTGAAGATTATTATCAAGTTAACTTGGTGCAGTGTTTCGTTTTTTTGGTTGCGTTGTATCTAATAGTTTGTTAGATTGATGATGAGAGGATGTATGGTTTTACATATTAATGATTGAAGCTTGCTAGGTGCATGTCTTTCCGTTAAACTGCTCGTATATTCTTAGGTTTCTCGTCTATAATTGGTTCTGCAATTTTGTCCAAGATACTACTGTGCCATTTCTTCTTTGTTTTTTCTATCTCATATTTTCTAGTTCCCTTTTAAGACTCAAATAGGTTTTTTTGTCGAAATAATATAGGTCTAAAAGTTTTCAGTCATTGAACCATTTAAGGCATGCCAAGAACCACCAGGCTATGCATGATGATGTTTATCTTGATTATCTTTAGTTACTTTCGATACCTTATGTTTTGCTTTTGAGATTACCTTGTTTGTTGCTATGTATTAGTAGGTGAAGATATAAAAACAGAGACAAACCAAAGTACTACTTGTATGAAATCAAATTCTAAATCACCACCACACAAAGAAAAAAGAGTTGTAACCAATTCAAAAATAGCAAGAAAACACAAGAGGCAAAGGTTTTGCATTTTGCAAGATGCCCAAATGCATGAAACGAGCTTTTGAGCGGTGAGGCTACAGGAAAACAGACTCTTTAACTCATTGGTAAGATAAAAAGAACAACATTTGTAACGACTAACAAGAATAAAGTTTCCAAAAGAGGAATTTCGAGATTATCCTGTTTGTGGTGATGTATTAGGTAATAGTATTATAAAAACAGAGACAGCCAAAGTATTACTTTACTACTTGTATGAATCAAATGCAAAATAGCAAGAAAACACAGGAATCAAAGGTTTTGCAACATGCCCAAATGCAAGAAACGAGCTTTTAACTGATTTGATAAAAGGAACAACATTTATAACCAGAATTAAGTTTCCGGTTTAATGGGCCAATTTATTAGGCCCATAATAGATTAAGCCAGGCCTTTTCAACCCTATAGTCTCTTCCCTCTTTGGCTATAAAAAGTAACTAAACACCGGCAAAAATTCACCCTCACTCTCTAGTCACTACTGCACCATTTCCAGAAGAGCACCACAAAAGCACCGTTATTGAAAATGAGTCAGAGAATTACAAACTCCACCATGATACGAGGAAGCTCCGGTAGAACCAACACTCCACCAATGCGTATGTCTTCTTCTCACCCTTTTGCTCATAAAAATCCAATCTTTTTTACTTTTGGTGAACTTTTTTCTTAAGATCGGTCTCTAATGTTTATCATCTTCTTCGCTCATAAAAATCCAATCTTTTTTACTTTTGGTCTAATCTATCCTCTCAAAATCGATTTCTGATGTTAAAGTTTGTTTTTTTCTTATGGTCTTCTTCTCTCACATTTTTGCTCATAAAAATCCAATCTTTTAGTCAATTTTTACTCCAAAGGTCTCTCATTTCGAAGTTTTTCATTAGTCTCAACATAAAAATTGAATCTTTTTAACTTTTTGTCACTCTCAAAATCGATTTCTGATGTTAAAGTTTATATTTTTCTTGTGTTTAGCGAGGAACTTGTTCCAGAAAACCGGAAGTGAAACGGTGTACGAAGTGATCGACACAAAGGACGCTTGCATTTTTAGGGTCGACATGCCAGGCTCTCCCGAATCAGACCTTGCTTACTGGGTCGATTCGCACAAAGTTCACTTCTTCGCCGACGAACCAGATAGGCTTGAATACAACTACATCGGTCGTAAATACGGTGGCTCTATGGTTTTCAACCAAAGACTAACGACGTGAGTGGAGCAAAGGCTAAGCTAGTTAATGGTGTTCTTTGGGTCACTGTTCCTAAGAACCCTGGTACAAACGCTACCACTGATGTGATTGAGAAGATCGTTTACTGTAAACTAACAAGGGAAAACTTTTAATTGTTGACTGTCTCGTATCTTGCCTTATCGTAATCGTGTTTAATTAGGGTTTAAATAAGGTGTTTTCGAGTCCTAATGGTGTCTAGGGTTTTAAATTTGGGGTTTTTCAATAAATGAGTCTCCTATCTATCTGTGTCGTCTACTTTCATGTAGCTCTACCTTTAGTTTATGTTTAATCTGGTATTGTTTGAGTGTAATGATCTTTTATCATCTGATTAATATCATCAAGACGTTTCTTTGTTTCGTTTATGTCAAAAACGTTGCTTTGAGTTTTATGGTGAGACTACAAAAAGAAAAAATAGAGTTTCGAGTAATATAAATGGAATCCATATCATATACATTTAAGGGTTTTTTTGCAAGAAAGGAACAAACTTTAAATATCGTACACTGAAAAAAAACACTCATTAATGAAAAAAAAAGTTTGGAAAAATGGATATACATAAAAGACTGTGTCGAAAACTTGTAATAACCCATTTTTTTTGTCCTACTTGAAAATAAAGAGAGAAGGAGATGACGTCATCGTCTTCCTCCTCAAATTTTTCTTTTTGGAAAATGAAGATATGGGTGAGAGAGGGCCAATAGAAGATTTACAGCTCGTCACTTTTACTCTGTATCATTGGTGACGTCACTGATTAGTTTCACGGTAAAAAAACTAAAAACAAATCAGAAGGAAAAGCAGTTTTTTTTTACAGCGCAAGAGTGGTTAAAACTTGAAAAGATGAGTAAAAACGTATGACCAGTCAAATTTGGTTACATAGTGTCTTCTTCGTTTATGAATATGATTAACAAAAAGAAAGAATGAAAGGTTTTACAACATGGCTAATTGCAAGAAACGAGCTTTTTTTTATGAATTGATAAGATAAAGTAACAACATTTGTAACTAAAGTCGTATCAATCTCTGGTTCCATTAAATGACTCAATTCAGTAAGAATCAAAAAACCATAGCTCGATACAAGAGAATAAATGACGTACCTACTTGATTCATCACTACTGCGCCAAACTTTACAGAGGGAGATTTCCCCAAATCAAAGCAATTTTTCCATTTTGGGATTCCTTTATAGCTAAATTCACTGGGCCAATTACTAGGCCCATACATAATCTTCCCTCTTCGGTTATAAATATTTAACTAAACACAGCCAAAAATCACACTCACTCAACGCTACACCATTTCCAAAAGAGCAAAAAAAGAAAAAGAGAGAAATTTGAAAATGAGTAACAAAATGCTAATCTCCACCACGAAACCAGGAACCTCCGGCGGAAACGAAGCTCCATCACCACGTACGTCTTCTTCTCTCTCCCTTTTACTCTTAAAAATCCTTTCTTTTTTTACTTTTCTCTTAAGATCTCTCATGTTTATGGTCTAATTCTTCTTTCACTCATAAAAAAAATCCAATCTTTATTACTTTTAAGTCATGCTTTTACTTAAAGACCTCCGATCTCGAAGTTTCTCTTCACTCTGAACATAAAAATCGAATATTTTCTTAATTTTGGTCAAGTCTTTCTCGTAAAACCGATCTTCTCATGCTAAAGCTTGTATTTTTATGGTGTGTAGCTAGGAACAGATTCCAGAAAAGCGGAAGCCAGGCACTGTACGAAATGACAGAGACCAAAGAAGCTTGTGTTTATAGGCTCGACGTGCCGGGTTGTCGTGAATCGGATCTTAATTTCTGGGTCGATTCCGACGTGGTCCATTTCTCCGTCGACGAGCCAGCCAAAGCTGAAAACAACTACTCCGGTCGGAAATATGGTGGAACCATAGAACCGTACCCAAAGGCTTACGACGTGAAGGAATCAAAGGCGAAGCTTGTCTATGGAGTCCTCGAAGATTCCTGGTACTAACGTTGATCCAATTGAGAAGATGCTTTACTCGATGAAAACAAAAGAAGACTTCATGAGTTGATGATGAGTCCTATATATCTTAATCGTGTCTAGGGTTTGAATAAGGTTGTGGTTTCGAGTCCTAATGGAGTCTAGGGTTTTAAATTAGGGTCGTATTTGAATAAATGAGTCTCTAATCTATCTATGTTGTCTACTTTCATGGTTTTATGTTTACTCTTATGGTTTCAGTGTAATGGATCTTTGGTTTCTACCTTAATCTTCTGGTTAATGAATAATAATGTCATCAAAAAGTTTCTTTGTTTTTCTCTTTTTTGGCAGTAACATTTATTTGAGCTTATGGTAAAAAGAAAAACGAAATTTGAGTAAAATAAATGGAAGACAGATCATCTACATAAGGTTTTTTGCAAGAAATGAACAAACTTTATACATTTGTAGTCGTACACTGAAAAAAAAAAAGTAATTAGAGCAAAAAAAAAAGTTTGAAAATATGGATTTACATTAAAAGACTTGAAAAAATTGTAACCCATTTTTTTTGTCGTAAGTGAAAATAAAGAGAGAAGAATCGATGACGTAATCGTCTCCTTCGTGTAATTTTTACTTTTGTGATAAATACGGAAAGAAACCAACCAATAGGAAACCGACAGCTCGCTGCATTGCATACATCAAATTATCTCACGGGTAAAAAGTAAAACCAATAAAGCAGTTTTTTTACAGTACTAGTGGTTAAAACTTTCAAAAGACGAGTAAAAGTATGACCAGCCAAACTTTGGTACAGAGTGTGCTTCGTTTATAATTTATACAAGAAAAACCAAAGACTCCATTTTTATGCAACAGAGAGAGAAAAGTGAAGAGAGAAAGAGAGAAAAATGGTTGGATTAGGATTTATGGACGATACAGGAATTCCTTCCACTGGAGGTTTCCTTCTTCCTCCTTTCTCTTGTGTAATCAATTTTTTGTTTTGTGCAAAGTTGCGTTTTTTCTTTCCATGAAACGAAAAGAGCTTTCTTTTACATGATTTCAGTAAAGCCCTTCAATAATTTATGATTCTGCTCTTACCTTTTCCTGGAAGCTAATGTGTTTACGATTTCGTTTTTGTTCTCTCAACTGTGTTGAAAACAGAGGACATTTACGCGGCGAACAATCATCCAAGTGATGGTTCTGGAAAACGACGATCTTTACGAAGGGATTCATCCAAGTGATGGTTCTGGAAAACGACGATCTTTACGTCCGTGTCGACTTGCCCGGAGTTCCAGACGACGCCGTTCGTCACAGGGTTGACGCAGGGGCGGCTCATTAAAATTGTGGGCCTGTGCGAAATAAAAAAAAATTGGCTCTTTTTTACAAAGTTTTAAGAAATTTGGGCCCTTTTTGCCAAAAATTTTAAAAAATTTGGATACTTTTTGCAAAGTTTTAAAAAATTTGGGCCCTAAAATACAAAGAAAAAAAAAATCTGCGGGCCCCGGGCATTTGCTCCACATGCTCCCCTCCATCGCCGGCCCTGGGTTGACGCCGTGAGGCAAAATATCGTCTTTTTCTCCGGCGAAACCGTGGACGACGGAAACACAGTAGACCCAGTTCGTGAATACTCTGGATCCGCCGGTTTGGGTTGTGACTGCTGCGAAATCACAAACGTTGATGCTAAGATGAAAGATGGAATCTTGAGGATGATTATCAAAAGGGTCAAAGTGAAGGACCATGACAACAAGTGCACACTCACTCTCCCTCCTTTTACAGGTTTATCAAAATCCCTAAAGTCATCACTGTGTATCTTAATTTGCACATTTACAGATTTGGATTCAATAGTATTTGTTTTAGAGTTACATAAGTAAAGAGCATAGAAATGTGGTGTTAGCTTTTCCATACTTAGTTTTTCTATCTGCTGCTTTGTTTTGGATAAATGGAATACTTACTGTTGTATATTAGTGATAAGCTTGACTTGGGAGAGCTTTATTGTATTCAGAATAAGTCACAAACGTGTTGGTTCTTTTGTGTTGATGTCTTGAAAAGTTACTGAATGAAATGTGACTTATCTTTTGTATAAATGTAGTCTAAGAATGCTTGTATATGAGTGATAAGCTTGACTTGGGAGCTTTATTGTATTCAGGATATAGGTAAGAAGTAATTGGTTGTAACTTGTTCTGTGTTTGGAACAGGTAAATCCGGACAGTTCTTGGAGGATCATCCGTTTGTGGTGAAAGGTCGTAAGAGAGCACTTATTGGAGAAACAATGGCTAATGGAGGACTTTACTTCGCAGTGGACGTGCCTGGTGTTTGTGGTGAAGAAATTGAAGTTTTAGCTAATGATAACGAAGTCAAATTCTATGCTGAGGTGAAGAATGTGTATGAGCATGATGAGAGTGCTCGTATCTACCTTGGAAGGCTCATAAGTCCTCAGGGACTTCCACTTCTTAGCCACCTCATGGGTTGCGAAGCAAAGTATGGTGTTCTTGTTGATACTCAAATCGAGATCCACACTAAATTTGTATTCGGTTCGGGGATTCTTTGATTAATGGAAAAGGAAGTGTTTGATGAGATTGTTATGGTCCACTCGGATGAACAGTAAACGAGTGGGAAATGCGTGCTACCGAGAGGACTCACGTACTTTGTAAGGAAGAATAAACTTTTTAGAGAAAAGTATGATGTATTCCAACTTAGTTGTACACAAATGATGGTACAACTATATATAGTACATTAAGATTAGGGTTTATGGTACATATGGTTACATATTAACCATATGTTCATAAAGTAACCCTTAATGAGCATAAAGTAACTATACTAAGATATAAACTAACCAAGCATGGTTAGCAAAGTAAATGAGTTGGGCCTTCTTACTTGATGGGCTGGGAGTAGGATTTTGCCTTGGGCCAAATCCATGGTGCAACAGTAGCCCCATGAGCTAATGGAGGACTTTACTTCGCAGTGGACGTACCTGGTGTTTGTGGTGAAGAAATTGAAGTTTTAGCTAATGATAACGAAGTCAAATTCTATGCTGAGGTGAAGAATGTGTATGAGCATGATGAGAGTGCTCGTATCTACCTTGGAAGGCTCATAAGTCCTCAGGGACTTCCACTTCTTAGCCACCTCATGGGTTGCGAAGCAAAGTATGGTGTTCTTGTTGATACTCAAATCGAGATCCACACTAAATTTGTATTCGGTTCAGGGATTCTTTGATTAATGGAAAAGGAAGTGTTTGATGAGATTGGTATGGTCCACTCGGATGAACAGTAAACGAGTGGGAAATGCGTGCTACCGAGAGGACTCACGTACTTTGTAAGGAAGAATAAACTTTTTAGAGAAAAGTATGATGTATTCCAACTTAGTTGTACACAAGATTAGGGCTTATGGTACATATGGTTACATATTAACCATATGTTCATAAAGTAACCTTTAATGAGCATAAAGTAACTATACTAAGATATAAACTAACCAAGCATGGTTAGCAAAGTAAATGAGTTGGGTCTTCTTACTTGATGGGTTGGGAGTAGGATTTTGCCTTGGGCCAAATCCATGGTGCAACAGTAGCCCCCCCCCCCCCCCCCCTCCTCGAGTCGGCGAATCGAGCATGCCGAGTTCGTCGAGAATAAACGAGCAAGCAAGAAAGTAGGAAGGTCGGACTCGTGTTTTATCCCGGAGGCTTTGGCATACTCGGCCAGATTACTTTGACGTGTGGGCTTGTTTCGGCGCGTGGGCGCAACTGGTCTTGTGTGCGGGAGCGACTCCTTGATTCACGCTCTGACTTTAACTATTTCTTATGCGGTTACCGAGAGATTTGTAGGGTTCGAATGCTTTGACTTAACTCGTCGGCATGCCCCTCTTTTTACCTCACACCTCATTAAATGCTGGTGTCAGAGGTTTTAATCCCAAAATAAATTCGCAAGTGCACAGACAAAAGCAGTAGTATTTTAGGTATCGAATCCACAGAGACCAAGGTTACTCTATGAAATTATGGATTTAAATTTAAAGCTAAGACAAAATGAGAGTTGGTTTGCAGTGAAACAATGAACATAACAATAATTAAAACGATGTAAATTCAATAAGATAAATGCACTAGATTAGGATCATTCGCCGGTGACTTCGGATTAAGGACTGAGCATCTATTCAGGATTAAAATTTAGCGCGGTTTAGAACTCAAACATAAATGTAATATTGCCCCACTGTCTTGATGTATCAATATCTTTATCTAACACCCTAAATGCCTAAACTGTCGTTTGAATTCAGAGATGTTGATAAGCATTAACAAAATGGTTCGATTTGTTCACAATCGATGGCAACAATCAATTGTCGTTGGTTACACACCGATTGCTCATCAATGATTTATCAAGCAACCTAGAGCAATGTCGTGAATAAGTTAAACTTGAAATCATAGACTAGGTGATCAAATTAGCCTAAGCATTACGACTCCCGATTGATGAAGACAAATGATATCATTCCTATTTGGCTCAGTCACTAACATCCTAATTCACCATTGAAATCCCCTAATCTAGCTATGAGACTACTCAACCATGGAGATCAAAGAAAACACAGTAATCAAAAGAGAATGATTCATCATGAAAAAGCAAAGAGGTAAGGGATTAAGAAATCTTCTCAATAGAAAGTCGTGGATGATCCTCCAAATCTTACAACCAAAATCCAAGGAAATGAAAACACTTGATGGATCTCAAGGTCTTAGAACAAATGAGTCTCAGCCTTTAGAATGGGGGAATGAAAAAAATCAGAAAAGTGAACTCCTGTTTTGGGAAGTGGCTGGCTCTTATTTATAATAAAAAATTAGGGCAACTGGTTCTGGGTGACCGACTGGTCGGTCTGATTCCGGACCGGTCGGTCTCCTCATTGAGTCTCGGGTCTTCAGGTACAGGGACCGGTCGATCCTGTGTGCCGATCGACCGGTCCAGATTCCAGTGGATTTTTGGCTCTTCAGGCATCGCGTGTGGACCGGTCGGTCCACCCATACGGACCGGTAGGTCCGGATTCCAGGGGCTTCGGCTCTTCGGGAGAGCAGGTGCTCGCTCCAAACCGAGCAGGTGCTCGGTTAGGGAAAATCACCTTTTTGCTCCGAATTCTTCTCTTTCACTCTAATAACCCCAAATAACTCCAATCCATGCTTGAGAGCCTCCTAGAACCTGAAAAGACACGAAATGAACTAGAAAGAACCGAAAATAAATAGAAAACAATATGTAAAAGAGACCAAAATACTAATATATCAAATGCGCCGCTTCGAATTTCTCGCCACCTTTCCATATAAATTGTTGCATACCTTCTCCACATCTCATCACGCTCACGTCCTCTTAATACTCAGAAGGAAAATTCGATCCTTTCCCCGCTTTTCTCCAACTACTTCTCATTTTATTACAATCATGTCTTTGAGTGATTCTTCTTCCAGTTCCGAAGATGTTGTGTTGGTTCGAAGGGGTCAACATGGAACAGTCCCGTTGGGTGTTCTGGTTCCTTCTTCTTACACTGCCGATCCTAATCATAGCGCCAGCGAACCAAGCAGAGATGCTGGCCCGTCAAGGCTGTATTCTAGAGAGGTGGGTCGTTGCTCCGAGGGAGCAGAATCTCGTTCACGAGGAAAGGGAGTGGTCACGCTTGACCAACCTTCTCCTCTTCAGCTCAACAACCTTATCCGGGCTGCGACGCCGGTCGAGCCGAGTGGGTCCTCTATTCTTGATCGTGGGGCTGGTGATGCTTCGCCGAGAATGACAGGGACTGTTTCGAGAAAACGGTCGAGGGACGAGAGTGCCCCGATTGCTTCGGCTGACGGCGAACCGTTGACTCGGCCCCTGGCATTGGCTCACCGGGAGGCAGAGATGATAGAGGACGCTCCTCCGAGCTGGATTGACCAATTCGTTAGGGAGAACTCATCCCTAAGGAGGGAGGTGGCTTCTCTGGCAAAGGAGAATGAATCGCTTAGGGCGCATGGTGGCCCTACGGCTGAGCGGGACGCTGCGATGAGGGAGCTCAATCGCATGGTTGGGCTAGAGGCTGACTTGAGGAGTCTGGCCGAGCAAAAGTATGAGGGTTTTAGGATACGTCTTAAGTCCGTCGAGCGTGCTAATGCCGAGTTGGTCGATCATATTCGGGTCCAGATGTCCCGCCTGCGCGCATCCAGATGGAATTATGGACACGCGTGTGCCAGGTCAGCTGTCGAGCAGGCTCACGCCAGGCTCGTTAATTTAGCGCAAGCGTCGCTCTCTAGGGCGCGGGCTCATTTTTTGGAGCAGAAAGACTATCTCAGTCTTGTAAGCCGGGCTAGTCAGGTTAATACCCAGCTTGATGACATGGACCTGATGGCGGCCAATGGGGTTGTGATCCTGCCGGAGGATAGGGCCCGAGTTCAAACCAAATGAGACGGACTCGTATGGCAAATCGAGGAGAAAAGGATGTTGGACTTCTCCGACCGGGAATACACATTTAATCCGCTGCCCTGTCCCCTCCCGGGTAGTTTCGAGTTCGACTGTCCATCTTCTCCGCTTGGGCCCGAGGAGTATGGGATCAAAGGGAATTGGACAGTCGAGGCCTTCGATGGCGGTCGTTCTGACACGTCCGAGGATGTTGGTGACGGGGTCGGGGGTGATCCCGCAGATCATTAAAGCTTCTCCTACGAGCAACGAGCCGCAATGGACGGGAATGATCCCTCAGAGAGATCGTGGGTCTAGCTCGGGGCGTACCAAGGCTGTTTGTTGTGCCAAGTGTCAATACGGCGAGGCCGTTTCCTTCCAGGCGGACCCTTGAATATCTTTCTCTTTCTTGTCTCATTGAATGTTGTCTTGTTCTCTAGCCAGTAGCAAAGTCTTCCTTTTGTTAAGGTTTTAGCCGTATGTGGCGTATTTGATGTACTTATGACTTTTGTTTTGCCCAGGTGCCTGATCTCCGAGTTGTTTTAATCGAAAACAAGAATTTTTATTTATGCCGTTAAGTTTTTTAGCTTAAGCATTTTCGTATGTCCTTTATGCGACTAAGTTTTAAAGCTTAGGCATTGATTTGTGCGTCCAGCGAGTTGATCCCTGGGTTATCTTGACTTTTGATCCGATCAAGTTTGCGCAATGGAATAGTTGGATCGAGTTATCTGCGAGTCGGAACCCGGCTTACGATTAGAGTCCGTCTCGTGGTTAAGCGTACGAGAAGTGTTCGGCTTTAAATTCTTACACGTCCTTGGGAACTCGTGCGGGACTGGGCCTGGCTTTTATCCTACTCGGGACAGTTGTGGTGGATTTTCCAAGTTTGGATTGTAGATTATTTCGCTACTGCATCTATGAGAAACGCGTGTTATAATTCTGCTCGGGTTTAGCTATGGTGGGCCTCCCGAGGGGGATCGACCGAGTACTTGATCAGAGTATCGGTGTAAGTGAGCACAGAGCTGTAAGTAAGCGCGGAGCTATTCGGGTTTAGACCAATCTTTTAGTTTAAATAGATATCTTTATTGATTATAGCTGGACTTCCGAAGAAGTTGCCTACGTACCCGTTAAATAGGGATCAAGCCAGACGTAGTTCGGATTACAAAGTAAAAGCTGAATAAGTCATCCGGAGATGAGCGGGAATGAGTCGTTCGGAAACGAGTAGAAGCATACGATGCTTAGTTTTTTTTTTTTTGTTTTGTTCTCGGTGATGGGCTTTTGGTGGCGTGACGAGGGGACTCGGATCATGCAAAAACGGTCGTAGCGTTTGAGCGTGTTTGCATTCCATGATCGCTCGAGAGCTTCTCCGCTCATGGTCATCAATCGATATACGCCCGGTCGGACGATGTCGTGGACTTGATACGGTCCTTCCCAATTGGCTCCGAGTTTCCCATCATTTTTCTCCTTCGTGTTCTCGTATACTTTTCGTAGCACCGACTTCGAAACTTTGGCTCCGGACCCGCTTGTTATAGTATCGAGCCGCGGTCTGCTGATAGTTTTGGATTCGAAGGAGTGCAGCGTCGCGTTCCTCCATGACGAAGTCCAGGTTGTCAAGGAGCATTTGGTCATTATGGTCGGGATTTTAAGGCATGACTTCCCGACGCAAGCTGTGTACGCGGGCTTCAGCTGGGGCCATCGCCTCGAGTCCGTAGGCTAGCGAGAAGGGCGTTCTTTGTGTTGATTCCCGGGGGGTGGTTCGAAGTGACCACAAGACTTCGTCAAGCTCGTCCGACCAGAGTCCTTTCTTATCGTCAAGGCGCTTTTTGAGCTCGGATAAGATGGCTTTGTTCGTGGCTTCGGTATGCCCGTTTGCTTGCGGGTTTCTTGGCGTAGATTTGTTGAAGCAGATGGCCCATCTGGAGCAAAAGTCTTCGAATGTCTTAGAAATGAATTGAGAGCCGTTGTCCGCGATGATCTCGTATGGGAGTCCGTGCCGGCATATGAGGAACTTCCAGACGAAATTCTGGACATCGTTGGCTCGTATCATCGCATACGCTAGTGAAGGGCATTAAGTGTATTGCTAAGCTTATCTATTGTAATCTCTATCAAAGAATCTAGTGGATTCCGAGCTAAGACTCGGCGAGACGTAGCGACCCTTGTTAATGGGCGTGAACTCGTTAATTTGGGTGTGTTCTTGTCTTTACATTTCTCTACAAACTTCTTCTTAACTCTCCACAAACCCAAAACACTCTTATCTCTGCTCTGTTTTAACTCAGAAAAGAATCAATCTTTCTCTTAGCTTTGCTCTTGGTTTGTGTTGGTGTATCTCCTTAAGGAAAGTCGACGCCTTTAGCTTGAGAAAACCTTACACTCGTCAAACAATAGACAACACAATATTATGAAGAATATGTAATCTAATTGCTTCTGTTGCCATCACAATTGAACAGATATAAGCAAATAATATATCAATGGAGAGCGAGAGTAACTCCCATGTGTAAGCCCCGGAACTGAAAAACCGAACCGACCTAAATTACCCGTACCAAATGTAAACTGATTTTTGAAAAATATCCAATGAATCCGAACCAAAAAACCAAAACCCAATCCGAACTAAACCGAAAATCCAATGAATATCTGAAATAACCAAAACATAAATTTACTTATAGACATTTTGTTAGGACATTTTGTCCTATGTTGGATATGTTTGGATAATTTAGATAGATTTTACACATTTTTCTTAGTTATAGTTTTATTGACCCTATTGTATTTTATTTTTAGTTTATTCTTGGTACATATTTGTAAGTTTGGTTTTGATTTTTTTGGGTATCAACCAAACTGACCGTTTTGAAATTTAGTTCTTTTATGGTTCTCCTAATTGTATAACCAAACCGAATTATTGTGAAACCAAATCGTACCGAAACCGAAAAAACATTTGTTTTTTATATAGATCATATTTTACTAGAACCGAAATACCGACTGGAACCGAACCGAAGAATCATATGCCGACCCGTAAGAATTTGGATGGACAGTTAATAGTTGATGGAGATTTCAATACTATTGTTCGGTTTTTATTAGGCCCATAGTAGCAAAAGCGAGGCCTTTTTCAACCCTATATTTCTCCCTCGCCGGCTATAAATAATAAGTAAACAGTAGCGAAAAATCTCACTCATTTGCAGAATCACTACAACACCATTTCTTTTTTTTTTTTTAAGATGAGTCAGAGAATGCGTAAGTCTTCTTCTCTCACCCTTTTACTTCTAAAAATTCAACCTTTTTTACTTTTTGGTCGAGTCTTTGCTCTCTAGATTCATCTGTGATGTTAAAGCTTGTATTTTTATGGTGGTATTGCATAAAAAACCGAATCTTTTTCACATTTGGTCAAGTCTTTGGTCTCTAGATTCATCTGTGATGTTAAGCTTGTATTTTTTTATGTTGTTATTGCATAAAAACCGAATCTTTTTAACTTTTGTTCAAGTTCTTTCTCTTAAAATCGTTCTCTAATGTTAAAGCTTGATGGTGTTATTGCATAAAAATCGAACCTTTTGACCGTTGGTCAAACTTTTTTCTCCTGAAATTGATCTCTGATATGTTAAATTTTGTATCTTTATGGTGTTATAGCGAGGAACAGGTTCCAAAAAAGTGGAAACGAAAAAGCTTATGAGGTGATGGAGACCAAGGACGCCATCGTCTATAGGGTTGACATGCCGGGATGTCCAGGATCAGATCTCGTTTACTCGGTTGATTCCACCACCATTCACTTCTTCGCCGACGAGCCAGCAAAGCCTGAATACAACAACTCCGGTCGCAAATACGGTGGAACCATGGTTTTGAACGCAAAGATGTACAACGTCGAGAAAACAAAGGTTAAGCTTGCTAATGGAGTTCTCTGGATCACTGTTCCTAAGATCCCTGGTGTAAAGGCTTCCATTGATACCATTGAGAAGATGCTAAACTGTAAGATTACCAGAGAAGACTTCGCTTGATGAATGAGTCTTCTTCTGTCTCGTCTAGGATTTGAATAAGTTGGTGTTTTCGAGTTCCTCTCTTGTCCTCTAATGGAGTCTCTGTGTGACGTTTTTTGAATAATGATCTGTAGTCTACTTTAATGCTGTACTGGTTTTATGTTTATCTGTTCTGGTTGAGTATTGTAATGATCTTTTAGATTCTATCTTTATCATCTGGTTAATGAATAATGATGTCATCAAGAACGTTTCTTTGAGCTTAATTATGGTGAAACTATAAAAAGAAAAAAGAGTTTTGAGTAATTTAAATGGAACCCCAGATCATGAACATGTAAGAGGTTTTGGCTATAAAAGAAAACATATATAGTATATTGTAAGCTGATAAAACCTAATCGATGGAAAAACAAAGTTTGAAAAAATTCAAAAATGGTTAATACATTAAAAGACTTGTGTTGAAAACTTTGAAAATGAAGACAGGAGAGAGAGAGAGAGATGACAACATTTTTGCATTTCCGTGTATGGTTTGTCGTAGATACAGAAGGAAGACAACCAATAGAAACTTGACAGCTCACAATTTTTACTGTGTAGCATTGCTGACGTTATTGATTCGTTTTTCACGGTAAAAACAAATCAAAAGGGAAACCAGTTTTTTTACAGCGACTGAGTGGTTAAAAAACAACTTAAAACATTTTTGTTTTTCGAACATTTTTTATAAGTAAAATATTTAATCGTAACTAGTTATAATTTGATTAACTAGTAATGAACATTGATTTTCCAACCAAAACATGAATGGATTTGTCTTAATAATGTTTCACAACTTTTGTCTTTTTGCTCAAATTCTTCAAATTACTTAAATGGTAACAAAATTTCTTTCTTTCTACAAATTCTTCATAATAATTGGTTACCATTTAGAACCTTTATCATCTGATTAATGAATTTATCCTCAAAAACTTTTCTTTATCTTCTTTTTGTCAAAAACTTGAGCTTATGGTGAAATTATAAAAAGAAAAACGAGTTTTGAGTAAAGCTAGATCATATACATTTAAGGTTATTGCAAGAAAGGAACAAAATTTATAGATTTATACACTGGAAAAACGTAATTACTGAAAAACCAAAGTTTGAAAAAAATGGATATACATTAAGACTCTGTTGAAAACTTGTAACCCATATTTTTGTCGTACCTGAAAAATAAAGAGAGAAGAATCGCTGACGTAATCGTCTTTTTCCTGTAATTTTTCTTTTTGTGTCGTTAATACGTAAAGAAGAGAGCCAATAGGAGATCGACAGCTCGATTCAAATCATTTAACGGTAAAAGGTAAAAAACAAAAAAAAAGTAGATTTTTTACTATGAATTAGTGGTTAAACTTTCAAAAAATGAGTAAAAAGTTTGACCAGTCAAACTTCGTTACAGACTCTGGTTCGTTTAATACAAGCAAAAACCAAAGACTCCATTTTTATGCAACAGAGAGAGAAAAGTGAAGAGAGAAAGAGAGAAAGAGAGAAAAATGGTTCCGATCGGATTTAAGGACTCTACTGGAATTCCTGGCCCAGGTCTCCTTCTTCCTCCTTTCTCTTCTGTAATCATTTTTTTTTTTTTTTTAAAGTTGCGTTTTTTCTTCCCATGAAACGAATAGAGCTTTCTTTTACATTCTCTTTCATTAAAGCTCTTCAATAACCATTGATTCTGTTCTTACTTTTTTCTGGAAGCTAATGTATTTACGATTTTTCTTTTTGTTCTCTTCATTGTGTTGAAAACAGAGGACAAGTACGCGACGAACAATCAGTTTCTGAAATCCGGTCCAAAGGGATTCATCCAAGTGAAGGTTCTCGAAAACGACGATCTTTACGTCCGCGTCGACTTGCCCGGAGTTCCAGATGACGCCGTTCGTCACAGGGTTGACGCCGTGAGGCAAAAGATCGTCTTTTTCTCCGGCGAAACCGTGGACGACGGAAACAAAGTAGACCCAGTTCGTGAATACTCTGGATCCGCCGGTTTGGGTTGTGACTGCTGCGAAATCACAAACGTTGATGCTAAGATGAAAGATGGAATCTTGAGGATGATTATCAAAAGGGTCAAAGTGAAGGACCATGACAACAAGTGCACACTCACTCTCCCTCCTTTTAAAGGTTCGAATCGATCATCAAAATCCCTAAAGTCATCACTGTGTATCGTCATTTGCACATTTACAGATTTGGATTCAGTAGTATAGTCTTAGAGTTACACAAGTGAAGAGCATAGAAATGTGTGTTTAGCTTTTCAAAACTTAGTTTCTATATTCTGCTTTGTTTTGGATAATGGATTGCTTACTGTTGTATATGAGTGATAAGCTTGACTTGGGAGCTTTATTGCATTCAGAATATAGGTAAGAAGTAATTGGTTGTAACTTGTTCTGTGTTTGGAACAGGTAAATCCGGAAGGTTCTTGGAGGATCATCCCTTTGTGGTGAAAGGTCGTAAGAGAGCACTTATTGGAGAACCAATAGCTAATGGAGGACTTTACTTCTCAGTGGATGTGCCTGGTGTTTGTGCTGAAGAGATTGACGTGTTAGCTAATGAGAATGAAGTCAGATTCCGAGCTGAGGTGAAGAATGTGTATGAGCATGATGAGAGTACCCGTATCTACGCAGGATGCCTCAAAAGTCCTCACCAGGGACTTTCACTTCTTAGCCACGTCATGGGTTGGGATGCAGAGTATGGTGTTCTCAAGGTTGTTATTGCACCTCCTCCCACCACCACCACCGCACCTCCTCCTACCACCACCACCGTCACCAACACCAACAACGAAGACTAAGCCCTATGACCTTATCAATCTCATTATCTCTCTTTTGTTTTGTGTTTTGAAAGAAGTTAGGAATGTTTGCTTTTGTGTTTGGTTGTGGAATGGATCTAGTGATTCATGACCCTTTCAATCACTCTCTATCTCTTTTGTTTTGTGTTTTGGAAGAACTTTGCATTGACGTTTCTTGTTTGTTTAAGTTGAAGACAATTGTGTTTGACTATTGCTTGCTTTTGTGTTTGCTTTTGCAATCCAATGTCACTCTTACCACAGTCTTGACATTTTTATTCATTCCATAAGACCAGTTTAAAATGATTTAGATCCCCCATGTTGAAAAATCTTTAGCTTTGTGTTTTGCAGTTAGTTTGGTTCTCTAACATGAATGAAACGTTAGTTTTTTCTCTGTGAAAAAACTTTTTAGTTAGCAGTTTTATGAGAGCTATTTAGAGAGAAAAATATGAGTGAATTGAAGAATGAGATTTACAAGTATTTTTTTTTATGATACTAAAAATGAAAAATATGTCTAGGAGTATTGAATTTGAGTTCATTAATAGATTATGAGTTTACTATTGAAGAAAAAACTTTCGTTTGTTCCAAAACTTTTGATATAGACCTTTGACTAAAATATCATATACATCATCTCATTTACAAATTATCAAAACGAGCCTTAGTGAATTTTTGCGAGAAACAGAGAGATTTATTATAAAAAAAAAAAAGGCATCAAGAAACGTTTTTACCTACTGATCTTGACCTGGAACAGAAGACGGTCCAGTGTTAAACCCTTGAGACTGCATTGGTTGTTGCATTTGAGGCTGAAGTTGTTGTTGCGTCGATGGTCCTAACACAACTGCATCATCTAAAGACATGACAAAGTATTGTTGTGGGTTCCACGGGTCTTGAAGTACTGCATAAGATCTTACTTCTCCACTTGGTGATGTTGTAGTAAACACCTGATCATTTCTGAACTGTGGCATGATCAGGTTCTGGTTATTATCTTCAGGTCTCAAGTAAGGGTATTGAATGTGCCTAAACGGAGTTATATTGAGATGGTATTGTGGGTTGAAAAAGTTTTGAGCTGCAACAAACACTGGCCTTGGATTATAGTGTGCTTTGGCGGTAGCGGGAATGGAGGTTGCATTGAGACTTGATTAGCCATCTGGTTAGCCATTGAATGATTCTGGTTGTTCGTGACTGGCCTGGTCATAGGAGCTTGACCTGGGACTACATTGGGAACAACCTGGTCCTGGTTTTGGTTGTTCGTCGTTGGCCTGATCATTGGAGCTTGACCTGGGACTGGATTGGGGAAAGGCTGGTATTGATGATGGTTGTACATCACTGGCGTCATTGGAGCTTGACCTGGGACTGCAATGGGGAAAGGCTGGTATTGATGATGGTTGTACATCACTGGCCTCATTGGAGCTTGACCTGGGACTGCAATGGGGAAAGGCTGGTATTGATGATGGTTGTACATCACTGGCCTCATTGGAGCTTGACCTGGGACTGCAATGGGGAAAGGCTGGTATTGATGATGGTTGTACATCACTGGCCTCATTGGAGCTTGACCTGGGACTGCAATGGGGAAAGGCTGGTATTGATGATGGTTGTACATCACTGGCCTCATTGGAGCTTGACCTGGGACTGCAATGGGGAAAGGCTGGTATTGATGATGGTTGTACATCACTGGCCTCATTGGAGCTTGACCTGGGACTGCAATGGGGAAAGGCTGGTATTGATGATGGTTGTACATCACTGGCCTCATTGGAGCTTGACCTGGGACTGCAATGGGGAAAGGCTGGTATTGATGATGGTTGTACATCACTGGCCTCATTGGAGCTTGACCTGGGACTGCAATGGGGAAAGGCTGGTATTGATGATGGTTGTACATCACTGGCCTCATTGGAGCTTGACCTGGGACTGCAATGGGGAAAGGCTGGTATTGATGATGGTTGTACATCACTGGCCTCATTGGAGCTTGACCTGGGACTGCAATGGGGAAAGGCTGGTATTGATGATGGTTGTACATCACTGGCCTCATTGGAGCTTGACCTGGGACTGCATTGGGGAAAGGCTGGTATTGATGATGGTTGTACATCACTGGCCTCATTGGAGCTTGAGGAACAACCTGGTGTCGATGGTGGTTGTACATCACTGGACTCATTGGAGCATCACATTGGACCGAACTGGGAACAACCTGATCCTGTTGATGGTTAAAACATCATTGACCTCACTGGAGTTGCAACAAGATTGTGACCTCAATGGCAGAAGAAGAAAAAAGCAAAAACAGAGACAATTGAAGAAAAGGACTCTTTCACTTGTGGATCTTGAGCGACAACAACAACAACAACATAATCACAAGAAGCAAGCAAGACTCTTTCACCTGCGGTTCTTGAGTGACAATTACTTCATCATCACAACCTCATTAATGGCGGAACAAAAGCAAGCAAACCAGAGACAATTGCAAATGAAAAAGACTTGTAATCAATTGCGGTTCTTGAGCGATAACAACAACAACAACATGACAAAGCTCAGGATTTACCTTGATAGGCTCTTCTTGATCGTCTTCCTCTGCTTGCACTTTTTCTTCGGTGGTTTCTGTTGTCTCGTCATCTTCGGTGCTTTCTGTTTGCTCTTCTTCTTCGATGGGATTATCAGGTGGTAACTCAGCCATGGCCAGAGCCGAGAGAGAGAAGAAGAAGAAGAAGAAGAAGAAGAAGAGAAGAGAGAGAGAAAAACTTTTAACAGAATAATGAAACCGTTAGGGTTTTTTAAGCGTGACTCTCAAGGTGGGAATTTTTAAAGAAGAGTGTAGTAAAAAGATTAAATTTTGACTCCAATCTTGTAAGCTAGAATTTAATAATGAGTCGTTTGTCAAGGATAAAGAATGTCATGTTCAGTTTGTTTTACCGTTAGGAATCTCTCTGAATTTAGTTAGGGGTTAAGCGTGAGTCTCAAGGTTAAAGAATGATTTGTTAGTTAGGGTTAAAGCCTGACTTTTTTTTTTTTTTTTTTTTTGGAAAGCCTGAGTCTTAGTCTTAGGCTATTAAACAATGATCGGATCCGTTTGGTTCGATTAAATCCAGTTTATTGGATCTCACTTAATTGGTAAGTAGAACTGTTTTAGATACACAGAGCAAGTTCTATCAACTTTTGTAGTACAAGCAGTTTTTTTCAAGAATCAACTCATCATGTTATGTACCTCCATTGTAAGTGTACAATTGTTATGTATGTTCAAGGCATAAACACACAACACACAGAGTAAAATAATACAACACATAACCGAATTCGAATCAAATTCAAACCGATATTCGGCACAGTACAAACCGAAAACAATGAAACGAACACACAAGACATTGCCTAACAGCAATTTTGTCTTTTTGCTCAAATTCTTCAATTTTTTTAAATGGTAACAAATATTCTTTCTTTCTACAAATTCTTCATAGTAATTGGTTACCATTTTAGACCCTTTGTCATCTGATTGATGAATTTATGTCATCAAAAACCTTTCTTTATCTTCTTTTTATCAAAAACTTTCCTTTGAGCTTATGGTGAAATTATAAAAAGGAAAACGAGTTTTGAGTAAAGGCAGATCATATACATTTAAGGTTATTGCAAGAAAGGAACAAACTTTATAGATTTGTACTATGGGTGGGCATTCGGATATTCATTCGGGTTCGGTTCGGGTTATTCGGATTTTTGGATTTTCGGGTGAAGGTTTATAAGAACCATTCGGATATATGTATTTATCGGATTGGCATCGGTTCGGATCCCTTCGGATTCGAATCGGTTCCTTGTACTATATGTGAGATCTAATGTTGATCCGAAGTATGATTAGATTCGGTTCGGATCGGGTATATCCGATCTCAAACCAAAGTAGTAATGTCCCTAGCTAGTACTATAATAAAAATATAAAAAACTCAAATTATTCTTCATAATAACTCAAGTAACTCTCTTCTAAGTGCTAACAATGGTTAAATCAAAACCAAAATGAACAAAAAAACAAGTATAGTCTTGCATTCATAATTCAAAAAGATTCAAACGGATTGTCTAAAATGCAAACTCAAATTTCCAAAACAAACTAAAGTAGAAGTAGCAAAAGAAATAGAACTAAAACTGAATTTCTAAAACAAAAAGCATGTTGTTGTCTAAAGCTAAGGTAAGTTCTAAAAAGATATTATATATGCTTGGTTTTGTTCGGTTTTGACTTCGGTTATCGGACAATATCCGAACTGAACCAAACACCAAACTAAATTGAGATTAGAATCCAATACCGATCCGAATCGCCGTATTTCGGTCGGATCCGAGTTCGGAGTTCAGAGTTTGGAGTTCGGAATTCGGATTCGGGTAATTTGCCTGTTACGATATGTTAAGATACCATATCTTATATATCGTATATTCTCAAATATTGTGTATCTTTCTATTCAAGTAAAGATAGTTATTAGGCAACTAGGTTAAAACTTGTATGTATATATATTGGCCTTACGGCGTGGAGATAAATAAGAAGAAACGTTCATACACTTATCGTTTCTAACATGGTATCAGAGCTCTAAGCCGAATACACAAAAAGGCTTTGTTCGATCCTCTGTTTTTCTTCGAATCTCTCTTTTCTTGAAACTCTGTTTTTCTTCTTTCTCTCTTTGACCTTACTTTTGTCACGTCTCCTCTTGTGATACTAGTTTTCAAAGATGAATCTGCTATTGTCTCGCATACACGAGACAAGATTGAAACAACACGCCGGACGATCTCTCCATACGATCTGTCTACCGGTGATAATCCCGGTTTTGTGATCTCTCAACCGGCCTTGCGTGGTCCTAATTACGATGAGTGGGCAGCAAGTATTCGTTTAGCTCTCAAAGCTAGAAAGAAATTTGGCTTTGTTGATGGCTCTATTTCTCAACCGAGTTTTGAATCTAAAGATTATGAAGATTGGTGCGCGAATAATGCTTTGGTGATCTCCTGGATCAAACTCACCATTGATCCGACTTTGCGAACCAATCTCTCTCATTGTGAAGTTGCTTCTGATCTATGGGAGCATATAAAGGCTCGCTATTCGATTAAAAGTGGCCAACGAGTTCAACGTTTGAAGACAGAACTCGCAACATGTCGTCAAAAAGGTTTGGCGGTGGAAGCTTACTATGGAAACTTATGAAGTTATGGACTTCTTTGAAGGACTATCAACAAGCCAAGACAATGGCGGATGTTGAGAAAGAACGTGAAGAGGATAGACTCCATCAATTTCTTATGGGTCTTGATGAGAGTATGTTTGGATCGGTCAAATCGGCGTTATTGTCTCGGGTTCCCCTTCCCACTCTCGATGAGGCTTTTAACGCTGTGGCTCAAGATGAAGAATCAAAACTAGCAAGTCGTATGTTGGAAGAGCATACAGAAGGAGTGAGTTTTGCGGTCCAAACAATGTCACGAAACAAATAGGTTGTGGATAATCGATACAAATCCTCAACATGTTCTACTTGTGGTCGCACCGGCCATATCGCTGATCATTGTTTCCGTAAGCTTGGTTATCCACCGTGGTGGGGTGATAGGCCAAGACCAACTCTCTTTTAGCCAAATCAATCTGGCTTCAATGCACCACAACAAAACCAATCTGGTCTTCTTCCGGCTCCTTCTCGTGGCAAATTACTTCTAGTGGCTCGCTCTAATCACATGATGGCTAATGGTTCTACGGCATCAGCGAACCATACGAACATCACCGATGCTGATCGTGTTGGTTTGAGTAGTCTCACGGACGCTCAATAGAAAACTTTGGTGGGGTTGCTTTCAAAACGCGAGAAGAGTCACGGGGTTAAACTCTCAGGTACGTTATTTCTCTCCTCTTGGATCATTGATACTGGGGCATCGAACCATATGACTGGCTCCTTAGAATATCTATCCGAGGTTAGAATTATGTCTCCTGTTCTGATCAAGTTACCTGATGGTCGTTATACATAATCTACACAACAAGGAACTATTTGTTTGGGTTCACATCTAAGCCTTGAGAATGTTTTTTTTGTGGATGGATTACAGTGCCATCTCATCTCCGTATCACAACTGAATCGTGATAGAGCTTGTGTCTTCCAAATAACTAATAAGTTGTATGTTATTCAGGACCGCATCACGAGGATGCTGATTAGTACGGGTGAAGAGAAGGATGGTTTGTATTTCTTTAGAGGAATGGAAACGGCGGTGGCGTTACACCTCACGAATACTTTGTCTAGTGAGATGTGGCATCAACGGTTGGGACATCCATCATCTAGAGCTCTTCGTTTATTACCTATTTCTGGTTTTAGTTCAAGTGATTATGTTTTTCAAGCTTGTGAGATTTGTATCCGAGCTAAACAAACTAAAGATGTGTTTCCTACTAGTTTGAATAAAACAACGGATGTTTTTCAACTTGTTCATTGTGATTTATGGGGTCCATACCGGACTTCCTCTATTTGTGGTTCTTGATATTTTCTTACGATCGTCGACGACTATTCAAGAGCTCTTTGGATTTATCTTCTTCCAAACAAAACCATCGCTCCTCGTAAACATCAAAACTTCATCTCTTTGGTAGAACGTCAATTTGAGAAGAAAATAAAATCAATACGGAGTGATAATGGAAGCGAATTCATTTGTCTCGCTGAATTTTTTCGCACCAATGGTATTATACACGAGACATCATGTGTCGGAACACCTCAACAAAATGGACGTGTTGAAAGGAAACATCGACACATTCTAAATGTCGCTAGAGCTCTCCGTTTTCAAGCTTCGTTTCCGATTGAATATTGGGGTGAATGCGTTCTCGCCGCTGGTTATTTGATTAATCGAACACCGTCTTCCGCAATCGGAGGTAAAACGCCTTTTGAACTCCTGTACAATCGTCCACCACCAATGAACCATCTTCGAGTATTTGGTTGCTTATGCTATGTGTATAATCAACGTCATGGAGGCGACAGATTTGCTTCTCGTAGTAAGAAATCGGTATTTCTTGGCTATCTGTTCGGTAAAAAGGGTTGGCGTATCTATGATTTATAAACCGGTGTTGTATCTATATCACGTGATGTGATTTTTTGTGAAAAAGAGTTCTCTTTCTCTGTTTCTCCCCCTAAAGAGATGGACTCTTCTTCTTTCACATCATTCTTAAATCCTCTTGATGATGAGGTGGTTTCACCCTTCATCCCTCGGGAATCTCTGCTCCTATGATCTCTGCCTCTGACGTGCCTCTCCCTGAATTGAATCATCCATATGATGATATCTCTGCTTCTCATTTGGAAACAGAGCCGCCACATCAAGTCTCTCCTTCTCAACCTACACCTATTATTGAGAGTCGTACACCAATGAGTGATCACTCATTGCCATCTCCACACTTGGTCACTTCTTCTTCAGATTTGGTCCCTACTATGATAACTCCGTCTATTGAATCAGAGGCTCAAACCATTGAGCAATTGGGTCGTGGTCATCGAAAGAAAGCTCCACCAACTCGGTTATCAGATTATGTTCTCACTCTCGCATCTGTTCCATTCACCGACTCATTTGCAGAGACGTGTGCTTATCCTATCTCAGATTACATCTCTTGTGATCGGTTTTCGGAGAAACACCAAGCTTTCATTAACATGATCACTGCTGCTAACATTCCTCAACACTATGCACAGGCTGTTCTTGATGAGTTGTGGTGGAATGCGATGCGTTTTGAGATTGATGCACTCGATGAAAATGGGTCTTGGACAATCGAGACTCTTCCTCCGGGTAAAAAGGCAATTGGTTGTAAATAGGTCTACACCATCAAATACAAAGTGGATAGGTCTATAGAGCGCTATAAAGCTCGTTTGGTTGTTCTTGGCAACAATCAAGTTGAAGGTACGGATTTCAAAGAAACGTTTGCTCCGGTCGCTAAAATGACAACGATACGCATATTTTTAGAAGTCGCCGCTGCCAAAGATTGGGAGGTTCATCAAATGGATGTTCACAACGCATTTTTGTACGGTGATTTAGATGAAGTTTATATGCAATTACCACCTGGTTTTCGCACCGGAGATAAGAACCAAGTCTGTCGTCTCCGCAAGTATCTTTACGGTCTTCGCCAAGCACCTAGATGTTGGTTCGCCAAGTTATCTTCTTCTCTCAAAGACTACGGGTTTGTGCAATCTGAATCAGATTACTCTTTATTCTCATATACTAACGGCTCTTCTCGTCTCAATGTGTTAGTATATGTTGATGATCTTATTATTTCTGGAAGTTCGGTACAACTTATCACCGAGTTCAAGACATATCTTAGTTCATGTTTTCACATGAAGGACCTTGGGATTTTAAAATACTTTCTTGGTATCGAGGTGGCTCGTAGTCCCGCCGGTATCTATATTTGTCAGAGGAAATATGAGCTCGATATTATCTCTGAAACCGGTCTTCTTGGGGTCAAACCGGTTGCTTTTCCTCTTGATCAAAACCATAAGCTAGCATTGGCAGATGGTGATGTGATATCGGATCCTTCTTGATATAGAAGACTAGTCGGATGTCTCATCTACTTAAGCGTAACACGTCTTGACCTCTCTTACTCGATTTATGTACTCACACAGTTTATGCAAGCACCTCGACAAGCTCATTTAGATGCGGCTTTACGAGTGGTTCGATATTTGAAACACAATCCAGGCCAGGGGATTCTCCTTTGACTCTCAATGCGTGGTGTGATGCTGATTGGTTGGGGTGTCCTATTACTCGCCGTTCTTTGACAGGTTGGTTTATTCAACTTGGTAACTCTCCGGTTTCTTGGAAAACAATTAAACAAGATACCGTGTCTATGTCTTCCGCTGAAGCTGAATATAGGGCAATGTCATTTGCTCTCAAAGAAATTATTTGGTTAAAAGCTCTTCTTCTCTTCTTCGGTGTTGATCATACGGAACCAATTCCTCTATATTGTGATAACATGTCTGCCTTACATATTGCCAAGAATCCTGTCTTCCACGAGCGAACAAAGCACATTGAGAACGAATGCCATAAGATTCGCGATGAGATTCTCAAAGGTACAATTGCTACTAAACATGTTCCTACCAAATGTCAGCTTGCCGATATCATGACCAAGGCTCTTGGTCGCAAGGAGTTTGCTTCATTTCTCTCCAAGTTGGGCATTTGTGACCTCCATGCTCCAACGTGAGGGGGGGGGGGGGGGGGGGGGGAGTGTTACGATATGATACCATATCTTATATATCATATATTCTCAAATATTGTGTATCTTTCTATTCAAGTAAAAATAGTTATTAAGCAACTAGGTTAAAGCTCGTATGTATAAATATTGGCCTTACGGCGTGGAGATAAATAAGAAGAAACGTTCATACATTTCTAACATTGCGTATCCCTAATTTGTACACTGGAAAAACGTAATTACTGAAAAACAAAAAGTTTGAAAAAAATGGATAACATTAATTTAAGACTGTTGAAAACTTGTAACCCATATTTTTGTCGTACGTGAAAAATAAAGGGAGAAGAATCGATGACGTAATCGTCTTTTTCCTGTAATTTTTCTTTTTTCGCCGTTAATACGTAAAAAAGAGAGCCAATAGGAGATCGACAGCTCGATTCAAATCATTTCACGGTAAAAAGTAAAAACAAAAAAGCAGATTTTTTACTGTGTATTAGTGGTTAAACTTTTAAAAAATGAGTAAAAATTATGACCAGTCAAACTTTGTTACAGACTCTGCTTCGTTTATACGGCCAAAAACCAAAGACTCCATTTTTATGCAACAGAGAGAGAAAAGTGAAGAGAGAAAGAGAGAAAAATGGTTCCACTCGGATTTAAGGACTCTACTGTAATTCCTGGAAATGGTCTCCTTCTTTCTTTCTCTTCTGTAATCAAATTTTTTTTTTACAAAGTTGCGTTTTTTCTTCCCATGAAACGAAAAGATCTTTCTTTGACATGATTTCATTAAAGCTGTTCAATAATTTTTGATTCTGTTCTAACTTTTTTCCTGGAAGCTAATGTATTTACGATTTCCTTTGTTTACTGTAATCAAAGTTGCGTAAAAATTACTCGTTAAAAAAAAAAAAAAGTTGCGTTTTTTCTTCCCATATAAACGAAAAGAGCTTTCTTTGACATGATAGACATTAAAGCTCTTCAATAATCCTTGATTATGTTTTTAATTTTTTCTGGAAGCTAATGTATTTACGATTTTTCTTTTTGTTCTCTCGACTGTGTTGAAAACAGAGGACAAGTACGCGACCAACAATCAGTTTCTGAAATCCGGTCCAAAGGGATTCATCCAAGTGAAGATTCTCGAAAACGACGATCTTTACGTCCGTGTCGACTTACCAGGAGTTCCAGACGACGCCGTTCGTCACAGGGTTGACGCCGTGAGGCAAAAGATCGTCTTTTTCTCCGGTGAAACCGTCGACGACGGCAAAAACCCGGTTCGAGAATACTCCGGATCCACCGGTTTGGGTTGTGACTGCTGCGAAATCACAAACGTCGATGCTAAGATGAAAGATGGAATCTTGAGGATGATTATCAAAAGGGTCAAAGTGAAGGACCATGACAACAAGTGTACACTCACTCTCCCTCTTTTTACAGGTTCGATCATCAAAATCCCTAAAGTCATCACTGTGTATCTTAATTTGCACATTTACAGATTTGGATTCAGTAGTATTAGTCTTAGAGTTACATAAGTGAAGAAGAGCATAGAAATGTGTTTTTAGCTTTTCCAAACTTAGTAGTTTCTATCTGCTGCTTTGTTTTAAATAATGGAATGCTAATTACTGTTGTGTTGAAAAGTTAATGAATGAAAATCCCAAAAATCACTAGATATATCTTAATTTGCATATTCCAATTTCTTGTTGTAAAGTGTTTAGCTTTGGAACAGGTAAATCCGGAAGGTTCTTGGAGGATCATCCGTTTGTGGTGAAAGGTCGTAAGAGAGCACTTATTGGAGAACCAACAAGTAATGGAGGTATGTACATGGCGGTGGACGTGCCTGGTGTATGTGCTGAAGACATTGAAGTGTTAGCTAATCCGACTGAAGTTAGATTCTATGCTGAGAACAAGAACGTGTATGAGCATGATGAGAGTGCCCGTGTTTACTTAGGAAGAGCCTTACTCAGAATTAGTCCTGCACAGGGAGCTTCAGTTTCAAGCCACAGCTTGGTTTGGAATGCACAGTATGGTGTTCTCAACATTGTTGTTGAACCTCTAACCACCACCAACGACAACAACAACGACTAAGCCTATCAATCCCTCTATCTCTTTTGGTTTTTTGTTTTTGTTTTTGGAACAACTTCGGCATTGACATTTGTGTCTTGTCTTGTGTGTTACTCTTGCTTTTGTGTTTGGTTGTGGAATGGATCTAGTGATTCAATCACTCTCTATCTGTTTTGCTTTGTGTTTTAGAACAACTTTGCATTGACGTTTCTTGTTTGTTTAAGTTGAAGACAATTGTGTTATGACTCTTGCTTGCTTTTGTGTTTGCTTTTGCAATCCCAGTGATCCAATGTCACTCTTACCACAGTCTTGACTTTTTTATTCATTCAATTTAAAACAATTTAGATCCCTCATGTTGAAAAAATCTTAGCTTTTGTGTCTTGCAGTTAGTTTGGTTCTCTAACATGAATGAAACGTTAGTTTCTTCTCTCTGAAATCTTTTTAGTTGGCAGTTTCATGAGAGCTATTTAGAGAGAAAAATATGAGTGAAACACAGAGAGAATAGAGTCAAATTGTCAACACCAAATGAAAAAAAACTTTGTGCAAGCTTTAGTGATGAATTAATAAGTGGGCTTGGGCCTTCATTTGTATTGGTCGTTCTGTTTTCGCAGGGGCTTTTTTGTCATTTAAGCAAATAGAAATAATCTCTTCTTCAATTTAGAGAGAGAGAGAGATCCATTTCGATCCGCTGAGTTAAAGGTGAATTGATTAAAACCCTTATCCTTCGTATCAGTTACATTTCTGGGTTTTCGTCTCCTGTTCTGGTTTTGAATTCCTTATCGCATCTCTCTTCGAAAGTTTCGTATTTGTTTTGAATTCTGTATTTGTCAACTTTCAAAGGTAGATTTTGAGGTTTTACTTTCGTTTAAAAATGCCAACTTTCTTCTGAAATTAGCCTCTTTTGTTTCTATAATGTAATTAGATTCTCTTTTGGTTTTCGTTTCCGATTGGATCTACTGCACTACTTTTGTCACTAAGCTTTAGATAGATTAATGGTTTCAAGTTAATTCATGGGTTTTGTTTTCTTGGCTGCATTATTTACAAGTTGATTCATCAAGACCCATTTTTCGCTAGTTTTGTTTAATCAATTGAAGCTACTTGCTAGATGTTGAGTTAATGTTTCTGTCATGAATTGCCATGGTTACAGGGAGAGAGTCCTAGTTGTAGAGGAGACAATAAGAATGAGTGGTTTTAGAGCATTTAAAGCACAAGTTCCCATAGAATGGAGCCAGAGCTTGTACATAACCTTAGTGAGAGGTTTCCCAGGAACCAGGAAGCTTCATAGGCGAACACTTGAAGCTATGGGACTCAAGAGATGTCATCGTACTGTCTTGCACTCTAACACTTCATCCGTTCGGGGAATGATTCAACAGGTTCTTCTTACTTGTTATTTGTCCTCATATTCCTCCCTCAAGGATAATCTTTGATCCTTTGGTTGTTTATGCATCTACGCAGGTTAAAAGGATGGTTGTTGTTGAAACAGAAGAGATGTACAAAGCTCGCAAAGAGGCAGAAGCCAACCACAAAGCTTTGCGCCCGCCTCTTGTCGTCAGTCATTCAAGCCCTGCAGCAGATTCATCTAACATGTCTTGACTAGATGGTAAGCTCTTCGATAAGATCAAGTTGAATTTGTAGACGTCTTAAATGTAAGATGTCCAGGAAGTCATAAGTAGCTAGTCCTGAACGCTTAATCACTATGTTTGGTGCCTTTATATGTTTTTGTATACACTGAATCCTTGTGCATGATTGCTCTCATTTTGTTGATGGGTTTGGTTATTTTTTGTGGCCACTGTTAAAAGATTTGAAAGGGAGAAATTTGCTTCTCTTTTAGTTCCAGTAAGAATGGTGATTATGTTTACAAGAATCGGGGTTTTACGATGAACAGAGTGAACTGGTGTTACGGTCCTGGATTGCGTAATTAGCTAAAAGTAATGATTTCAATTTGAGTAATGAAAATGCATATTGAGCAAAAGATAGATGCTGAAATAGTGAAATAGTCTCATAACTTTATATTTTGCTATTAAGAAGTCTCTTATGACAAACTTTATAGTGTATACAAGAATCATAATACCTTTACTGTGCATGTACTATGAGACCAATCAGTCATTCATCATCCTTAAAGAACATCTGTAGGTGTGACCCAAAACATCTTGGGCTGGTAAAGCTTCTTATTTGCCTACTCTCCCCCATTCAAAAACGCTCACATCCAAATTTTCCATCTTGTTTTTGTGTTTGCTATGGAATCCACTGATTTTAATGACACAATACTTCAAAAACTTGATTTTTTGACTCTCTGATATTGAAAAATCTTAGATCTTTCGTAGCATCAATTGTCTCTAGATCCTCGTACATTCGTTCTTCGTCTCTTAACAGTGTCTAATCCCATAATTTAATCGAAAATGGTCATAGAAGAGTGTAGAATTGGTCGGAGAAGTCAAAGTTCCGACTTTTCCGGCTTTTCAAAGACCTCTCCTTTAGAGTCAAACATGAGAGAGAGAGAAAGGGAACCTAATCATCATCATCCATGGGTTTCCTCGGCTGCGACTCGCATGGCGATTTGAACGACTCTGAGTTTAGCAAACCCATGCCTTCGATTGGCTTATACGTAGCCATAGCTTCACTAATCTGTGGTCTAGCCATGGCTGCAGATCTTCTTCACGGCTTCCGACACCGGAAATTCTGGTTCCCTTGTAAGTTCTTCTCTCTAAACGCAACTTCTCTGACTTTCATCGCCGTCGGAATCAAACTCTCTGTAGATCTCAACACTTCCATGCCGAGTCGTCACGACCAGTTAGCGAAACTCAGTAGTAGTGTCTTTGTCTGTACAGTGATGGGTAATTCGATGCCTTCTTTAGGTATAATGGAAAACGAAGATCTTTTAATGAATCTCATGGCTTTAGTGATTCTTGTAATCACTGATGTTGTTAACATCTGTATTCAGTTAGGTACAGGTGCGATTTATGTTTTCTTGGAAGAACATTGTTTTGTTCTTCTTCTTATGCTTCTTATGTTAATGATCTTGTGTTTCTCGGCGACTACGGTTCCAACTACGAAGAGAATCTTGGAAGGGAAGTATAAGAAGAGGTATGATGTTGCGTTGAAGTGTCCTTTAGCTACAGAGAGAACAGTAGCTAAGAGGATTCAGCAAGATTTGGCTAAGTTTTGGATGATGGCTCATACTAGTAGCCCTCAGTTCGTCATGGCTCGTTCGGTTACGTGTACTGCTTCTGGTTTCTTTTGTCTTTTGAGTGCTATAACGCTTGGTGAAGCCATGGTTAGGACTTACTTTTTAAAACCAAGGTCGCTTGAGTTTTGCCATGGAGATTCTGAGTACAAATGGTCAACTACACTGGTTCTTGTTTGTCAGACTAGTGCAATCGCCGTCGGGACTGTTGCTCCAGCGATCAGATGGTTTACGGCTGTGAATTTCAGGTGTCCGATAAGAGGAAAGAAGTATTACAGAGATGAGTTTAGAGTAGAGAGTTACTGGACACATTGGTTATCCGAGAAGAAACAACGTCCCTTTAGCCTTTGGATCTTGAAACATCGTCGAAGTAGAAAGGTTGCACATAATGCAAAACGATGGATATTGGATATATGTATTGTGATCCAGTATGTGATAGTGTTTGCTAGTAAAATCATCCGTTACATCTCGGTCTACTGTGTGAGTAGAATCTTGATCTGTTGTTATTTCGCATTCAGAAATAGAGGTACCGTCTCTCACGCTGAGTCAGAAACGTCCAGTTCAAATTTCAGCTCGAGACAGGAACTTGCGAATTATGTCCTGCATCTTGAAGGAGAGGACGAGCTGGTGGATTTGATGGTACGGAGTAACCGTGAGGCAACTGATCATTGGATAGAGAACGGAAGAAAGAAACAACCGGTAAATCTTATAGAGCTTTTGGAAGCAACAACATCCATTTCAAAAGGATTCGAAGGGATTAGAGAGTTTGACAGCTACGAGGTTGCTTCTCTGGCCCCTGGACCTGGAGAGCCGCCAAATTGTTGGGCTCTCCCACTCGTAACACTCACAAGCATTGCAGTTTCTCTTCCCGATGTGAATCCCTCCTCTCTCAAGAAGCTACTTAATGCTGTCAGTGAGGCATTGAACTATGTCAATAAGTTTGAACGTGTTCTTGATACCGGAGGAGAGTTAGCTAACCTGAGGAAATCTGCTGAGGTGGTTTGGCTAGGAGTTGATCTCTATCATAAATGGTTCGATGTGGATCTTCGAAAACTATCCAAACAAGAAAGAACTCCAGAAGAAACACTCCGAGAGCTAATTGAAATCGCGAAGAAAGAGTTCTCAGAGTCATGGAAGATGAACCTGATGGTATGCACGAAGCAAAAGCCTTCTCATTGGCCCGTCAAGACTCTAGCAGCTAACTCCATGTACCGAATCTGTCAAGCCATTCTCCACGATTACGAATCAAGAGACTACGAAACAGGAGAAGCTGTATTGAGAAAGCTCGAAACAACAATCTCGGACATAGTTTCAGGTTGTTTTTGCAACGTAGCGCAAGTGATATCCGTCAAGTGTTTGGTTACGGCTGTTGAAGTGAGGGAAGAATCGGTTAGAGGAGCGGCTCTGCATCTCGGAAGAACAGAGAAGATTCTTGAGATTGTGGAGAGGAGATGCTTACCTGAATTAAGCTGTGATAAGATGAAGAACATCGATGAATGGAGAGCATATTACAGGATCAACTCTTCAGAGTGTAATAACAAGAACAAGAACTTAGTTTGTCCTTACGAAGATGAACTACGCCTCACTGTTGAATAATTTCATGATCTTGTAGTCTCTTGTGTATTCACCACATGAATGAATATATGTGTATATTTTTGGACTTGAGTTTAGTAAGTTAGCTTCAAAATTATTTTTTTGATTACATATACAGGGGAAATCTCTGTATATGAGGAAATGACCTAGACCCCTAAATCCGAAAAATATATTTCTAGGGTTATTGCCTCTTGTCAACGTATCCATGGACAATATCCAGAAATCTGCCATCAGAGTAATGTCTTCTAGTCATTATGGCTTTCGTCTTACTCAGTTCTGTTTCTCTTTATTTTGAGTAGTAGTAGAATTTTCTGATTAGATCTTTTGTACTTTAGGGGAACGGTTTTTATAACTGCTACGAATGTCTTACATGAGCAGAACTTAAGCCGGTATAAATCGATTTTTGTATATGTAAGATGTGTTCTTGTGTTGATGATCTCCTGCCAATGATTGCAGCTGCACTAGGGTTTCCATTGAGGGTTATGACATTTCGCTTCCTAAGAATGTTATTACGGGAGCATTGAAAAACCATTTCAGTCCATGTGGACCTATCTATCGTATTGCGATCGGCAATGCTGTTGAGTGGTGTTTGTTGCTTCTTTGCTTTGAAAATTTTCCCAGCTAAGTAACAAGTTATTATTCTTTTGTTATAGATGTGGGTTCATATATTTTCTGGAAGAAGGCGCAAAAGAGAAGGCTTTGGCGCATAATGGAAGCGACATGGGAGGATGGAATGTAGTTGTTAAGGCTTTGCGAAAGTTAGTCTGTAAGTTTAGTCATGATCTTGTGGCTGCTCTCAGAGAAACGGACTAACCAGGTGAGGTTTTGTTTTTGTTTTTTTTTTTTTGGGAGATTTATTATGTTTTTTCGTTTCCTGACGATGATGATATGCAATTTGTTGTAGTAGCACTAAACTTTTTGTTTCGGGATATGACACTTGGCATTCCGAGGATGATATCAAGAGTGCATTGGTTAAACATTTCAGTTCATGTGGAGAGAGTGCATTGATCAATTTTGTTCTTGATTCTTGATAACACTGAAAAACTTATCATTCAAATCCGGGGTTTCTTTTAGATTGTAGAAGGGCTCTCTCTCTCGCTCTCTTACATATATCCTAGTGACAACAAGAAAGGAATACAAGAGAAAGTTTCATGTTCTTACATATATCCTCTGTTCTAGCTTTACTTTTAGGATTACCAGTTTACCATAAGATTAATCATTTACTTAATTCTGAAAACTTTAAATAGCTTATAAGTTGCAAGGATTCTAAGGGAGTTTCATAAACGTTTATATCTTTTGTTTTCACTTTTTCCACTTGATAACGTAACTTAACTAAAGGAGAAGGAGCACATGTATGCAATTATTAGCTACTTTTTACAGGTTTCGACCATCAAAAATAAAACATTTTCAGGTTAATACGATTACCATTTACATATACTGAAACCTCTGGTTGACATAGAGGGTTTGACCTCAAAACGACGACGTTTAGGGACTTTGATTCAGTACCGTCGTGGATTGATATTGGGGATCTTCTCTGAGAAACCTGAAAGAAAACAAAGAAGCAAAATCGAAAAAGGGGGAAAATGGCAGGAAGATTGAGTGGTGTGGCTTCACGGATCATGGGTGGAAACGGCGTTGTTGCCCGATCCGTCGGATCTTCTCTCCGTCAACGAGCCGGTATGGGTCTACCCGTCGGAAAACACATCGTCCCCGATAAGCCGGTAAAGTCAAGCAAAATCTCTCTAATTTCTTCTGAAATTGGTTTCCGATTTTTGAAACTTTTTGCGATTTGTGGCTCAGCTTTCGGTAAATGACGAGTTGATGTGGGACAATGGGACTGCGTTTCCAGAACCTTGCATAGATCGAATTGCTGATACCGTCGGAAAGGTTGGTTAGGTTATTTCTTCCGATTTTGTCCGGCGTAAATCGATTGTTTTTGGTTCTGATTGATTTTGTGGGTGATTGGAATAGTATGAAGCATTGGGATGGTTGTGTGGTGGTCTAGGGTTCTTTGCGGGTCTGGGTTTGCTCGCTGTTTTGAACGATAAAGCTTCAACGGTTCCATGGGTAAGTCAAAAAAATCTTTCAACTTTTTATGCAATTTCTTACACAAATGCTTTCTTGCTGCAACCAATTTGAGTGTGATTTCGGTTCTTGATTCAGCAACAATACTTAAGGAATTAGTCATGATTTTTGCTACAAAATCTTACTCTCTACTATTATGTTAATCTACTCTGATTTTGACTCTTCAACCACATTATCGTTTTTACTGTATCTAATGTGAAACATGTACTTGGCATTGGCTTATTTCTGTGAATCTTTAGATACCCATCTACTAAACCTGAAAAGAAAACGTAAAACTCGCTTAATATAGTCGCATGTCATTTTTCTTCATTTGCTGAATGCCACAATCAGCTTTTGCATTTTGCCTGTTTATGAACCCAAAGAATTTTAGCTGTTTGCTCCTGCTTTTGACCAATGTACTGAAAGATATGGATCTTATATCGAAATCGTTTTCATTATCCTATCTTAATTGATTGAGTCTGTATATATTTACTAGAAACACCCACAATGTTCTTGGGAACTTGGTAAATGAATGCTTAAGCTCAAATGCGTGTAAAAAAAACATGTAGCCTCTAGATGTGTATCAGCAGCTAATATTTTTTTGAGTTAGTTCTCTTAGTTTCCACTGGTCAAGCATCATAAGCTTTGTATGAAAGGGCTTTACTATGAGTCTTGTTTGAAGGATTTTGAGTTATATAATTTGCACAGACCAGGGCTTATGAAAGGCTTTACTATGGCTTGCTTGTCTAAACTTGAGATGAATTGATTCTCTTCTTTTACTATAGAAGGTGTTATGTGGTTCTGCTTTTGTGCTTTCTTCTCGCCTTTATGGTACTTATTTTTTCCATTTCATGATTATGTCTTTTCTGTGTTGCTACAGACACCGAGAGTGTATCCATATGACAATCTGAGAGTGGAGCTTGGAGGAGAGCCATAGAGACACCCCCCCCATCAAGTGATCTGCTTATCAAACTCAGCTTGGTTTCTTCACTGTTTGTTCTTCAAAATGTTTTTTTTTTTCCATTTTCTACTCAAAAAACTTGAAGACAAAAGAATAAAAAGACTTGGTTATTATCATGTGCTGTTTGTTGTCTCTGTAATTAACAGTGGCCAATTTGGCTTTTCATAAGAGAAATACATCTATTTCATCGAATCTAAAATTGTGTTTGTTGATATAGAAAAGCAGTAGCGACATGTGTCGAACTAAGATTTAGCATCGTGCGACTCCAAACAAAGGCTGAAGAAAGAAACAAGGACAGAAATTCAATTTGCCAAATATGTCATGTGAGTGGGGGCTTTGAGATAGACAAACTTGAACTTGTTCGTCTCCGTTTTCGACTTGCCAAAGTTTATTTTCCCCATTTACGTATTCGGTATTCCTTTCCTCATTTACCATAATATTTTGTCTTATACGCATATGTTTCGTATATTTATCTCTTCCTCTTCTCTGGTAAATAATCTATCGAAATTCATCACGACAAGTTGGATAGGAATGAAATCTGAATGGCATCGTTATGTTTACAATCACCAGGCCCATCCCGTGGCTAACGCTGGGGAAGCCCAGACGTTAGGCATCACGTTATATTTAACTTTTGTGGGCATCATGTTTAGAAAGTTTCATATTGGTCTAGTGGTTAACCCGCCTATAATAATAACCGAGGTCATGTGTTCGACCAACAATAAGGGCAGTAATTTTAATTTTTGCTTTAGGCAGTAAAACTTAACGGGTCGGTCAATCACATAACTTACGTGTAACAAATCATTTCTTGAAATACTTAGGTTGTGTGTGAAAGTTGGGAAAGAGACTTTAAGAAACAAATTACAAAATCTAATTTGAAATTTGATTAATGTGGAATAATGAATTGGATTAGACTTTGTAACAAGAGAGGATAAGTTTGGAGATTACATAGACTACACCTTAGCTGATTAAAACTAGTTAGATATAATATCTACTGACTAACTGATCTAAGTGGTGGAATTAAAGACAGCCACATGCATCTTGAGATATGATTTCTTTCAAATCGTTCAAATATTCCATTGAGTGATTGTTTCATGATTAAAATCGTCAATGTTGATCTGCCTATGTGTCATCTTACTGGCTCTTAATTTTTGGACCCCGTCAAAATAAGACTATTATTGGTAGTTTGGTACCACACTTCTCTCTGTATCTCTCATTATTATGTCATATCTTCTATTCTATGCAATTATTTAAGGGACTATTAGATCTTAGTCTTCGTTTTTGGGGTTAATGACTGTAGAAAAAGTGTAAAACGCATCATCGTACGTATATATTTATGCATGTATGCACTTATCTTTAGACCAAGTGCATATATATCTCTTAGAGAGCTTTAATAGACACATAAAAAGATTTGCTACCCTTCAAAATACATGAATATTTTTTCATAACATTTTGTATCTATTTATGTATAATAAGATCATTACAATTTTTGAAAAAGGACAAGAAAGAGGAAGGTAAGAACCAGGGAAGTTGGGCTCTGGAGGAGTACCAAAGGCTGCATTTACAAACGTGTCTCACTCTCTCTCTCTTTTACTCTTCTTGCCAACTCTTTGTTGTTTTAGCTAAATTGTAAACATTATTAAAACTTAATTTTGTAGGGTTTACAAATTGTTTGGAACACAAGTTGCTAAGTCTAGGATTTGGTTCTATAGAAAAATATATATATATATATATATATATATATATATATATATATATATATATAGAGAGAGAGAGAGGAATGAGAATATATTAGTTCATATCTAATCATGTTTAGTAGAGGTAGAGCATCTCCATTGGGGGTTTCTTAGTGGGTTTCTTAAATATAAAAATATTAAAATTTGGGTAAAAGGAAGAAAGAGAGTGTTTTTGTGGGTGTATTGAAATATTAAATTAATAAAATTTGAGTAAAGAGAGGAGATAGTGGGTGAATAGTTAAGTAAAAGGAATAGATGGTTTCTTATGGAAGAACTTTTGGAGAGTGTTTTTGAAAGGAAGATAGAGTATTTAAATATAAAATTAATAAAAGTTGAGTAAAAAGATGAAAGAGAAAGTATAAAGTTGAGTAAAAGAAAGAGAAAGAGTGTGTTTTAATAATTTAATATTTAAGAAACTAAGTAGAATTTCTCCAATGGAGATGGTCTTAGCAATTGATATTTTCTCACAACAATGAACTACAAATCAACCGGCACTGGTAAAATAGAGATAAAAAATCAGAAAATTCGATAGGTAAAAAAAAAGGAAGATAGAAAAGGAAAACAACTTGCCAACTCTTTCATGCCTTTCCCTCTCTCTTTATGTTTTTATTTACTTCGACTCACATTTTTATATGTTAACTTTTAATCATAGAAATATATTTGGAATGATTGTGAGTAATACAAGTTACAAGAGTATGAATATAATTGAAATATTTTTCCATATAGCAATAATAATTTAATTTTAGTATATAATTAGTAATAATAAACTTGTTATGATTACTTGTTTATATGGAAAATTTAACAATTTAATTTTAGTATATAATTAAAATTAATTAGCAATAATAAACTTGTTATGATTACTTGTCATAAAAAATATAAAAAATCTCTTTCTTATTATGGGTCATAAGATTCCAAACTTTAGAAAAAATTATAAACCATCAAAACTACGCCACTTGTAACTTGTAAATTTGTTAGACCCCATCATTTTCATGGGTCCATTGTTTTTTTTAGCAAATATAAAAAATATTAAACTATAAATTCCTTAGATAACTTGAAAAGTCATCAATCATATTCAACCATTATCCAATCCAGTAATGCGATTTGTCTTTCAAGGAAATACAGTCTCTTTTCATTAATGTAACCCTCCATACATGATTAATCAAAATAATCGAGAACCAGCAAATATTTGTGGTACACGTTGGATAACATTTTACTTTAAGGACAATATATACAAATTAATAAGGAAACAAAAAACTCCATTTTACAGGGAAAAAACTCTACTAAACATGTGTCACTCACGCTCATAAACCGAATAACATGTTTTATACAACAACACAAATTAATTCTTATAAAACATTTTTTTTTCCCTCAAACAATTCTTATAAAACATTTTATATATTTTATTGGGTTGCCAAACACATATTATAATAACAAAATAAATAAATTTATAAAAAGGCTCCTCCTCTCCCCTTCTTTAGTTCTCTTATTACATTTCTCTATTTCTTTTTTCCTCCATCTCCACAAAAAAAAAAAAAAAACAGAATTAACAGAAATGAACGGTGGTGATGTCTCCGTAGCCGAATCCGACGATCCAAAAGCTCCATTATTACCAATCATCCGTTACGACGAACCATTCGAACGACAATCCGTGGGACAACATCTCCGGACAATATTCACGCCGAAAAATTGTTACATCGCTCTCGGTCCTCTTCTCTGCGCCGTCGTGTGTCTATGCGCACGACTCGGCGGAGATGAGACGACCACTGCGAGGAACATGCTCGCCGTTCTTATATGGATATTCGCTTGGTGGTTGACGGAGGCTGTTCCGATGCCGATCACCTCCATGTCGCCGCTTTTTCTCTTCCCTCTCTTCGGAATTGCGGCGGCCGATGACGTGGCGAGTGCTTACATGGATGACGTCATTGCCCTCGTCCTTGGGAGCTTTATCCTCGCTCTCGCCGTCGAACACTACAATATCCATCGCCGACTCGCCCTTAACGTTAGTCATTTTTTATTTCCACGTATTTATTCATTTAATTATTTTAGGCTATGGGAATTTTGATTTAGCTTGGAATATTTTATGTGGTGCAATCTGGTTGAGCCATGTAGTGTAGGGACTATAATTCTAGGAATTATTGAAGTTTTGATAAAATGTTTTTTTTTGTTTTGGGGTCCATGGACGGGTGATTTAATTACAATTATGATGATTAACAATCTGGAGAGATTCAATAGAATCCCCACTTAATAAATCATTAATTGATTTTATAATAATATGATAACAATGTGGTCCATCTATATACGGGGATGCAAAAAAAAAAAAAAATATACGGGGATGCAAATAATTCCAGAATATTTTTTTTTTGCTCCACACTTCTATTAATCTATTCAATCAGTTGTGTATACAGACCTTCTTATCCTACAAAGTTATTTAATCATTGAACATATAAAGTTAACTGCAATAATGTTTTTAGTTTGAAATTATATAAAGAGTCCTCTATTCAATTTCGAAAACAAACTTTTATTTTTCTGTTATTTTCTTGTTAAGTAATCTCATGGCCTATAACCAAAAATAGATGATACACGTATACAATCTATTCCTTGGCAGTTGGCACTATTCATAAAGTAATATGATTTATTTTGTACCGCTACCCGTGTGACGTAATTAGCATACAATTTTAATCATTCAGCAGAATGAGATTGTCCCTCCGTTTCAATATGTAAGCTCTTTTGGGGTTTTTGTTTTATTTCATAATATAAGCTATTTTGACAATACTAGATACTTTTAATTTTATTGAATTGTGTGTGACCAATAATATTTTGCAGTTTTTTTTATAATTGGTTAAATTGTTTTTAATATATATTTTCAATGTTACTTTTTAGAGTAAAAGTAGTTTCTTAATATGCATGATTTTTGCTAAAACATCTTATATTATGAAACGGAAGGAGTATCATGATTAAGATGAGGCTGCTTAAATATATCCAAATATAATTATGATTAGCTAATAGTATATAACAACACATTAATGAATAATATAATTATTCGTGAAGGTAACGATGGTGTTTTGCGTGGAGCCACTTAACGCACCGCTGCTTCTTCTTGGCATCTGCGCTACAACAGCGTTCGTGAGCATGTGGATGCACAACGTAGCGGCTGCAGTCATGATGATGCCAGTCGCTACAGGAATACTTCAAAGACTCCCCTCATCATCATCATCATCGGAAGTTGTATCTCCGGTGATCGGAAAATTTTGTAGAGCGGTGATTCTCGGTGTAATATACTCGGCGGCCGTTGGTGGAATGAGCACACTTACAGGAACAGGTGTGAACCTAATACTTGTCGGAATGTGGAAAAGTTATTTCCCTGGAGCTGATCCAATCAGTTTTAGCCAATGGTTCTTCTTCGGCTTCCCATTAGCTTTGTGCTTATTCGTGGTACTTTGGGGTATTCTATGTGTATTATATATCCCTAAAGGAACAGGACAAGTTCTCTCTCCTTATATGGACAAGTCTCATCTAAGGAGAGAGCTTGAGACGTTAGGATCAATGAGTTTCGCTGAGAAGATGGTCTTAACCGTTTTTGGTGGGTTGGTTTTGTTGTGGATGACAAGAAACATAACCGATGATATCCCCGGTTGGGGTCGGATATTCGACGGTCGAGCCGGGGATGGAACGGTTAGTGTGATGATGGCTACATTGTTGTTTATAATCCCAAACAAGATTAAGAAAGGAGAGAAGTTAATGGATTGGGGTAAATGCAAGAAACTTCCATGGAACATAGTGTTGTTACTGGGAGCTGGTTTCGCTATTGCTGATGGAGTACGGACTAGTGGCTTAGCTGAAGTCTTGTCTAAAGGATTGGTCTTTCTCGAAACAGCTCCTTATTGGGCCATTGCTCCTACCGTTTGTCTCATTGCTGCAACCATCACAGAGTTTACTTCAAACAATGCAACCACTACATTGCTTGTTCCGTTACTCATAGAAATCGCCAAGACCATGAAAATTCACCCTTTGCTCCTGATGGTTCCTGGGGCCATCGGGGCTCAGTTCGCTTTCTTGCTACCTACGGGGACGCCTTCCAACGTTGTTGGGTTCACGACCGGGCATATCGAGATCAAAGACATGATCAAGACAGGTTTGCCTCTTAAGATCGCCGGAACCATCTTTCTCTCCGTCTTGATGCCTACTCTTGGTACGTATACCTACTTAATTTCTACTAAAAACTACCACATTCTTTATGTGGGAAATGGTTGCTAATAGATATTCATATTTACATGGCAGGGGCTTACATTTTTGGATCAAAAGGAGGAGTTTAGTTCAATGGGCCGAAGCACAAGACCATCCGCACTATTGATTCGTTATTTTATTATTGTGTTGTGTTATGGGCGTATCAAATTTTAGATACATGTGGAAGTGGAACTGGAAATTTAGATGTTGTCAAATTTCAGTAACCGGCCTATATTTGTAACCCGCCTCACTATAGATTCCGGTACGGTTGCTTTCTTTGTGCTTCCGAACGTACCGGTAAGTTTGGTCCTTTTTGTTGCGTGTATATAATGGTTAATTAGTATATATTATGCGTCTTCTTCGGCACTTGGGCACATAATACGACTAGTAGTGTCAATCTGGCGGTCCTACTTGTCCATACCCAAATGGCCATATCTCATCTCTTCCATGTCACTGTCCAGCGTGTCTTCTTCTCTTTTCTGGTTTTTGCTGTACACAAAAAAAGGAAAGAAAAATAAACGTCCATACCCAAATGGCCATATCTCATCTCTTCCAAGATGCCACCATGTCACTGTCCAGCGTGTCTTCTTCTCTTTTCTGGTTTTTGCTGTACACAAAAAAGGGAAAGAAAAATAAACGTTAACGTTGATATGAATAATAATAATAGAAATGAAACTCTAAGATTATAAGAAAGAGACGAGCGAGTAGTAAGTTAACAAAGAGAAGAAGATTATTCTTATTGCTTCTCCAAACAACATGAGTGCACTATATATAGGGTCAATACGTCGGCTTAATCTATATTACTTGAGAAGGAAGAAAGATAATAAATTATGTTATCTATCACAAAGAGATAACATCAATTACTTAAGAAAGAAGACAGATAATGAACTATCTTATCTATCACCAAGAGATAAGATGGATGATTATCCATTTATAACACTCCCCTTAATTATCCATCATTAATCATTTATTGTTGACTACCTCGTTAAAAACCTTATCATAGTAAAACTTAGTGGGACAAATACCATGACAAGGGAAAAAGAGTGTAGTCTCCCCCTGGAAATGATGGAGCTAGTCTTTCTTTTATATATCTCGTAGATGGCGCATTCCGATACTTTGAACATGCTTCTTGAATACCGTTGTCGGAAGCGCCTTTGTAAATAGGTCTGCTGCATTGTCAGTTGAACGAATGTACTGCACATCGATCTCCTTATTTTTCTCAAGTTCTTGAGTATAAGAGAAGAATCTTGGAGGAATATGCTTCGTCCTGTCGTTCTTGATATATCCTTCTTTGATTTGAGCAACACAAGCAGCATTATCTTCATGAATAATTGTTGGTTCTTTGCTGGTATCGATTCCACTTGCATTTTGTATGTGTTGGATCATTGATCGCAACCACACACATTCTCTACTCGCCTCATGAAGTGCAATAATTTCCGCATAATTTGAAGAAGTGGCGACCAAACTCTGTTTTTGCGAACGCCACGAGATTGCGTGTCCTCCCATTGTAAAAACATAACTGGTTTGCAATCGAGCTTTATGTGGATCAGATAAATAACCAGCATCTGCAAAACCAACCAGACTATGACTCGAGTTTCTTGCATAATATAATCCCAAATCAACTGTACCTTGCAGATAACGAAATATATGCTTTATTCCGCTCCAATGTCTGCGTGTAGGAGCTGAACTGTACCTTGCAAGTAAGTTAGTAGCAAAAGCTATATCTGGTCTAGTATAATTTGCGAGATACATTAAAGCACCTATTGCGCTCATATAAGGTACTTCGGGACCTAATATTTCTTCATTATCCTCACAAGGTCTGAATGGATCACTTTCGACTTGAAGTGATCTATTAACCATTGGACTACTCAAAGGATTCACTTTATCCATATTAAAGCGTTTTAATACCCTTTTGGTATAATTTGATTGATGCACACATATTCCATCTTGAAAATGCTCTATCTGGAGCCCAAGACAAAACTTTGTCTTTCCAAGATCTTTCATTTCAAACTCTTATTTCATATGAGTTCTTGCATCATCAATATCCTTTTGTGTTCCAATCATGTTCAGGTCATCAACATATACAGCAATGATCACAAATCCTGATGAGGATTTTTTTATAAATATACAAGGGCAAACCGCATTGTTGAAATATCCTTTCATCAACAAGTATTCACTCAAGCGATTATATCACATGCGTCCAGACTGTTTTAATCCATAAAGTGATCGCTGTAATTTAACTGAACAAATCCCTTTAGACAATGCCTCTAGCATTTCTAAAATTTTAGATCCTTCTGGGATCTTTACTCCTTCTAGGATTTTCATATATATGTCGCTATCAAGCGATCCATACAGGTATGCAGTCACAACATCCATCAAGTACATTTCTAAATTATTTGATGTCGTTAGGCTCATCAAGTACCTGAATGTGATTGCATCCATTACCGGGGAATATGTCTCTTCATAATCAATTCCCGGTCTTTGAGAAAAACCTTGTGCCACAAGTCGTGCCTTATATCTTGTGACTTCATTTTTCTCATTTCTTTTTCTTGTAAAGACCCATTTATATCCAACTGGCACTACATCTTCTGGTGTAATGACAATGGGTCCAAAAACATCTCTTTTCTTAAAAGAGATTAGTTCATTTTTCATGGCTTCTTGCCATTTCTCCTAGTCATGTCTTTCTTGAAATTCTTTTACTGTTTTTGGATCAGGACCATCTTCAAAATCAATTTCTTTTGATATAGAGAAAGAGAATATCCCATCAATATCTTCAATTTCATTTCTATCCCATAATTTTCCATTTTGGGCATAGTTGATGGATATCTCAAAATTTTCAACGTCTTTTGGACGTTTCTCTATATCAAATTCCTCTAGATCCTTTTCATTCATGTCCTCTAGACATGTCTCATTATTAGATTCCTCTTGAATCTCTTTACTTTGCTCAACCAATTTTCTATTCTTGCGGGGATTCTTGTCTTTTGAGCCCATTGGCCTCCCTCGCTTTAATTGAACACTCGGTTCATTTTCTTTGCTTCCATCCATATGTTCTCGAGGAACATCGACTCTTGATGGAGCATTAGCAGCGGGTATATACGATTTCGTTACTCTTCTTGTATCGTGAATGCATCTGGTAACTGGTTTGCCATATTATGTAGGTGAACAACCTTTTAAACTTCCAACTCGCGTTGTTTTGTTGGGGGATCAAGATACACCAAAGATGGATTACACCATGTAACATCTTTTAGTACTTGATTAACTACTCCCCCTAACGCAGGAAATTCTTCTTCATTAAAATGGCAATCGACAAAACGTGCCGTAAACATATCACAAGTTATCGGTTCAAGATATCTTATTATACTTGGTGACGTATACCCGACATATATCCCCAATCTCCGTTGCGGCCCCATTTTTGTTCTTTGCGGTGGCGCTATCAGTACATAGACTGCACACCCAAAAACTCGGAGATGGGATATATTTGGTTCTTGGCCTGATGCCGACTGTAATGGGGAATATTTATTATATGCACTTGGCCTTACCTGGACCAATGCTGCCGCATGCAATATAGCATGTCTCCATACAGAAATTGGGAGTTTTGTTCTCAATATCAATGGCCTTGCGATTAATTGTAGCCGTTTTATCAAGTTCTCAGCCATACCGTTTTGTGTATGCACATGGGGCACTGGATGCTCAACATCAATCCCCATTGACATACAATACTCATCAAAAGCTTGAGAAGTAAACTCACCCGCATTATCTAGTCTTACTTTCTTTATAGCATAATCGGGGAATTGTACTTTCAATCTTATAATTTGGGCGATGAATTTTGCGAAAGCCGTATTTCTTGTGGTCAACAGGCACACATGTGACCATCTACTTGATGCGTTAATCAATACCATAAAATACTTAAACGGCCCGCACTGTGGATGGATTGGTCCACATATATCACCATGTATTCTCTCCAGAAATACAGGGGATTCATGCCCAACTTTGGCTGGAGACGGCCTCACTATGAGTTTTCCTTGAGAACATGCTTTACATGAAAACTCTCCCGATTGAAAAATCTTTTCATTTTTCAATGGGTGGCCATTTGAATTTTGCACAATCCTTCTCATCATGACTGATCCTGGATGTCCAAGCCTCTCATGTCAGACTTTAAATGTACTAGTAAACTTCTCGTTTACTGTAACATAGGACTCAGTCATTTTTATTCTTGTGCAATATAATCCGGAGAACATCATTGGCATCACTTCAAATGTATGTTTCCACTCCGATGTAATGCAAAGATATTCAAAGCCATTTTTATTCATACTTTCAATATGATATCCATTCTTTCTGATATCCTTGAAACTTACCAAGTTTCTGTATGAATCTGGGGAATATAATGCATCACTTATTTCGAATCTCGTTCCCCTTGGCATTGAAAAACTAGCCTTTCCATGGCCTTTAATAATTTTTGCATTACCACTTATGGTACTCACGCTTTCAACGGAGTTATTTAATTTGAGATCGGAGAAATACTTTTTATCTTTAAGTATCGTGTGCGTTGTTGCACTGTCTGCTAGACATATATCTCCATCCATGATCTCAAGTTGTGACAATTTCTGTTGTCACTTTATAACAAACAATGTATTAATAGACTAAAACTGATTTAATAAAATACTTATTTATTTCACAACAAAAGATGATAGCCTATTAAACATAAGTTATACAAACATAAAACATAGACACATAAAAAGCTTTAAAAGTTATACTAATTTCATGATCATGCATCTTTTGATCCTGGTCTTTTTGTTTCCCGTTGATGCTTCTGGATCAACGAGGAAATCGGCAACATCGTAATGAGCATCTTCACGTAGGCCATTAAAAGAAGGTCCCACTTCATTGGAAATGAAGTTTGTTGCTACACCCTTGCTTTTTGCCTTAAGTGATTCTTGATACAGATCGGCTAAATGCTTTGGTGTACGACACGTACGCAACCAATGCCCTTTCATACCGCATCTATAACAAGTGTGCTTATTTTAATTTTTCACAACGCGACCAACTTCATTGGTGTTCTCTGCGTTTGAATTATTGGACTGGAATCTTCTTCCACGTCCTCGTCCACCACCTCTTCCTTGACCACGGCCATGGCCTCTACCACGACCGCGTCCGCGTCCTCGTCCTTGTGAATCGTTTGTACTGGACGCTACCACATTCGCTTCTGGGAATGGAGCCGAACCAGTTGGACGGACTTGGTGATTCATTATCACGATTTCATTATTTTGCTCAGCTACAAGGAGGATTTGCATCAACTCTGAGTACTGAGTAAGACCTTTTGCCCGGTATTGCTGTTGCAGGACTACATTTCCAGGATGAATTGTTTGGAGTGTTTTTTCGATCATATCATGATCACTTACCTTTTCTCCACATAACATCATCCTGGAAGTTATTCCGAACAAAGCGGAATTATATTCACTTACACTTTTATAGTCCTGAAACCGGAGGTTCAACCACTCGTGCTTAGCCTTTGGCAAGATCACATATTTCTGGTGATCAAATCTTTCTCTAAGTGATTGCCAAAGGTCAGCCGGGTTTTGTTTCGTGATATATTCCATTTTTAAATGATCATGGAGGTGGTGGCGCAAAAACATCATGGCTTTAGCTTTTAACTCTTCAGATGTCGCTATTGACCGATCGATAGTTTTAAGAAGCCTGTTGCCTTTCAAATGCATTCTTGAAAGATTCAGAGAATACCACAAAGATTAGTTTTAAGAGAATACCACAAAGATTCAGTTTGGAGGTCTTTGCCCAGAAGATAATTTGAAAGGTTAAAGATTACAGTTGATGGGTTTTCTTCAAAAATTTCGATTATGGCTGTAGATTAATCGATGGAGGTTAATTTGATGGAAATAAACAAATATCGTAGTCAAACTGTAAATACTTAAAATAACAAACTATGGAATTATTGTGAGTACTTTGGTTTGTGATAAAACCCATTACTCATAATGACAAATAATTGTGCTTAAAGTATTGGCACTGAAATAACAAAGCTGAATCAAACATATTGGTTTCGAAATAAACTCATGATCTTCATTCTAGTGAGATAAGGTCTGATTAGATCCTGCAAGTGAGGTAAAATAAATCGTAATAATTAGAAAATTAATGTGAAAATATGTGTTGTTAAAAAAGATTAAAGATTGTGATGGTCAAAGATTTGGTAATTATTGTATAAATTTGATTGTAATAATTTGATAATTTGATTGTAATCTGATAATATAATTTGATTATATTGATTGTGTTGACAATGTGATTGACGATATGATTTAAGTAAATTACTTAGAAGCATTTCTCTTTTAGTGTGAAAAATAAAATAGAAGTTTTAAAAATGTGTTTGGTAATGAGTGTACAAAAAAATAGAGAAAAAAAATTCAGAATATATATAACTTAACTACTTAGAAGCATTTCTCTTATTAAAGATTTGTAGTTTTTTAGGTAATTGGATTTTTATTAATCAAGTTACGTTTATTTTGATTTTGAAAAAAATGAATTTATAAAGCGTAATTACCAATTAAAATGGGATAGCTAAAAAATTATAAATATTTGACATAAAAAAAGAAAGCAAAAAATTCAGAAATTTATAGTATTTGTAGTTTGTTTGGTAAATTAGAGCATTAATCAAGTTACCTAGTTTGTTAAATTAGAGTTGTTTGGAGTGTGAATTAAGGTCATCATATAGTGTTTGGAAGTTAGCATAGTAGGAGAATGGAGTGTTTGGATAGTAGTATATGAAGCATTAAATTATTTAATAAAAAAAATAAGAAAAATTGTGTGAGTGACACATCATCAAAGTTCTCCCAAAATGCTTCTCAAATAATATATAGGATATTTAACAACCACTATATTACCCATCTATAATGATGCTCTGAATGGTTATAAATAGTCAATCAATCATCTTGGGTATTTATTTTCGTAGGTAGTAGTTGGCCAATACAAGAATTTTAAATGAAATCCTATTTCATACGACTGGTACTCCGTAATCCATACCCCCATCAATAATCATTTGTCTAGCTGTATTCCAAAAAAGGCTATGTATATATCTGTCGTATTACTATTATTTTTTTTTTTTAGTATCACAAAAATTTCTAAAACTCTTGATTTGCCTGAGTAAATTTGGAATTCTTTTGATCATTCAATTTAATGATTAGTTTTAAATATAAAATTTTGATGAAATTTCCAATTACTATGTTTTTCTCTGAAATTAGTGGTACATGTACTTCGTTTTTAAATTTAGGAATTCTATGATAATAATAATAAAATATTTGGGTTGTGACTTTTCATAAAAAAAACAATTTTGTAGTTATTTTTAAAATTTGCTTCTTTTTTATAAAACCGTTTCATAAAGATCTGTGGGTTCATATAACCATTTAATGGTTATTCTGAGAGTTGTGACTTTTCGTAAAGAAAACTGATTAATAGTTATTTTCAAGAGTTGCGTCTTTTCTATATAATCGTTTCGTCAAGAGTTGTGAATTCTAATAACCGTGTTAAAGTTATTTTTAAGGGTTGCATCTTTTAGATATGTCCGCTTTATGATTATGCCTTTTCAGAAAGCACTACTTTATGGTTATTTCCAAAAGTTGCGTATTTTTTAAATAATTATTTTATGGTTGCGAATGCCGATAACCGTTTTAAACTAGTGTCTTTTCAAATTTCAATCTTTTTACTTTTATCCATAATAGTTATACATACTCTACTACTCCAATTCATCACTTTTGGTTTCTTTACATTTAAAATTTAATATATGATACTTTCCCTGTGATTTCCCGGGGTTTTTGAGGCCTAGTAAATAAAAAAAGTAAAGCTTACATTTCCATAACGTTATAACAAAAAAAAAAAACATTGTTAAAGGGTCTCCTCAATAGCATGGTTACATCTTTGATAATGAGAAAGGATTATTCTCTTCTTGATCTCTTCTTGATTGCGGTTTTTAGGAGTTTCTGAGTAATCCCACTTTTTATGTTGTTTAATTAGGGGTTCATTATCTAATTTTTGTGGCTTATTTATTGGGAAAAATGTCGAAAAATGCCTACTTTCAAAAAGTGGCCATTTAAAGACTGAACTCTCATATTGCCATTTAAAGCTCAATGTTTTTGTTGACTTTCTATTAAAATACCAAACTTTTGTTGACTCGGCCATAAAAGGCACCACGTTAAGTGTCTGTTAGAAACGAGTTTACGGGGTTAAATCGCCGTTACGGTTCTCCGTTAGGCGTTTTGAAAATATAGCAAAGTGTCAAAAAAAACATGAACTTTTAAACTATGGACGAAAAAGCCTCAACTTTTCCAAAAATGTCATTTAAATCCTGAACTTTATGACTTCCTTGTGATAGCGTACAACAGATGAAGATTGAAGATGTAATACAATGTCTCGGTTGGATTGATCTCAGGGACTCGCTTTCCATGAATGTAAGCTTGCTTGTTATCATCAGAGGTTGTGGTTTACCGTCGAAGTGTGTGTGTGGTGCCACACAACCCAAGAAGATGGTTCTTCCGTTGTATGTTATCACATGGGAAAAAAAAAATTTGGGATTTAAACATTTTTTATGATTTAAACAACATTGTTGTTGGAGTGCAAACATGGAGAGAATTATGTAGTCTCAAACATTCTCTTATACCAACAAACAAGCTTACATGCACAAAAATTATGTCTTTTCCCGACACATTCTTACCAAAGAAGTCAAGAATAGAACTGCAAACGATACAAAGGTAAACAAACATTTCTTGTACCTTTTGTCTTTCTTTAATTAGACGAGTGATTGACAAAAAAATCAAAATCTTGCAAAATTCTAGGATGAAAGTGTGAAATATGTATCGGGTATCGTGGATTGATCTCAAGGACTCGCTTCCCACTAGAGCTGTCAGAATGGGTCAAAACCCATGGGTCCGACCCAACCCATCCCACCATGGGATGGGTATGGGTCCAATAATGTAAACCCAGAAAAAAAAATGGGTCTCATGGGTTAACCAATGACGGGTAACGGATTTAGCGGGTAAAACCCATAAAAACCCATGGGTTAATGAGTTACCCACCAATTTTTGTATACATAGTTTTAAGTTTATATATAAAATATTGGATAGATAACTCTGAACGTTTTGGAGAACTAGCTTATATAGCTTCTGATCTTTAAACAAATATTTTTATTTTTAAAACCCATGGGCCGACCCATCGTGGGCAAAAAAAAAAAAAATCCATGGTGGGATGAGTTAAATGGGTTGGGTTGGCCCATCTGACAGCTCTACTTCCAACGCATGGAAGCTTGCTTGTTAGCATCATAAGTCGTGGTTTATCGTTGAAGTGTGTGTGTGTGGTACCACACTTCATCCGTTGCGATCTTCATCCGTTGTACGCTATCACAAGGAAGTCATAATGTTCAGGATTTAAATGACATGTTTTGAAAAGTTGAGGTTTTTTTCGTCTAAAGTTTAAAAGTTCATGTTTTTTTGACACTTTGCTATATTTTCAAAACGTCGTCGTTTTGGCTAACGGAGAACCGTAACGGCGATTTAACCCCGTAAACTCATTTCTAACAGACACTTAACGTGGTGCCTTTTATGGCCGAGTCAACAAAAGTTTGGTTTTAAAATAGAAAGTCAACAAAAACATTGAGCTTTAAATGACAATATGAAAGTTCAGTCTTTAAATGGCCACTTTTTGAAAGTAGGCGTTTTTTTCGACATTTTTCCCCTTGTTTATTGCTGTGCCTTTACTCTTTTGGCCATCAATGGTGTAACTGATACATTGGTATTCGGGTATTATAACTCCACCAGATGACAAAAAAGAAGAATAGTAACATTTTTTTTAATTTGTCTCACTTAGGACAGATGAATTAACTATCAATTAAAGTCAGAATCAGCAAGAAATTAAGACTCATTTGTCACGTCACGCCACGTGGCAACCTTCCACTATAAAGATACCATAAAACGTCTCCAATCTTTTCGATTTGCATGCATATTGCATAGCAGCAGAATGAACAACAATAACGCAATCTTCCTCCTTCTCCTTTCCCTAACCGTCTTCCTCCTCCTTCTACACGCGTCTGCGGACACGCGTGTAGGCACCTGGATTCCTATCAAGAACATTAAAGATCCTCACGTCGTCGCGATCGGCAAATTCGCCGTCTCCGAGTACAATGAGCAGAGCAAATCGGGCCTCAAGTTCGAGACGGTTCTTCGCGGCGCGACTCAGGTGATCTCCGGCAAGAATTACCGGCTTTTGGTGGTGGCTAGTGATGGCGGCGAGAGTGAGGACTACGAGGCGATTGTATGGGAAAAGCCGGGGCTGAAAACTTTAAAACTCCTTTCCTTCAAACCCGCCTATAATGGTCGTTTCTTGTAGTCGATCATGATTAAATAGAAATAGTAAAACAATAACATGTTAAATAGATAAAGTATTTAATGATGGTACAAATGCAATATATGTAGCATCAAGATACTTCGTTTATAGATTTGGCTTTTGCATCTAGATAGTGCATGCAACTATGGACGTCTTTAAGTTTGAATTAACATTTAGATGCAATAACACAAGTCTAAAACAATATGTTCTTATATACATATATAATCTAGATTATATTTACAACTAACCCATTATAAAAAAAACTAGAGATTGACCCACGCGATGCGTGGGTTTATTTACAATTTGTATTTTTGTATGTTGTGTATCGTGGTTTCTGTTTCGTAACTAATCAATTTGAAATATGTTCTTGTATAATTCATTTATAAAATTACATATGTAATAGTTTTATCGAATATAATTAGTGTTAAATATTAAGATACTTTGAAACATTACTTATATGTAGATAATATATTCACATTAGCTTTTAATACTATTTTGTAGTTTTATTTTCAACGTCTATTACATCAATGATTACGATTGTGTTTTCAGTTTAAATATTATATTTGATTATACAAATCCATTTCTTCATATTAAGTGGGTACATATAATTATTATACATTTCAAATTACTCGAAAACATTATAATATGTACTTTTAATTTGTAATATATCAATTGAAAAAGATATGTGACACCCCGATTTCAGGGCATATATGATATATGCGGTATATGCTGAGATGTTTAAAAGAATTGATTTGTCTACTTATATCACCAAATTGCACTTATCTTTCTGGTCAGAGGGATTGAGAGAACTCCAGAGTTAAGCGTGCTTAAGCTGGAGTAGTTTTAGGATGGGTGACCTACTGGAAAGTCATTTCCAGTACCGTGTGAGTGAGGACAAAACACGCAGAAAAATTGCGTGGTGATTTGTAGGGACAGTAATCAAGACTTTCGAGCCTCCCGGACTAACGCACCGACCGTCGGACATGGTGGGCCCACGGGCTTGAGAGTGGATGGGGGCCATAGGAGTGGCGTTCGGGGCGTTATAATACTTTAGATGCACTATAAACTAAAAAGAAGCGAAGAAAGAGAGAGAGAGAAAGAGTGCTTGCATGGATAGTTCGCCATAGAGAGAAGCTCCCAGGCACGCCGACCGAGACAGCCGCCACGGGCAACGTTTCTCACCAGATCGGAGCTCTCCTTTGGCGTTTCTCTCGTTGTACGTCTTTTCGTCTCTCATAGCATATCCATCTACTGATCCTCCTTCGTCACCAGAGCCTCCAGACCCAGGTCTCGACATAGCTCTGCCGCCGGTCATGCTCTTCATCAGCGAAGCCGTCACCTCTCGCTGCTTCATCAGTATGAGCCAAGCAACTCATTTTTCCCAAGTCTCCGTTGAAAGCGGATCTCATCACGAGGAACTCAGGCGAGTCGAATCCCGACTCTTCCTCGATCTTCTTGTGTGTCGTGAGGATCCTAGGTCTACCACCAGAGCTATGAGATCGAGCTTCACTTCTTGCTCCACTAACCGCAAATCTCGCCTCAATGTTGAAAGCTAATAGTGGCTTTTTCGTTTCCACCATCACCTCCATCTCTGGCAGCGAGTGTTACTCTGCCACATCGAACCCTTTCCACCGCCACCATCGAATCTCTGAAGCGATTCCGGACTTAAGTCCGCCATGGCGGTGGTCTAAAAATCCAACGGCCAAATCGACGACCACATTGGATATTTTCCTCCGACCATTCGTAAGCTCATGTGCCTTTAGTTAGTTATTGGGCCAAGTTATGAGTTTCTCAGAGGGCTTAGCTCATTATGCTTCTTTTTCTTTTGTGAATTTGGTATTCATAGAAAGCTAAAGGAATTTAAGGGCTTTAGATAGTCTTGTTTCTTGGATAGTTTTAGTTACATTAAGTGTGTTTAGTACCGGATCATGGCATCTAAAGATTGAGTGTAAATCCGGAACTTTTGTTTCCTCGGTGACTTGACCCAAAGTCCGAGTGGCTTTGTCACGTCGTCTAGAAGAAGATATAAGGACAATCTCAGTAAAATCTGAATCATTAAAATTGGCTCGAGCTTTAACTTTAAGTTCAAAGGTTTCCAAATTACATGGTTCAAACCCATAATAACTCTCTTTTTGTCAAAAGAAGTGAATCTATCTGCTTTAGTTTCATTTTCACAACTCTTGCCTTTGTAACCGATTCGATGTTTTAAGATTAATGAAATACTTTGTTGTCCAAAAAAAAAAAAACAGATGCACTCTAAACTATTTATGTCATATACCTTTGATTTTACGATGAGCATCCAAAACCTAACAGTCCCAATACCACTCATGTATTGTATTTTTTTTTAATTTATTATTAAAAAGTTTTAGCTAACACTTTTATTTTGTTTGTATTTATTATGGAGTTTTTTAAATGTTAGCTTTGTGAATATATGTGTTCTACGGTTTAGTCAAATTCTCTTTGTACACTCTTTCACTAATATTGCTTAAGCTTTCATCATGTTTCAACCTATATTCGTTTTTAGTACATCTACTTTCGTTTTTAGTACATCTACTTTTGTTTCGTCTTCCTATAAATCTTAATATTTTGTATATACGGTTTTGTTTTTGTTTTAATCTCTAATAATTATAAGTAGCATTAAATATAAATAAAGATGAATTCATGATTTTTTACTATAAATTTTATTGTACCATTTTTTGTTTTGATGATTAGGATGCTTTATATGGAGTGAGAAGGTATATATTGCGACACGTAATTTTGTTTTTTCATATTCATATAAATTTATCACATTTTATTATTCTTCTATCTATTTGCCATTTGAGATTTTTTCGAATAAATTAAAAATGACTTCACTTTTTTTATCTAATTTATTCATTAAAAAGGATTCTATTTTAGAAATTATTTTATTGCTTTTCATTAAATATGTATATATTATCTTTTAAATCTACCATATAATTGTTCATCATAAAAAATACTAAAGATTTTAGAATATTATTTTGTAAACGGTGTTCTTCCTAATAGGGTTATAAATCAAGGAGTTAAGTTAATTTGTAAGTATAATGTGTGGTTGAAAAAATGGAAGTTGGATTTAATGTGAGACTTTGTTTTAGTTGAGGTGAAATCTTTTAATAAGAAATACAATTTTCATATTTCATGGAATTTATAAATTTTAAATCAATTTAGAAAATTTTATTTCCTTTTAACATCTTAGAAATATGGTTGTCTCATTTTATTTTTTAGTGTATCAATTAATTCATAAGTATATGATATTTTGTTTTAATATGTGTAATATATTTTTCGTAAAAAATAAATTCATACTATTATTACTCATATAATCTGGAATTTTCTTATATAAATACATTTTCATTTTCATTTTCATTCATTTTACATAATTATTCACGTTTTTAATTTGATTTAATTATTTCTTAATTATAAAAAATAATTAATAGGATATAGCATGTATTTAATGAACCTAATATAAAAATTAAATATCTTAAAAAGTAGTTTTTCCCATGTGGACACTCTAGATGGAGAGAGAACTCCCTAATTATATAATAGATTGTATAACTAGTAAATTAAATGATCATTTTAATGAAATAATTAAATTCTTAAAATGTGGTTTTCCGTTTTTTATGCGGGTTTGAGGAGAAAATGCTATTATAGTTTTTTTTTGGTGGAGAATATTGTATTACTGTTTTGGGAAAAAAAATGTTATTTTGCATTTTGACAAAAAAAATGCTGTTTTGTGTTTTGTCAGAAAATATTGTTTTGTTGTTTGGGCGAGAAATACGTTGTTTTGCAATACGTTATTTTGCAATGAAGTATGGCCATACGGTTCCGGGTGAGATTATGCCGACCTAATAAACCAACTATACAAATAGTGCAATTTTTTTTTGCAAAAATATAGGTACACGTGAAGTTAAAGAGAGATTCATCTAAACTATACAAATATTTATGCAAACAATAAGATAAGTCTTTGGATTTATGATTGGGAAAAATGCCAAAAAAAGCGCTTACTTTCAAAAAGTGGCCATTTAAAGACTGAACTTTCATAACGCCATTTAAAGCTCATACTTTTTGTTGATTTTTACATAAAATACTGAAGTTTTGTTGACTATGCCATTTTAGGCTCGTCGCTACCAGACCGTTACGGAGTTACTGTTCTGTTAACAACATGCGTTAAAACAAAACGACGTCGTTTTGGATTCAATAATACGACGTCGTTTTGTCTGTTAAAATGGCCAAAAAAACTCCAACTTTCAAAAATGGCCAAAAAGCCCCAACTTTCAAAAATTGGCCAACAAAGGCTCCAACTTTCAAAAAGTGGCCTAAAAATCGATTTTGAAATCGAAAATCTCCGGCACACATCCTATCACAGTCCTGGCAATCCAGACTATTGAATTTTACTCGTCGTCCGTAGTAGTGTTCGTGGTCGTCTTTTACTATAGAACATGACTGCTTCTTCTCCTTGTAATTGGCACGAAGTATATTGTACTTCGAGTCGGGTCATAGCGCTCCGATTATCCGGAGCAGATTTATTAGGTTCTCTCCCAATCAGTGGAATCGGTAATTTAACGAGCTGGAAATTCACATAATTGTATTTGTGAAGATTCTTGGAAAAAGAGCTTCTAGGGTTTCAAACACAAAGACAGACATTTCGAATTAGGGTTTTTATTAAGCTGGAAAGCTGTATTAGATTTCTTGTAAAGATTTTTGGATCCCCAATTATGAGGATGTACATGAGTATTTATATTATACAAAGTCGGTCGGGCCAGACCCAATAGGTAAAAGGAAAACTTCCTAAATCTATCAGGTTTTCCTTTTTAAGTCGGCTGGGCTTTGACTGGGCTTGACTCTTGGACCGTGTCGACTTTGAGCTTCTGGTTTGACTTTCTGAGATATCCGGATTAATGTATACTTAGTCGGTTTAGGATATTGGTTTTCTTAGGGGAGATTGAACCCCTACATACTTCGGGTCGGGTCATAGCGCTCCGATTATCCGGAGCGGATTTATTCGATTCTCTCCCAATCGGTGGAATCGGTAATTTAACCGATCTACAAACTCTTTATCTCCGTTTCAATTCCCTCTCCAGTCCAATCCCATCAGATTTCTCAAACTTAGTGCATCTCCGTTACTTGTATCTTCAAGGTAATGCTTTTTCTGGCGAGATTATGTCCTTTTTTCATGCTTCCGAACAAAATCCAAATCAATTTAGGGGAAAATAAGTTCTCGGGTCGGATCCCGGATAATGTCAATTCATCGACTCGGTTGCTTACTTTGTACTTAGAGAGGAATTAACTCACTGGTTCGACTCTGAGATCACAATTCCTCTTAAGCAATTCAATATTTCGTCGAATTTATTAAACAGATCGATTATGAAGTCGCTCTCGAGATTTCCTCGAACTACTTTCGAATAATACACCAAGTACCATGGTGAAGAAGAAGTATAAAAATTTTGAAAGTTGGAGCCTTTTTTGGCCAGTTTTTGAAAGTTGGGGCTTTTTTGGCCATTTTTGAAAGTTGAAGCTTTTTTTGGCCATTTTAACAGACAAAACGACGTCGTATTATTGAATCCAAAATGACGTCATTTTGTTTTAGCGGATGTCGTTAACAGAACAGTAACTCCGTAACGGTCTGGTAACGACGAGCCTAAAATGGCCTAGTCAACAAAACTTCAGTATTTTATGTAAAAGTCAACAAAAGTATGAGCTTTAAATGGCGATATGAGAGTTCAGTCTTTAAATGGCCACTTTTTGAAAGTAGGCATTTTTTTGACATTTTTCCCATTTATGATTGTAGTTATGGATATTTCGATTATTTCACATCTAAATATAACTAATACTTTCGAGATATATATGTTCAAGTAGTTCAAATCTCCATTTAGTTCTTGTTCAATTCAAATATCTGAAATGTTTTTGAATAAAACATACGGGTATTCAATTTAACCAAGCTCTCCTGACAAAAATCAGCTCGAGAATTCACTCCAACGCTAGCAGCCTCCTTGCAAGGATTCTTCTTGGTAAGTACTGCTCTGGATCCTCCTTTCTTGATTGCAGTGAACCCTCTGCTCCTTCACATGGCTGGACAAGCATCCTCTATAAAAGAGACCTGATGAAGCAACAGTTAGGATGGGTTATTGGAAATGGATCAAGCATAAACATCTGGTCTAACGCTTGGCTATCAACCTCAGAGCTACAAAGACCGATGGGACCAAGAACTGAAGCATCACAACACTTAACAGTCTCACATTTCATCAACCCAACAACCAAAGAATGGAACCAAAACCTTCTAGATCAAATCTTACCTGTGCATAAAGAGAGAATCATGCTCTTAAAGCCAAGTCTCCTGGATGCTCCTGATCGCCTCATCTGGCTCTTTCAACCCTCTGGAGATTACAGCACTAGGTCAGGTTACTTGGCAGCTTCAAAGAGCCAGGACCAGCAAATGCCACTTAATCACCTGAGTACTTTTGACTGGAATGCCAACATCTGGAGACTCAAGACAGCTCCAAAAATCAAAATCTTTCTATGGAAAGTCATCCAAAATGCTCTCCCTATTGGTGAACAACTAGAGATCATACACGTCCCAATCCCCAACGAATGCCCTAAATGTAAATCCTGAATCTGTGGTGCACCTGCTTTTCCAGTGGCCCTTTGCTCAAGGTGTTTGGAGCCAGGCTCCTTTTGCCCCAAACCCTGCCTTCCCAACCATCCCTGACTCGAGATCAGGTATCACTCTAGCAAACTTTCTCCTCCCCTTGCCCCCAATAGGTCTTGAGAAGGGAGCATTATACCCCTGGATCTACTGGATTCTATGGATCTCTAGGAACCAATTGATCTTCAACAAGAGAAGCTTTACTGTGGAGGAGTTCATTCTCAAAGCCGTGTTGGATGCGAAGGAATGGATGCAAGCTCAATTGGAACCTCCTTCGTCTTTGGCTCCCCAACCGATTACCAATAACCAAAGTCTCCCAGTCCTTAGTGATGAGACTCCCATATGCTGCTCGGATGCAGCTTTGAACCCAAAATCGAATGTAGCTGGTTTAGGATGGATCTTCTCGGGTCCTTCTATTAACTCTTCCCACTCGATTGTGATTCCCTCTGTCGCTTCACCCCTCGTCGGAGAAGCCCTGGCCCTCAGATCGGCGATGCTTTCAGCAATCAGCCTTAGAATTGATCGTATAACTTTCTACTCTGACTCCATGAATCTAATCAAAGCGATCAATTCAAACTCAAGCTTCAACGAAATCCATGGCGTAATTGAAGACATCAAGCTTTGTTTGCCCTGTTTTAATTTTATCCGCTTTAAGTTTATCCCAAGAGCAGCTAATGCTTCAGCTGACTCGATTGCCAAACAAGCCCTTCGTGGCTTTGTCGTACCAAACATTTAAGTTTTAATTAAACAAAAAATTACACTCTATACCATTAATTCAGAATGGTATATTGAGAAATACCACTTCAGTAAACTTCTTTCAAAAATCTACCATATTTTGTCTTCTTCCTCTCTCTCTTAGTCAAAATAACAATGTTGTCCTTCCTCTTCCTCTCCTTCCATCTGCACCGGAGACAATCCAACGTCGGAGACAACGGCGGTGAACAGATCAGTGCATCGGAGACGACGTCGGAGACGAAGCGTTTGTATCGGAGACAATCCGGCGTCGGAGACAAAAAAATCTGCTCCGGAGACAATCCGACGTCGGAGACAACGGTGGTGAACAGATTTGTGCATCAGAGATGACGTCGAAGACGAAAACGTTTGTACCAGATACAATCCGACGTCGGAGAGATGATGTCGGAGACAAAAAAGTCTGCACCGGAGACAATCCGACGTTGGAGACAACAGCGGTGAACATATCTATGCATCAGAGACGAAGACGTTTGTACCGGAGACGAAGACGTTTGTACCGGAGACAATCCGACGTCGGAGAGACGACGTTGAAGACAAAAAAAAGTTTGCACCGAAGACAATCCGACGTCGGAGACAATGGCGGTGAACAGATATGTGCATCAGAGAGGACGTCGGAGACAAAGACGTTTGTACCGGAGACAATCCGACATCGGAGAGACGACGTCGGAGACAAAAAAGTTTACGCTGGAGACAATCCGACGTCGGAGCCAAAGACGTCTGTACCCAAGACAATATTGTCTACGAAATCAGCTCACTTATGGCAAGGTTAAATTTGTTTTTGTGCATTAGCCCAATAGTGGAAAGTGGTAGAGAAATGAAAGATGTTTTGTCAAGTGGTAGAAATGGGAAGTCCATTACGAAAAAGTGATAGATACAAATATTATCTCTTAATTAAATCTGTTATCCCAAAAAAAATAAACATACGGGTATTTATGGGCTATCTAGTTCAGTTTCTTCTAATTCACTTTGGTTCAAAGTTTACTCTCTAATTCAATTCTAAGTAAGTTGCTACCTAAACTCCAAAACATAATGTTGTGTAATATTACTCTCTTCATAATATTGATGTTTTAAGATTTTATACACAAATAAAAAAAAATTCATTAAATTACCATTTATCATCAAAATTAAATCAACAATAAATCAAATTGCATCATATAACTAGTCATATCAAATAAAAAATACATTTAATATTTTATCAAAACTTAAAAAAAATCATCTAATTAAAAATCAAATTAAATGGGTTTCAAAATAAATGTCCATTAATGATATCCAATAAAAAAAAAAAAATTTGCCAACGATATCCAACAATTAATTTCAAGTTTTCAACAAACATTTTGTCTATACATGGCATTATGTATTAATTAATATGAGAAATCAGCAAGAAATTAAGAAGCCCTTGCCACGTCACGCCACGTGGCAACCCTTCCACTATAAAGATCCCTGTAAAACCTCTCCAACTTTCCTCAATCGGCCATTATCAAAACTTTGTTGAACCAACGGTTACACATCACCAGAAGAAATGAAGAACAACAAAGTGAACTTCCTTCTTCTCCTCTCTCTCTCCGTCTTACTCCTCCCTCTCTACGCGTCTGCGGCGGTGCGTGTCGGCGGCTGGAGTCCCATCACCGACGTCAAGGATCCTCACGTCGTCGAGATCGGGGAGTTCGCCGTCTCCGAGTACAACAAGAAGAACAAATCAGGACTCAAGTTCGAAACGGTTGTTAGCGGCGAGACTCAGGTGGTCGCCGGCACGAATTACCGGCTTACGGTGGCGGCTAACGACGGCGGCGAGAGTAAGAACTACCAAGCGATTGTTTGGGAGAAGCCGTGGCTCAAAACGATGAATCTCACTTCTTTTAAACCCGCCTCCAGTGGTCGTTTCCTCTGAGTCTTCTCATGTAATCGATCTGATAAAAACAACAAAAGTCAAATAAATAAAAGGAATGAATAATATCAATTTCTACATATTATCTGGTTTGGTTTTGTTTTGAACATATCCGCTAGTTAGGCCGGATAATCTGCTATATAGATAGCAGATTTTAGGGTCACGAGACCGTTGAGAGGTTTACCGTTTCAATAATAAATTGATTAATTAGAGTGAATTATGTTAATTTTTTAGAAAATTACAAGGAGACACGCACTACAAGAAAACAGCGTGTTTTCCGACGGTTGGCCGACCAAAACGATCCCGTCGGCAATCCGTCATATTTGTCCGAGGGCATTCTGACGGTTATACGCCGTCGTTAAATTCCGACGTATTACCGACGGAAATCAGATTTTCCGATGTCGGCAAACTTTTCAGTGACCGCCGTGTATGAACTATTTCCCGACGGCCATTCCTATGGTAATCGATGTCGGAATTCCTACGGTAATCGATGTCGGCAAAGATTGTGTGGTTGCCAAATCGTCTCCGGTGGCCGATGGGAAATTGTGGGGTGTGATGTCGGGGGTATTGACGGATATCCGACGGAACTCCGACGGGAATATGTTTTATATAAGGTAGCCGAATTCGTCATTCCATCGTATCATAATTTCTTTAAACAAACGAAATTCCAAAGATGAGTTCATATTTTCGGGCATGGATGGACGAGCCAATGACGGATGTGGGCTCGGACTTATTAAGGAACGAATACGCTCAAGGAATATGCGAGTTCATGAATTTACCCAGTAATCTAGAAGCAGCCAAAAAAGGTCAGGATATCAAATGTCCTTGTTCTAATTGCTGTAATAGAATTAGTGTTGCCGTTCATAATGTTTGGAATCACTTATATAGATATGGTTTTAGGCCGGGATATAAGGTTTGGTTTTTACATGGAGAAAGGAATTATGAATATGGTAGTACTAGTAGCAATGAACCTTATTTTCCTGATAGCGTAGGGGAACCTACACCGGAAGTAGATGTTGGGGTACGTACGGTTGCGATGGTTAATGATGCGTTTAGAGAGAATTTGCAGTCGGGTGGGTATGAGGGTGATAGGGGTGAAGAGCCTAATTTAGAATCTCGAAGGTTTATCGATTTGTTAGACGCATCAAAGCAACCACTATACAGCGGTTGTAGGGATGGCCATTCACCGTTATCGTCTGCTACTAGGATGATGAACATAAAGACTGATTACAATTTGTCCGAAGAATGTGTTGATGCAGTCGCCGAGTTCGTGAAATATATTTTGCCAGAAGATAATCTGGCCCCTGGATCATACTACGAGATACAAAAACTTGTTGCCGGTCTTGGTTTTCCCTACCAGGTTATAGATGTGTGCATCGACAACTGTATGATATACTGGAGAGAAGACGAGAACCGAAATAAATGTAAATTTTGCCGCAAGCCACGATTCCAGGACACAAGTGGCAGGATGAAGATTCCATTCAAACGGATGTGGTATTTACCCTTAACGGAGAGGTTGAAGAGGCTGTACGAATCTGAACGCACAGCTACGGCTATGAGATGGCATGCAGAGCATAGTCAAGATGGAGATATCACGCATCCTTCTGACGCGGAAGCGTGGAAACACTTTCAATCCGTATATCCAAATTTTGCATATGAACCACGGAATGTATACTTAGGCTTATCCACCGATGGTTTCAACCCGTTTGGCAAGCATGGATGGAAATATTCATTGTGGCCGGTCATAGTGACCCCTTACAATTTGCCTCCATCTATGTACATGCGGCGAGAGTTTCTGTTTCTCTCAGTTCTAGTTCCCGGCCCAGATCATCCAAGACGGTCGCTTGATATATTCCTCCAACCATTGATCTATGAGTTGCAGATGTTGTGGGAGCATGGTGTTATGGCTTATGATGTTTCAGTGAAGCAGAATTTCAACATGCGTGCGGTTCTTATGTGGACCATAAGCGATTTTCCGGCATACGGTATGTTATCTGGATGGACAACGCATGGAAGATTGGCGTGTCCTTACTGCCAAGACAATACTTCAGCTTTCCAATTACAGCACGGCAGGAAGACTTCATGGTTTGATTGCCATAGGTGTTTTTTACCGCCAAATCATCCATATCGTCGGTCTAAAAGACATTTCAGGAAGAATGAACAAGTGTTACATGGTCCACCTCCTGAGATAGATGGTCGCAGCATATTGGAACAGTTACGAGATTTTGGTGCAGAGCGAACTCTTGAATGTGGGGGTAATGGCCATTACCCCGTCGACGGTTGTGGGCAATATCACAATTGGCACAAGAAGAGTATATTTTGGGATTTGCCTTACTGGAAAGACCATCTACTGCGGCATAATGTAGATGTCATGCATGTGGAAAAGAATTTCTTTGACAACATCATGAACACCGTATTAAACGTCCCAGGAAAGACCAAAGACAATTGGAAGTCTAGATTTGACTTGCCATCGATTTGTACGAGGCCATCTCTTCATGTATCGAACGGTAGATTGCCGATGCCTGCGTACCGGTTAGACGGTAGGAAGAAAGAAGTATTTTTTGAATAGTTCCAAAATTTTGTAAAATTTCCAGACGGCTATGCATCTAACCTAGGTAATTGCGTGGATTCGACGGAAGGGAAGTTTATAGGAATGAAGAGTCATGATTGTCATATCGTGATGCAGCGTCTTCTTCCATTTGTATTTGCATATCTTCTTCCAGAACCTATCCACCAAGCAATTGGAGGTATATTTCTTACTTTCATTAGTCTATGACTATCATTATATTACTAATATGTACTAACTTGTTTAATTTTCTTTTATAAGAGTTGGTGCATTCTTTCGAGATTTATGTTCACGAACGCTTACCGTCCACGGGATACGTAACTTGGAGGCCAATATCCCAGTACTCCTTTGTAATCTTAAGAAGATATTTCCACGGTCTTTTTTTGACGTTATGGAACATCTTCCAATTCACCTCCCACGAGAAGCAGCCTTAGGAGGCCCTGTTCAATACCGATAGATGTATCCGTTCGAGCGTTACATGTTCCACCTCAAGAAAAAGGTTAAAAATTTGAGCAAGGTTGAGGGATCTATTGTCGCACAAAGCCTAAACGAGGAAGTCTCACAATTTGCCGAATATTATTTTCCACGGGAAGTTAGTACTAAGGCGAGACGCCCTGCCCGACATGATGATAGAGGTGAGAAAGCAGTCTATGACGTGGTTGTTCCTGAGTTGTTTGCCCAAGTTGGTCGACCAAGTGGAAAACGACAGAAACGCATACTATCAGCACAGGAGGTCACACATCTGCATACGTATATCCTCAGAAACTGTGACGAAATGTTGGAGTACGAAAGGTATATAAGTTATTAAACTAATTAAATGTATGGAATATACATCAACTAACGACTGTTATATTACAAGATATACATGTCTCTCGCACGTGATTACCATTATGGTAAGACAGATGCCGAACTTACTGTATTGAAAGATGAAGAATTTCCGGATTGGTTGAAATGTTATGTAAGTTAATATAATTAATGACGCTTAATTTTCCATATATGTTTGCACGTTCATATGTTACTTATTAAATCTTATGTATATCATTTTTAGGTTTCCGAAAGTAGAGCAAGTGGTAAATCAGTCCCGACATGGTTAGTGGAGGTTGCTTATGGTTTACGCAGCACGGCGATTTCATATCCCAAGTTTTGCACTAGGGGATATTCGTTCAGGATCCATGAGGAAGAACGTCCAAGGTCAACTTCGGACTATGGTATTTCGGCGCAATCCGGTGATACCATGTACTATGGGATTTTAAAAGAAATCTTGGAAATCCGCTATCCAGGAATGGTGAACTTGAGGTGCATTGTGTTTATGTGCGATTGGTATGATCCATCCAATGGTCGAGGGGTTCGAGTTGACCAGCTTGGTGTTATTTCGATAAATTCAAGCCGGAGATTGCAGTATTATGATCCATTTATCCTTGCGTCTCAAGCAGACCAGGTATCAATATATACACTAATATGTTTACCTACTTACTCATACTTAAGATTTCTTGTTCATGTATAATAACAATATCCACTAATTATTAATAGGTTTGCTACATTCCATATCCTCGAGTTGCCTACCGTACAGATCCGTGGGTCACAGTAACTCCAATAAACCCCAGAGGCAAAATCTATGGCGTTCCAGAACAAGATGCTCTACAACCATCGAGAAGTGTACAAATGTCACCTGTTGAGGAGATGAATAACATAGACCTTGTCGTTGATGTCACATATGTCGGGGATGATCTAGTGCATTCGGAAGAAGAGGAAACACGTGGAGAATTTGACGACGATTCAGACTCCATCCCTAGTGATGGTTCCACCGGAGATTCAGAATAAATATTAGTTGTCAAAAAATGCTTGCTTATCCATGTTGTTCTCTCACATTTGTGTGTTCCTTTTAAAATTTTTCATTTCATTAAGAAAACCGATTGTGGATGAGAATCTGAGTATTGCAACTCCAATAAAACATTACATTTAATGAAACATAAAATTTAAACACATTCTTAAACAAGTACAGTATGGAATTGCAAATTTTTAACACCCACCAGTTATGGTACAATTCCACAATAACCTCCCCAAAGGACTATCATATGTCTGTTTCCACTCCGAACTTACCATTTGTTAAAACCATTTAATGATGTTCTTTCCCTTTTTTTTCTTTCTTGGAGAATCTACAAATCCGTCGCACAATTCGCTTTTTATCGCATCAACATCTAGATTTATGTTCGGCTTTTCTGGGCTTTGGGCGAATTGGAACTCATAGTAATGATCCGTTGTTGGAGATTCTATAAATCCGTCGCACAATTCACTTTTGATTGCATCAACATCTAAATTTAAGTTTGGCTTTTCAGGGCTTTGAGCGAATTCATAATCATACAACTGATCCTTACATACGTTTGAAGTACTTGCACCGTAGGTATCTGACTTTTCCACCAAGTCACATGGTTGTTCGGCTTCGGTAACCCGCTCATGATCAAGACATTGTGGCTGCCTATCGTAAATGTTCTGGATGTTTGCCAAACAGTGGCTGTCAGGCACTACTGTTGATGTGGAATCTTCAAAATCGATTGGGGAGCACGTATCAAATTCCCACGAGTAAGTGGGAATCTGCTGTGTGAATTCGTCGCATTGAGATTCGGTTTCCCACGAGTATTTTGGAACATGGAAAAAATTAGCCACGCCTTTTGTGTTTGAGTCTTCATTAGGAGAGGTGGAAGACATTATTTTGTAATTTGAAGGTGTAGAACATAAAACACTCCATAGGGAGTATTTATAGAAGACGTTATATGTCTAAACCGTCGATATTCCGTCGGTATACATTAGCCATTTCTGCCGGAATACCGACAGAATTCAGACAGCACGATGTCGACAAAGTATGATTGGTCAGTGGGTATGGACAAATTTCCGACGGCATTCAGACGGAATCCGATGTCGGCAGAGTTTCATTGGTTAATAAAGCGTATGCAGTGGCCGATGGGATTGGTGGGGTGATATGTCGGATGTTTTGACATCCGAGGGAATACCTACGGAATTCAAACAGCACGATGTCGGCAAAGTATGATTGGTCAGTGGGTATGGACGGATTTCCGACGCACTAAATCTGTCGTATCCGACGGCATTCAGACAGAATCAGATGTCGGCAAAGTTTTAGTGGTTAAAGAACCGGTCGCAGTGCCCGATGGGATTGGTGGGGTGATATGTCGGATATTTTCACGGAATTCCGATGGACTTCCTATGGAAATAATTAAGTTTTATATAAGCATCCCGCCTCTGCCTTCATTCATAAAAAATTTGAACACATAATCATAACAGAAAATATTCTATCGCCCCTGGTCAAAACCCTCGCAACACACCTCTTGTTCCTTCAAGCCCTCCTTACGATAACTTAAATGTTACTGATGCTGAACCGACAATTTCACTCCATCCAACTCAACAATCGCAGAACCAAACGCCCGTAATACCGGGACCTGGCCAAGTCGTACGGCGAGGATTGTTTCGCAAGAGATCTCATGATGCAAAGGTGCTGGAAGGTGAAAGTTCTCAGACACGCCCAACACAAGATTTTATTTCTGAGGTCATTAACGAGGCACTACAAGCCGACCATGATTTTAGTAGTCCGCGGTGGACTTCTACTATCGATTACATAATCCGGGAAGGTATATATATATATATTTAATTATCATTTTTACTTTTACAAAAATGAATGTAGGTGACTGATACAAAATCTATCATTCATAACTGTAGGTTCTTATCATAATAGGACCACACCATTCTGGACTCAGGTTGCAGAAATTCAATCCCCGCGTTCACAATTTGTGAAAATAAAAAAGGTTTACGTTTCCGTCCAATTTTATTAACATTGATTTAGAGACACAATTTATCTGAGAAGCTAGTATTAATATTCTATTAAATTATCAGATTGTGGCTATGCTCTCTTCTTTCACCCCCAATGACCAGGGAGATCTGCTTGTAATCTTAAAAGATCCATCGGGAAAAATCGAGGGAACCATGCACCATAACATCTTCAACAATGACGAGTACAGACTCATGACTGGTGTAGGTGCGGTATTCATCTTGAAGAATGTTACCGTTTTCCGTTTTGATAGGAACCCAAAGTACCTAAACATCACAGAGCGGAACATTGTTAAGGTAGTTACACCAAACGTTTATAAATATTTTTGGGAATGGTTAACTATATTCAGTTACCAAATAGATAATCGGTGCTAATTCGATGATTGCTGAATACCACCCAACGGAAATATGCACCATGGAGGAGGAAGATGAAGAAACTACTGGGTACGAATATGAAACAGTGCCAAACTCCGAGGAAGAATAAATATATAACTCGTCCATGATTAAGAATAATTTAAACCTTTAAAGCTTTATGTTGAATTAATATTAAATAATGTCTTAGTATGTATTGTACGATTTTATAATGTTGTCATGTGTTTTATTTCCTATTAGGGATTGAGAAATAGTGGTGTTATATATGTGTAATACGTTTCGAAGCCGCACTAATATATTTTTCTTGGTTGCGAGGGTCAAATTAACATTCACGCTTAAATTTATTTTTAAAAACCTTCTAATCAACTTTAACACCATATCATATACTTTTTAATCAAAAAATTCTATATTTTTAAAAACTTTATAATCAAATTTAAATTTGTCGATAAAATTAAAAAGCATTAAAAAGAATGCCGTCGGAATCCCGTCTTTATTGTAAGACGGAATTCCGACGGTATGAGGGTTTTTGTTATTTTTAATTGTATCGACAAATTTAATTAAATTGAAAACCCAAAACCGTCGGAATTCCGTCTTAGTTCTAAGACGGAATTCCGACGGTTGGGGTTTATATTAATTTTTATTTTATCGACAAATTTAGAAAAATTAAAACTCAAAGCCGTCGGAATTCCGTCTTAGAACTAAGACAGAAATCCGACGGTTTTGGGGATTTTTATGATTTTAAAGTATATGATATGGTTTTAGAGTTGATTATAAGAGTTTTTTAAATTAATTGATAATTAATCTTTCAAAAATAACACTATTTTGAAAAATAGTAGGTGGTTATAACCTTATATTATGTTTAAAAAAAACAAACAACTTTGTGAGCATCGTCAAACCGGGAAATCCGTCTGCATTCACAAAGTGCATAAATTAGAAAACCACAGAATCCCAAATTGAATAAATTCTATTATTACCAAAATCTTACGTGGGAGCCTTCAATCCATATGTCTTTACATGACAAAATGTCGTAGAAGTTAATTCATTTAATTTCTACATTCCAAAAACCGTTAATTTCCACTATCCTTATATATATCCCTAAATCCAAAATTTACAAATCACATAATTTTAAAATCTCAAATTCCTATAAATTCCATTTTCCATAACTCCTGAAATCTCAAACTATTAAAATTTTGGAGAGAAACAATTTATTTTGATGGGAAAATATGTACAAAAATGTACAAGTTAATATTTTAAAAGAAATGCCGTCGGAATTCCGTCTTACATTCCGACGGTTCACCGACGGAAACCCTAATTTCCCCAGCCGCCAAAAGACTTCGTAATCTTCGTCAAAGCGGGGAAAACCGTCGGAGTTACCGTCGGAAATTTTTAAAGCCGTCTGATTTCCCTCGGACCACCTTTTAAATCAACAGTCTTCATCTTCCCCGAACTCAGATCTGTAAAAAAAAAAAAAATTCTGAAAATCTCCTCCGTTCCTCCGCCGATTCTCCGCCGTTGCTACTCGTTTGGACGCCGATTGGACGCCGATTCTTCTCCTCCGTCGTGAATCATCTCCATCTTTTGCCAAATCAAAAACTATGTAAGTTTTCCATACATTAATAGAATTTCTCCAAAATTGTTCTTCATGATTTAAGATTGTTGTTTAGGATCCGAAATTATTAATAGAGTGGTAAGAAATTAGGTTTGTAGAATGTTAAGAAATTGTTCATGAGAATTAATAGATCCGAAATTTTTCTTTAGGATTTGTAGATTCTATAAAAAAATTTCTAAAATTAATGTTAATACAATTTTTTAACGAATTATGAATTAACAAATGAAGTAAATAATCATTTTAGGGTTTATGAGGATGTTATAAATATATGAAATTAGGTTTGTAGTTAATTTGCAAAAATTTTGAAGTTTGATAATTTTAGGAGTTTACTAATTTAGAGATTTTTAAACAATTCTAAATTTATAAATATTTCTAATTTTAAGAATTAGATTTTCATTTGTGTTATGTGTTTTTTAGGGATTTTTTATAATTTAATATATAATTAATATATAAAATTGTAATTTTCTAAATATCCTATATAGAATATTTTAACGTAATCATTTTAAATCCTTATAATTTAAAATTTTTATAACATTAATAAAAGAATTTAAATCTTTATAATTTTAAACTTTAAATCCTCTAAATTTAAATTTTATAAATTTTAAAATGTATATCTTTAACAATTTTCCTATTAATTTATCATTAATATGCAAAATGATAAATTTCTATATATCCTATATATATATACAAAATTTTAAGAAAATCTATTAAATTCCTTACAATTTTAAATAACAATATAAAACAATTTAAACCTTTAAAATTTTAAAACTAGTTTAGGAAAATTTTTTAATAAAAGTTTGAAACTATACATATCAATTTTCCAACAAAACCTAAATCCATAAACTTCGGTTTCTGAATAAACAATATACAAAAAAAACCCTAATTACTTAAATGACATAAAACCCATAAATTCCATAAAACCCTAATCCCCAATATCCTTAAAAACCATAATCCTAAAATTCCAATTAACTAAATTCCAAAATCTCAAAATCACAAAATCCTATACATTCCAAATTCCATAAATCCCAAAATATCTAAATCTTAGAATTATGGAAATCGTAGGGAATATGGGGACTTTCATAACTCTAGACGAGGTGGGAGTTCCAGTAGGGGAGGTCGGACTACGAGTGAGACGCAGTTCCCCGAGGATAGTCCCCACTTGGAGACCCCATTCATGTCTCAGCCCCCGGCTACAGCCCACTCAGCTCCCACCTCGCTGACCATCGACCAGGTTGTGGCGCAACCTGGACGTGATAGGTTGACGCGTCTAGATCCAGACACGCCACCTAACACGACTTGGTAAGTCTTATTTGAATATGTAGTGGATTTAATAATTTTACATAAATATTTAAATAAATATTTTAATAGGTTCCAATTCTCGGGAAACGATATTACGGGTTCTATCAACGAAATGATGAACTCCATGCTCACTAAACCGTATCCCACATACAACGACATGCCTCCAGAGGACCGGGACACTTGGTTCCGACAATTTGCGGTAAGATTTTATTTTATTTGTTTTAATTGTATTTCCTATATGACGCACAATTTAATTACTAATGCGGGAATGTTGTGTTTTTCTGCAGCAAGATTTTACGTGGGACCCAGTCCTCACATCCAGGGTCCGAGAGGAATTCGACAAAAGGGCGGCGAGGAAGTTCTCGTGGAAATTCAACGAGTGGAAAGACGCGTGGTATAAAGAGGGGAAGGTGCCAAAAGTTTTTAAATATAAACCAGCTGAGATGTGGACTGGACTACTTCGACATTGGGAATTAGCGGCAACTGTTGAGGACTCCGAGAAACACTCGACTAACCGCAACAGCACCCGGAAGGGGAAGGGAAAAGCGACCCACAACCTCGGTGCAACGAGCAATGCTTCAGCTGCTCAGAAAATAGTAAGTAGTTAAATAATTCATAAAAGTTTTGAATTCCGTAACGAAATTGTATATGGTAACAGTTCCAGGAGACCGGTGTCTATCCTTCCAACCTCGATATGATCAAGTATTCGCACACCAACAAGAAGACCGGTGAAATTGAAGACCCGATTGCTCGTGAAATCGTGGAAGCTGTAGAGAGGCGGCAGGTGGAGTTCCTCCAATCGCAACCGATCGTGGAAGGAACTCCGGCGCCAACCGAAGTTCCAGTCGAGAAGACCAACGAGGTTAGTAACCGACTCAATTTTAATGAAATTTAAACATTACTTTTAATACAAGTTATGAAATTTTAAAAAAAAAATTTCTTAGGTGACTCCTAAGACCAGAGGCCGTGTTTACGGCCTCCCTGAGGATAGTAGCTCGTCTGTTTCGACGGTTCGATATCGCGGTGCTAGCAGGTTGGAAGCGGAAAACCGAGAGCTGCACGACCGGCATAGGGAAATGGAGGAAGCGAGAAAGAAGGATAAGGAGGAGGCCGAGGCAGCGAGAGCGAGAGATAAGGCGGACGCCGAGGCACGATTTAAAGCAATGGAACAGATGATGTAGAACTTCTTCGGTACCGGTACGCCTAGACCGGAATAGGATTTGGAGAGTTTTAAATTTGATTGTAAAACTTTAAAATACATTTTAATTTTATTAGTTTGTAACTTTAAATTTTATTATATTTTAATTTTAATTTTAATTTTATTAGTTTTTATTTTTCATTTTTATAAAAAATATTAATATATTTTATTTTTTAATTAAATAATTATAAATTTTAAAAAAAAAATTACGTTAACCGTCGGAATTCCGTCTGGTAGCTGGGGAAAACCGAAATCGTCGGAATTCCGTCTGTTCGCGCCGGAAAAACGAAACCGTCGGAATTCCGTCTGTTCACACCGGAAAACCGAAACCGTCGGAATTCCGTCTGTTATGGCCGGAAAACCGAAACCGTCAGAATTCCGTCTGTCATCGCCGGAAAACCGAAACCCGTCGGAATTCCGTCTGCATTTGAACTCCGAAATAAATCCGTCGCAATTGCGTCGCAAATGCTCGACGAATTTCCGACGGCATTTGTTTTTCCGACGTGATAGAAACGACGGCTTGTTCCCGTCGGAATCCGTCGGAAAAGAGCCATTTCCGACGGCCTCCTGACGGTTTTGGCCGTCGGAATCCCTCATGTTTTCTTGTAGTGACGAGAGAACATGCATGTGAGGGGGAAGTGTGAATGTAAAGCGTAACATGTCCTTTGTCTTCTTGGTCCATACCTCATTACATGTGACCATTGTTTTTATACAACTACCTTATTCACATTTTTCATCATCATTTATAGCTATTACTTTTCATGAAATAATATGTAAAATGTACTAATTGTCTATGTATCTTTTCATTTATTGAAAAGCTTTGGATATCTAAATTGACTGTTCTATAAAAAACGGAATTTACGAACCAAACAATCAACTATAATTACATTAAGATTGAGAAAGACAAATATATCAAAATAATATTGTAGATTTTTTTTTTCCAGAATTACATACCAAAATAACCAACCTTTAAAATTTTAAATTACATGAAATTAGAGAACATTTTTTTATATCATTGGATTTATACGAATTCATCTATATCATTTTTTTTTCAGTGATCCTTATCGAGTTAATAATAATATTAATTCAGCCGTAAATTTGATTTAATACCAAAGGATATATTTAACCATTAAAAAAAAGAAAAACTGATTTAGCCATTTCCATTGTTTAGGTAATTAATAAAATTGTCAATTATTTTGACTTTGTCTCTAGAAAAATCAGCCAAAAAGGAAAAATATTTAATAGAATTTTTAAATCCAGATGGGCAGGAAGGAAATTGTTTTAATAGTTTCCTCACTTTCTCTCTCTTATTCTCTGCACCGCGCAAAACGCTAAAAATGGAAGCCGAGAGAAAGTGAGAGAGAATCATGGTGAATCGCGAGGAGATATAGGAAGAAAGACCCAAACAAATCCAGAGTCAAAGAGAAAGAGAGAGAGATTCAATTTTTGGAAATTCTTCATCATTTGTTTTTTGATCGAATCCAAAAAAAAAAAAAGGGAGGAATAAGGGAAGGGTAAGGATAGGGTCGTGCGTGTCAACGAGAGGTGCTGGACGAGACGCCTCCGCACCGGCGCGGAGGCTTCCGTCGCAGCACCGAAGCGGAAGCCTAACTTCTTCTTCTTCTACCGCTGCCGGAGAACCGTCGGATCCATCCGATATCGGCGGTGCGAAGATGAAAGGTCTTTTCAAGTCCAAACCTCGTACTCCCGCTGACCTTGTCCGACAGACGCGCGATCTCCTTCTCTACGCTGATCGATCTAACTCTTTGCCTGACCTTCGTGAATCCAAACGCGAGGAAAAGGTTTTTTTGCTTTTCCCCTAATAATATGCAAACCCTAATCATCATTGATTCGCATTCTCTTTATGGCATTTTGTTGCTCCCGTTGAGTCAATCATGTGCAATTACGTCCATGGATTTGTAGAATTTTGCCTGGATTGGATTCTTCATGTTTTAATGAATGTTGGGATTGATTATTGCTTGTAGATGGCGGAATTAAGCCGGAATATCCGTGATATGAAGTCGATTCTATACGGAAACAGCGAGGCTGAGCCTGTAGCTGAAGCTTGTGCACAGTTGACTCAAGAATTCTTTAAAGAGGATACTCTACGCCTCCTGATCACGTCTCTTCCCAAGCTCAACTTGGAGGTAACATATTCAGCCTCCATGAGCATTTTTTTGTGATAAAGGTCGAAGATATCGTATGATTGAATTGCAAAATCTGTCCTTTTTTTATTAGACCAGGAAGGATGCTACACAAGTTGTTGCGAATCTACAGAGGCAACAAGTCAATTCTCGGTTGATTGCGTCTGATTATTTGGAGGCGAACATCGATCTCATGGATATTCTGATAGATGGGTTAGTCTTACTGTTTGTGACTGGAATCATTTGCATTAAAGCAATATGTCGGTAGTTTCCAAATTCAGTGATTCCCTGATTGCTATCGGTTTATGTTGTTTTCCATGTTTTATGTTAGCTTCGAGAACACAGACATGGCTTTACACTATGGTGCTATGTTTAGGGAGTGTATCCGCCATCAGATTGTTGCCAAGTGAGAAGATCATTTCCTATTCAGTATATGATATTCTTTAGTTTACAACCTGAGAAGTAATTATTCGTTCAGAGAGCGAGAATGTGTCTGCTAACTTAATCTTTTTGGATTCAGATATGTTTTGGAGTCCGAGCATGTGAAGAAGTTCTTCGATTACATTCAGCTTCCTAATTTCGACATTGCTGCTGATGCTGCTGCAACTTTTAAGGTTTTCAAAATACTGCAATTAACTTGCATTTTCGCTTGGATCTTTTCCTTTTTGGCACTATCAAGTGTCAATCATGCAAATAACTCCAACCCTGTAATTTATTTTCAAAGGAACTGCTGACAAGGCATAAGTCTACTGTTGCCGAGTTTCTCACCAAGAACGAAGACTGGGTAAGTTTCTTTTCAACAACATCTCGGATTCATAGATTTATGCTTGAAGGCAGAACATTATGATTTATGATCTGAATGTCCTGCGTTAGACTAGTGTAATCCTGAAACTTTTTGGTTTGCAGTTTTTTGCAGATTACAACTCAAAGCTTCTTGAATCAACTAATTATATAACCAGACGGCAAGCTATTAAGGTACACGAGAGTTACACCACTAGTTTGAGCACATTGAAAATTACAGTAGTGGCTGATTTTGTGTATCTGTAAACGTTAACAGTTATTGGGTGATATATTGCTGGATCGATCAAATTCAGCTGTGATGACAAAATATGCGAGCTCTTTGGATAACTTGAGGATTCTCATGAATCTTTTGAGAGTATGATGCTTTACCCAAATACCCTCCTCAATATTTTGTTCTTGATGATAACACTTTGGGAAATAAACTTAAATCTCTTTTTGGATTATAGGAGTCAAGCAAGAGTATCCAGATAGAAGCATTCCATGTTTTCAAGGTACATTCCTTATATCTTGACTTAAACGTGATTGTCCTGGTTTATTAAATGTGTGATTGTACTGAGATTATCATCACTGTTGTACAGCTGTTTGTAGCGAACCAAAACAAGCCTGCAGATATAACCAACATTTTGGTCGCAAACAGAAGCAAGCTTCTCAGATTATTGGCTGATTTGAAACCAGACAAAGGTATGTTGACAGTCCTGTTAAGTGACGACACACTTTGTATCTGATCCTTCTCGTTACTAATGCTTGGTTTGGTCTATCTTGTTGGCAGAGGACGAGCGGTTTGAAGCAGACAAAAGTCAGGTTCTGAGAGAAATCGCAGCACTTGAGCCGCGAGATCGTGCTTGAACCAACCAACCGATATCGTCCTGCCTTCCCTTTTTAAACCTTCGAAATACATTTTTGGAGCATCAAAGATTGTTGTTTTTTTAATTAGGTAACTAAATCTGTCTCACATCTCTCTCTCTCTCTCACTCTCTCACTCTCTCTTACACACACACACACACACACACACACACAAAGAGATATTTATTCGATTGTGTATTCACCTGTACACTTTTTCATTGTTGATGAAATAAAATGGCTTTGTCAAACTCCAAGTAGTTCACATGTATACATCGTGAAGGTGTGAAAGATCACAAGAGTCAAAGGCAAGAGCAAAAGAGCTAATCGTTCAACTTCAACAGGTACAACTGCTAAACATAAGATGTATACTTAAAATGTAGCCATACATGTAGAAACCCGAAGGCACACCAACATAAAAACCGATAGCCATACATGTAGAAACCCAAAGGCAAACCAACAGAAAAACCGATAAATAACCAGACAAACCAGAAAAATTTAACTCTCTAATCTATACAACCATCTCTATGCGTACTGAGACCGACCAGCGTTTCCAAGCTGAGCCGTTTTGGCAGATTCTTCCGCTTTCCCTCTCTTTATTACAACATACCAAGTAAACGCTTCGAGCACAGCTGCGGCTATGCCAAGTGCAACGATTACAGCAGTGTAAGCGTTTCTCCACTGCTTCTCAGGACTCAAGATGTCTAGCCCTTTGAAAATGTTCACCACTGCAAGAACTATCACGGTGTAGCCGATGGTGTGGTGGTAGATGTTCCAGTAAAGTCTGTACTTATGCTCTGGTTTGGGTCTCAGAAGCATAGCAAACACCTAACGCGCAACACAAGAATATCGAGTTATGCACCATTTTTTATGAGTTAACGAACAATGACTGTTATGTTTGTTATAAATCCATACCTGAACTGTTGCGAGGGAGAAGAGAGCGATCCCGATAGCACGGTGAGTGCCAAACTGAATCCCGGGCGATTCACCTCCCAGTTTAAGACCAGTAGCCCAACCGGCTACACCGATAATATAAGCAGAAGACTGACAGAAAACGTGAATGTAGAACCAAGCTGGAGTTGCTGATTTCGCGACTCTCAAGTATCGAGCAATGATTGCTCCTATTGGCATCATTATTCCCCAACTCACTCCGTTTAATATTCCATGTATCTACAATCATATCAGAAATCAAAACCAAGTTCCAATCAAGAAACCAACCAACTTTTACCATTAAATGAAATGATCAACGCACGTTACGTTTGCGTAGCTTCGAATCTGCTCCTCCTGTGGAAGTGGATCCAGATGCTCCAGAGACAAGATTCAGAGTGGAAACAGAGCGGACATTGTTTCCAGAAGTTGGATGAGGGAGAAGACTATTCCCTGAAAGAGAACCATCTTGCCACAAAGTATTAATGGTTGCACCATTCGCAAGTGGAAGATTTAGCGTCGCGTAGATGACCATTTCGTTGTTTTGGTAAGTAGCAGATAACTCAGAGACGTTGAAACTCAGTTCAGCTTGTTGGAGACTCGTTTGGTAGCTATTGATGGGTGACGTGTAAGCCCTAATGGTACCGTCTGATTGTGGATAAGCCACAATGGCTTGAGCTCCGACCATACCGGTGGATGTTGGGTTCACGGCCCAAGATACCCATTTCCCGGAGGTGAGCTTTGTGTGGCGATACGCGATTTGGAGATTTCCGGAAGACGAATCGTATGTGTAGTGGAGGAAGGAATCAAGAACGGGAAGGTCATTGCAAGACTTAAAGAGAAGGTTGCTTGAGAACTTGTAGTTGGTACATGTTTGTGCCAAGGCGGATTTGTTGATGATGAAAATTAAAATAGAGAGACATAAAAGAAGATTTGAGGATTTGGCCATTGTTATTACCAAAAGAAAAGAGGAAAAAACAGAATCTTGAGTCAAGAAATTTTGGAGGAAGAAGAATGAGATTAATTATGAATGGGAGGAGAGAAGAATGGAGGTTAAGTATGAAGAGAAAGTGGGACAAGTAGGGTTAGGTTTGTTAGTTAATCTGTCTTAATAAAGAATCTTTTAATTCTCTTCATTCTCACTTGTCCTTTTTTTTTTCTTTTCCTTTTCTTTATTCATAATTTTAGATATTTGGTTTTTCTTGTTCATCTATCAAATTGCAATGTGTTATCTTTATAGTAAACTATAGAAACATTATGAATGAAGTGTTCCCAAACAGTCTAACGTGTAATGTTTTTCTTCCTTAATAGTCTTTGACTCTCTTGAGTTAAAAACAAATAAATAATTGAATGTAGAATTAAATTAGACGTAAGAGAATTACATAAACACTATATCGGTTAACAAATGGAAAATATGAATGAGTCATCTTCACGTACAAAAACCACTTCACGCATGCCTCGCCAACTTTACTACGAACTCAATTTTCGTGTGTTTGTTCTTCACAATTTTCCTTTTAGTTAGACAAAAATATTTGGGATGATAAAATTATTGGAACATTAAAATAAAAACTATTCCACAGGTTTTGTGGCGTAATTTGAGTTTTTTTTGGTTTATTGATGAAATAGACTAGGTAGGGAATGATTTTGGCGTAATGAAGAGCAAAACATATCAACCAACAACTAAAGTTATGCATGTGCCCTTATTTAATTCAAACATCTGTCTTATAGTTGTATTTTAATTAAAGTATCAACCACATAAAGAATCTTCTTTACGAGTCTGGAACAAGAGACCAAAATCCGAGTTTGTGAGAGATCCAACGGAAGTGGTTGGGATTAGCTGTTGAGTGGTTAGGTGCTATATTTGGGTCGCGACCAAAATCTCAACTGCTATAACCACGTTGATGTGGGTCTTTTTGGTCAACGTACCAACGACTACGTGCCACATGTTCCAAGTTCCAACTAAGTTCTTAGAGCATGATCAATAGTAGTCTCTTCCCTTAAAAATATTAATTTAAACATTTGTTTCTAATTTAATTAATTATTTAAATATTAAATTATTAAAAAAATTGTAAACCACTCAAATAATAACATGTGGCAAAACCAATCTAACATACGTTTTTTAAGTCTCCTAGACAAGGGATTTCTCTTTCTCTCTCCTCAATCTCTTCTCCTTTTTAATTATTTTTAAAATTTTAATTAATAAAAACCATGCAAGAGACCACCATTGAACATGGTCTTAGAGCATAATCAAAACTAGTCTCTTCAAAAATATTAAGTTAATCATTTATATTTAATTTAATTAATTACTTAAACATCAACTAATCAGTTGATGCCACATGTCCATACCCATCTAAAAACCGTCCCTTCCGTCCCTTCATCTGCATACGTCTCCATCCCTTTCTCCTACTTTTTTTCTTTTTTTTTAATATTTAATAGATTGGAAATTGGGGGAAGAGACCCTAATCCTGCACTAAGAGCATATACATTAGTAACCCCAAGAGGTTTAAAGTGGGTGTTCTTATAATATAAAATTATTAAAATGGTTGGAAAAGGAAGAAAGAGAGTGTTAAGAGAGTATTTTTGTGGGGTATATTGAAATATAAAATTAATAAAATTTGAGTAAAAAAAGTAGAGAGTGTTTAAAAGGAAGAGAGTGTGTTAAATTGGATCTTTTGGAGAGTGTGTTTTAAAGTAAAAGAGTGTGTTTAAATATAAGATTAATAAAAGTTGAGTAAAATGATGAAAGAGAAGGTATAAAGTTGAGTAAAAGGAAGAGAGAGTGTGTGTTTTAATAATTTTATATTATTTTTAGACCCCTTGGGGTGTGCAATGTACATGCCCTAAGGGTATCGTTGAGCTAAATTTGAGGTAGACTCTAAATACGGCTTAAGTATGGATTGTCCAAAAATACCCAAAACATAAAGAACATTTTTGGGATAACCGAGAAGTTATTGGATCTTTTTTCTGCATTATCTTACAGTTTGATTTTCAGGTTAAAACTCCATATAACATAGACTTGTCAATTTCCCATCGGGAAAAATGTCGAAAAGAGCCTACTTTCAAAAAGTGGTCATTTAAAGACTGAACTCTCATATTGCTATTAAAAGCTCAATGTTTTTGTTGATTTTTTATTAAAATACCAAACTTTTGTTGACTCGGCCATAAAAGGCACCACGTTAAGTGTCTGTTGGAAATGAGTTTACGGGGTTAAGTCGTTGTTACGGTTCTCCGTCTAATTAAAACGAAACTGTTTTACTTAGCACAAAACGACGTCGTTTTACTGTTATCAGAGACATAAAAAAAACCCCAAATCGGGATTCAAATCCCTAATTCCCAATTTCTCAAATCTCTCAAAATCTCTCAGTCTCTTGTTATCTTGTGCATTGTTCTGATGATTTCTTCAAGTTCGGTTTCATAATCTTTTGTCGGAGACCGCGGTTTGCCATTGAAGTGTATGTGCGGGTTAGGAGTGACAATATTCACTTCTAAGATATCAGAGAATCCCGAAAGACCGTTCTTCCGTTGCATCAGCAAACATGATGCCAATTCGTGGACAAGCAAAAAAGATGTAAGTATTGTGTTATTTATGTTCAAATTAGAGTTTGTTTGTGTTCGAATTTCCAGAATAAGTTAACAATGTGTTATTGTGTTGTGCATTAGGGACATTTGTTTAAGTGGGTGGAAGATGGTGTTCTTGAAGAAATTCAAGATGCATTAGGAAGAATTAAAATGATGGAAAATGAGATTAAGAAAGCCAAATCCGAGGCAAACAAATCTAATGGTATGATACAAGGACTAAAAGAAGAAGCAAAGGTGACCGAAAAGGAACTTGGGAAGTTGAGAATGTGCTTCAAAATGTGCTTATTGTGGTCATGCGTTATGACCATTGTGATGGTTTATGTTTTGTTTGGTGAAAAAAAAGAAACAAAACCTGTGGTTGGTTATTAGGAGGGTCGTAATGTTGTTTTAAACCTTTGTAATGTTGTTTCTAAACGTTTGTAATGTTGTTTCTAAACCTATGTACTGTTGTTTCTATTATCATTGTTTGTTTTTGTTAGTTAAATCATGCAATGAGAGAAAACTAAGTGAAACAAAGTACACACAAAACAAAACACTAAGTAGCAAACCATGGTCATTACACAATTTATCCGACACAAGTAGCAAACAAGTGAAACACTAAATCTCACACAATTAGCAAACCAAATAAGCCACCAAGCATAAACTTTAGGTTCTCATCAATCCGACCTAAACAAACAAAAGAGATAAGCAAAATAGATGTTTTAAGCCACCAAAGATAGTCTCAAACACCAAACCATCAAAATTTAGGTAGAACATTCAAACCATAAGCTCCAGCCTTCTCCTCCAGATGATGTGCTTTCTCTTCCTCTCTGTGATCCTCCTCTTCCTCTCTGTGATGCTTCTCCTCTCAGTGGTGGCTCTTACACTTGTGGCTCTGATACTGGTGGCTCTGAAGGTTGTGAAACAGGAGGTTGTGACAGTGTTGGTTCCTGAGATGATTGTCCTTGGAAAGATTGTCCTTGTCTAAAGAAGACAATCCTCGGTTCCTATATCAATAAAATCAATGATAGTTAATGTACAAAATTAACAAAACTTGAAAAAGGATAGAAGATGCAAACCTGATTTAATCTTGGTCTTCCTCTTAGTCGTCTAGGTGGAGTAGCAACTCTCTCATTATTACATCCTTGTTTATTATGACCTTCTTCTTTGCAATTGGAATAAGTCATCACTCGGTGTTCCCTGAATAACTTGGTTTTAGATGATGATGATGATGCATTTTCATACATACTTTTCCTCCTATCAAAGTTGTTGGGTCTTCCAGGATTGCCTCTTCTGCATGGTGGTGGCAAGACAGCAAGTCTGTTTGTTGGTGGCCATACCTCATCACCTTGAACAAGAGCAATACCATCTTCATATGTTTGCCTCCATGTCTGAGTTGTGTACCAATGACTCACATAATCTGTCACTTTTTCTTTTTTCCCTATTATGACTGATGCAACATGAACACATGGTATACCAGTCATCAGCTACTTCATACAACCACAAGTACGAGCATTCATGTCCACTGAGAATGTACCATTACCAAGCCGTACCTCATGCCTATTGTGTCTAGCCATCCATCTCTCACAAAACTGAGAACCATCAATCATCTTTTATATTTCTGCATGAGCTCTGAATGTAAACCTAGTCTTCAGCCTTCTAGCAATCACATATCTCTTCTCATTACGTTCCATACACGGCCTCCTAATGTCTTCCAACATAGTTAACAAAGGTTTCCTCCTAGCTTATCTTATTATTCTATTGAAAGACTCACTTAGATTTTTTAAGTTGTCATTGCAGCAACTTCCTATTCTGAAGTAGGCCCTGAACCATGTCTTCGGATTAGTCTTCAGCAAAGACTCATATGCACTTGGATTGTATCTCTGCAAATCCTGCATGTGAATAATAAATTCTCCCTCTGTGTAACTCCTATCAATATTCCAAAACAGTTTTTGCAGCTCCATGTCATGGCTACCTCTCTTCCAGTTCTCCAAGATGTGTCTAGAACATAGCGTATGTTCAGCTGCTGGAATGACATTCTTAATGGCTTTGACTAATCCCTACAAAACAAATAAACAGAAAACATAATAAACACAAAATACTTAAGCAAATAACGAGAAAACAGATAAGCAAATTATGAGAAAACATTGGAAAGATCTTAACTAACCGATTGTTTGTCTGAGACAATGGCTACATTTCTTCCATCTCCAAGTTCCAACTGTGTAGATAGCATCTTAAAGAACCAAACCCAGTTATCATCATTATCTATTTCCACATCAACCAGGGCAATAGGGACAATTCTATTGTCTCCATCTCTCCCAATAGTAGCTAAGAGATGTCCATTAACATCCCATTTCAGAAATGCACCATCTACTCCTATGATAGGTCTACAAGTATGCTTCCAAGACTCTCTTTGTGCCTTAAAACAAATAAAGCAACGAAAAAACCTTTGCAAGCTCCCAATGTGAGGCCCAAGAACTGTCTCAATCTCAAATATTGTCCCTGGATTTGTTCTAAAAATTTTAGCTTGATAATTCCATATACGTGCAAAATGATCACGATGAATAGCTCTGGCATCTCTTATCACCTTTGTCTTGGCCTTTGCACACTGATCTTCAGTCACTGTGAGGTTGTACATTCTCATTACCTCCTCAGCCATCTCTACTTTCGTCATCTTCGGCTTCTTTTTCAATCTTTCAGAAAATAACCAAGCAATTGACCCTACCTTTAACAACTTCGTATATCCTAACCTAACACATATATGCTTAGGATCGTAAATCTTAATTTGCATCTTCTGTTTCCTCCTAGCATATGATCATAAGCATTTCCATGTACATTTTCCATCACTATCTGAGCACTTAGCACCAACTCGTAGACTTCTAGACCTATAAAGCATTATATCGTACTTAGTTTTCAGAGAATACCTTACGACAACCCTCTTGAAATCTTCTGGGGAATTGAATGTTTTCCCTAAACTTATAATATCTTCACTATCTGCAGCTTCTGTTTCAGGATCAGATTCGCCAACCCATTCGATATCACTGTTTGACCTTGTTTCTGGAATTCTCTCATCATCCCAGATATCATCTCCATTATCATTGTCATCTCCAATGTCTTCTTCTCTCGCCTCTACTCCAAACTCAGCTTCCAAGTTCTCACAAACTTGTTCCTCTAAACCTACACCTTCGTTTGTTGCTTCTTCTGGATTAGTTGCATTGTTCTCATTTCCCTGGCATGCATACCCAACGTCATCACAATCGTCATCGCCAAAGACTGCACAATCATCTCCACTCAGTGCCTCACGATCTTCTTCAATATCTTCAACCACTGTCGTCTTCTTTTTTTGTTTCGATGGACGAACAACCTCAGTATCCGGTGGTTCAATCTCTAGTGATTCAACCTCCGATGGACGAACAACCTCAGTATCCGGTATTAGAATCTCTTGTGGTTTAACCTCCGATTGTCCAACCTCTTTGGGGTTCAATCTCTTCGAACGACGACTCGAAGAACTCTTCTTTCCACCACGGGGTTTCACCATTATCAGGATTCGAGAAGAAATTGATAGATTTGAGAGAATTTTGACAAAATAATAAGAATTTTGACAGAAGAAATTGGGAATTAGGGATTTGAATCTCGATTTGGGGGGTTTTATGTCTCTGATAACAGTAAAACGACGTCGTTTTGTGCTCAGTAAAACGGTTTCGTTTTAATTAGACGGAGAACCGTAACGACGATTTAACCCCGTAAACTCATTTCTAACAGACACTTAACGTGGTGTCTTTTATGGCCGAGTCAACAAAAGTTTGGTATTTTAATAGAAAATCAACAAAAACATTGAACTTTTAATGACAATATGAGAGTTCAGTCTTTAAATGGCCACTTTTTGAAAGTATGCGGTTTTTTTGACATTTTTCCCATTTCCCATTCCTATCCGTATTCATCCCAATTTTTCGTCCCATTTCCAATACCTTTCAAATAACTACTCGTTCAAAATTATCTATTTATTCAAACGGATACGAGAAGAGAACATGTGTGAGAATATTTAATCCGAATTACCCGTTTGAAAATAAATTTCATTTAAATATCTATTATTTTCCTAAATTTCCTGAAATATATGATATTCTCTTCCAAAATTTGGAAAAAAATATTATAGCTACAAAAAATTTCCAAACCCGTCCGGTCACCCCAACTATTCATCTCTATTTCATCAAAAAATCTTTGAGTATTGTGTTTCAGTATTAGAATTACCTGTTCTCTCTCTTTTATGTTCCGAGTCTCGAAATGCACAAACAGAATACAATGTTTTACCATCTCTATTACCATCTTTTGTGTTAATATAAGAATACAATGTATGAATTTATCACAAATTAATCTACCAATATTAGTCAATACTTACTATTTTAAGATGGTAATAGCTCATTACTGCTTACAATAAGTCTCTTTGATTAGCTATTTTAAGATAGTAATTAGCTAAGCTAAGGTCAAAAAGTAGTGCCTACTGCCTATGATAAAAGAGGTAATGCGGGTCCACTAAAGGCCCAAAATATTATTCTTCAGCCCATTATTACAAATCCGAACCGAAATGGAAAATTTCCGGTCTCTCTGTCTCTCTCTCTCTGTGCCAGAGTTACTTCCTTACAATAAGTATCTTTGATTTCCCCAGAAGAAGAAGCGTTGAAATCCCTTCGTTTTCTTCCCCGGATATCGAATTCCGTGTAGGGATCATATCTCGTTTCTCCTCTTTCGATCCATTTCGTAACAAAGGTAATTTCGTTTTCCTCCCTCATTTTCCCGAGAAAATGGCTTTCCATTTATGGTTATGTGTTTTTGTTGCTATATTATGTGAAATGGGTTTGTAAGAATTTCGAATTTGTTATGATCAGCGTTTAAATTGTGTGTGTGGGTCTTACATTTCAGTCGTGAATGTGATGTGTGATCTCTCCTGTAACATTGGAATTTCGATTTTTCTATTCCACGCTTTGTTTGGTTTACAGAAATCTCACAATCTCTCTCTAGTGAAATGGGTTCTTACTTGGGTTTAGTTTCTTAAATGTAAAATTTTTTATTCTTTTTTTTTGTGGATTTGTGTTTTACAATTCTCTTTGTTACGGATATCTCTTTCAGAAACCAAAAAGGTTAAAGATTTTCATATTGAGAAATGATTATTCATCTTTTTAGTGTGAGCCCTATAGAAAAGACTGAGAATTTCTGTCAGTGTTTAGTTGCACTTTGTGTGGATCCATTGATGAGTAGTATTGGTTGCATTGGGCCCAAAGCTTGTCTTTTCTGATTCAATTCTGTTTATGATAGAGAGAATATGTCTTTGCTTTCTTATTGGAGGCTTTCATTCTATGTCAACAGTTAGTAACCACCGACCTTTAACTTAGATTCTCAGGGTGAGATCACACAAATAAAGTTTGCTTTACTTGTTGTATATAGGTGTACACACCCAAGTGAGGCTTGTGTAACATTATTCTCTAGGAGGGTGTTAAAGAGCTGGATCCAGCTTTTAGAAGAGGTAACTTGTATTTGGTGTCTTACTTTAGATCCAGAATACATCTATGTGCTGAAATTCTTTACTTGTTGTAATAGTGTTTTTCTAGGGTGGTTGGAAATTTAGTCAACTTTGTTCAAGAGAATCTTCTAGGAAGCTTCCTCATTAGACAGGTGATCTTTAAAGATTTTCTTATTGTTAACTCTTAGATCTCAAATCTGTACTGTTTCTGAAGTTTTCTATGCCAGCTATACTTATTCTTGTCTTCCCTCTTGCTTACTTTCGCTATTTGTTTTGTTCTTAGACACGCTAATAGCCAGGGGTAAAAGATATGATTTTGTAAAAGGGGTGATTCTCGCGTAGCAAAGAGATGGCTTTTTATTCTGAGGACGACAAGAGCGAAGACTACCTCTTTAAGATTGTTCTAATCGGTGATTCTGCAGTTGGGAAATCAAATTTGTTGGCAAGATTTGCTAGGGATGAGTTTTATCCCAACTCAAAGTCGACGATTGGAGTTGAGTTTCAGACGCAGAAGATGGATATCAACGGAAAAGAGATCAAAGCACAGATATGGGACACGGCTGGTCAAGAACGTTTCAGAGCAGTTACTTCTGCGTATTACAGAGGTGCAGTTGGAGCTCTTCTGGTTTACGACATAAGTAGACGACAGACTTTTCACAGCATCGGTAGATGGCTCAACGAGCTTCACAGTAAGCAAAAAACTCCATCTTTCTTTCTTATCTTCTACTAAACGATCTTATGGACATTATGAAACTGTTGCAGCGCACTCTGATATGAACGTGGTGACGATCCTGGTGGGAAACAAGTCGGATCTGAAGGACATAAGAGAAGTGTCGACGGCGGAAGGGAAGGTGTTGGCGGAAGCGCAAGGTCTTTTCTTTATGGAGACATCAGCTCTAGACTCGTCAAACGTGGCAGCTGCATTTGAGACGGTTGTGAAGGAGATATACAACATACTGAGCAGGAAAGTGATGAGCTCACAGGAGCTAAACAAGCAAGATCCTGCTTCACTAAGCAATGGCAAGAAAGTTGTGATTCCATCAGACGCGCAGGGCGAGTCCAAGAAAGGTGGATGCTGTTCTACTTGATAGAGACTGAAATTGTAGAAAGGAAAATATTATTTTCATATGTTTGATTGTTTCTTTTGTCCATGCTGCCTTGAATGTTTGGAATTTGAAATGGGCATATTGTGGTGTGGAAGTGTTTAGGTATAGTAGTAAACTGTAAATTTTTCATTGCAGAAGCTTAATGAAAAAACTCCCACTTTCTATAAAGTTGTTGATGATGGTCAGTGTTCTGTTATTGTCACCTAAATTAGTGAAACACATAAAATTGTCAAATCTTGAACTAAATTTTCAAGTTGTTGAATGTAAACAAAAGAGTAATAGGTAATAATACTGTACTGAATAATATTATTCCAATGAGGCATTTCTCATTGGGAAGAGAATCAAATCGAGTTGTAGAATTAGAGTAATAAAAAAAGACTAAACGTGAGAGATGAAAGCTGAGGTGCAGAGTCACACGTGCAGTTGCATGTGAGACAGATTGGCTCCACACATGATTGCATTTACCGTCGTAGTACGGATTCTACACATCATCATCATTATCATCATCATCATAATGCAATTTCTTATTCAGATCAAACCGGACATTTTGGTATCTATGGTCTTACGCTCAAAACCGATTTGCATTTGGCTATAGGTTGCTTCGGTTTCATTTGGTTTAATGACCTCAATAACCTCCACCAGTCCATTCAAGACCTGGAAATAGGACAAACACCATTGACTTGTTAAGCATATTAGAAGTGAAACTGTAACTGAAGCACAAATGCTGTGTAGCATTATTATCTTCTTGTGTAAATTTACCTCCAACATTTCAATTCTCTGCAAGAACCAACCATACTAATTCAGACAAAAGATTCATAATGAAACTATATTTTTATTCATAGATTCATAGTTACTGTATACATAAGGTTAATAATTATTATTCATAGTTTACCCTCCTGAAATGTGTATACAAAAGGTCAATAATTATTCTCTGCCATTAACATTTTTAAGTCAAAGTGAAACCTCTTTCTCTTTCAGAGTCTCTGATGTGTAATAAGACTGAGACTGAGACTGTTACTGTGACTGGAAGAAACTTGGATTTCCCTTCGATTAGAATTAGGGTTTCCTAAAATCTCAACTCTTTTTTTCCTCCACTCTGTTGTCTGCTTGGGAAATTAGGGTTTATGAGTACCGGAATCGATAAGCAAATGATGGCTATGTCCTTGGAGGAAGAAGACGACGAGCCCTTCGATATACCGAATCTACCCGAATATTACTCGAGCGAAGAGAAGAACTCCATGAGCATCATCGGAAGAGTTCTAAACCCAGATCGTCAAAAAATGAAATCTTTAATCTTAGATATGCCTAGAATATGGAAGCTCCACGATCGTGTTCGAGGAGTAGCTCTCTCCAAGGAGAAATTTCAATTCTTTTTCAAGTATGAACAAGATCTTAGAGAAATCTTATCAAAAGCTGTTTGGTCTTACAAGGAATGGACCATTGTGATTGATCGATGGGTTCAAAACCCACCTCATGATTATCTCCAGTTTCTTCCTGTATGGGTTCAAATCAGGAATATTCCGGTAAATCACTACACTTTAGCTACTGTGAAAGCTCTAGGGAAGATTATAGGGAAAGTCTTGGAAGTTGATTTTGATTCTACTAAACCTCAACCTAGAGAGTATGTGAGAGTTAGAGTTTGTTTTGATGTCTCTAAGCCTCTTCGAAGATCGAAAGTCGTCAACTTTCCGTCATGTGGTTCGGTTACAATCTGGTATGAGTTTGAAAAGTTTCATAAAAGATGTTTCTTTTGCCAAAGATTGTCTCATGTTAGAGAGAAGTGCCCTTTGTATTTAGCAAGTTTGAGTAAGGAAAATTCGGGGTTTAAGGTGGAGAAACCCGAACCTCAAGCTGTGTTAACGGAATCAGATCCGATGTTCGGGGTGTTGTCTGAGTATCTAGTTACTCCAGAGGGCGTAGAGAGGAAGGTAAGGGAAGAAAGAGTTGGAAAATCCATTGATGACCTTAAGAATGATCCTTTCGGAGAAAAATCGTTGTTAAGTAAAGAAGTTGATAAAGGGAAAGGGATGGTTTTCGATTTTGAGCCCTGTGGTTTAGTGCAGCTTGGTAAAGGGGAGACTGGAAATGATCAGAAACTGTTAGCCTCACCAATCCAGGCTGGTTCGGGTGTGCGCAACTTCTCGAGGGAGTCATCTTATTCTCTATTTGAAGGAGATGGTGTTAATTTTTCCCTCTATAGTATGCCTTTTCAAGCTTGTTCAACGGGTTCTAGTGATGGCTTCCATGAAGCTACCTCTACCGGGACTGTTTTGAAAAAGAAAAACCCGAGGAGAAGACCATGTAAGAGCAAAAGAGACCTCAAGGGAAAGGAAAAAGATGCCGTAGATGCTGCGGTCATAGTGAAGTTGTGACTCCATCAGAGGCGCAGGGCGAGTCCAACAAAGGTGGACGCTCTTCTTCTTGATAGAAACTGGAATTGTTGTGAGCTTTAAGAAAGGAAAGATTGTTTTTAATCTGTTTGATTGTTTCTTTTGGCCATGCTGCCTTGAATTTTGAATTTTGAGATGGGAATATTGTGGTATTGAATCGTTTAGGTGTAGTAGCAATCTATAAATTTTCCATTGCAAAAGCTGTTGATGATGGTAAGTCTTCTCTCATTGTCACTTGTTGGTGAAAAAACATAAAATTGTAGAAAGTATAATAGATCAATGTCAAATCTTGATACTATTGCTACATTATTTTGTTGGAAGAGTAAAATGTTACCCCAATGAAGCATTTATCATTGTGGAATTAGATTATGAAAAAAACTAAAAGAAAATGTGAGTGATGAAAGTTGAAGTGCAGAATCACGCATGCACCAGTCCATTTGTTTGGGTTTGATTTGGTTTAATGGCTTCAGTGATCTCCACCAGTCCATTCAACACCTGAAAATAGGAGAAAGAGCATTGACTCCTTAAGCATATTAGAAGTACAAATGCTGGATATCATTTCATTAGCTTCTCATGTCTCTCTTTCTTACCGTTTTTGTTTCATGGAGTGCCATCTCCAACATTTCAATTCTCTGCAGGAAGAACAAACCACCCAAAATCAGACAAAATATTCATAATTTATTCTCCTGAAATATGTATAAATGCGAGTACTTTCACCTTCTGTATTTCTTTAACAGCAGATTTCAGGGCAGCATAATTCTGCAGTGTAATCATGTTCTTGCCTGAATCACCCTGCATTCCATTTATATCTTAATCAGCTTCAATATTGGATTCAATAATTCAAATTTTCATTTACACTACTATCCTTTATACTTTTTGATTGGCTATAGAATCTTGTGAGACTTGATCCTTAGTTTTCCCCTCAGAATTAGCATCTTCCAATGTGGAAGTCTCCTATAAATACCGAACAAATAACCCAATTTGATTGGAATTAACCGTGTACGTATGTATACATGATTGAAATTCAATGATTTGTGGCGTAAACCTGGATCTTTTCCTTGATGTTTGGATCATTCCAGGGTCCTTCATCGCTGAAAAGACATCCCCCATGATCTGAACAGGTGCAGTTTCCTCCGAGAAATGTTGGTAAGTTGCTGTTTTATGATATGAAACACAATGAGGAGATTCTAACGCAATTTTTATATACGTAACAACAATTCAGAAAAGGTTTGGACCTTGGATCTATTGCTTCAAGCAGCTCTCCAATGTAGTTGGGTCCTAGCACCTGAGACAAACATAATTCTGGTAGACAACTTTGTAACTAAACCAAGATTAAGCATCAAGTGGCATATGCTTACTTGAACTTTTGCCAATGTCCGAGCATCGAGAAAGGCCTTGAGCGCAACCCACAACATCCGGAATCCAGAACTAGCATTGACAACGAAGAGGCGATGCAAAGTCTAGGGCCAAAACCGATAAAAAAAATTACATCCATGAAGTTATTAATGGAAACCCCCAAAACCCACCTACCTCAGGGTAGTAGTTGCTGTCTATCTTCTGAATTTCCATGAAGAGTGATCTCGCAGGTTTCGAGAAGTTTGACATTCCCTTTTCAAGCACAATCGATTAGCCACAACAATATACAACATTTTGCTCACAAGGCGGAAAATATCAAACGCTTACTATTCCAGAGACATCTAAAATCGTTGTGGTAGACGAAACATGCTTCCCCGAAGCAATTGAGCACGCCGGATATCTCAAGCTTAGCGTTTTCTCCTGTTCCTTAATATGATAGTTAACGTATCTCTCGACAGTGGTTACTTTCATAAACGCGTTCAAGTCAACTATCCCGAGTCTCTCAATGTATATTGGCCTACCATTTCTATCTACCTTATGAAACCCATGAGGGTAATATTTCTTAACTTCACCATATTCCTCAAACTTAAAGCTCTGTCAGACATTTCATCGAACACGTTGTGAGCGAGATGTTCTAATTAACGAAAATTCAACCAAAAGTACTCTCATTGTTTTTTTTACCTTAGAGATCATATCTACTTTAGAATCTACGCGCCACTTCATATATATCAAAAACGCATCTTTGGATTTCTCAAGATCAAAATCCTTCATTTTCAAAAACCTGATATCAGATTGAAAAAACTCGGGTCTGATGCAGTAAGATAGATGATAAGCTCTAATCTAGAAATCCTCTTTGGATTCGAAGACTAGATGATCCAAAACCCAGAAGATGATAGAAAGATAGAAGAATCACCTTAGAGGAAGAGGAACGTTAGGATACGACAAAGATAGCTCAGAGTAAAAGGAGAAAAGGATTTTAGCAAATATCTTGATTGATAGAAAGAGAGATTGAGAGATAATTATTTAGGTTTTTGATTAAGTTCTAGAAAGAGGCTAAAGCCTTACATATAAGGTGATAAGAAATCTAAACCATGTAACTGAACTAAACCAATTACTAATTCTAACCAAGGAGATTAATCCGGTTTAGTGATATTCCTGTAACAGGGTCGAAACAATTTCATCGTAAAAATTCAACCACAGGATAAATTGTTGGAATTACCTGAGAAGAGTATTATGATCTCCGTGCTTTGCAGGTAAGTGGCCATGGAGGAGAAGCAAGTTACGAAACGCTTCAACCATTTGTTCATGATTTGGGTTGCGTTCTTCGTTCAATGATGCAAAATGCATAGAGACTTCTTCAGAAGAACCAAAGATGGGTATGTATCTGTCACCAACCTCTGTTTCTTGCATCTGTAATGATCATGTGCTCTGTTTTTCTGTTTTTCAAAATTCGAAATTTATAAAGAAGTAGAATTTATCAAATAGCTTTGCATTGAATGAAGTAAAGAGGAAAGAAAGAAAAATACCAGAGAATCGAATCTCATAATTGTAAGGAAAACAATAGAAAAACAAAGAATCAAACGTGTGTTGAAAATGGAGAAAGAACAATGGAATAATTGATTTCTTTCTGCGCGGGAAAAGTTCGGAGAGGGAATAACGGTCTTTTTACCTGTCTTTGCTTGGGTCCACTCGTTACGGCGTCGTTTCGGGGGAAAATGAAGGCCCACTAAAGATTTGTTTAAGATAAAATTGGGCCTACTATAATGACTTTATGATGAGCTGAGCATCTCTGAAGAATTACAGGTTCATTAACATTTTTCAATGCACAAGAAAATATCAAAGGAAATTTTAAAGTAATCATTTTATTTTAGAGTGTAATGTGAAACTAAGCTTGGGTCCTACAAGCCACCATGAAAGATTCCGAAATAGTAATTTCGCCGGAAAAAGAAATTGTGGTGACAGAAATCCGTGATACGTTTTGTTTTTGTCTGGAATAGTATGTTTTTATTTTACTTTTATCCATTATAAACTAATTGGATATATAGTGTCTGAAACTCCAAATATCCATTAAAATTTATACATTCTACTGTATGTATTATCTTGCACGTAAAAAATTATATTTAAAAATCATAATTTTTACAAATATCAGTATAGAATACTAGAATAGTATTGTATTGATTCTCATTAGAATGAAAACATGATCGATACACTTAAATGAATGAATTAACCTAATTATCTTATTAGTAGAATGATATAAGTATATGTATACAAATCTCTATTATATTTAAAATATATTCTTTTAATTTTCTGGATCCTTTTATGCTGATTTGGTTCAATTTAATGGGTCTCAAACTAAACATATTACGAAATGGAGATTAAATGTCACTTATATAAGTTATAAACAATATCAACAAAGAATTCAATTAACTGAACGCCAAAAGGAAAATAGGGGAAGGCTCGTTACATTAAAAACTAAATTTCGAAAAAGAGTTATCCAAAATATGTAGATGGAAATCAAAGCAAAGAGTACTGTGGTCCTAATTTCAGAATAACCATGGAAGAGTCTATCCATGGTCCCCTTCGGATGTACACAGAAAGGTTTGGTTGGAACAATCTCCAACGTTTAAAAAACTATAGGTCGTGCATTGATGATGAGTGGTACTTTTCAAACAATGTAGGACCCAATTGGATTCACGTGACGCTATAGAAGCACTCTTGTGTGTCCGCACTATCAAAAATTTCTTTCCCTTTTTATATTTTCACCCATTCTTCTCCATACGACCGTTTTATTATTATCCAACATTAAACCCAATTTACTACAAAATTGTATGTTTATAAATATAACACACCACGAGGGAGATCGAAAGTGGGTTCCTCATGCTAGCTACATTGTGGTTAAGCCTGCTTCAAATAATATTATCATGATTATGGGCATCCCATTCCCTACATGTATATAGTTAAATAACAAATCATCGGCTCCTATTTATAATTAACCATAAAGGCATAAACTATGCTATTGGTTGATCGAATCTGAAATAAAGACAAACCCTAAACTTAAAACTTTAAATAATTCGCCAAACACCTAATTCCAAGTACACAAAAATAACAACCTAACACGATAATACATTGCAGACTTTTTTTAATGTAAAAACAAGGATTCAGTTTCTTGGTTTAAACAGTAGAAACTAACACACATATAAAGACAAAAACATATAAACTCTTGTGTGTTCTTTGCCTATATTGCTTCAGTACTTCACCACAAAAATATGACCGTTGAGAAACTCAAAAATACAAGGACCACCTAACTTTTATAATCAGTACATATATAAAAGCCATTCTCTATCGTTATTTACTAATTCTGACCATTTCGATTCTCTTCAGACTACTCCAATGGCGCAACAACTTAGATCTTTTACTAATTATTCCCTTAATTATTTATTCTTGTTAGTATTATTCTCCTGCTTATGTTGTTCTCGTTTTTCATTGGTTTCAGGTTGTTCCGACTCCAACACCACCGAGGATAAACACCGTGGCCACCGGAACTGGGTGGGTCCCGCAGGTCACAAAGTCATCACCGTCTCACTCTACGGCCACTCTCAGTTCCGCTCCGTCCAAGAGGCTGTTGATTCCATTCCTAAGAACAATAACATGAGTATCGTTATCAAGATTGGCCACGGAATTTACCGGTATATTATAATCCCTATACTTAATCAATCTTCCTTTTCTTCTAGTTCCATGCACACATGCAAGCTTAACGACGGTTAAAATATAACTTTTGCATATATGTTCTCAAACAAAATCTAACTTTGCAATGACACAATCTTCCAAATGTGTGCAGAGAGAAAGTGGTGGTTCCAGCTACAAAACCGTACATAACGTTTAAAGGAGCCGGTCGGGACGTGACGTCTATAGAATGGCACGACCGTGCGTCTGACCGTGGTCCTGACGGTCAACAATTACGCACTTATCAAACCGCTTCCGTCACCGTCTACGCTAATTATTTCTCCGCTACAAACATTAGCTTCATCGTACGTACTAATTCTAATGCAAACAAAAAAAAAACTTCAAGAAAAAAATATTGTGTCCTAATTTTACTTATATTTATTTTGAAAATGTGAAGAATACTGCACCGGCTCCGTTGCCGGGTATGCAAGGGTGGCAAGCGGTGGCGTTTAGGATCTCCGGCGACAAAGCTTATTTTTCCGGCTGCGGATTCTACGGTGCACAAGACACTTTATGTGACGACGCCGGCCGTCATTACTTCAAGGAGTGTTACATCGAAGGCTCTATCGACTTTATCTTCGGTAACGGTCGGTCCATGTATAAAGTAAGTAATAACACAAGAATTGAAATACTAAAGCATTAATGAATATATATGTTAATTTGTTATAAATCGGTTTGATTAGAAATGGAGATAAATATATAATTACAAAATCACATTCACCAATCATTTCGCTATCAATAAGTTTTGAGTTCGAAGTTCAAAATAAACTAAAACTAATTATGCGGATGTTGTTGGTGAAGGATTGTGAGTTGCATTCGATAGCGTCGAGGTTCGGGTCCATAGCAGCGCACGGGAGGACATGCCCCAAGGAGAAAACGGGTTTTGCGTTTGTGGGTTGTCGGGTAACGGGTACGGGTCCTTTATACGTAGGCCGGGCCATGGGCCAATACTCACGCATCGTCTACGCGTATACTTACTTCGATGCTCTCGTTGCTCACGGTGGCTGGGACGATTGGGACCACAAATCCAATAAAAGCAAGTACGTACCATTTGATTACACTCGTACACATTTAATAAGATTTTGAGTTGATCCAGTGAAATGAAAATGACTTGTGAAATGTGGAAAATTAGGACGGCGTTTTTCGGAGTGTATAATTGTTATGGGCCAGGAGCAGCAGCGACGAGAGGAGTGTCATGGGCTAGAGCATTGGACTATGACTCTGCCCATCGTTTTATAGCTAAGAGCTTCGTCAATGGGAGACATTGGATCGCTCCTAAAGATGCTTAACCAACTTCAAGATTTCTGTTTAGATTATCACTTATCATTCGTTTATTATTTTATTTGTTTTATTCCGATTCATTTATACCACCACAATGTGACACAAATTGTTGCATGTTCTTCGTTTGTGTCCATTTCAGTTGATGTTTTGAGCTTATTTTCCACATGAGATGATTTATACATGTCCTAGATTCTTGTCATAAAATTTGTAAACAAATATAAGGTTGGATGTATTTTGTTTCGAGTTGTGTTCTTTCTTTGCAACCTGATAATTTTTCTTCTCGCGATTTAACAATATATATGTTGGGGAAAAGAAATGCAAAAGATATATATTTTGAACTGGTCCGACTAAGAAACACTGACTAATACAAGATGTGTAGCACTGTGGTAATCGAAAAATTAATGAATAACAAAGGAAAAAACAATACATGAAAATTTGGTCATGAGGTTTGACCTTATGCTATATTTAACGAAAAAGGTGTAGTTTTGGCAAATTCTCATGAGGACAAGCTTTGGTTCCATGCTAAAAACCCAAACGAACCAATCAATGATCTATACAAAGTTCAATTATATTACCTGCCTCTATCATTGAAGAAGAAGACGAAGGAGGCTCCCTAAGCTCCATGTTTCCCTCGTGGAATTGGTTTACGTGTCAGAGAGCTTTCCTACGAGTGACACTAACCAAAACTTCGTGAAGTTTCAGTTTCCGGCTGAATTACAGTTCCACTTCCTGAAGCTCCTCTCCTAAGCTACTGTTGAGTAGGACTGGTTTGAAAGTTGAAGGACTAGTAGGAGGCGTAAACGAGGTGTTGAAGTTTCCGCTCCACGAAGCTGTTCTTCTGGAAGCAGGAGGAGGATGATCCCCGTTGACGCTTATTCCCAATCCATTTCTTTTGATGTTATCCATACTTGGATGTCTCTGCATCGTCGCTGGCGGTGGAGCCCCATAAGAAGAGGCTACTACTTGGTCTGCCGAGTTCTCCTCCTGTCCGGTTTCCGCAGAAGCCGGTTCAATTACCTGGTCGTTTGAAGACGCAGATGCAGGTGTTGCTGGAATGAAGAATTTTGCTTTTGCAGGGATTGGTGGTTTAGGAGATTGTAGGGAAGGTGACTGAAACATGGTCTGAGCGTTTCCCCGGCCTTGATTGAAGGTGTCAACGTATCTGCCCCGAAAGAGAGTAAATGATTAACTCTAAGCATGCACATTATTATCTACAGTGACAAATTATATAACTAAACCAGCAACTACAACTAAGAACATTATGCCTATCTCACACTAAACTCAAATGTGGCCTTGTAATTCAACAGTGCATCAAGCTATTTGTTTACCTTGCACGCACACCCATACGTCCACGAGCTGAGAATTGGTTTGAGCCCTGTGAGACTGGTGGGAGTCCTGCAGAATCTGACGGAGATGGGCCGCCAGAATTCCAGCTACCATTTGATGGGTTCATGTCAGATTTGTTTTCATAGCCCAACGAGTTATTTTGGAATGTGCCTATTGTTGGAGGAGGAGCCAGTGCAGGTTCCTCAGCTGGGGGTTCTACACCTTTCTCTACCCATCTCTTTAGTTTATCGTCATAGTAGAATTGATTTTCTGCGCCCAATTTTGCCTGAACCCAAAGCATGAACCAAAACAATTAGAATAAGTTTGAGAAGAATTCAACAAGACGAAAGCATTTAGTAGTGTACCTCTTTGGATGACCGAACTTGTAAGACCCTTCCAACGGTGTCTTTCAGCATGCCAAAACCAAAGCGACTAAACCGTGAACCTGTCACAGTCCCAGATGATTTCAACCCGTTAACAGCCTTTTCTTTCGAGGAGTCAGCCAGATCCTAGAACAAAAGGCAAACCTTTCATAAATTTCCATATTTCAAAATATTGTCGGCGGTGATAATGGTTTTCGGTATAGAGCTACCTGTATTGGTGTTCTACCGAAATTTGGCTCTGATACACTTCTAGTGTGTACTGCCATCCTCCTCCCATTCCCAGCTGACTCATGTACGGGTTCCATTGAAGCAGGTGGCATCAATGATGACATTGTATTAACCGACTGACTATATGGTAACTTAGTGGCTTCTTGCTGTTGATGCTGATACTCATTTGCCTGTCGGTTTCCTGCCGTTGAAAGTGGTGCAGGTGGGGGCGTGCCTCCAACAACACGATGTGCCGTACTATCAAAAAAGTTTAGCAGTTTTCCTACAAGTTTTGCTGGGGCCAAATTCGCAGTATACCCACCCTGAAATAGGAATGTCCAGTTAAGTTGGATCCTTAAAGGAAAGAACAAGCTTTATACTCTTCCCAGTTTTACGGATGTCCATAAGACTTGGATTTCCTTTTTTTTTGGTCACATTTTCAATCAAAAGGAAAGGAAAACTCACAGATGTAAACCTTATTTTACATTTCCTTTTAAAGGAGTAGACAGTTCTATGTAAATTCTATTGGAACCATAAGTTGTGTAGACTCTACCTGTTGGTGGATACGGATTCTCTCTTCAAGAGATGAAACGAACTGTTTCCATGTTTCCACTTCAGGTGATCGGCCAGTCTTGAGGCATTTTAATACTGCTTGACAGTACCTGATTCAGCAAAAGTACAAACGAAACCATTAAACCATATTCAGTCTACGCTAGGAATAGATGATGGAAAGTGAATGTTCTTACTTCTGTGCAGACGAAAGTTTGCCAACTTCAGCCAGCATATGGGCATAAATGACTTTATATGGTTGAAACGGTAATAAGATATACTGAGAGTTTCCCAGCGTCTTAGAGTATTCATATATTTCTGTTCTCTGCACATGCAAAGATCAACAAAGAAATCAAAAAAATATCAAACAAGTAACAAAAGGAATGGTGTCCTCCATTAATTTTGTTGGATTATCAATGCAACACATATTTGAGAAACATGATATGCTCAAAATAGAATCTTCCGGGTAGTATGTTGATAACTAAAGCCACAGTGAGAAAAATCACCTGTATTGCCTCTGGACTTGCGTAAGTTCGAGGATATTTCCAGTGATCCGATCCAACAAGGCAGAGTCTGGCACTATCTGAGTATGGATCAAAGTTCTTATCCGCAATTAAATAGCAAATATGCGCTGCAATTATCTGATTCATAAGAGTAGTTCAAATGTCATGATAAATGATAAATAAAGTTATCCAAGAAGTAAAGTATTACAACAAGGCAAGGAACCACCTCGCCCCTTTCTTTCCACATGCAATCTCCAAGATGTGTAATCACAAGCTCATCATCTGCGGTTCTGTTAGCAGTTATTATACCCAAATTCTCTTCCCAATTTTCAAGCATGCTACTACCTCCAAACTGCAAGTCAAGGAAACAAATAGACCCTATTAGCAAACACACCGCCGTGGTAGAGAAAATATCTGGTCTTGCAGTGTCTTCCCAAAATTTTTTGGGTTTTATCGGATTCTTTGGATAAACAAGACGGAATTTAATAAGAATTTGTTTCCTCTTAAATCTATCGAATTGTCTGACTGCAAAGAAATAGATGGTTTCTGCCTTACCTGGGTTTGCTGTTGAGGCACATTCATGGAACCAGGAAAAGAGATATCATTTGTACTTCCAGTGGAGAATACTTCAGCTGGTTGCCCTGCAACCAGTAGGCACAATGTTCGTAAAGGTGATCCAGGTACCAGCTGGCGAAGGGCCATTTGTTTAACAGTGTCAACATAGAACTGCATCAATTTAAAGCATCGACCATGTCAGTCAAACAACCACAAGAGTTAAATGTTAGATCTATAGCAATCAAGGAAAAGGACCTGTTGCCCAAGTTGTGCTGCAATAACAAGCGCCGGTCCCCATAAATGACCTTCCTGTGCACATTGGAGAGCCTCCATTTTACTACCCGAAGCCAGAAGATTCTGCACCTCTGAAGCAGTTACCTGGACAGTTCTTCCAAATGAGTTAAAAGGCAAAAACAAACCCCTCATTATTATTAAGACCTTCTTCCTCGAAAGAGAAATATCAGATATGATGTTCAACACTCACTTGCAATTGTGATTCAGGTGGTAACTGCTGTATGCATTGGCTAAAAGGAGCATAACAACCATTTTGTATGGCATCTTTCTTGGCAAACGCAAAAAGTTTAGCTGCTGCTGCTTCGGCAGAATCTGTTTCCTGTTTGCAGTGTGTATACAAGGTTGAGAAAATTGTAATACATATCAATGTTTCCTTATGAAGAAAAATGACAAGAGACATCCAGAATTGCTTTCACCTTTTGCGCTGCATCAGTGCCAAAAGGCGACCGGAGTTTCCCATAATACTGACAAGATATTCTGAGCAAAGAAAGAAGCATCTTTACAAGTTTCCCTCTTGAAAAGTCCATATTGGAAGATTCACAATTCGAAATTCTCTCATCAAGCCACTTATGTAAGTCTTTACTTCCAACATTTCCTCCAACCAAGGGACCTGGAAGAGATTGTTGATCCAGACAACTGAAGTAACTCAAAGAGTTTTCCCCCAGACTTGAATAAGAGGCACTTCTAGAAATAACTTCTGCCAAGTTTAAGACGGAGATACAGCTTCCCCCACTTCCGTTCTGAGCCAGATAGACAAAGGAGGAGTGAAACAGATTAATAATTGGAAAATCTGTTCTGTGATAAGATAATGACTTTTTAAAAGGAATAGTTTTCATAAACTTCCCAAAGTGTAAAATAAACTAATGGAAAATACCAGTTCGGGTCTAACCTGACTCCCAAATGATGAATTCTGGAGAGAACCATTATTATCCTTCATAACAATGAGCTTTCCACCAAATCCAAAATTGATAAGTGCATATGGCGGACGCCCATCAGATGATCTGCCTGAACTTGGGGAGAAAAGCTGATTGCTCTGAAATGACTGTGGAGCATCATCTAAAGATTTCTGTCTACTATAGAAATCGTTCGAGAAACTTGAAGGTCCATTCTGCATGACACTAGCCCCATTCATATGCTGAGGTATGAAACTCTGAACTCCGATCTCATTTGGCTTAAACTGTTCAGCAACAGGTCCTGTACTATACAAACTATTTACTTGCTGGTTTCCTCCAAAGTTTGATAATGAGGCAGAAGTTACAGCTGCCTCAGCATTACCTGCATTTTCTGATTGCCACATGTTTGTAGCCTGCTGCTGATTGTTGGCATAGTAAGATTGATCCCAACTTCCTTGTTGGCTCGGGATACCAAATTCTTGCGCCTTGTATGTCTGTTGTTTATTGTGAACATCATACATGCTACTCTCGCTATTATTGTTATAAATAGCTGTGTGAGCATCACCATTCTGAACTTGCTGATTATTAGCTTGACCAGTTGTTTGAGAAGCCTGGTTGTAGCTTTCCAGGGAGCGCCATTCTTGAGCAATCGTGTCATAGTACCATCCTGGATACTGCGCGTCAAAGACCATGTGTTCTGGATATCCATTGCTCACTTGTGAAACCTGGTTCCAAGTAGACACACTCTCAGCTGTACCAGCCACTGCAGTTGTTGTATTCTGTCTCAGATAAGCAGCATTTGAGTTCTCAGTAGAAGCAACGCTATCCCAGTTACTCGTTGAGTTTGCATGGTTACTCGTCGAGTTTGCGTAGTTACTCGTTGAGTTTGCATAGCTTTCCTGTGAATTCATGCTTCCATCATGACCATCAACTTGATACCATTGGCCAGTACTTGCATCATATTTCCATCCAGGATAGAGATTTTCCCAAGATTGGCTATTATCCACGTATTGTCCATTTGCAGAATCCTGATGCACTTCACCTTGATGTTGCTGGAAACCTACCGAATTATCTAAACCAACACTCATATTCTTTGTATCATCGGATGCTAAATTTCCTCCATTGGCCACATTAACCTCCGGCTTTTCCTGTAAATGTCCTGCAGTTCCCTCCAACTCCGTGAAGAAATCAGAGTATGAACCAAACCCACGACCCTCATTTACGGACGAATCCGCATCAAAAGAGCCCCAATCAACCTCCTTAACCCCACGAATCCCGGGTTCATTAACTATCTTGCTCTCCCTTGCTGTCTCAGATAATGGCATATCACCCACCTCCGATCTTAGCTCATCATTCTTTGCATCACTGTGGACAAATTGTACAGCTTCTAGAGCAACAGACGAAGGCTCGTCTTTTCCCATCGAACTACTTGCATCCTCGCTTGCAACATTGTTCCCGAATTCAGCTTCATTTGATCCCCCATCTTCATCAGCCACGGTATTGGAAAGATTCGAAAAAGCTCGGACGTCATCGGAGTCACTTCCGTAGTCGAATTTCAGCTGATGAGCAGATGATGAAGCCTGAGCTTCGGTTGGAGAGAAGGAATCATCAACAAGTTTATCGAAGAAATCCTCGTCCGTTTGATCCTCAAGCAGAAATTGAGAAGCCGAAGCCATCAATCAAATCAACCCTAACCTAAACCCAACAAAATCGATTCACGACGCGAATCTATAGAACGCAACGATCAAGTGAAGAGCCATAGACTCCGATCCAAAAACCTACAAAAGGATTCGTCGGTGAATTCTACGATCCAATCTCCGATCCAATAATGTGTAGGTCTAATTCAAGCCATTTTCTATCTCAACCTTGAAAAATCATTCTCACCAAAACAAATATCCGAGATTATTAAAATTATGTCATCCTATTGACATTCATTTATGCAATCGATCTGGGTGCTAAGAAACTTACAGATTTTCCGATATCTCGTACACACTCAGTGACGGGGACGAACCAGGGTTATTTCCGGAAACAATGGCTACGTTTCTTTATTCCGACAGCTTCGTGACAACGAGATAAAACAATTGGGTGTTGTCTCAGATACGCATTGATTCCAATTCCATGCTGAGATTCTACAAAAAGAAGATGCTCACAACGTGTTTGACGAAATTCGTGATCCAGATGTCATCGTTCATTGATTTCTGGTTTTTACGTTCAAGGAGGAACAAGGGAGTGACTCTGTTCGTTGTTCCGCTTCTCACAGATCTGATGAATCCAACGGTAGGCATTGGATCGCTGCTTAACCAACCGGTTTATCCGTTAATTAATTATAGTAAGATCGGACAAACTGAGATAATTAAATAATATTCATGATTATCGGCCCAATTATTAATGGCCAGCCCATATAAAACAAAATTCCTTGTGAATAGGCACGTGCGTGTCGGAGAACCAGCGTTTCTCTTTCTGTATAAGTCCGCATTTCCGGTCCAAAGCGCGCGTCGAACAACAATTTCGGACGGGGTTTTTTTTTTTTTTTAAAGAAATAACAAAAGTACAAAACTGCAGAAAGATGATTCGATTTTGGTACGGTGATATTCAAACAAGGGATTAATGGAAAGGCCAGATAGTTTTAGACTGGGATATAAACAAACCAATACATGAAGAAATACTTGATTATTAGCCCCTACTTATTGAGTCATGAACAAAATATTAGTGTGTATTATTGTGTAACTCTTCAAGTCTGTTAACAAAGAAAAAATAATGAATTTATCATATATTAAAGAAATAAAAAGAAACAACAATACAAACTGCATACATATTTGCCCCTATCATTGAGAGAAGCAAAGAAATTCTTCTTTTTTCTTTTAATGTATTTTGGGTAACTCATGGATTAACATGTGATTGATCTAGCTGTGACTGACAGTGAGCAAAACTTTTTTTGTGATATTACAGAATTTAACTTACAGTTCCACTTCTTGTAGCTCCTCTCCTAAGCTGCTGCTGCTACTGTTGAGTGGGCTTGGTTTGAATGTTGATGAACCTGTTGGAGACGTATACGTGCTGTTAAAGCTTCCGCTCCATGAAGCTGTTCTTCTGGAACCTGCAGGAGGAAGATCACCATTCAGGCTTATCCCTGATCCGCTTCTTTTGATGTTGTCTAGACTTGGGTATCTCTGCATTGTCACCGGAGATGGTGTCGGGGACTGGAATGAATACTGGCTTGATGGTGGTGTAGCACCTGCAGAGGCTTCATCTGCTGAGTTCTCCTCCTGTCTGATTTCACCAGCAACCGATTCCATTACCTGGTCATTTGCGGACGATGCAGGAGCTGCTGGGATGAAGAATTTCGCTTTTGCAGGGATTGGAGGTTTAGCGGATTGCACAGGAGGTGACTGGAACATGCTCGCGGAGTTTCCACGGCCTTGATTAAAGGTGTCAACGTATCTGCCCCAAAAGCAAGTAAATGATTAACTCTAAGCATGTACATTATCTACAGTGACACATTATATAAGAGTTGGCCAAACGGCAACTACAATCAAGAAAATAATACCTTTCCTAGACTGAAAGCTCTATTGTAGTATTAAATCAAATGCGGTATCTATTCCTCCTAAATGCCATTTTTAATGAGACACTACCTCGTGATTTATGATTCACAATAGTCTACAAAGATTGCAATTCTAAAGTGCCTTAAAAGGTGTATTTACCTTGCACGCACACCCATACGTCCACGGGATGAGAACTGGTTTGAGCCCTGTGAGACTGGTGGGATTCCTGAAGAACTCTCTGACGGAGTTGGGCTCCCACTACTCCAGCTTCCACTAGAAGGAGACATCTCGTTCTTCATGTCAGATTTGTTTTCATAACCTGATGAGTTGTTTTGAAACGCGCCTAATGTTGGGGGAGGAGCCAGTGCAGCTTCCTCAGCTGGGGGTGGGGCACCTTTCTCCACCCATCTCTTTAGGTTATCATCATAATAGAATTGATTCGCCTCACCCAGTTTTGCCTTCACCCAAAGCATGACCCAAAACAATTAGAAGAAGTTCAAGAAGAGTCATCACGACATAAACATTTAGTGAGGTGCACCTCTTTAGATGAGCGTTGTAAGACCCTCCCTACAGTGTTCTTCAGTATGCCAAAACCAAGGCGGCTAAACCGCGAGCTCCCTACACTACCATTTGCTGTCACTTTTGTCACCCCATCAGCAGCTTTGTCTTTTGAAGAGTCAGGCTGATCCTACCAGAAAAAGGAAAACCTTTAAGCATTAAGCAATGGTTTTCTAAACCCGTATGGTGAGCTTGCGGGAAATTGTATGCTGGGGTACCAACTTACCCGCAGGATTCATCGACCACTATGGATAACTACACATCTGGTTCTAATAAAGAATATTAAAAAAGAAATGGTTTTCTTGTGATATATACCTGTATTGGCGTCCTTCCGAAATCTGGCTCTGATACACTTCTAGAATGTACTGCCATTGTCCCCCCATTCCCACCCCACTCATGTTTAGGTTCGACTGAAGCAGGTTGCATCAATGATGACATTGTATTCGCCGACTGGCTATATGGTAACTTAGTGGCTTCCTGCTGTTGATGATGATACTCATTTGCCTGTAGGTTTCCAGTTGTTGTTTGAGGTGCGGGTGGTGGCATGCCCCCAACAACACGATGTGCTGTACTATCAATAAAGTTCAGAAAATTTCCCAAAAGTTTTGCTGGGGCCAAATTCACAGTAAACCCGCCCTGAAATAGAAATGTCCGGTTAAGTTGGATCATTAGGTAAATGACAAGCTTTAGTTTTTTCCCAGCTTTACTGATGTCCTAAGACTTGAGTTTCTTTTTTCACAATTTCAATCAAAGAAAAAGACAACTCACAGATGTGAAATAATCTTTTACATTTCCATTTTAAAGGAATAGACAGCCACAGATGTAAACCCACCGGAAAAATAAAAGTTCCATGTGTTTCAATTGGAACCAGAGTTTTGTGGGCTGTACCTGTTGGTGGACACGGATTCTCTCTTCAAGAGATACAACAAGCTGTTTCCACATTTCCACTTCAGGTGATCGGCCAGTCTTGAGGCATTTTGATACTGCGTGACAGTACCTGATTGAGCAACAGCAGAAATGACATCATTAAACCATTTACAGTCTAACCTAGAAATAGATAATGGAAAGTGAATCGGATGTATCCTTACTTCTGTGCAGTTGAAAGTTTACCAACTTCAGCTAGCATATGGGCATAAATGACTTTATATGGTTGAAACGGTAGCAGGATATACTGAGAGTTTCCCAGCGTCTTAGAGTATTCGTATAACTCTGTTCTCTGCAGATTATAAAAATCAACAAACAAATAAGGAATATATCAAACAAGATATAAAAAATTCTAGGACATGGAAGGGTTTATATGATCTGTTCAAAATAGAATCTCCAGTGACCAAAACTCACCTGTATAGCCTCTGGACTTGCGTAAGTTCGAGGATGTTTCCAATGATCCGCTCCGACAAGGCAGAGTCTGGCGCTATCTGAGTATGGATCAAAGTTCTTATCCGCGATTAAATAGCAAATATGCGCCGCAATTATCTGATTCATAAGAGTAGTTCAAATGTCATGATAAATGATAAATAAAGTTATCCAAGAAGTAAAGTATTACAACAAGGCAAGGAACCACCTCGCCCCTTTCTTTCCACATGCAATCTCCAAGGTGAGTAATCACAAGCTCATCATCTGCGGTTCTGTTAGCAGTTATTATACCCAAATTCTCTTCCCAATTGTCAAGCATGCTACTACTTTTAAACTGCAATACAAGGAAGCAAAAAGACATTATTACTCCCTGTGGCAAAGCTGCAAAAGAAACCATGTCCTTTGAAATGGAGGAGTGAACTAGTTCCCTGTGGTATAGAAACTATCTCTTATTGTGCAGTGTCTTCCCACCGTCTACGCAGTTTCCTACTTTAATCATGGTGCTTGATAGAGAGCGGCTGATTTAGCATCTTAATCATGAGAGAACTAAGGGCTAATGATTGTATTTTACCTATTTCATATTTAATAAGCTCTCAAAGAGTTTATCGGATACTCCGGATGGGGGGAACCACATTAAGGAGGTTTCATTTCCTTGTGACAGTTTAGCATTGTAATTTCTTTCTCTACATTTTCTGTCAACGCGTTTTCATATTCTTTTGTACTCTTTAATCTATCAAATTGTCCGACTGAGGAAAAATAGATGGTTTATGCGTTACCTGCGTTTGCTGTTGAGGCACATTCATGGAACCAGGAAAACTGATATCGCTTGTACTTCCAGTGGAGAACACTTCAGCTGGTTGCCCTGCAACCAGCAGGCACAATGTCCGTAAAGGTGATCCGGGTACCAGCTGCCGAAGAGCCATTTGTTTCACAGTGTCAACATAGAACTGCATCATTTCAAGACATCAGCCAAGTCAGTCTAACAACCACGAGAGTGAAATGTCTAGATCTATAGAAATCAAGGGAAAGTAACCTGATCCCCAAGTTGTGCCGCAATAACAAGCGCCGGTCCCCATAAACAACCTTCTTGGGCACATTGGAGTGCCTCCATTTTCCTACCAGAAGCCAGAAGATTTTGCACCTCTGAAGCAGTTACCTGGGAATTTTTCCACATGAGTTAATAAGCAAAAACAAAACCATTGACTGGTTTAGAACCTTTTGCCACGAAAGAGAAATATAGGATACGGTCAAATACTCACTTGCATTTGTGATTCAGGTGGTAATTGTTGCAAGCATTGGCTAAAAGGAGCATAGCTACCATTTTGGATGCCATCTTTCTTGGCATATGCAAAAAGTTTAGCGACTGCTGCTTCTGCCGAATCTGTTTCCTGTTTGCAGTGTAAAATTAAACATATGCCACTCCATAAACAGAGGAGATAAATAGTTTTCTAGGATGTTTGAAAGTGCGTAGCGGATAAAATTGTATCTTATATAAAAAAATTTCCTTAAGAAAAGAACTCGTAAGACATCTCAAGACTCAGCTAACCTTTTGTGATGCATCAGTGCCAAAAGGAGATCGGAGTTTCCCATAATATTGACAAGAAATTCTGAGCAAAGAAAGAAGCATCTTTAAAAGTTTCCCTCTTGAAAATTCCATGTTGGAAGATTCACAATCCAAAAGTCTCTCATCAATCCACTTTTGCAAGTCTTTATTTCCAACATTTCCCCCAACCAAGGGACCTGGAAGAGATTGTTGATGCAGACAACGAAAGTAGCTCAAAGAGTCTTCCCCGAGACTTGAATAAGAGGTACTCCCAGAAATAACTTCTGACAAGTTTAAGACAGATATGGAGCTTCCCCGAGTTCCCTTTTAATCAGATAGAAGAAAGATCAGCAATTAAACCAGAATTAAAAATTACTTTTTGAGGTTATCATCGGAATATATATTTTATACATATCCAATGATAAGCATACAAATTTTCAGATTGCTCTACAATACTTTGCGTAAACTTCTCAGGGCGTAAAATAAATTAATAGAAAATCACACTTTGGGACTAACCTGACTCCCAAATGATGGATTCTGCAGAGAAGTACCATTGTCCTTCATAACAATGAGCTTCCCACCAAATCCAAAACTGACAAGTGCATGTGGTGGACGCCCATCAGGTGATCTTCCAGCACTTGAGGAGAAATGCTGATTGCTCTGGAATGACTGCTGAGTATCATCTACAGATTGCTGTCTATTATAGAAATCGTTTGAGAAACTCAATGGTCCATTCTGTGTAACACTAGCCACATTCATATGCTGGGGGATGAAGCTTTGAGTTCCAATAGCATTCTGCTTAAACTGTTCAACCACAGGTTCTGTACTGTACAAATTACTTACTGGCAGGTTTCCTCCAAAGTTTGATAATGAAGCAGCAGTTACAGCCGCCTCGGCCATACCTGCCTTTTCTGATTGCCAAGTGTTCGTAGCCTGCTGATTATTCGCATAGTAAGATTGATCCCAACTTCCGTGTTGGCTTTGTATACCAAATTCTTGCGCCTTTAATGTCTGTTTTGTATCATGAACATCATACATGCTACTCTCGCTATTACTGTTATACATAGCTGTATGAGCATCACCATTCTGAACTTGCTGATTATTAGCTTGACCAGTTGTTTGAGAGGCCTGATTGTAGCTTTCCAGGGAGCGCCATTCTTGAGCAATTGTGTCATAGTACCATCCCAGATACTGCGTGTCAAAGACCATGTGTTCTGGATATCCATTGCTCACTTGTGAAACCTGGTTCCAAGTAGACACACTCTCAGCTGTACCAGCCACTGCAGATGTTGTGCTCTGTCTCAGATAAGTAACATCCGAGCTATCAGTAGAAGCAGCGCTATCCCAGTTACTCGCCGAGTTTGCGTAGTTACTCGTCGAGTTTGCATAGCTCTCCTGTGAATTCACGCTTGCATCATGACCATCAACTTGATACCATTGGCCAGTATTTGCATCATATTTCCATCCAGGATAAAGATTTTCCCAAGATTGACTGTTATCCACGAACTGCGCACTTGCAGAATCCTGGTGCACTTCACCCTGATGTTGCTGAGAACCTACCGAATTACCTAAACCAACACTCATGTTCTTTATATCATTTGATGCTAAGTTTCCTCCATTGGCCACATTTACCTCCACTTTTCCCTGCACATTTCCAGTAGTTCCGTCCAACTGACTGAAGAAATCAGAATATGAACCAAACCCACGACCGTCATTTACAGATGAATCCGCATAAAACGAGCCCCAATCAACCTCTTTAACCCCAGGACTCCCAGATCCATCTATTATATTGCTTTCTTCCACTGGAATATCATTCACCTCCGATCTCAGCACATCATCCCTTACCTTATTTGCATTACTATCGACCAATTGAACAGCTTCTAGAGCAATAGATAAAGGCTCGACTTTCTCCACCGAACTACTTGCACCCTCGTCTTTCCCCGGTGATGCTTCATTCAATTTTACATCTCCAACACCCACAGAATCGTCAACGACGGAGAGATTCGCAAAAGCTTTAGCGTCATCGGAATCACTTCCGTCATCGAAGTTCAGCTGTTTAGCAGAAGATGAAGCGTTAACTTCGCTGGGAGAATAGGAATCATCAACAAGTTTGTCGAAGAAATCCTCGTCCGTTTGATCATCCAGCAGGAAATCAGAAGTCGAAGCCATCAATCACAAGCGTTGTCGAAAAATCGGGATCAAAATTCAAAACCCTAAACCTAAACCCCCACACAAAACCACCGCGAGAGATCGACGGATCTGCAAGCTTCGCGAGAGGATCCAATTCCAAAAGAAGTGAACTTATAGAAGATCAGAGAAGAAATCAAATCAAACTGCCATATACTGATACAAAATCCACAAAGAATTCGTCGGTGAATTCTCGGATCCAAATCTCCGATCGAAACTCCGATTAGTCGGTGAAATCTTCGAGATCGAACGAGAGAGAAGAAACTCTTGATTTTTTTTTTTTTTTGATTTTTTTTTCGCATTCCCTTTTCCGAATTTACCCTTATATATCTGTATTGAATATGTTATGTATCAACAAGATTAATATGTGAGAGGAACAGATTATGAGCCCATAATTATACCATTTGGGTAACGTAATGACTATTGACCCCATCACTCGTATAAAATTATTTTCCTTGTTAATAAGGTTTTACCGAAAACACCAAAACCCAAATTAATCTTTTGTATTACCACCGAAATTAATTGGATTAGATGAAACAGCAGATCTTATTTATCTTATGTTCCATAAATGATGATATATTTAACTAGTATATCTTTAATAATATCTTTAATATTTTATATTTAAATTGATACTTACATTAACCTGTAATTTGGTACAATTATAAGTAATTGTTTATCCGATATGATCAGTGAAATCAACAATCATCTTCTATCAATGCACTGTGGGGAAAAACCATATTATATAATGGAAAAATATAGATTCCCATTTTCTCAGTTGAAAATTTTGACTAGAAAGAAAGACTATATAATTTGACAAGAAAACAAAAAACAAGTCAAGACAAAAGAGGTTTCTTAGAGTCAAACTCACACTCAAAACTCTCAATTTGTGAGAAAGTTTCTTTGCCTTTAGCCCATAACACCAGGTACAGTCCTATGAACATCAACGCCATTCCTCCAACACTGCATTTTTTATGTTAATCATTAATTAAACAAAAAATGTGGATATAACTCTATAGGTTTATCACTGATAAAAATGCTAAACATCACTACTTTTTATTCATACATTCCACTATTCCCTAATGATAAGATTGATAACAATTTTACCCAAAAAAAAGATTTATAACCAAATTTAGCAACTAATTTTATCATTGTATCATTTTTCAAATTCAATAGCGTTCGGCTTTCCAAACATAATAATAGACTCGAGTTCGGATTCGATAACACGAAAACAAGACTTGTCAACAATTTGATTTAACCGAATTTACCATTGTGATTTAAATGTTAATGACTTCGCTATATCGTTATATCGTTCTTATTTGTTTTTGCGGTTTTATTGTTGCTAAATCGAAAGTTGACAAAGACATTATTAATGTTATATAAAGAATAAAAACTAATCCACTTGTTGCCAATTGGTTTTGAATTTTGAAGCTAATAAAACTTAACATGTGATATCTTTTAAACTCGCATAACATATATGTTATTGAAATTTGTTTATAACCAAAGTTACCTTCCAAGGCTAATGGACTCTCCTAGTGTCAAAACGGAGAAAGCAACCGAAATAACGGTAGCGAAAGGACTAAACATTGAAACCATAACCGGTCCACGTTTCTTCATTGCCCATCCATTAAAGCTCACACATGCTCCACTCACTGTCCCTCCCTACCATTTCACAGAAACTATGCATCATAACCATAAACCAATTAATAACTATGCATCTTATGAACCTATATTTAAACTTACCAGAATTGAAAAACCAACAAGGTTACCAACACTAACGAATGATCTAGTCAGTACTCTTGCGTTTTGGTTTTGTAACAATTGCACCACTGTTGTTATGACAACTCCAATCAATGCCGTTATCGCGCTTAACGATATTGGTGCCGGAAACTCAGCCAACGTCGAAGCCTGAAATAACCGAAATTTTAGAAACTAAACCGAACCAAACCGATTACGACGAAATCGGTTTACTTTACCTGAAGAACTACGTTGGTTGATAAGACAAAGACAGCTCCAAGAAGGTACATACATCCCACGACTTTATCTCGATCAAACACGAACACAGAAGCATTTTCTTCTTCGTTGTGTTCGATCGAAGCACTATGCATTAAGCTCATTGTCAAAGCACCGAATACACATAACAATGTTCCTACGATTTTCAATCTGCTGTACACACATTTCATGTTCAACTTCTCTAACCTATCCATAACAAAGAGACAACACTGAATCTTGGAACACGAGAAATCGATGTTTTTGAAAAACGGGATTTAGATACTTCACCTAACGAGCCACGCGATGAAGAAAATGAGACCAGGAGCGAGATTAGGCATCGCTGTGGCCATTGCTGGTGATGTCAACCTGATTCCTTCAAGAAATAGAGACTGGAACAGAGTAACCCTGTTTTTCAAAAACACAATGCAAATTTCAACAAAAGTTTTATACTCTCTTAAACAATAAAGTTATGGAGAGAGTTACTTACCCTGCAAAGGAGATCAAAACTAGCTTACCAATAAGCTTCGAGCTAAACTCATTTGGCCATTGCTTCCTTAAGAACAACGAAAACATTTTAGTATCTGAAAATAAAAAAGAGTGTTTATGATTCTTTTGAGGATGTGAAAAAGTTATTAAACCTTTCGAAAAGAATGGCGAAAGGAGAAAGGATTACGAAAGTGGCGAACGTAGAGAAGATAATAATGGTGAAAGGGCCAAGACCAAGTGACATCAAATAACTCATGAGCAAAGAATTGCCTGCATATACAAATAGTACCATTACTAAACCTCCTACTATAATCATCTCTTCTATCATCTCTTTCGTCATCCTCTCCTCGAAGAGTTTGAACACCGATCGATAACAATCTACGGAAAAAAACTGCATCAAAGGAAACACATTAAATTTAGATTATATTGCAACAGATAAGATGGGAAGAAATGAATTATTACTCTCTCTCCTTTACCTTCATCCAGAAAATATCTCTGAAATCACCATTTTCTTCCTTCCTCTCTCTCTCTCTTTCCTTTACCCTCTCATTATATTGCTACTCTAAGAAAATAGATCCTCCATTGTTATTCCACCTATATTTGCTACTATTATGTCTATTTTAAGCCCTTTTTCACAACCTTAAATCTATCAAAAATCCGCAAAGCAATTTTTTAGGAAGATTTTTATGAAATATTTGGAATTTGATTATATATGATGCATTATGGGTCCATTTATGTAAAAGGGTCAAACCAAATGCTAAGAACTGTGTTGAATAATCTTACAGCTTTTCCAACATTTTGTATCCACTCAAGAAGGAGCTATGTTGGTTCCACTGTCTCTTCGAACTTATGGACCACCATTGTTCCTGCTCTGGCTCAGTCCGGTTCCATCGACGCATTACACGATGCGGTTGAGTTGCTTAATGACGGCTACAAAGTAGAGGCTTCTACGCTTGTTCACTTACTCCGCGTCTCCGGTAACCATGGCTACGTTTCTTTGTGCAGGCAGCTTCATGGTTACGTCTTGAAACATGGGTTTTTCTCAAGTACGCGACTTTCAAATTCGTTGATGAGGTTTTACAAGATAAGCGACTCGTTGGAAGATGCTCACAAAGTGTTTGATGAAATGCCTGAACCAGATGTTATCTCTTGGAACTCATTGGTTTCTGGTTATGTTCAATCGGGAAGGTTTCAGGAAGGACTCTGTTTATTTATAGACCTACACAGATCTCATCATGTCTTCCCTAACGAATTCTCTTTTACAGTTGCTTTAGCTGCTTGTGCACGACTTCGTATCTCGCGACTTGGAACTTGTATTCACTCAAAGATTGCGAAACTTGGCATAGAGAAAGGCAATGTCGTTGTTGGTAATTGTCTAATTGACATGTACGGGAAATGTGGTTCCATGGATGATGCAGTTTTGGTATTCCAACACATGGAAGAAAAAGACAGTTTCTTGGAATGCCATTGTTGCTTCCTGTTCAAGGAACGGTAATCTCGAGCTAGGGCTTTGGTTTTTCAACCAAATGCCGCATCAAGACACTGTAACATACAACGAGCTCATTGATGGTTTCGTCAAGTCAGGGGATTTCGATAGTGCCTTTCAGATTCTATCAAGTATGCCAAAGCCTAATTCATCTTCATGGAACACAATTTTGGCAGGCTATGTCAACAGTGATCAATCAGGAGAAGCTACTGATTTTTTCACTAAAATGCATTTGTCAGGCGTCAAATTCGACGAGTACAGCTTGTCAATAGTTCTTGCCGCCATTGCTGCTCTCGCTGTGGTTCCATGGGGAAGTCTCATCCATTCTTGTGCTCTCAAACTTGGCCTACACTCTCGAGTTGTTGTCGCGAGTGCTTTGGTAGACATGTATTCCAAATGTGGAATGTTGAAGCACGCTGAGCTGATGTTTTCGACGATGCCTAGAAAGAATCTGATAGCGTGGAACGCGATGATCTCTGGATATGCTCGTAATGGGGATTCAACCGAAGCGATCAAACTTTTTAACCAGTTGAAACAAGAAAGATTCTTGAAACCTGACCGGTTCACGTTCTTGAATCTTTTAGCTGTGTGTTCTTATTGTGAAGTTCCAATGGAGCTCACATTTGGCTACTTTGAGATGATGATCAACGAGTATAGGATCAAACCAAGCGTAGAGCATTGCTCTTCTCTTATTAGAGCCATGGCACAGAGAGGAGATGTTAGGCAGGCAATAAAGGTGATTCAAGAATTCGGTTTCGGATCCAATGGCGAGGCTTGGAGGGCATTGCTTGGTGCTTGTAGTGCTCGAAAGGATCTGAAAGCTGCAAAAGTCGTTGTTGCAAAGATGGTTGAATTAGGGGGAGCTGATGAAGATGAGTATGTATACATAGTGATGTCAAATCTCTATGCTTACCATGAGAGATGGAGAGAAGTTAGTCAAATTAGGAAAATAATGAAAGAGAAAGGAGTGAAGAAAGAAGTTGGGTCTAGCTGGATTCAAGAGCAAAATATGTCAATACAACTGTAGTTTCTTGCAAGTTTTGAGCTTTTGCTTATGGAATCAAACATGAGGCTGGAATCTGAGAGATGAATTGTGTAAAGAGGAGAAATTGTATTACATTTTTTTCTTCATAAATCAAAGAACATGAGTTTGGAGTCACAAACAAAAAATTAACTTCTTGTCTTTAAGTTTAAGAGAAGAAACATGCCTCCCTTGATAGTAATACTCTTCATGAATGTATCAGGTCACCTTGGGACTGAAAGGCCCAGCTCTAGAGATGTAAACAGAAAGAGAAACACCGATTAGGGAACGGAAAACTGATATTTTATAACGCAAAAAGAAATAAGGATGCTTTTGGCTTATTAGTTCTACAGTAAGAATGTTTCGACAATGTTTTGTGAATCAGATGAACAGAAAACTAGTCAAGCAATCTCATCTAAAATAGCTTCCTAATTCTAAATTATCACCAAAGCATTGTTGACAGAGCCCACCTTTAAAAACAAGTGCAAAAACTTCTCACGTGCCATCGACTCCATCTGGGACAAAGAGCACTTTTACAAATTACTACAGTAGTGTGGCCACTCTTATACACAGATCATGAACTAATTTTGCTAAACTGGCATTCATGTAAACAAGCAAGAAACACAATGACATTTGGTTTCCTACGTTTCTCCTTCAAATTCCATGTTTTTCAAAGTATTTTTCCTAAAATTTGTTTTCCAAGATTTCATTTGGATGACTAGAAATAAAAAAAGGTTCGTACTTGATAAAGATGCTAGGATCCCACATGGTAACGGTGAAATTATGTGCCTGCATGAAGCAAGTACTCATAATTAGACAGGCACAATGGCACTGAAGCTAAAAAAAACTCTTTCGCAACTCTAGAAACTGATTTACTCTCAGCCTATACAAGTTTTACTAGAGTGAGTCCTCCTACTTGTTAATAGTCAAACATTAGATCTATCAACACTACATACCGCAACTAGTTCGCCAAGCAAAAAAAAAAAAGTCATAAAGCCAAGAATTAATGTAAACAAGGAAGAAGCATAGGCATAAAGTAATCATGGAGCTTGCAACAACACTTCATAGAAGCAATCAAACAGTTCATCCTTATAGCAATTTAATATCTTCACATGTAAAGATCTTAGTAAGGTATGATTACATTCTAAGTCTAACTAACAAAACCAAAGTGCTAATAAGCATGGATAATCTACAAACCATACAAGTGTCAAACTTTAATTCTACACACAGAGAATGAAATGGTCAAAAAAAAAAATGAAAGAGAGGAAAGCCAAAAAGAGTTACTCACAAGCAAGAAAACAGAAAATAGTATTAGAGGTCGGGAGAGGTGCAGCAGAGAGTACCCTGAGAGAGAGCTCGGCTGCTTCTGGAACTTGTGCTAAGGCATGACGTCAAACGAGCAGCAGCCACCGTACTGTGAAGCGGTAACAGCGACATAACACAACCAAGCTCAGATGGGCACCTACACACAATTTTCACCCAAATCAAACCCTGATGAACGAAAGGGAAGCTTATACACGGAATTTGACACATAACATATCAAATTACTCCGATTAGGTTGTATAATCAGACCTGGAGAAGGAGAATCGGGGAGAAGCGGCGGGTTTAGACGGGATACGAAATCCGGCGGAGGTAGGCGAAGGTCCGGAGCCGATTGGAGATTTGAAAAGCGAGGATCTGATTACGGATCTGAGAGACGAAACGGAGGATCTGTTCATGAATCTGTTGCAAGAAGAAGCCATTGTGCAAGAAGATACAAGAAGCCGGAAAAGTGAGATCGATCTCCGTCGTCGTCTTCTTCTTCTACAGAGGTTTTATAGGGATTTTCGACGCCGGAACAAGGATAGAGAAATGAACGGAATCCATGCTTTTGTTGGGTTTAGGAATATTTGGGCAATCATTAAACAATAAATGGGCCTTAAAATGGGCCTAATTTGGATTAGGCTCGTACATAGAGCTGCTGAGGTAAGCAGAGATGAACAAGAATACGTGTCAACCAAAATGCTGACTCTTAAAAGGCGATAAATAAAGGTTCTCTCTTTTCTTAACATTTTAATTAGATAACTATTGATTAATCACCTTTCGACTTCATCTAATTATTGAATATTTGTCTGAATATAAGGTGGGGCGGATAAAATAAAACAAAAAGTCGGCTCAGAAAGATTATCTTGCCATCATCGTGGAGCATTTTCAATTTCAAAGTGCCATTTTTCCACTTGAAGAAACAAAATACGATTAATACTAAATTTTGAGAGAGTACTTTTATCACTATGTGTAAATTATTTGAAACGAATCGAATAACACTAATTTGTTTGATCCATCGGTAATTTGTACCTCTTCTCCTTCTTGTGTTTTCAGATAAAATGGTTTTAAACATTGATTTAAACGTCAAACATTTATAACAAAACAGTATGATAGTGTTTCAAAACCACTAAGTAGAAATAACGTATACAATTTTCTTCCAACATATGTATTGAAAATTTGAAATGTAAGTTTGCCGATATGAAAAGAGGTACTTGTAAGTGCGAGAGCTGCTGGTACAAGCAGTAGTACAGGAAACAAGCCTACTAGTACGGTTACTACTACAGAACCGGAACACAATGCACAAGAGTTTTCTTCACATAACCTTCACTAGATTGATATAATAAGAGTACTTACACGTTTCCTATTAATCCAATCAATCCTAGCCTCGTAGTTCAAATATCACAACCGATCTTAGAACTTCTAACTACCCTTTAACCCTAGATTCAAGATATTGTTTTCTAACCTTAAATTCCTTTGCTAAAGATTCTAATTCTCCATTGTGTTCGCCTGCACAAACCGCAACTAACTCTCTATATATACCTTTAGGAATATTCCCAAGTTTGGTAAGATTTGTATCTTCCTAAATCTTTCCAAACTTCCTTAAATCTCTCAAGTATCTTCCCATATCTTTTTCTCCACGTGAAGATCCCTTGGCCGCCACTCAGCTCCTCTTCATGACGGCTACACACCTAAACCTAGGCCACAACCTAAGTCCTTCAAGCCCAACTCCGTTGTACTTGCTCCAACTGCGTCTGTACCACTCTCGTACAGTGACTGGTACATGACTTGCTTCTTCAATATCTTCTGCCTCCTCCTATAACACCCAAATTTTATTTTATTTTTAAATTAAACAATTGCGGAAATTCTCATCAAACAAATCCATAAAATATTAAATCAATAATTCCAAATTCCAGAAAACAATGTAAAACATCTAGCAACCTAAACACCAGGTTTCACTAGACTAAGCAGAAATAAATAAACACCCTATCATCCCCTTCGCCGGCCTTGATTCCGCGATCACGCATTTCTGTTACCTGCAACTCAAAGGGAAAAACAGAGTTGCGTAAGTATTTAATAAATACTTAGTGGAGCGGTCATCCCATCTACCAGATATATAATAAGAATTAGACTATCAATTCTACGCGATCAAACAACAGTTCACAAACATTAAACAAATTCAACATTTAAAACAGAGGGTGTCGATTGACACCACCACTTGGTGTCGATCGACGCTCAACTCGAGCAACCAATCCTCGTGATCAAAAACAGTGATGTCGATCGACACTACCACTAGGTGTCGATCGACACCTCTCGCAGAAAACCTGAACCGAGTCAAATCCTCTTACGGCTCGAGTTCCGTTTCACCTCGCGAGATCATCACGATCCCATAACGCATAGATCACACAGAAATAGCACAGGAATAATCCAAATCAACACAAACAACCAATCAAATTCCCTAATAACCTAATTCCATATCACGATCACGCACTCACCTCGATTACGCGGTTGAGGAATGAACGGATAAGAACTGACACGAAACAGCCTCGAAACACCCTGATTCCTCGCTGGAAATCACTGAGATAACACCACAATCTCGCACAAACACTCACGCGAGCCCTAGAGACGAAGAACGGCGAAGAACACTTCTCGATTCACCCCAAAACTCTCAAAAACTCACTCTCTAGATCTTTTCTGCCTCTCTGCCTCAGGAAAAACACGATCCCCGACTTTATAATCGCCACTTAGGGTTTTCCTTCTTAAACCGCAACAAACCAGGCGATTTAAATCGAACCAAAACTGAACACACACATTGGTGTCGATCGACACCTCTCCTTGGTGTCAATCGACACCCTTAACCAAAATCCCTATTTTGGTTTCGGGATGTTACACCTTCTGTCTTTACTTCAGTCGGCAGATAATCCTCAATTAGGTTAAAGCCCAAACTCGTTAAGCACAACTCCTTTGTGCTACTTGAGCTCTCGTTACCACAACTGGTACAGAGGCATCTTCTGGTATAGTACTCCTTATAGATTTGCATCTTCAATCTTTGAACTCTTTTATCAACACTCTCTTCTTTCTTAGATGATTACTTATTAAATTCTAAAACTCATGCAGCATACATCTTCATTCTCCCCCTTGATGACTAAGTTTTAGAATTCAAGCACTTCTTTGATGAACTTCTAACTCCTTGTTCATCAAACTCTTCATTCTCCCCCTGTTTGAATACTAGAACTTAGTATCAACCTCTGCATCAATGGTTTCTTTGTAATTAAGTGAATCTTCTGGTGATACAACACATGCAAATCGAACCATTTCCTTGAAATTCAATTTCACTCCTCTGGTTGTCCTCTTATCATTAAGATTTCCTATCACATCAGACAGTGAATGGTTTTTGGGAACTCGAAGTACCTTTTCTTATTCTGAACCAGACTTCCCTTCTGCCTTTGGCTGTACCTTGTCTTGTTCTGAATCAGATATCCCTCTTGAAGCAGTTTTTTTATCTGAATCAGAGTCACTGTCTGCGAGTATTCCATACCAATGACTGAAAGACAAGTCCTCAAATACAAAATTGACTGATTCAGTGATTACTTTAGTCTATTTATTGTAGACCCTGTAAGTTGTACTACTTTCTGAGTAACCAAGAAATAACCCTTCATCACTGCTAGAATAGCTCCCTTCTGGTCCACGGCTTAATATGAGGCAGTTACAACCAAACACACGAAAGTAACTCAACTTTGGTGGCTTTTCTTTCCAGATCTCGTAAGGAGTCATGGTTCTCTTCGTAACATAAACTCTGTTGAAGATGTAACACGCTGTACTTAATGCTTCTGCCCAAAATGTGGTTGACACATTATTTTCATCTATCATGGCTCGTGCCATCTCCTGTAGTGTCTTATTGGTCATCTTCAATACTTCGTTCTGTTGCTGCATCCTTGGAATTGAGAACTGATACATAATCCCATGATTTTTACAAAACTTCACCATTGTCTCATTCCTGAATTCACCACCATTATCACTTCTGACCTTCTTGATACGTCCTCTTTGGTTTATAAGTCCTAGTGCCCATATCATGAAGCTTTCCACTGCCTCAGATTTCTCTCGAATGAATCTAACCCAAGTGTATCTCGAACAATCATCCACTAGTACAAAGACATACCTTTTACCTCCCATGCTCTCGGTTTACATTGGCCCCATTATGTCCATGTGTATCAAGTCCAAAGCAGCCTTTGATTGTATGTCTTTCATCTTCTTGTGTTGAACATTGACTTGCTTTCCTTTGTTGCAAGTACCACATACCATCTTGTCTTCTCCCTGAAGCAGAGGTACCCCTTTTACTATCTATTTGTTAGTTAAAGAGTGTAGTTCCACCATGTTCATGTGACCAAGTCGTCGATGCCACAAATTCAGATCATTTTTGGCACTGAAATAGTCGATCTTCTCTTCCCACATGTAACAATTATTACCAGACCTAACTCCGTGTAACACCGTGATTCCATCCTTATTAATTTCCTTATAATCAACACTTGTAAAGACAACGGTTATGCCTTCGTCACGCAGCTGACTCACACTGATCAAGTTGGCTTTCAACCCTTGTACAAGGTACACATTTGTTAGTTGTGGTAATCCTGTCTCACCGGTGTTTCCTTTCCCTTGAATCACACCACGACTTCCATCTCCAAAAGTGACTTTTCTTCTTTTCACCTTCTTGATATTTTGGAGATTGTCCACAATACCTGTCATATGCCTGGAATTGCCGCTGTCAAAGTACCAAGTACATGTATCATCATGTATCCCTGAGACAGAAGCCATGTTTCACCAGAGTTCTGTTCTGCTTGACCTGGCTGAGGCACGTCTTGTACCAGTGAACTGTAGATCAGAATTCTTGACCCAGATCTGATTACTATGATGATTCCATGTGTATTTCCCTTGTTGTCTCAGGCGCTTGACTCTTTCCAAGAACTTGTAGCAATGCTTCTTTATGTGCCCATACTTCCCACAAAAGTAACATTCATGTTTTAAAACTATACTACTCACAGTTTTGTGTTCTGTCAGATGTCTGCGTTCTGCTACAGGTTTACGTTCTGCTACAGGTCTGCATTCTAGTCCAGGTCTATGTACTGCTGTAGGTCTACGTTCTGCTACAGGTTTATGTACAGTTACAGGTATGCGTTCTGTTACAGGTCTATATATTGTTGCAGGTCTGCGTTCTGTTGCAGATCTTTGTTCTGTTGCACGTAAAAACCCTGCATATACAAACTTGGCTCCTTCTGTCCCTGCTTCATCATGTCTTGTATACCCCAAACCTCTATGATTTTTCTCTCTTCGTCCATAAGACAGAATCTTGTCCAACTGCTTTGTCTCAACAAACGTGTGGATTTTCTTGTATTGTAGATCTAGTTACGACTGAAGCTGCATCGATACTCCTTTTTCAGCTTACAATTCCTTCTCTAACTTATCTGCTTTGTTGGCCAGATTAAATTTCTCCCTTATCAGTAACACACTCTCATGGCTGAGCTGTTTTTCAGCATGTAGTTCAGTCTGCAATGCTTCAACCAGTGCTTCAAGACGTAGCTTTGCTTTCATCAGTGAAACGTTCTCTTTTCCAAGCCTGATAAGTGTTTCACGTACTTCCTTATAACTTTCAACAAGATCATCTTCATGTTCTTCATCAGATTCAGATTTAAAGGCTTCTTCTCCTTCAACAAATTCAGTGATGCCTAGAAGCGCCATACAGTTTCTCAAATCTTCATCTTCTGTACTATCTTCTTTTACTTCCAACACCATCTTCTAACTCGTGATTTAGCACCTTATAGCTCTCGATTTTCTCCACAGGATCTCACATGTATAAAATACGAACACAAGTGCCTGCTCTGATACCAAATGTAAATGCGAGAGCTGCTGGTACAAGCAGTAGTACCGGAAACAAGCTTACTGGTACGGTTACTACTACAGAATCGAAACACAATGCACAAGGGTTTTCTTCACATAACCTTCACTAGATTGATATAATAAGAGTATTTACATGTTTCCTATTAATCCAATCAATCCTAGCCTCGTAGTTCAAAGATCACAACCGATCTTAAACCTTCTAACTACCCTTTAACCCTAGATTCAAGATATTGTTTTCTAACCTTAAATCCCTTTGCTAAAGATTGTAATTCTCCATTGTATTCGCCTGCACAAACCGCAGCTAACTCCCTATATATACCTATAGGAATATTCCCAAGTTTGGTAAGATTTGTATCTTCCTAAATCTTTCCAAACTTCCTTAAATCTCTCAAGTATCTTCCCGTATCTTTTTCTCCACGTGAAGATCCCTTGGACGCCACTCAGCTCCTCTTCATGATGGCTACACACCTAAACCTAGGCCACAACCCAAGTCCTTCAAGCCCAACTACGTTGTACTTGCTCCAACTGCGTCTGTAACACTCTCGTACAGTGACTGGTACAGGACTTGCTTCTTCAATCTCTTCTGCCTCCTTCTGTCTTTACTTCAGTCGGCAGATAATCCTCAATTAGGTTAAAACCCAAACTCGTTAAGCACAACTCCTTTGTGCTACTTGAGCTCTCGTTACCACAACTGGTACAGAGACATCTTCTGGTTCTGATACAGTACTCCTTATAGACTTGCATCTTCAATCTTTGAACTCTTTTATCAACACTCTCTTCTTCCTTAGATGATTACTTGTTAAATTCTAAAACTCATGCAGCATACATCTTCAGTACTCTCAAACTACGTAAAACATATATAACCCAATTAATGTCAATTTTTTGGATTATGGCTTAGGAAAAAAGAGTAAACTTTCTAACATGTGTTCGATTCCTCTATAAAACATTTGTATCTCCGTTTTGTTAGTCAAAATGATGTTATACTTTCGATCCTTTCAAAAACTCGATGAGCAGACTATTTGATAGCTATTTATATTTATTATGAAGATTAATCGAATGGTAAAAACTCGATTATACCTACTAATCATAATTAGAGCTAGTTAAAATTTGACTTCCTTTTTCATTTTCCTTATTATAATTTCCCAAATCCACCAACTCCAAAATAAAACAACAAATTTATTGGATATAACTTAATAATCCCCATTCCCACTAATATTTTAGACCTTCCTATCTATGTAATACACTACCGAAATTAAAATAACAAATACTCCTGTTATTTAATCATTATTATCATTATATTTTGGAGTACTAAATATAATAAAGACCATTATCATTATTGGTGTGACATAACATCAATTTAAAACACATAATTATATCAAAATGAAAACAAAAGATTCTTATCCTCACCTGTTATTAAATCACACAATATAGTTGTCATTACGCATCTTTAATATTGCTAACCTTGAATAAATCAAATAAGGGGCGGTTTGGGCGGCATCCAATAGTTATCCGCCACGTAATATGGACCCCATCTTCATCATTTGTTCTTCACTATATAAACAAGTGCCCAAACAAACAAAACACACACACAAAAGAGAGTTAACAAAACCAAAATCAAAATCAAAATTTATCGAAAATGGTGAAGATAGAAGTTGGAAGTATTGGTGACTCATTCAGTGTTGCGTCTCTAAAAGCTTACTTGTCTGAGTTTATCGCAACACTTCTCTTCGTATTCGCTGGAGTTGGTTCAGCTATTGCGTTTGATAAGTTAACCTCTGGTGGAGACTTGGACCCAGCTGGTCTTGTTGCGGTTGCGGTGGCTCATGCCTTTGCTTTGTTCGTTGGTGTTTCAGTTGCGGCTAATATCTCTGGTGGTCATTTAAACCCAGCGGTAACTCTGGGTCTAGCTATCGGTGGAAACATAAGTTTAATCACAGGTTTCATTTATTGGATCGCTCAGTGTCTTGGCTCCATCGTTGCTTGCCTTCTCCTTGTATTCGTTACCAATGGAAAGGTACGTAAATAGCCTAAGAGTGTTTACTGAATTTTGTTTTGCTTAGGTTTGGACCAATGAATTTAGGTTTTTAGGTTATGTAGTTCTTTTAGGGGTTGGCTTAGGTTATATAGTTGAATAGTAGCACTTTTTACCGGATTAGAGAATATTTATTTTTTCCTGTTTGGTTCGCTTCATAATTAAGTAGTAGATAACCCTACAAAAGAATGTTTTCTGGTTTACCTTGATTTGAATAATCAATTTTAGGTTTTCAAGTTATTAACATTTTTGAAATATATGGAATAGAATAGAGTAGACTATCGAGCAAACACAAGAAAAAAAGGGAAAAACATGGATAGTTTCGGTTTGATTTGGTAAAAAATATTCAATACTTATTTAGAGTTAATCTTATAAGAGTTTAGTAAATTATTCAATTTAATTAAATAGTATGGATATAAGTTTATTTAGCTCAATATAAGGGCTCTACGATTTTTAGTTTGCTTAGTAGAAAAATTGAGACCAAACAAACTATACCATAATTTTGGTTCATTTGGTTTGTTTAATGCGTACACACTACACAAACATGACCAGAAATATTATTACACGGTAATAAACCGGTCAAGAGTATGAATTGATTGATAATATGTTTAATCCGGGTCTGTTACAGAGCGTACCGACCCATGGAGTAGCAGCCGGTTTGGGAGCAATCGAAGGTATTGTGATGGAAATCATTGTGACCTTTGCTTTGGTCTACACCGTTTACGCCACAGCTGCTGATCCAAAGAAAGGATCGCTGGGAACCATCGCACCGATCGCTATCGGTTTCATTGTTGGTGCCAACATCCTAGCCGCTGGTCCATTCAGCGGTGGCTCCATGAACCCAGCAAGGTCGTTCGGACCAGCTGTTGTTAGTGGAGACTTGTCACAGATTTGGATCTATTGGGTTGGTCCACTCGTTGGTGGTGCACTCGCCGGCCTCATCTACGGTGATGTGTTCATCGGTTCGTACCATGCGGTAGAATCCCATGAGACCCGAGTTTAATGAACCGGATTTGTGATGATTTGCTTGATGTTTGCTTTGGTTGGTTTGATGTTTTTTATTTTTGGGTGTGTGTATGTGTGCTGTTTCCAAAGATTTGTATGTAGCGACAAAAAATTATGTCATTTTAATAACAAGAAAATGTGTATATATATATTCCACTTTATGTTTTGTGTTTGACGTCATATTTTGCATGAAAATATATTTTGATCTTTTATCAGTTCATACTTCATATGATTGATTATAGAAGAAAGAAAGAAACAGCCTTGCATGCATGGTGGTGTTTTTATGTTTCTTTTTCATCTATTACATGCAAAAAACTGTTACAAAATGGCTTTTTGGTGAATGATTCATTGAAAAAAGGTACACCAAACTTACAAAGAAATTTATTTATTTTTCCACCCCATTTCTACATCGAAGACGGCTAAAGGAAACAATATACGAGTTTCCATATTGTTCTGTTTTTTTACCTCTTATTTGATGTGAAAATTTTAAAATAGTCTTCTTTTTTCTTGCAACTAAATCGATACTCTAATCAATTTGTATGATCGTTTCAACTCTGATTTTGGGTCACTCACGATTGATTTGTAATTCTCACTCTATCTCTCACGAATCGCAAAGAAAACAAGTATGTAAGTAAGTAAGGTATACAGAAATTGGGAAACGACACAAGACACTTGTTTACCCTGTGTTCACCTCCGATGTGGAGAGCTACTCACAGGGGCCAGACTCGGTCTAGCAATCCACTAGAATGAAGAAAGATCAAGATCTCACAAACCGAGAGTCTTGAGGAAGAAGATGATAGATATGTTTGTTGTGTTGTTAATTAACACATCATTATCTCCTTATAACGAGATAATAAACCGACTTAGTCTAAAGGATAACAACTACTTGAATATTAAGTTTATCCGACTCAATTAGTAACTAACCTTTTGTAGGGGTCAAATCTCCCCTAGAAGAATCGATAAACCAAACGGCTTAACACGTGTTAAAGCGGTTCAGCGGTCGAACCCAGAAAATGCAGGCCCGTCAAAGGCCCATCACTGTTCATTCCAGCGCTGTTCGATCCTTCTAGACCGGCCCGACTCAGAGCGACCGGAACTGCTCAGGTCACCTCGACTGGAACTGTTCATACCGCCCAATTTTACCTATATATAGACATGTACCCCTTCACTTGTTGAGGATCCGAAATTTCTTGCAAAAACACTGTTTACAGCTCTGATCTTGATGAATAAGAACCCTAATTCATAATCTAATTCTATCTTCCTCTAAGTGTTTGAAAACCCTAAAGAAGCTCTATTTCAAACGAATCTTCACAAATTCGATTGTGTGATTAATCCAGCACGCACAATTTGGCGCTAGAAGGAGGGGGTTCGCAACACTAGCTTCATACACGAAACAAACGCTTAGACGAACCCGCTACTCGCAACATGTCAATAACGAACCCGCAGTCTCCAGTGGCCGAAGATACAGGTCCAAGCGAGCCCATTGTGGCTGGGCTGATCAACCAGTCCGCATTGGGGGCGGAAGCAAGCAGACCTGTCCCGACAGAGAACCAGGCAACCGCCAATACAAACACGGCCGACCCGTCCACACCAGGAGATTTCGGTCAACTCAAAGCAATGCTCGAACAGTTGCTCAAGCAGTCGCAAAACCAGGAGACGATCAACAGCAAACTGACTGCTGAAATCAGGGCCTTGTCGACAACTCGTCAGTCTCGAGGGCTACCTCAAGGTAACGCGCTTCGCGTCGCCCCGCTCGCTCTTAACTTCTCCCAGGCGGCATCGCCATCGGCTCGTGGCACTCGCGAAGATCATACGCCTACACCTCTCAGAGACGGAACCGTTTTCGTCGCAGGCGCTCCCGGCGGCATACCTGCAATCGCAGACAATTCAGAAGGACGTGAATTCGGAGCAGCTCGGCCCAGTCGACCGACTAGTCGTATCCAGAGACGGGACGAGGGCGAAATCGCAAAAAATACGCGATGGATGGAACAAGCCGAAGCCATAACCGCCCGTAGAGCTGTCGATTCGCAGGGAACGGAAATGGACGAGCTCAGAGCCGTCTTGCAGCAAAACACTCGCGATCTCAAGGATATGAGGTCACAGGTCCATCGCGCAACCAGGAAGGCGCCGGAACTCGACCGCGTTCTTGAAGAAGCTCGCACCACTCCTTTTACCGAGCGAATAACAAAGGCGCGTTTATCTGACCCAGGGAAGCTCAAGATTCCTATCTATGAGGGAAAGAGCGACCCCACAGAGCATATCAGAGCATTCTCAATCGCAATGGGGCGAGCTAATTTCAGGCTCGATGAAATCGATGTTGGTTGCTGCCTCCTCTTCGTGGAGCATCTCCAAGGGGCGGCCCTCTATTAGTTCACAGGGATGAAAAGGAACTCTGTTGACAGCTTCGCCCAACTCTCCGAGGCCTTCCTAAAGCAGTATTCCGTCCTAATCAAACGCAGGTCATCGAAGGTGGACCTTTATACTATAACGCAAGCGGCCGGCGAGCCCTTGGGAGTTTTCATTGAACGCTTCAAAGCGATGCTTATTCAGGTAAACGGGATTGACGACAGATCCGCCCTGAGTGCCCTGCGAAAAGCTTTGTGGTACAGCTCGGATTTCCGAAAAGAGATGACGATTAACGAGCCCTCGTCAATTCAAGATGCGCTTCATCGCGCTAACGACTTCGCAAGAAGCGAAGATGAAACCAAAATCCTGAGCCAGAAGCATGGAAAGGCCAGGAATCCTAGTCCGCTGGAAGTCCCAGTCGCGACAAAGAGGAAGCCGGGAAATTTCGTACAACATGAAGGAGGTTTCAAGGGGGCCCATAACTACCAGGTGGACTCGCCCGGCTACGGTCGAAGAAGAGGGCGAGGCCGCGGAAGAGGCGCCCCTGGTCGCGCTAGCGGCAACACTTGGCCGAGAATATCACAGTATGACGAGTCTGCTTATTGCGACTTGCATAAGATGGAGGGACACTCGACGTCTAACTGCAGAGTCCTCGGCATGCGACTCGCAGCAAAGTTGGCCGCCGGCGAGCTCAAAGGAAACATCAATGTTAACGATTTTCAGCTCGAGCAATTCGATGATGCAAGAGAAGGGGACGGCCCGTCGGGAGACAACAGGAATAATAAGCGAGACCGACGAAACGACGAGGCCCACCTCGACCGACGAAACTGTAATGATGGCCGGAGCGCCTCGAAACAGAAAATCTGCAACATGATCATGGGTGGCTCGCGCTACTGCTCTAACACCGTCTCGTCGATCAAAGCCTATCAGAGAAGAGCGGAGGTAGGGGCAAACAAACCCGAACCGTCGAAGTTCCCGAACGACGTCATCCAGTTCGAAGAGAATGAGGTCGATGACATTGACAAACCTCATGACGACCCGCTTGCCATCCGACTCTCTGTCGCAGGATGGGACACGGGTCGCGTTTTAATCGACACTGGGAGCACAGTCGACATCATTTTCGTAGACGCTCTGAAGCGCATGGAAATTGACCTTGCACATGTCGAATCCTATCCTAAGCCATTAACCGGATTCAATGGCGAGACGACGATGACACTCGGTACGGTCAAGCTTCCTGTAAGCGCGGAAGGTGTGACTAAAATAGTTGAGTTCGCAGTCTCGAACAACCCGGCAATTTACAATGTGATAATGGGAACCCCTTGGCTAAACTCGATGCGCGCCGTCGCCTCAACGTATCATCTCTGTATTAAGTTTCCAACAAAGGGCGGAGTCAGAACAATCAGAGGAAGTCAGTCGGCGTCAAGATCTTGTTTCATGACCGTGCACAAACTAAAAGCTCAGGCGACAGTGCCGATCCTAAGCGAGCCGCGGAAAAAGATTAAGACAGACAGGGAGCCCGTCAAGGAAATCTCAAACCTCTTATAGCAGCTACAGATCGCAGAATCCGCTGAAGATAGAGGAGCGGGCCCGACCTGCGAGCCTATCATATCTGTTTGTATAAACGACAAATTCCCAGAGAAATACGTAGAGATAGGCGCGACACTTGACAAAGCCGTCAGGCTCGACCTCATCGAATTCCTCAAGAAAAATGTCGGTACATTCGCATGGTCCGCGGGAGACATGCCCGGGATCGATATCGACATCATCAGTCACGAGTTAAACGTGGACTCGACCTACAAACCGATAAAGCAAAAGCGAAGGCGACTAGGTCCTGAAAGGGCTCAAGCGGTAAATGACGAAGTAGACAAACTCTTGCAGGCCGGCTCGGTCTCTGAGGTCAGATATCCGGAGTGGCTCGCGAACCCAGTCGTCGTGAAGAAGAAAAGTGGTAAGTGGCGAGTCTGTGTAGACTTCACGGATTTGAATAAGGCATGCCCTAAAGACAGTTTCCCTCTTCCTCGCATCGACCGCCTCGTCGAGGCGACATCTGGAAACAAGTTGTTGTCATTTATGGACGCATTCTCTGGCTATAATCAGATCTTCATGCACCCCGGCGATCGCGACAAAACATCTTTTATCACAGACCGCGGAATCTATTGCTACAAAGTCATGCCCTTTGGACTTAAGAATGCTGGAGCTACTTATCAGCGATTGGTAAATAAAATGTTTGCGGACTTACTCGGCAAAACGATGGAGGTTTACATTGACGACATGCTCGTTAAATCACTCGAGGAAAAGGACCACATCGGCCACCTCGCAGAGTGCTTTGCGTTATTAAACAAGTATAACATGAAGCTAAATCCGGCTAAGTGTCGTTTCGGTGTAACGTCCGGCGAGTTCCTCGGCTACATGGTTACTCGTCGCGGGATCGAGGCAAATCCAAAGCAAATCGACGCACTAATCCAGATGCCTTCGCCAAAAACGAGAAGAGAAGTCCAGCGACTAAACGGCAGAGTCGCGGCCTTGAACCGATTTATCTCGCGCTCTACTGATAAGTGTTTACCTTTTTATGAAACGCTCAAGGATAAGAAAGGGGCGGCTCGACAAGATTTCGAGTGGACTGAAAAATGTGAAGAAGCCTTCCAGAAGTTGAAGCAGTATCTCGCGACTCCACCTGTTCTGACAAAGCCAATAGCTGGCGAACCGCTCTATCTTTACATCGCGGTCTCGACCTCGACAGTTAGTGGGGTTCTGATTCGCGAAGACGGCACCGACAAAAAGCCTGTTTTCTATATTAGTAAGTCGCTAATCGATGCAGAAACAAGATATCCTTTGACGGAGAAACTCGCACTCGCAGTTATTACGTCGGCTCGAAAGCTTCGACCGTATTTTCAATCACATTCGATCGTGGTACTAAGTACTTTTCCACTGTTCTCCACAGTCCGACTCAGTCCGGGCGACTCGCCAAGTGGGCGATCGAGCTAAGCGAGTTTGATATCGAGTATCGCAGTAGGACGACGATCAAGGCACATGTATTGGCCGACTTTTTAATCGAACTGCCGGAGGCGGAAGCCTCGCCCGAAATCGAAGATACACTTGCGGACTGTTCTGCATCCCAAATCTGGCAGCTGCACGTCGACGGCTCGTCATCTAAACACGGATCGGGAGTAGGCATTCGACTATTGTCAGACGGAAAATCTCTAGAGCAATCGTTCTGCCTTGGTTTCAAGGCATCGAACAACGAGGCCGAATACGAGGCCCTTCTCGCAGGTCTTCGATTGTCTAAAACGTTGAAAATAACAAAGGTAGAAGCTTTTTGCGACTCTCAGCTCGTCGTAAATCAGTTCAACGGCGAAAACGCGACAAAGGACGAGCGCATGGAAGCATACCGCGCTCTCGTCAAAACTTTAACAGCTGAATTCGATCTGTTCACCTTGATAAGAATTCCAAGGTCGGAAAACTCCCAAGCGGATGCCCTCGCATCACTCGGCTCGACCGCGAAGCTAGATAAAGATCTTCAAAGAATTGTCAAGGTCGAATTCATTGAAGAGCCGAGTATCGCAATCGCAAAAGCAGTCAACGTCCTAACAAGATCTCTGATAACGAAGCAAAAAGCAGCTCTCAGCAATGGCTTGCCTGCTCGCTCCCCCGCAGACCCGATGGACCTCGACCACACCAAAGATAACGTCGAACCGGATCCGATGGATCCCAATCAATCCGGTACAGTCGGCACAGACGAAACGACGGATGTGATGGCAACAGATAACGAGCTCGACCCGAATAACACAGCTTTTGACCGTAGCTTTCTCCCCGAACAACTTGAGGAATCCCCAGATGATGCTTACCCATGTAGCAAGGAGCCTCCACCTGGGCATGAAGTCGTCGACATTCCCATTGACGACGAGACCACAGTCTATGGATGCGACACCAAGTGGATGGCCAACATTCGCGTTTATCTCGCAGACGGCGAGATGCCAATCGACAAATGGGTGGCTCGCAAATTAAAGTCACAGTAGTCTCGTTACGTTTTACTTGATGGAAATATCTTCAAATGGCGACTGTCCGGGCCACTACTCGCTTGTGTCGAGGGACAGGAGGCTCGCGAGATAATGCACGAGGTTCATGGCGGATCCTGCGGTAACCACTCGGGAGGTCGCTCACTCGCCATACGAATCAAGAGGCACGGATATTATTGGCCATCAATGATAAAAGACTGCGAGCTGTTCGCAGCAAAGTGCGAGAAGTGTCAGCGACATGGTCCGTTCATCCATCAACCGACGGAGTTCTTAAGCTCGATCACCTCGCCCTACCCGTTTATGCGATGGGGAATGGATATAGTCGGACCGCTTCATCCGTCTCGGCAGAAACGATACCTCTTAGTCCTAACGGATTATTTTTCCAAGTGGATCGAGGCGGAAGCATTCAGATCAATCAAGGATAAGCAGGTCGAAAACTTCGTCTGGAAGAATATCATCTGTCGTCACGGCGTACCCTATGAGATAGTGACAGATAACGGTTCGCAATTCATATCTAAACGGTTCGAACTTTTCTGCGATAAGTGGAAAATCAGAATCAGCAAGTCAACGCCTCGCTGCCCGCAAGGCAACAGCCAGGCAGAATCGTCAAATAAAACACTTATCCATGGCCTAAAGACTCGACTAGACGCTAAGAAGGGTCGTTGGGCAGATGAACTTGAAGGCGTTTTATGGTCTTGTCGAACAACACTGCGACGCGCTACAGGCGAGACGCCTTTCGTCCTCGTCTACGGAACAGAATGTGTGATTCCTCCTGAAGTCTATTTTCCAGGAGTTCGCCGACGATTGCTTCCAGAACAGGAAGGTCTCAATCATCTCCTCATGCTCGACGAACTCGACCTTATCAACGAAAGGCGCGACCAAGCACTTATAAAAATGACCGAATATCAAATTGCAGCATCCAAGTATTACAACTCCAAGGTGGGAGTTCGGCGTTTTTATGAAGGAGACCTCGTCCTTCGCGCAGTATTTCAAAACACTGTCGAGCCCAATGCCGGCAAGCTCGGCGCTAACTGGGAAGGACCTTATCAGATCACAAAAGTAGTTCGCCCGGGCGTCTACGAAATCGCCAACATGAAAGGCGAGATGATCCCGCGTTCCTGGAATGCGCGACATCTGAAGAAATATCACTGCTAAAAATACTATGTCATTAGACTTGAACTACGACGCGACTTGATCCCTTCATTGGGTACGTAGGCAGCTCGTTTTCGGACGAGTTCAGTTGCCCCCTTGTTCAAAAAAAAAGGGTGGGACTAGGTACGTATATTCATACATATTCATACTCCCACTCGCCGTACGAAACGACTCCGGTCTAAACGCGATAGTCAATTCGCAATAAGCTGAGGTTTTAACCAAGTCTTATTCGCTCAACTCGCAAACGACTTCGGTCTAAACGCGGCAACTCGCTAAACGACTTAACTGTCTAAACGCGAGATCAATAGCAATTAGGCGTCATTATGGCCATAATGGCGACCTGATTAAAACTTCATCATCATTATGAAGTATACTCATACATCCTCAACGGATAAAGCGCGCTATATAAGTTTAGAGTTTATTACTGGGATAGACGTATTCTGTGCGAGTATTGTCCGTTAGCCGGGATGTCCATCTCGCGAGTCCATCTCGGGATAGACACATTTAGTAGAATGTGTCCGTTAGCCAGGATGTTTGACTCGCAAACCCAGTTTTAACCTTAACAAACTGGTCGAACTTAGCAAATATATATTTGCCTGGATAAGATATATTCAGTAGAATATAACCAGGATGTTCGTCTAAGCGTCTTAAAACCGCATCGCGTCTTAAAACCGCATCGCCTCTAAGCGTCTTAAAACCGCATCGCATCTTAAAACCGCATCGCCTCTAAGCGTCTTAAAACCGCATCTCGTCTTAAAACCGCATCGCCTCTAAGCGTCTTAAAACCGCATCGTGTCTTAAAACCGCATCATTTCTATGGCCTTAGACAAGCTCTAACAGGCCTCGTCGACAAACTAATAATTGAAAATATAGTTAAGAAATTGCTTAAGGGCATTCATATAAATCTGCTCGACCAACTCGACATAAAAATGTTGTTACAAGTTGGATAAAGCCATCCAGGCACAAAAACAAAAATCGAGTCATAAAATCCTTAAGCAAAAACAAAAACTAATCCTACTGTTGCAAAGTCCGGACTAGGCGACAATCTCGCCATCTTCGGCCTCTTTGTCATCAGAAGCCAGCTCGCCCTCTTCGACAACTTGTTCTTCGGCTGGAGTAATGATAGCAGCCGAACTCGCAGCCTCGCCGTCCTTGGGTTCTGGTTCCGAAGGAGCCTGTTCGCGAAGAGGTTCAGTTGGTGCGACTGGGATCGGAGCAACGGTCTCATCGGCTTTGTCCGACTCGCTCTCGCCTAACTCCTCACTCGCGCTTCGCAAGCGCATACCAAGAGAGCCATCGTTCGACCCAGAAGCTGCATTTATACCAACAGACTTAGCAACAACTTCGATTCGCGGAGACGCAACTATATCCGCTACTCTAATGGGGACAACATAATTCTTACCCAAGGTCCTTCTCAATTCGAGTGTTATCGCGTCGAAGATCTCGTCGGCTTTTCCGAGCGACGCCTTGTTTTCAGCTAAAAGGGCACGCTCGGCCTTGGGATCGAAGGCCTCCTCTGCTTCAGCATTCTCCATGTCGTCAAGGAGCTGGAGATTAGCCTCCGCTTGTGCAAGATAGACCATTTTCCTAATCGGCTTCTTCATCATCTGTTGAAACAGCTCGTAAGCCCGGTTAAGCTGGCCTTGCACTTCGGCGGCCGCAGATCGCCTCGCAGAAGAAACAGCCTCTTCAAGATCCCGCTCGCGACTCGCCTTCAGAGCAGATAGCTCTTTCACCAGCTCGGCGTTGTTCTCCTCGACCTTCTCCTTCTCCTTACCGACTCTGTGAAGGTGCACGCCAAGGTCGTCTGAGCTCTTCTTGTACATATCTCGCTCAGCAGCAAGATTTCTCAGTTGGGCCGTGACTTTTTCCTTCTCGACCTCTTCTCTCTGCCTGGCCTCGCCTATAAAGAGCTCCTTAGACCTCGAGTCTTGATCATACGACATGATCAGCCTGTTGAAATGGGCGATGGCCTGCGAAGGAGTTGACAGTATGAAAAATAAAGCTAAGTGAAAAAGAAAGAATAAAGTGTGGAATTACCTTGGCCTGGCGAGACGCGAACTCCTTGTAGAGCTCGCTCTTTACCAGCCTTTCCGGGATCGGCATACGATCACCCGGATATGTAACCTTAGCCATCATGGCGGCTGCGGCTAAGGGATCAGTATAAAGCCCATCGGAGCTTCCAGGAATAGTTTGCCCTGGGGACAGAGTCGGCAGCTCGCGACGAGACTTCTTCTTCTCGCCAACTTTACCTTTGCCCTTCTCAGAGGCAGAAAATCGTTTTCTCTTCCGATGCAATTGGGCCTCAGGCTCGGCGGGCTCGTCAGTAATGGTAGTTGGTTGTGAAGTAATAACAGCCAACGCACCACTCGCGGCTACAGCAGCCGCTTCGTCACCCTCAGCAGTAGGAGTAGGCTCTTTATCGACGCTCCGCTCGGACGTCTCGACGATGGAGGCAGTGGCCTTCGGGTCGGCCTTTCTCTTAGCCTTCTCGGCTTTTCTCTTGGCGAGATCGCGGAAAGTTAGCTTGGGAGGCATGATCTCTAGATCGTCGGACTCGCTCTGTTCGATTTCTTCTTCTTCGTCGTAGGAAATGAACTCGCGAGCTCGAACAACTCTTCGAAGATTGAAGTGACGATTCCAAAGGCACTTCCGAGCCTTCAACTTATTGACCAAATCGTCGATGTTGGCAACAGGAGTGAATAGCAGTCTGCTAGCTGTAAAAACAAATCAGCAGAAAAGTTAGTATAAAACAAGGGGGCAGTTCGCGCAGTAAACATTCGAGAAAATCTAACAAGTGTCCCCCACTTCGCCACCACTAAGTGTTCATCCTCGGCCGACACGGCCGATATCGGCACGAAGAAAAAATATTTTCTCCAGCTATGATCTTTGTTCGGGAAGTCGTCCAGTATTTTATAAAGAGAACGACTCGCCAGATTGTAATACTTCATGCCACCCGGGTTGGATTGCTTGCGCCATTCAAGAAGGTTGTGTAGATGGCGAACTCCGATGGGCTCGCGACATTCGGCTGCCCGCGTCGTAATTCCCACCAATTGGCGAATCCCTCTCGAGTTGATTTGCGCGAGCGCGATTTTGTGAACCCGCGCGAAACGGAGAATCAGCGCAGGGATGGGGAACGTGAGGAAACACTCCTTAAACCAACACGCATAGGCGGTAAACGTGCCGGCAGGGGGATCGTCTTCTCGCTGCTCGAAAGAAGGCGCGATCAGTTCGACCGAGTCGGGAATTCGGCACTCTGAGCGATAATCTTCCAGGAAGTCCTCGTCGCACCAAGAGGAACCTGGAGGCGGGCGTTGCTTTCGCCTCGATCTCTTTTTCTTCTGGACAACCTCGGCCAGCCCGCACGCAGCCCAAGCTTCCAGTCTCTCTTTTTCTACTAAAGAGTTGTACGACCAGTTACCTTCTTCGATCTTTACTTGAAGAGGCAGCTCGGCAGGACTAAGGGACTCGTCGCGGAGTTGTGGGATTTCCACAACCAGTCTTCGCCCATCAGTGGTCGAGGCCTCGCCAATTTGCGAAGGATGCGAAGTCCCAACTCCCTCTTCAAGGCAAGTTCGTCCAGCTCGCATGGATGAAGTAGACTCCCTTGTCTCGCGACTTTGTCTTAAGACGGGAGTAGGATAAGAGAACAGTTCGGCAAGAGGAGAATGGCCTCCAGCTCGATCTTCTCGACTAATGGGACTCGCCTCCTCGCGGCCTGAAGGACTCGCTTCCTCTTGACCACGGAGCCTACTACAACTCGAACTCGCATCTACAATCGACTCGCTATCGGGAGAATACTCCCAGGCCGATTTTCCCTTCTCGGGGAGTTCGGCAGACTTCGCGGGTGCAAACGAACTCGTCGACGACATCTTTCTTTGGATCAAAACTTTAAGTTTTTTCAGTTTTTCTAAAGAACACTGCGGCGGCGATGAAGAACACGGAGGCGGCGAAGTGATGGGACGGCAAAATTTCTATCTATTACTCGAAAGAAAAAACAGAGAAGGGAGAGAGAAAGCGAACCTGTTTTTTCGGAGGAATGAGAATAATGAGAAGTATCAAGGGAGCGTTGCCTCTTATAAGGACATTTTCGACGGTTCGACTTTCGAGGTGGTCCTCATTTCTTAATGGGCCCAAAGATTCTGGGCTCAGAAGATCAGTTTCACGAGATTGATCCAAATCAATGGTTCCACAATTTTTATCTGACCCTAAATGCGACTCCGCGGGCTCCTCCTCGATCTGTTTCGCGCCTTCATAGTTTCGATATTCTCAGGATTTTGACCTTCAAAGAATCGCGCGACCTCGCGACTCCACTTACGAATAAACTTGCGACTTCAGCATCTCGCAACTCGCAACTCCATCTCAATGGATCAGTCGCGACTCTCTCCGTGAAAATCAACTCGCGACTCCATCTCAATGGATCAGTCGCGACTTTCTCTCCGTGAAAATCAACTCGCGACTCCATCTCAATAGATCAGTCGCGACTTTCTCTCCGTGAAAATCAACTCGCGACTCCATCTCAATGGATCAGTCGCGACTTTCTCTCCGTGAAAATCAACTCGCGACTCCATCTCAATGGATCAGTCGCGACTTTCTCTCCATGAAAATCAACTCGCGACTCCATCTCAATAGATCAGTCGCGACTTTCTCTCCGTGAAAATCAACTCGCGACTCCATCTCAATGGATCAGTCGCGACTTTCTCTCCGTGAAAATCAACTCGCGACTCCATCTCAGTGGATCAGTTCGCGACTTTTTCTCCACAGAAATCAACTCGCGACTTCATCAAGTCGCGACTTCATCAACTCGTGACTTCGTCAACTCGCGACTTCCTCTTCGGCGACAACGATGATTTGAGTAAATGTGCGACTCGCGCTCTTTTCCCCTTTTCTGTTTTTTCCCACTGGGTTTTCTAGACAAGGGTTTTACCGAGGCTTGTTCGCACATCTGTACATCTTCATCTCGTCACCTCGCATCTTCGAGCAGATTCATTCAATCAAGTCAACTCGCGATTTGAAGGCTTTCAGTCAGCTCGCAGATATCGGAACAAATCTACCTTGACACCTCGCACTCTCGCACGATTCGCGGATCACAAGTAAAACCAACTCGCAGATTCGCGAAACTAGAAATCTACTCGCCAATAACAGCAACCGACTCGCAGTATTGAGTATTTGGGTTCGACAGCATCGCCGCTAACACGGTAAACGGCCTAAGCGGGAATCGATTTTTCAGACACCCTTACTTCAGCACTTTTTAATTAAAACTGCTGAACTGGGGGGCTAACTGTAGGGGTCAAATCTCCCCTAGAAGAATCGATAAACCAAACGGCTTAACACGTGTTAAAGCGGTTCAGCGGTCGAACCCAGAAAACGCAGGCCCGTCAAAGGCCCATCACTGTTCATTCCAGCGCTGTTCGATCCTTCTAGACCGGCCCGACTCAGAGCGACCGGAACTGCTCAGGTCACCTCGACTGGAACTGTTCATACCGCCCAATTTTACCTATATATAGATATGTACCCCTTCACTTGTTGAGGATCCGAAATTTCTTGTAAAAACACTGTTTACAGCTCTGATCTTGATGAATAAGAACCCTAATTCATAATCTAATTCTATCTTCCTCTAAGTGTTTGAAAACCCTAAAGAAGCTCTATTTCAAACGAATCTTCACAAATTCGATTGTGTGATTAATCCAGCACGCACACCTTTTAAGTCATTAAGAGTCTTTAACGTTGACTCTCTTCTTCCACAGTTGACCTGACCTTAAACCACATCTCAACATTCTCCACCTTGGGCTTAATGGTTAGGTAACTTCTTCATTCCTTTTCTTCCTTACTCCTTGCATCTTCATTCTCTCCTGTGGATCATCTTCTGAACTTACACCATCTGGCACGTTAAAAAACTACTCAAGCTTTTAACACTTTGAGCAAATCTAACGGAGCATTAAATTTGCTCACCGGAATCACTTTAGTTAACATATCAGCTGGATTTCGGTCTGTATGAATCTTAACCACCTTAATTTCTCTATTATGTACTGATTCCCTGACAAAATTGAACTTAGTCGCCATGTGCTTCGTCCTTTCGTGAAATGCATTGTTCTTAGATAAACAATTAGCACTTTGAGAGTCACACCAAATCTGAACTGTTTCTTGCTTATAACCAAAATCTTCAAGAAGACCTTTTAACTATATTGCTTCCTTAGTAGCCTCGGTGAGTGCTAAATACTCAGCCTCAGTCATTGACAAAGCCACTACTTTCTGCAATCCAGACTTCCAACTCACAAAGATTTCCACCAACCGTGAACACATATCCGGAAACTGATCTATTCTTATCTAAGTCTCCTCCAAAATCAGAATCACAATAACCCTGAACCACAAACTCTTTTTCCTTAGAGTACATCAACTGTAAATCTAGTGATCCTTTGATATACCTCAACAACCACCTAACAGCTTCCCAATGTACTATACCAGATTTGCTCATAAATCTACTAACCAAGCCAATTCCATAAGCTAAATCTGGTCTAGATCCTATCAATCCATACATGATACTACCTACTGCTGAAGCATAAGGTATTTTATCCATATCAATGCACTCCTCATCATCCTTTACCGATGATAACTTGAAATGAGCTCCAATTGGTGTATGAGAAACCTTAGCATCAGACATTCTGAAATTCTCTATCACCTTCTTTAAGTACCTTGACTGAGATAGGCATAACGTACCCTTCACTATGTCCCTTACTATATCCATTCCAAGTATTCTTCTAGCAGCTCCCAAATCCTTCATTTCAAAGGTTGAACTCAGTTGCTCCTTCACTTCATTTATATCTGACATGCTCTTAGCGACCAATAGCATATCATCCACGTACAATAAAAAGTACATGAACTCATCAGGCCGTATCTCCTTCGTGTACACACATGAGTCATGCTCACTTCTTCTGAAACCTTGAGATAACATCACCTGATCAAACTTTTTATTCCATTATCTTGGAGATTGTTTCAATCCATACAACGACTTCTTAAGCAAACACACATAATCCTTCTTAGACTCATCTTCATATCCTTCAGGTTGGTACATATAAAGATCTTCTTCTAAGTCTTCATGTAAGAACGTCGTCTTAACGTCCATTTGCTCAAGCTCTAAATCCTGACTCACAACCAATGACAAAAGCATCCTGATTGAAACATGCTTTACAACTGGTGCAAAAACCTCATTGTAATTGATCCCTTCTCTTTGTGTGAATCCCCTAGCCACTAACCTAGCCTTGTATCTTTCCAATTCAACCCCCTCAATTCCTGGTTTGATCCTGAATAACCACTTGCAGCTGATAATCTTTCCTCATCTGCAGCAGCATCCCATTTAACCCAATCCTTACTTGATTTTGCTTCCAAGTAATCTCTAGGTTCCTCTGCATTCATTAGTTCAAACATGGTCAAAGCAATCGCAATCTCATCTTCATAATCATTTGTATAGTCTTTAAACCTTGCAAGAGCCACAACTTCTCTTCTTGGCCGATCTCTAACAAGCTAGTAGCTAGTCACACTTGATTGAGCCGGCCCCTTTTCCTTTTCTCCAGCACCTGTATCATCACTCATTTCAACAGGAATTACCTTAGTAGCTCCACCTCCACTAGAACTGGCCCGGTTCTGTGAGGATACATCTTTGTCTTGAGACAAACTCAACTTATCCTGAGAAATGCTGGATACAGGAACCTCTACATAAACCTTTTTAACGGTTACCTTCCCACTGTCAACTATGTCAGACTGTTTCACTTCATCAACCATATCCTTATACACCAAGTCTTCATTAAACTTGACATTCCTACTAATAACGCAGCTTTCACTCTCAATCATCCATATCTTGTACCCTTTAGTACCAGTATGGTAGCCAATGAACACTCCTTTTAAGGCTCTAGGTTGAATCTTTCCCTGATCAGTGCGAACATATGCCACTGACCCAAACTTTCTCATATGGCTTATAACCAGGCTTCTTGCCTAACCATACCTCTTCAGGTGTCTTGAATCCTATAGAAGCAGTTGGGGACCTATTGATAACATATACCGCAGTGGCTGCGGCTTCAGCCCAAAACTTTTCCTCCAACCCAGACTCGTTTAATAGGCACCTTACTTTCTCCATAACGGTCCTATTCATCCTCTCAGCCACACCATTTTGCTAAGGGGTGTAGGTACATGTGCGATGCCTAGCAATGCCAAAAGATCTGCAAAACTCATCAAACACACGATTACAAAATTCTAGACCATTATCAGTTCTCAAACATTTCACCTTCCTATCAATTTGATTCTCTACCAGCAATTTCCATTCACAAAACTTGGAAAATGTTTCATCTTTAGTTTTCAGAAACCATATCCAAACCTTTCTAGAATGATCATCTATTATAGACAGAAAGTAATGGTTACCAGACACGGAGGGATGAACATTTGGAGAACCCCACAAGTCCGCATGAACATAGTCTAGAGCATGCTCAGAGTTGTGATTTCCAGTCACAAAACTTACTCTCTTCGATTTACCCATCACACAGTATTCACAGAAAACTTCAGCTCCAATATCCTTCTTCTTTAGAATGCCATCTCTTACCAACACTTGCATAACCCTGTAGCTCATATGACCGAGTCTACTATGCCACAATGGAACCTTCACTTTATTCTCTGCTTGACACACTTCTTCTATGACAGTTTCACCATCCAAAATATACAAGCCATTCTTCAGAGTTCCACTAAGAGCAAGCTTGTTATTCTTGTAAAACTATTTCTTTCCATTACCACCAGTATGTGTAAAACCAAGCTTATCCATTGTTGGTGTTGAAATAAGGTTTCTTCGAAGATTGGGCACATACCTTACATTCTGCAGAATCTTAACTGTTCCTCCACGAGTATTTATCCTCACAGAACCAATTCCCGAAGTCTCAACTGTATGAAAATCACCAAGGAGTATTTGACTAGACCCTTTCTCTTGAAACTCAATAAACCAATCTCTTCTTGATGTCATGTGGTGAGTGCAACCAGAATCAATTACCCAAGTGTCACTAATATCATCAGCCATATTCAGGGCATGCAATTGTTCTAATGCCACTGCAGCCTCACCATCAATATCATCACCATCCATTCTCTTCTTTCTCAGAAAACAATCCTTCTTCACATGTCCTTCCTTTTTACAGTACCAACATGTAACTTTTCTAGTCTTAGACTTGCTGCGATTTCTGTCATGTGTATCATGAGAGTCTCTTCTGCTGCCTCGTCCTCTGTCATTCGTATACAAGACAGTGGCAACGTTCCTCATAGCTCTATTCCCTTCACTGATTTCCCTCTCCTTTGACCTTACTGCTGAAAACACTTCCTCCAAAGATAGTGAATCTTTTCCACACTTAAGAGTATGCTTGAGCTGATCATAACTCACTGGTAAAGAACTCAAGAATACAATAGCTTGAATCTCATCAGTGACATTAACATTCAAACTTCCCATCTCAGCCACAATTTTGAGGAAATCATCAACATTCACATCAATTGTCTTTGAACTATCACACTTAAACGAATAGAACTGTAACTCAACAAAGATCCTATTTGGTAAAGACTTAGGAAGATATAACCTTTCCAATAGAGCCCACATTGAAGTAGCCGTAGTACAGTGCTTGATTTTCCTGAGCACATGATCTCCAATATTCAGGATAATCATATTCCTGGCTCTTTCATGTTTCTCCAATTTCGCAGCATCTGCTTCAGTCTTCTTTCCATCCGCTTTCACCGGTGTTACGTCTATCACGGAAGCTAGACCAGAAGCACTTGGCGTAGTCAATTTCACCTCTCCGATCGATTCCGACGATGATACGACATCACCATCACTACCGAGAATGAAATCCTTCAAACCTGCATTACCAAAGTGAGCTAACATACGGATTTGCCATAGCGAGAAATCGCCAGACCCGTCAAACCGCTCCACCTCAACCCGACCCGACGCAGCCATTGAAAACCAGCTCAACGAAGCTCTGATACCAATTCTTGCAACTAAATCGATACTCTAATCAATTTGTATGATCGTTTCAACTCTGATTTTGGGTCACTCACGATTGATTTGTAATTCTCACTCTATCTCTCACGAATTGCAAAGAAAACAAGTATGTAAGTAAGTAAGGTATACAGAAATTGGGAAACGACACAAGACACTTGTTTACCCTGTGTTCACCTCCGATGTGGAGAGCTACTCACAGGGGTCAGACTCGGTCCAGCAATCCACTAGAATGAAGAAAGATCAAGATCTCACAAACCGAGAGTCTTGAGGAAGAAGATGATAGATATGTTTGTTGTGTTGTTAATTAACACATCATTATCTCCTTATAACGAGATAATAAACTGACTTAGTCTAAAGGATAACAACTACTTGAATCTTAAGTTTATCCGACTCAATTAGTAACTAACCTTCTAAGTCATTCAGAGTCTTTAATGTTGACTCTCTTCTTCCACAGTTGACCTGACCTTAAACCACATCTCAACATTTTTCTTTGCGGCTGTTTTCATATGAACAAACATATAAAAACGTTAATCATGACGAGAGAAACAAGCCACATATAGAACCTACAATGGACTAATGATTATTTTAATTACAAGATTTATCCATAAATATGTAAAAACTAATAATCGTAAATTCGTGATAGAGAAAAGAAAAGAAGAAAAAAATAGCCGACGGATATTCGAATTATTTGTCACAATATTGAACTCGTGGGGGTATCTTTATTGGAAAACGAAAAGTGTTATAGTTTTGCGTGATGACAATTATAAGAGAAAGAGGAATTGGTCGGTAGAGTCACAAACTCTGTTAAAGTTGTCCGGTTAAATCTTCTAGGACTCAAAAAGACAAGACACAAGAGCAGCTTAAGGGTCTTAAACCAATGCAAATGTTCCAAAAAAAATCATACCCTTTATCTAAATTATTCATATTAAGAGTTCCATGATTTCTCTAATCTACATTTTGTGCCCATTTGATGAGACATTTCCTGGATTTATGTACTTTGTTCAAAGCACAATTACTCGATTTGTGTTCCCTTTGTCTACCCTCTATTCTTTCTCCTTACTTATATAAGAACATGGAGACTTCACTTCATTGATTTACTTAGTATTTTCTGATTGGATTTGAACAATTCCAAGTTAAATAAAGAAAGGGTCTTTTGCTTATTGGTGATCTGTTTTGTCCTTCTTCTCTTTCACAAGCTTGAGTCAACAATAACATTTTTCATCTTGAAGACTTATTTCCATCATCTTGAAGAGAAAATGGAAGGAATTGGGTTTTATTCAGATTGGAATGATAGTAGTTCTTCGTCGATTTTCGGATCAGAGAATCTGGAGGAAGAGATGGAGAAGGGAATTGTGAGAACTGAAGATATATTCTCACGGATTCCTCAGCCTCAAACACCAAGGGAGCCAATGAAGTTTCTGTCCAGATCATGGAGCCTATCCGCTTCTCAAATCTCCAAAGCTTTGGTGCAGAAACAGAGACAACAACAACAACAACAAAACCAAGATCCTTCTGTTGCTCAGAACAGTCCTAGCGTCACCTTCCAAGATGCTGCTACAGATCCACTCATGGTAATGGTCCTTTTCTTGTTGCTGCTTAATGTTTTGATCAGTTTTCAGTTTAGATTTTGATGATTCGTTGAAACTGCAGGCAGGGAAGATCATGACCGCAGCTGGGACGCATAGATCAGGGAGATTATCAAAGTGGTTTCACCACAAAGAACAGACCAACCCGAGCGCTACGAGGAATCCGAAGAAGAAAGATAAAGCACGAGTGGAGAAAGCCCGTGTCCACTCAGCTGTGTCCATTGCAGCTCTAGCAGCTGGATTAGCGTCTGTGACCTCTGAGGAAAGCTGCAGCAAAGGGTCAAGCTCGATGATGGCTCTGGCTCTAGCTTCAGCTACAGAGCTTCTGGCTTCACATTGCATTGAGATGGCTGAGCAAGCAGGTGCTGATCTCACTTGTGTAGCTTCAACGGTTAGGTCTTCCGTTGATAACAATAGCCCTGGAGATCTAATGACTCTCACAGCCGCGGCTGCAACTGGTAAGGCCATCTCTTTCAAAAGTTGGTGTTAGAGGCTTTGGTTAGGTTAGTATCTGATTACTGTTGAAAACTTAACCAGCATTGAGAGGAGAAGCAGCTTTGAAGGTGAGGCAGCCAAAGGAAGCAAGGAAGAACGCGACTATCACACCTTGTGAGAGGAGTTTCTCTGACTCTAACTGGACTGCAAATTGTCAATTTAGATTGGAGGAAACAAATCTTCCTTTAGAAGGTGAACTGGTGCAATGTGCACGAAATGGTAAATCCTATTCTTCTCTTACTCTGCCTAAGTCAAGACTGGTTCCACTAGTTAAGTTGCTTATACTGAGCTTTATCAGCAGGAATGCAGCGAATTAAGCGAGTTTGTATCTATATCAACAAGAAATCTCAGGTACTTGAACAGACTGGATTTTTATCTGTAAAGAGACTATTAGATTGCTTCATACTGTATACTAGATGCTTAAGCTTGCGAGTTCTACGAATTTCTCAGGTCATGATCAAACTCAAAAGCAAACACGTTGGAGGGGCATTCACCAAGAAGATAAAATGTAAGCATTTTCTATTCTTTCAAGAGTTAGGGAAATTACTTGAAACACTGAAGTCTGAAGCTCCTTGTTCCTTTTGAAGGCGTTGTTTATGGAGTCTGCGACGAGATACCTGCATGGCCTTACAGGAAAGAGAGGGACAATTCAGAAGAAGTCTATTTTGGTCTGAAAACTGGACAAGGTCTTTTGGAGTTCAAGTGCAAGAGTAAGATTCAGAAGCAGAGATGGGTCGCTGGGATTCAATATACTCTACGCCAAGTAACTTGTCTCGAGGCTTGCTCTCTCAAATCTCTGAGCCTCAGCGATCGTATGCGTTAGAGAATCCTGTAAATACTTATTCTCCACAGTTTCGGAAATACTGCAAATGAATAAGAAATCTTCCAGAAAATTGTTATAACCTTCTCTTGAGTTGTTCATACAAAAAAAATGAGATGAGAATCGTAGTCCTTGCTTGCTTTATCAGAATACAACAGTCTTGTTTGTGCCATAAGGTAATACCCGTAGTTCGCAGTATGATTTTATAGCTTTTGTGAGGCATTTTTTCTCGAGGTCCTCGGATTTCTGGACAAAGCTCCTTAGATTGTCCCTGTGGGAAACACTCTCAACCTGAAAATAAAATAAAATCAAAACTCACACAGATTAACTATGAAGATGTCGAAGAACATTGGTGTATCCACAGAAGTAGTTACCATTTGCTCAATGATAGGCCCTGAATCAAGTTCCTCTGTAACAAAGTGACTCGTTGCTCCAATTAGCTTCACACCTGCATCAAACGCCTGCAAAAATAATCTAGAAGACTAAGAGACACAGAACAATATAACCAGTTCAGACAAGGTAGAGCGGTGAGAAAACTCAAAAGACCTGTTTCGCTGGATTTCCGCCCTTGAATGATGGCAAGAGACCATGGTGGATGTTGATTACATCCTTTCCGTAATCTTTCAGAAAGTTACCCGATAGAATCTGCCAAAAGGAAAATGATCTCATTGATCTATTCTTTGATAGAATCTGCTCTGAATCATCTTTTATTAATAAAGTAGTCTTGGGAAAATATTAAGCAACTAACATTCATGTGAAGGCTAACATGACTAAGTTTAGTTTTAGTAACAATCCTCTACTAACCATTTGATTTAAGGAACAAAAAAAAGTATTAGGCAAAAGACTTAATAAATTACCTGCATGTATCTAGCAAGAACTAGGAAGTCAGTATCTTTAACAAATTCCAAAATCTCATCTTCTTTTTTATTCTCTTTTGTTGTGGATACATAATGATACGGAATGCCATGCCTCTCAAGAAACCGCCTAACATGAGTGTTTGAAGCTCTTTCATGATTACTGTTAACAGAAAAACCATTTCAGGAGCATAAACACCAGAGTCAATAGACATATATATGCTTACGGATTCAGTTCACCTTATCACACAGGTTATATCCACGGGAAGTTTTCCGTCTTGCCATCTATGCAACATTTCGACAAGACAATGATCCTGTATACTTACTTTTCAGCAGGAAATACAAAAAGACAATACAACAAAAATGTAAAAAAGGAGGTTTCTAAACAATTGCAATACCTGTTTTGACAGTAGAAGAGCTATCTTATACTTGGGATCTATAGACGGCACACGCACAACCGAGTTCATCGCACCGTAAGTTTGCGCAATAGTTTGAAAATCTTCATTCACTTGGTTCCTCGGCCATTTCACCGGATCAAATATAAACTCACTGTCAAAAGAAACAATCTTTCTTCATCACAAGTAAACACAAAACACAATCTTTTGCAATGTGTGGATTCATTACTCAAAAGGGTGAATAATAAATACATTACATACCTCCGTGAGTAAAAGACATTGTTGTTTTCAGGAACAAAAACATCGTAACCAAGAATGTTTCCGCCTTTTGCAGCAATACAATCTGATAGTTTTGCTACGATTCCAACAGCATCCTATAATAATTGGATTTTTTCCGATTTGAATCAAAAGAGCAAAAAAAAGGAAAATGATGTTTCATGGTGTGTGTGTACCTGACAATGGAAGACATGTACTCCGGGGATGAGAATAGGTGAGACGGAGGAATCGAGAGACTCGCCGTGAAATCTCGACGATCTGAGAATCGAATTCTTAGCGAACACAGAAGCTTTCTCGGAGATTCTTCGCATCATCGTCTCAACGAGACCAATTACGGTCCCGATTCCCAAGGATCCTCCCACTCACTCGTCCACTTTTATTTTGTTTATCTATCCCCTTTTTTTTGTTGTCCTACTTCCAATTTTATTTTCTTTTACATGATTCAACAGTAAAAAATCTGGGAATTTAATGATTTTCTCACATTACTTAAACACATTTTTTGACGACAAAAAAAAAAACACAATAGTGATACCTAGGGGTGGGCATAATTCTCATCCCGTTCCGTCCCGTACCCGTTCCCGAATTCTCGTCCCTTATATTTTCCGTATTCCCATATGGGACAAGTTTTCAATTTCCAATTGGGACCGGGACGGAACGGGATATCCCAAAGTCCCGTTTGATATAACTATAAATATTAATTTATATATATATTTTTATTAATGGGATAATATGAAATTATAAGGATAATATGAAATATGGTTTAATATGGGATATATACATATATCTATTTTTTAATGGGATAATATGAAATATAGTTTAATGTGGTTTAAGTTTGATTCAATTTGAAGATTATGGTTTTTATTTTATTTTAAATTTTTAACTTTTATAAAATACAATTGAATTTTCTTTAATTTAAACATGTTTTTCATAAATTGAAAAAACTTGTTGTATACATATTTACAATTTGAAGCATTGTTTAATCTAATTTTTGAGTCCGGTTATTTTATGGGATTTCTCGTACCGTTTCTGTCTTTTTCCGTCCCGAATTTGAAATGGGACATAAATGGGACGTATTTTTCTAGTCCCATAAGTCTCGTTCCCATCCCGTTCATGTTAAATCCCGTCTCATATTCCCGTTTGCCCATCCCTAGTGATACCATTTGGGTATCATTAACCTTATTTTAGTGTTAATTTTTATATTTGTTTATTGTTTGAGACTCATTATGAATCTGTTAAAAAAATTGTCTCCAATGGTGAGACCAGTGTCGGTCTCACAATAAATATATTTTTTTTTAATGTTTGCAAAATGGAAAATAATCAAAGTAGTACATATATAAAAATAGACGATTATAAAAAAAGTTAATACTACAATTCGTAAAAAGTTGAATGCAAGAAAACATATAAAAACATGATGAAAAGACAATTAAGTCAGCTCTAGTCTTCACTTTTGCCATATTTTTGCCAAAATATATTGTTCACATTTGAAGAAATTCGACATTTGATAAAAATACCTAAATCTCCAAAATTTCAGAAAAAAACAAAAAAATCAATACTCAAAATCATATAAATGGAATTTCAGAACAAAAAAAAGCCACTGAAATTAGACATGACACGTATCTTGTTGATACAACAGACTCACTCCATTGAGCTATATCACACCCAAATCAATTATAAGATCCTTTTTTTTTTTTGGCTTATAAAACCTACAAAATATTACCACTGCATGTGCTCTAACACGTTATTCTAGACCCATTTCAAGGATATGATTTTTTTTGGGTGGGTTTTCCTCTTTGTTTTTTATGGAAGATGTACATTGAATTTGTTCAACTTATTATTTTTTAGGTTGGTCTTAATTTACTTTGTTTTGTTACTCCTCCTGAGTCATGATGCAGGTATATATGAAAATGATCTCACTACACTTTCTTAACATAATTTTGGTTACAATGATGCTTCTTACATTTGAAGTTTTTCACTCTTGCCTCTAAACTTCTTCTTTGCCCAAATGAGTTTTTAGTTTGCAAGGGTTTATTGGGACTTTAATTTACAAAGTAGTGTACTAGACAAGCTTCTGCAACAAACTCATGATCTCTTTCAGTTTAGATCATACACAAAACAGTAGATGTTTTTATGTACAGAACAAAGTAAATAAGGCTATGGAGGAATTGCTTTAAACCATTGTTTGATAACTGATAAGTAAAGAGAAATTCGGTAGTCTAACACTACGTTATCAGATAATTAGGTAGACGGTATGTGGACTATTCAACATTGTGTACCATGTTAGCGAAAACCCTTTAAGCCCCTATAGTTACTTAACTAAGTGATAGCAAGTTGTTATGTCTAGCCTATTTGCTAGGTCGCGTGTGTCAGACTACTTTCTCGATAATATTCATTTCGTGTTTGAATTTCAAACTTTTGAAGTTACATCCTAATTTAAATAAGTTGTTATATGCGGTATGTATCAATAAAAGGAGAGAGAAAACTTGTTATGTGTATTCATGTTTGTGGAGTTATTGGTCGGAGTTATTTCCTTCTCTCTCTTATTTTGCAATTCGAATCTTTTGTGCTCTAAAAAATATAAAAATGGGTGAGCATGTTGATTTACCTGATCATATGTTTGATGTGGGTGAAGAACCGGTAGGGATTAGGGTTACGACGTATGGACCGTCTTCCGGCATCCGGTCCGTGATGGAAGCACTTAACGAAGAAGAGAGGGAATCAATTCGACGGTCTACGTTTGGGAAGTTTGTTTCCACAACTGAGCTGCCTGCTTATTCAGGGAGGTTTGAGAGGTTTTTACTTTCTCGGCAATTAAAGGTCAATAAGAAACATGAGATCTGGTTTCTATTTGCCGATAGGCCGGTAAAGTTCTCTTTGAGGGAGTTACTATCATCATTGGGTTGCCTTGTGGCAAGTTCCCTAAGAAGTCTAAGTCACGTTTGATCAACAATTTGAACTCCACTCCTTACTGGCAGTCGCTCTTTGGGAAACTATATTATGTATCTGTATCCTCTGTTATTAAGATGTTGAGGCGGAACACGGTTACCGATCAGGTGATGAGGATAAAGTATGGGTGTTTGGCTCTTCTATCTTCGGTGATGATGCCAACAACGCATCAGCCGAAGATTGTAAAAGAGCATGCTGAAGTTATTGGTGATTTAGCAACTTTCTTTTTGTATCCGTGGGGGAGATTGGCATTCGATATGCTAATTAGTAGTATAAAGGAAAAGAATGAAGTTATCTTGTCTCAGAACACGATAGCTGTTAAAGGGTTTGTACATGCAATTCAACTTGTAATGGTGGAGGCTGTTCCGGCGTTGTTAGACGGAGCTCATGTTAACTCGACATCATTGTCTGAGTCTGAAGCTGAAAACGAGAAGGAGGATGCTGTTGAGAGAAAGGTTTGTCTCAATCCGGCGCATGCTAGGGAGTTGCATGATGCGGAGGAGGTATGTAACTAATTAGAGCATTACCTTTTTGGTTTGGAAATTATTTAGAGTAATGTGTGTAATCAATTTTAGATGAAATCAACTAACTATCACTATTTATATTTTTAAAACAACCATTAATTAAGATACATGTTTCAACATGAATTTTTGTATATATTATTAGGTGGAATTAATTAATTCTTTTAGATTTTGCAACAAATGAAAATATATGTTATTTTAGTTCTTGGTAGCTAATTACCATCGTCTCTGATCAATTTTATATGTTGCAGATGGTAGTTGATTGTATTATCCCGCGGGAAGGCGAGATTGAAATGGATGAAAGTGATTTGGGGGGTTGGTCTGATGAGGAAGAGTTTTGTTATTCTGGTTCTAAGTTGAAAGGCGGTGTTACAAGTTTGGATGTTGAGCGGATGGTGAGAGAGATCAAAGGTAAGAATGGTAAGAGTAAAGGGAAGAAAGCTTGTACGAAACATGATGATGGGGGTATATGGGATACATGTAGAATTTTCATATCAGTAAGTGAGAGCGAGCTTCAGGTGGTTGCTGACCTGGTGGTGAGCAAAATTAGTCAGGAATTTGGATGTGTGGATGAAAAAATTAATGGTATGTACACGAAATTGGAGGAGCTCAAATCTGCTATTGGGGTTATGGAGATTGACATTACATTTGAGATGACCCAACATATCTTGAAGATGAAATATGTTGTGATTGACTAAAAGCTTGGCTATTTGGTCAAGGCAGTAATTGTGAATCTAAGGTATAATTCTGATTACTAGAGGAGCAACGTCAACCAAGGATTCAACTTGAACCTATCTAGTCATTTTGATGGTGCGGTGGGAAATAATGTAGCAAGTCATGTGAATGGCAATGGGATAGGTCCTGAAGTTGACAATATAATTGGGTATGTACTTCGGGATCTCAGACGCATGTCAATAGAGGGATGTGGTGATGCTGGGAATGGTTGCAATCTGACAGCTGCAGGGGATAATGCTGGTGGTGCCACACCAGATTGCATTGTAAGTGTTTTTCGGTGTTAGTTTGTCATTTGTTAGATCATTTCTCAAATGGTTGCTTATTTGCTTTTTTTTTAACTCTTTACTCTATTTTTTGTAGGGGCCTGATACCAATATGGTTGTGGATGGTCCGACTTTCTCCCTTGGGCTTACACAAGAAGAGGAAAATCTGAGCAAATATCACTTCCTGTTGCTGCTGTGGGTGATGTGCCTGGCACGGGTTAGGAGGATTGTGATGGTGGTAATAATTTTTGGTAAAGCAAGCGTTTGAAAAGTGCACCTGCAAATCTGCTCGAAGATTTCCAAGTTGATAAGCGTACGGTTTCTCGACTGTGGGTGTTACAATTCAGTGGAAGTGGGGAGTTGAATGTTGAGGAGTGTCGTGCAAGGTATGACAAGCTTGTGCTGAAGCTCCAGGGCATGAAGTAAGAGCATACACATTTATTATGTTCTTTGTAGAAGTAGATTGGGGGGGGGGGGGGGGGGGGGGTAATGGTTAATAGATTAGGTAGATGGTAACACATATGTTATCCGTTATATAAATCATTTTAGCCGCTAATAATTAGAATGTATGAGCATTGTAGTATGTAACTGTTAAATCTACATAGTATATGGGTGTGTCTTACTTAACATGTATTGTTTTTGTGTGGATGATGTTATTTTGATGTAGTTGCTATGTTCCCTATATATGCAACAACATTACGATTGGTGGTGTTAATGTAGCTGGCAAGGATTTTGTGGATATTGCAGGGAGGAAGCGGTACATGCAGGCTAAGGTCTGCTGTTTTAATTGTTTCTTAATTAAATTATTTGCTCTTTTACCCTTTGAAAAATTTATTAGTTTCTTAGGTTGGAAAACTAAGCAGAGGCTATTAATGTGTTTGTAGATGGTTGATGTGTTGGTGGCCTACACTAGGACTTTGTTCATGAAGCATGGGGTCCAGCTACAGAAGAAGGTAGATTTTTTTTGGTCAAAGTTTGTGTCTTTTATTGTCAAGAACTACACGAAGTTCAAAAACATTGAGAAGAAGGAGGCTCATGTGTTTAACATGCATGTCCTTGAAGCGTTTAGTGGTGAGAATGTTAGATGTGTAATAGTTTGTTAGCAGATAACATACGACTTAATCCATTTGTAGAATGAGCAAACTATGGAAGATAATGAATAATTGAACAGATAGTTCGGATGCAAAATCTATCCAAATGTTATCCGGTGTTACACATAAGTATCCATGCACTAGATAAAAAACCAATATTCCACCAACTTCAACACGTATTCAATTTCAGCCAAACATACCAAACTCATACTAATTTTGTTATACCAAACAATATTTCACATAGCAAACCAGGGTTCAAGGTTTGGTTATACATGATGGTTGGTGGAAATTTAAAGTAATTAAACATAGAGACCTTTGCTGAGCCTTGATCTTATCCGCAAAGTCCAAAAAAGGAAAACATCATAGTTGTTACGCCGAAACATAAATTTCTTACAAAAACAGCAAACCATACTTAAACCAGAGCTAAAACCCACCAATGGTTAGTGTTAAACTCTCACAGTCACTAACATATGGGTGCGGCGTTGTGCTGGTGCTTGCGCCGGTGGCCAGTGTTAAACTCGGTGGACTGCGTTGAGCAGAGTCCATGGTCCTATGGTAACCTTGAGTACAAAAAACATTTTACAAAAATATCATTAGGGTTTAAGATAAGTCCACAAATTTTGTGTAGGGATTTGGCTGAGTATTCTTCATTTACCACCTTCATTAAGATTTGGAGGATTTTCACCACCAATTGCAGCTTCAGTTGTTGATTCTGGTGGGAGGAGGGCGTAGTCATGTTGGGTTTCGAAGTCAGTTATGAAGCAAAGATCACCCGAAGAACCAGATGAGGAGTTGCTACTGTCAGTTGAAAGTAGAGCACATGTGTTTTGAGTAGACGGCTCATTAGGTGGCTCATACATGGTATCTATTTCTGCTTGGAGTCTAGCAATTTCATCATTGTTTGGGTTCGTCTCAAGAGCTTGGTGGACAACCCCATCCCAGTAGACATGGTCTTCATTGAAACCACGGTATGTAGCCCGACCAGCAACAACAACATTACATTCATGGAATATGGCTAATAGACTCCTTCTTCAATTCCTTTGGCTAGGTTCAGCATTATCTGTTGTTCCATTGCCACCTGTCATGGAATATATTTGGTACGACAATATTAGTATATGTATGGAATATGATCAAACTACAAAGCGACTTAAAATCTGCAACATAAAGTGGTTGGTAACATATATGTTGCCTTCTTATAATATTTTCATCCAGCCATCTCATAAGATAGAATTTCTCTATAATTTAAAAGTTCTAATAAGCGGTCAAACTTTTATATTACGAAGGTAAAAATAAATCTTCAACTTCTAACAAGTTGTCTCTTTGGATATGATTACTATTATTTGTAAACATAACCTTGAACGGTCATGAGTATTTATAGACGGCTAATACACACGAACACACACACATATAATAATATTTGGCTAATGTGTGGGAAAGCATTATGAAATACACATATGTCCAACTACTTGATCCTTTCAATTTCAGACAATATTTGTAATAATTCAATATGTAATAATATTTAATATGTAAGAATTTATGGCTACTAAAAAAATTAATGTTTTTGTACCTATATTGTGGTTTGGGAAAATGTTTGCCGTTTCTCCATTATCTTCGCCAGGAAGACCTAAATCCATGTCCGCTTCGCTGTCAAGTGGACTAATAGCAATTCCAGAGTCTGTGTTGTTTGGATTCCCTGCCTCTCATGATACCTAACTTGATTAAGAGGGTTTGAGTAGAGGACGTCCAAGTGAGTTCTGTAAAGCATTATCTTCTTCTCTTCAGTGAACACTGTATCAAAGATACTACGGACAATATTTATTTGACGGCTTGTGATGAATATGCGATACGTTTATGGAAAGATAAAGACATTAGGCTGAAGGAAATTTCAGAGGCTTAAGAAAGAGGTAAGAACTAAATTTGATTTTGAAGAATAATTTTAAGAAATATCAGAGATTTTAAGAACTAAATTTGAGTTTGAAGAATAATTTTAAGAAACGAAATTTCATTTCAAACAGTAATTAAGGTTCATAGATGTGTTTCGCGTCTTGTTTGAGAATGGCCGTCTAATTTTTAATAGACATTTTAATATTTCAGAATTCAGGGTTGGAGGAGTTTACCGTGGTACGCCGTCATGTCGTCGTCCGTTGGGTTGGCCGGCAAGAAAAGTTTTGTTCCCACCATGAAAGGGCTGCGATATTGGAAGTCGTATTTCGCAACATCTCCCGCACCTACTGTTACACGGAGGAGCAAGACCGGGTAGCAGAAGTGTAGAACCATGAACAGGGTCACCCTAGTGTCCTCCTCCGGGTCCGGGGTTAGATCTGGCATCTTGTAGGTTAGCCGGACCAGAGTCGTCGTCGGAATGAGATATCGTCGCCGTATGTGGTCTACTCAAAAATTTTTGTGTGTTGAAGGAAAGCACCATATCCCAAGTCAGAGGGATTTCGCTCAAACTCCCACCGGCCATACGGACCGATTACCCAGTTCTCCTAGAGCAACCGAACAAGACGCGACATTCCTGAGGTAGAAAGCTATGTCTCCTTAGCATTGTAGTAAATGGCAAAATATTATAACATTTATGGTAAGGAGCAATAGATTAAAGTACCAATTATTGGATATTCTAATGGTCGGTTAATAGATTCAATAGCATGTTCTAAAGGGGAGAAAAAACAAAACTTTGTAATAGAATACAAAAAGAATTTGTGGGGACATACCATTCTCCGAGGTAGGTGAAGATGCAGGTAGATGATGGTACTGGAGTTATTGTTTGCGATTTATAGTAGTAAAAGTTTTCTTGTGTCGTCTTCGGTATAAAGCTATAAAGCTTAGATATGGCTGCTTATAGAGAGTAAATGCAGAACGGAACACCTCCATCTTTCTATACATACACACAAGTGTACGTATCTATCTATCTTCACGCAACACATCAATAATGCTACTGATATGACAACTCGGATAAGTGGAGTAGAACATGCCACTTGATATACCTAGGTGGCGTAGGTGTGGCTACGGGAAGATCTCCTATGCGCCTACCAAGATATTCACGCTTCCCACCATCGGAGCTACCGTTTCTCGCTAGGCTTTTGCGTCATTTTGGCATGTAGTACCCTCACCCGACGTTTCCGTTTACTTAATATTCAGCATCCCATTGTCATTTACCTAATTAGTATTTTTTTGTTTTAATTTACCTAATTAGTTGCTATAGTAGTGTTAGTTAGTTAATTTGCCCATAAGTAAATCATATCAAAAACTGGTAAGTAAATCATATCAAAAGCGCGGGTAAGTAAATATGTAAAAGTAATCAACATTCTGTAAATCTACATGTGAATCAATCCACAAACTAGACTCAAAAATCATATCCGTATATTACTTTTGATTGTAAATAGTCATAGCAAATCAAAAACCTTAAATATTGTAAGCGTTAATCATGGCAAGACTTGTAGCCCAAGAACATTTTGTCCTACTCGTACCTACCAAATTTTGAGGTTGGATTGTTACACTTAATTTTAAATTTTGTGAGGTTCTTTAGTTCTTTGTATCAATGGAAATAGCTCTGAAATATATATCAACTTGATATAAACATTTTACGTTTTATGGATGGATAAACCGTCTTGTGGATTCGATGAAGATTGAAACTCATCAATATTGCAAATAATGGCATTCATAAATCATTCCAATCTCCATGGAATTTATAACACGATTGATGCATCCATAAAATGTAAAAGGCTTAAAGGTTGTTCACTATTCGCAAGTTACTCGAACGATTCGAAAAAGGTGTAACATGAAGCTTAGAGAAAATGGCCTCCCTCGGAAGATGAGACACCTCCATTATATCAAAGGATCGTTGTTACTTGTTAGGGTTTTAACCTTCAAAAGTTCAAAGACTTTTTCGTTTTTATAGCGAACCCTAAATGAAGATGGGCCAATTATGAGCTTTAGAACCTAATCGGTCTCTTAATAATATATAAATTTAATAATCTTATTTTAATTGAGTTTATCCTTTTTAAGCCATCGTTAATTCAAATAAAAATCAATTATGAGTGCTTTGTCGAATTATTTGTTGTTGTTGATCGTTGGTTAATTAATAATAAAATATAATAATACTATGAATATGGGTAATTATTTTTTTAAGGGATAAGCCGTGCTTTTGTTCGTATGCCCACTATAAACACCATAAGATTAAGGGTCCATGAGGTATTAACCTGATTACATTAAAGGGAAAATTCCCTTGGTCACAAACACGAGACGCGAAAGAGAGAGAGCTCTATCCAAACCCTAGATTTCAAGATCGATCAACCTGCTTCTCGTCAAGACCTCGCGCAGCTCGATTTCTATGATTTCTCTGTAGATCCTTTTCAATCTCTCCCAGATTCATCGTCGGTCTCTTGATTTCGATCCGTTTCTGCTGGAATCGGTGCTTTGGAGCTTACGGATCTTACGGAGTGAAGCTAGTCATCGGATTCGTTACCACGCGGTTGTGAAGATCAACGGAGGAGATTCGGAGGCATCTACGGCGCAACAACAGCGATCTATAAAACTCGATTCGATTCAAAAACGGACGTTCTCGTGCTTGAATCTTTAGGAACTTCTTCTGGATTTGTAGATTTGGTGTTAGCTTGCTGCACGCGTGGAGGTTTCGTTTGTGAAGTCGAATCAGCGAAGTAAATAATCGAATTTTAGGTTTTTTCGTTTTGTATTTAGGTTTTTGTTTTGAAAAACAAATCTTTGGCCTCGATTTTTTTTTTATGAATCCGAAGGCCTCGATTTAGGGTTTTCAAAATAGTAGATTTGAGTTAGTCGTGTCAAATTATCATCTTTTTGAATGAAATAGTAATACATATGTATTTGGTTTATTTATCAGATAAAATTTTCAATGGCAATTTATTACAAGTTTAAGAGTGCAAGGGATTTTGATACCATCGCCATGGATGGTCCTTTTATATCAGTTGGTATTCTCAAAGACAAAATTTCCCAAACAAAGCATTTGGGCAGTGGTAAAGACCTTGATATTGTCATCTCCAATGCCCAAACTGACGAAGGTTTGTATTCTAATGCAGATTTGTGTCCTGTGATACTCCTTGATCAATATTTTAGATGTTACCATATTCAAGTGTTTTGCTGCTGTTGTTGACTATGATTGCACCTGTGTGAGACAATCAACTTCAATTTTTATGATGTTCTCTCTCTTTAAGCTAACTATGATTATTTACTAGGGTAGATTTGTCTTGATTTGTTACATTTGTGAACTATTAGGAATGAGTTTGTTAGAATCTAATTCTAGAGTTCTCAGGAAGCTTTGATATGTTTACTAGAGTCTTGTCAACATGTTTGCACTTCGTCTCTGTGGCCTTTATATGTTACCTGTTTTGAATTTTCAGAGTATCTGGATGAAGCAATGTTAATACCAAAGAATACAGCTGTCCTCATTCGTCGGGTCCCAGCACGCCCTCGCATCACAGTTATTACTACCCAAGAGTACTTCCTCAGATCTTTAATTTCCATCTGCTTAGTCTAGTTATTTCGTTAAACATTAGTTGAAAGTGTGGCTATCGGCTTGAAGAAACACTGGTATCCTCATCCTAATTGATGTGAATATCTTAACTTTTGCAGGCCTAGAATGGAGAGTAAAGTGGAAAATGTTCAGCCTGATATCAGCAATATCCCTGTTGTTGGTCCATCTGCAGCGACATATGTAAGTTATCATGGTGATCATTTATTAGTGCCTGTTTGCTTTTTGACTACACCGGAAAACTACCCAAGTACCAATTTTCACGCATTTTCACCTTCTAGCCCGAAGATGAGTGGGACGAGTTTGGGAATGATTTATATTCCATTCCTGATGCCCAAGATGCCCAACATAATATTCCATCTCATGACCTTGCACCAGCAGATGAGAAAGTAGATGAAGAAAGCAAAATTCAGGCTTTGATTGACACTCCAGCTCTTGACTGGCAGCGGTAAGCAATCTTTCAGAAGTATAACTGAGTTGAAATTGTGAGAGGTTTAACAACCGTCTTGTTTTTCTTCAATGTCGCAGACAAGGTCCAGATAATTTTGGGGCTGGGAGAGGTTACAGTAGGGGTATGAATGGAAGGACTGGTGGACGTGGTGGTTTTGGTACGATATACTTGTATACCTAGATTTGCATTTGTTTTGGTTGAATTATAGAATGTCTTTGTTAAACTGTCAAAGATTTATATTTGAATTTTGTATTGATATCAACTTGTAAGATACTGAGTTTGGTTTTGTTGGCTTGGATAGGAATGGAAAGGAAAACGCCACCTCCAGGATATATTTGTCATCGTTGTAATGTCCCTGGTATGTCAGCTTTGGAAATCTTTAGTATTTCTTATACTTTTGTTTATGGTTATTCCATCGAAAAAGGTGATTAGAGCAATTTTTTAATGTCTCAGGACACTTTATTCAGCATTGTCCCACAAATGGTGACCCTACCTATGATGTTAAGAGAGTTAAACCACCTACGGGTATCCCCAAGTCAATGTTGATGGCAACCCAAGATGGTTCTTATTCCTTGCCAAATGGTGCAGTTGCAGTACTGAAGCCAAACGAGTAAGTTGTGGTGAATTATTATGGGAAATGTTGCTATTTGGTACTTCTTCACATATATGAGTATGAAGTGCCTGTTGTGTCTTAAACAATTCCAGGGATGCTTTTGAGAAGGAAATGGAGGGATTGCCATCAACAACACGCTCTGTAGGGGAGCTTCCACCTGAGCTAAAATGTCCATTATGCAAAGAAGTAATGAGAGATGCTGCGCTTACAAGCAAATGTTGTTTCCAGAGCTTCTGTGACAAATGTATGTTCTTCTAATACCTTTTGCTGTCTATAAAAACCTTTTGTTGACTATTGACAGTTCCAATTCTACATACCTACCCTTTTCTTGTTGATTTTATGCAATTCAGGTATTAGAGATCACATTATTGCAAAGTCGAGCTGTGTCTGTGGAGCTACTGACGTACTTGCTGATGATCTTCTACCAAACAAGACCCTCAGGGATACTATAAACCGTATCTTGGAAGCAGGGAACGATAGCACTGAGAATGCGGGCAGTGTGGGCCATATCCCAGGTCTGTTATTATCTTAACTCATGTGTTTCTTAAGCTCGGATTGTTCACTCATCATTGCTAAATTATCATTGACCTATTTTAGATTTGGAGTCTGCACGCTGTCCACCTCCCAAGGTTCTATCTCCTACCACATCTGCTGCATCTAAAGGAGAAAAGATTCTAGCTATTTCTCACAACAACGAGGCCTCAACGGTAAAGCCCCCAATGGAAACTGCAGAGATCACTAGTGCCCCTCGACCATCTGCAGAAGTTAAAGTGGAAAAGCCAGTCGATGCGTGTGAAAGCACTCAAGGGTCAGTGGCTGTGAAAGAAGCAACAGTTTCAAAGTTGAATACACAAGCTCCCAAGGAAGAAGGGCAGCAGCAGGTTGCTGCTGGAGAGCAAGGTAAAAGAAAGATTTGTAAATCTAATAGTAACTTCACTGTACATAGCGAGTGACTTGTGACCACATGTACTCTTTTTTCGGTTACTGAATAACCATTGTTCCCATGTATATGCACTTTAATGATTTGCAATGATATGTTCATCAACATAACCCATACCTTTTGTCCCTTGCCAGGAAAAAAGAAGAAAAAGAAACCCCGAGTGCCTGGAACTGGTAAGCTTTCTTTCTTATGCTGAATGGCCTGTCAAGTTCATTCCCCGAAGTGCCAAGTATATGTGAATCGAATTGGAGGTGTGATGGATTGTTTGTTTTTGTGATTTGTTGTAGATATGCAATGGAATCATGTGCCGGATCTAGCAGGTCCTGACTATAATATGATGCAAATGGGTCCAGGTCCCCAGTACTTCAACGGCATGCAACCTGGTTTCAACGGCATGCAGCCTGGCTTCAATGGCGTTCAACCTGGCTTCAATGGGTTTCACCCTGGGTTCAATGGATTTGGAGGCCCTTTTCCAGGCCCGATGCCTCCATTTATGGGTTACGGAATAAACCCGATGGACATGGCATTTAATGGGGGTATGAATATGATGCATCCAGATCCGTTTGCTGCACAAGGATTTGGATTCCCTAATATACCACCACCTCATAGGTACAACAACACTCACAATCCTACTTAATTCTTTATCAAGAGAAGCCTATAAAGCATTCTCAATAATCTCATGATGGAATTTGTGTGATTACAGGGACCTAGCAGAGTTGGGAAACCGCATGAATCTCCAACATGCCATGATGGGCAGAGACGAAGTTGAAGCCCGAAAAGCAGAGATGGTAAGAAAACGCGAAAACGAGAGACGACCTGAAAGGTAATAAAAGCAAACACGCTTGTACCACATCCAGACAAAGAGTATGCTATATAATCTGAACCCAAATATTGTTTTGTGTAACAGTGGGAAGATGTTTAGGGATGGAGAAAGTAGCAGAATGATGATGAACAATGGAACTTCAGCCTCTACATCATCCATCAACCCTAATAAATCCGTATGTCTCCTCTTTGTTGCCTCATCTCTCTCTCTTTCTTCTTTTCTGTGTTGGGGGCCAACTGGTTTGGCTTACCAGTGCTTTGCTCTCTCCATTTATTTACTCTATATTGGTTTTTATTTTATGATCAAAATAAGTTGGTTCCTACTCCTTCCTCATTTGCTAATAATATCAAACCACAAAACTTCATTATTTGTGATCGCAATGGGTGTTTTGGGAAAGCAGAAAAGATATTGGTTCCAGACGTAATTTTCTGAAAATATAGGATATTATTTTATACAGTTTGATTATATTTGTATACTAAAAAGAAGATGACAAAACTACACATAAGAATCGTGTTATCCGTAAGGTTATAATGGTAACTTGACTATATATCCCAAACAAATTTATTATTATATGTGGGCCGTATAGCCCAATATTATCATATTTATTGTTCTTTAAAATTGAGTTAACTATTTTGTTTACCGTTTCTGGTTTCTCTCCCACAGCGACATGCACCTCCGCCACCGAATCCTGACTACGACCGCCGCAGACGACCGGAGAGATTATCTCCAGAACATCCTCCGCCGCGTAAGATCAGATCTCCGTCTCGAGAGTCCAAGAGAAAGTCTGAGCGATATCCTGAGGAACGCGATCGCCAACGCGACCGTGAAAGGTCTCGTCACCAAGAGCTAGACCGTGAGCACGACCACCACCGCACTCGTGATCGTCGCGATGAAGATAGAAGCCGAGATCACCGCCGCGATCCGGAACGTAACCAACATCACCATCGCAAGCGATCTGAACCACCGATGTCGGAGCCACCCGCCGCAACTAACGCAGAGGTGGATAATAATCACAAATCGAGCGTATTCGCTCGGATAAGCTTCCCGGAGGAAGAAACGTCGAGCAAACGAAGAAAGACAAAGTCGTCTTCTTCTACTTCTGTGACGGATCTGCCTGCCGTCGCAACCGCTGCGGTAGCCGTGGGAACATCGGTTCAACGTCACAGTCGGAAGGAAGTGGAAGTAGCAGATTATGAATCTAGCGACGAAGATAGGCATTTCAAGAGGAAGCCTTCGAGGTACGGGCGATCTCCACCGGTGGTGGTTACGGAAGTGAGTGATGATAAACAACGTTACTCCAAACGCGGGAAGGGAGAGAGATCTCGAGCTTGATTTTTTTCAAACTTTTTTGTTTTTTTGTTTTGTTTTTTGTATTATTGCTTTAAGGCAGAATTTTTTTTCGAAATAAGAGAATCTTCATTTATGTTGCCGTAACGAAAAAAAAAAAGAGCTCTTTTGTAATCGAATGTTTCTCTGTTTGTAATGGAATTCGATTTCTCAACTTTTCTCTCAATTCCTCTGCTTATGTTTAATGAATTTAATCAATATATCAAACTTTTCCTTCACTATCCAGTATATTACAGAGAAAATTCAAAGAATGGTGGAACTTACATGATAGCTAGGGTTGTGACTCACATATTTCCATGAATAGATAAAAACTTTATCTTCCCTCGCCATTAAATACACAAATCGTCTATGTTAATCCTTACTCTCTAGTCTCTATCTCGCAAAACCTCTGTGATCTTCTTAAATATTCTCTCTAACGTAGTAATGGATTCTTACCTTTTTCTTGGAACTGTTGCTACTACAATCTTTACGCTTTTGGTTTCAATATGTTATATGGTTAATGGAAAGCTCAAAGTACCATCTCTTCTTTGTCTGAGTTCAAAAATGGCTTCTTCTGATCTCGAAAACATATCCATGATATTTCGAAAATGCTGAATCATTTGGCACCATCATCTGATCTCGGCCGCTTAATTGGGATGGGAGCTCATATGGAAAGGATGCAATTGTTGCTGCGCCTTGATTTGATGATGTGAGGGTGACTGGAATTTGGGGTCCAGCTGGAATTGGTAAGAGCACCATTGCTAGATTTTTGTTTAACCAACTCTCAAATAGTTTCCAATTGAGCGCAATCATGGTGAATAGTAAAGGAAGCTATCCAAGACTTTGTCTCGATGAGGGCAGTGCGCAACTGCAACTACAGAACCAAATGTTGTCTCAGATGATGAACCATAAAGATACTATGATCACTCATTTAGGTGTCACACAAGAAAGGTTGAAAGACAAAAACGTGTTACTCGTTATCGATGATGTTGATCGGTTAGCACAACCAGATGCCTTGGCCAAAAAAGTTGAGTGGTTTGGTTCAAGAAGTCGGATTATCATCACAACTGAAGATTTAAAACTTTTCAAAGCACATGGGATCAACCATATATACAAGGTGGATTTTCTATCCAATGATGAGGCTCTTCAAATGTAATTTTGCATGTATGCTTTTGATCAAAAGTCCCCTAAAGATGGTTTCATGGAACTTTCTCATGAAATTACATACCTTGCTGGTAAACTTCCTTTAGGACTAAAGGTTATGGGTTCCTACTTCCGGGGAATGTCTAAGGAGGAGTGGATACTACCAAAGTTATGGAATTGCCTTGACGGAGAAATTGAGAGCATTTTGAAGTTCAGTTATGATGCTTTATGTGATGAGGATAAAGATTTATATCTTCATATAGCTTGCTTTTTCAACTATCGAGAGGTTGAGATACTGGAAGAGCATCTTGCAAAGACTTTCATCGATGTGAGGCGGGCGTTTTAGTTGAGAAATCTCTTATATCTACTGATGAGGGAAAGATATATATATATATATATGCATGGTTTGCTAGCCCGGCTAGCTAGGTAAACAAATTGTTCGTAAGCAATCTCATCGTGAGCCTGGGAAACGACAGTTTTTGGTTGTTGATAAAGACATTTGTGAAGTTCTCACTGATCCTACAGCAGTAAGTTTCGCCATTATTCTTTTGTTGCATTGCTTATTACAACTTGAGTTTGTTTTATCATCTCTACTTAATTTGTGGGTCTTTTTTCAGATTACTAGAAGTGTTATAGGAATATATTCGGGATACGGTCTGGACTGGGAAGAGTTAAATATAAGTGAAAGAGCCTTTGAAAGAATGTCTAATCTCCAATTCTTAAGATTAAAAGGTGATTTTGAGTTTCCAAACATACCTACTTCGTTGGGACGTCTGAAGTATATATCTCCAAAACTTCGATTACTAGATTGGGAGTTTTCGCCGATGATATGTTTGCCTTTTATTGTTAACCTAGAGTTCCTTGTTGAATTGAAAATGGTAAGCAGCAAGCTTGAAAAACTGTGGGAAGGAATCAAAGTAAGTACTTTTCATTTCTTTCTACAAATTTTTAAATTTTACTTCGAATCTATAATATGTTTTCTTGTACAATAATTTAACCTTGAAAATATAGACTGAACTTGCCGACCTTTTTTTTTTAATCCTGTTTGATTAAATACAAATAAGTATGGAAGTGTATCATTTTAGTTGTATGAACATGTTCATGCATTCTGTCATTATTTGTTTGTGCAGCTTCTTCGAAATCTCAAGTGGATGGATTTGCGTTATTCGAAAAACCTCAAGGAACTTCCTAATCTCTCAACCGCCACTAAGCTCCAAGAATTACATCTCACTCATTGCTCAAGTCTTGTAGAGCTCCCGTCCTCTATTAGAAACCTTTGTAGATTGAAGGTGTTTAATTTGGAGGAATGCTCAAAGTTAGAGTTTCTTCCGACCAACATCAACTTGGAATCTCTCATCGAACTCAATCTCACCAATTGCTCGTTGTTGAAAAGGTTTCCTGAGATTTCCACAAACATTGAAGTTCTCAAGCTAAGTGGAACTGCAGTAAAAGAAGTTCCCTTAGCAATTGGGTCATGGTCTCGTCTTGAAGAATTGCATGTCATACTGTGAGAACCTCAAGGACTTACCGCATGCTCTTTACATTATCACAAATTTGCACTTGAGCGATGCAGAAATGCTAGAGCTTGATCCATGGGTCAAACGATTCTCTCGTCTACATTGACTTGAACTCAAGAGATGCAGAAAGCTGACATCACTCATACACCTAGCAGATTCCCTATGTGATCTAGATGTTGAAAATTGTGAATCCTTGGAGAGACTAGATTGCTCCTTTGGCAATCCAAATATTTGTCTCAACTTTCGAAACTGCTTCAAACTAAATCAAGATGCCAGAGATCTCATCATCTACACATCAACTCGTAAAATTTCAGTCTTACCCGGTGGAGAAGTACCTGCGTGCTTCACATACCGAGCTTCTGGGAGTTGCTTAACAGTAAAGTTGAATGAAAAGCCGCTTTGTACATCAACAAGGCATGCTTCTTGTTGGTTTACATGGGAGAAGGTGAAGTTCGTGATGAGGAAGGTTTTAGTGTATTCTGTAGCATCACGTATAAACATGATGCTCTTCCTGCATGTAGATCATATGAACGTTACCTACAAACAGTTATATCGGAGCATCTGTATATATTCGACGCAGAGGAGATGACTTCCACCGAGCTTGTTTTTGAGTTCAAGCTCAAAACTTACTCTTATTCCTGGAAGATAAAAGAATGCAGGATTCTCCAGCTCTAAGTCTCTTCACATTCATTGTCCCTGCTAACCATTTCAATCATCGGACCACCGAAGGAATCAGGCACATACCCCTGTGAGACATTAATAATGTAAAACGAGTTTTCTTTTCCGGAAAGCTGCAACCCAGACTAAGGGTCTAAGAGCCATGTCAGAATAAAACATGTGCTTATCAACCCACTATAATTCAAAAAGAAAATGGTGTGCATATGTATCCATTCATATTCATTCTATCAAAAGTCCAAACCTGAGAAAGAGCTAAGTGAACAATTACATCATTAGTTGGTTTGTTGGTCGCAGAAAAAAACACAAATCTTTCTCTATATATCTATCTACTTTCAAACTTCGGTTAAGATCAAGGAAGATAGAATCACAGCGTACGCAAGGAAAGCAAATATCGCAATCTGTATCAACAATCTTGGATTTTCTCTCATGTTTGGTGACGCCACCGACCTGTAATCACAAAACCACTCACTGTTTTGTTACACAAACCAAAGAAGAAGATTTGGGTTCAATCGTGGGGTTGTTTTACCTTGCGATACGCTGCGAAAGCCGATGAAACGGTAAACTTTGAATGAAGACTATGCCTGGTCCCGTTAGAGTTGCCATTACTACGTTATCACCCTTTCGATTGCACACAGAAAGTCAGATAATTAATGAGAGTAGGACAAACATAACAAAAACCTGAATTTTCGTTCTCATTTAAACAAAATTTAGAATGTGTGGGAGATGTACCCCGAATACTGCTCGTCTCAAAGGAGCATTGTATTTGATTTGGACATCAACTGAGGGAGTGAGAGCAGCGACACACGACACGTCAATCATGAGAACTTCTCCTACCTCCAGATTCTTTTGTACAACTAACATGTTTGGGATGGTAATAATGTCAGTATTTTTGGGGATGGCATAAACAGAACTGCAACTGTGTTGAGACTAAACACTTACCTGAGCCACCTGCGAGGATAAAAGCAAGACCTTGTCCAGTTAGGCGTTGTCTCAGAAATCCCTGCAACAACAATACTAATGTGAGTAGAAGCCAGACAAGGATTTGCGGAATTGGCAAGAATACAATTGCTGCATCAGAAGAACAATGCGCAAGGTATTATTCTTCTTACCTCTGCACCAGCGGCAGCGGCAACAATGTTTCTTGCCCTCTGGTCAACGGAGTTGACAACCTTCACATCATTGACAGAACAAAGGAATGCATCTGGCTACAAAACAAGAATACAAGATCTGAATGAGGAAGAAGCTGAGAGTTAAGCATCCACATTTAAGAACAGAGACTCTACCTGGCATAAGATCTCCCCTCCAAACATTGCCAAATCGATCTACAAGGAAACAAATAAACCGAAGATCACTAACACGCTCAAGAGTTAGATCAGGCGGTAAATAAAGGGTGATATGGACGACGACTATGGCAACATGGAGAGCTAAAATCACTAACCGGAAGAATCCTAGCCAAATAAGGTGCAGCAATACCCACAAATCCATCGTTCTGCCCGTTATTCCGAAGAAGTATGCTGCTTACACTCTTTCCCAAAATCCACTGCAAGACTCCAGCTTCTTGTTCAGGAGCATATGTATTTTCCATCTCGATGGACCCAGACATGTAGCACATGGAACCTAGAATACCATACCAAATTAGAACACACCGGTCTTGGAAAATTGAACAGAGAAGTCATTTTTCAGGTGAAATACCAGGCTTGGCAATGACTTTCTCCCTTTCCTTCAACATTATCTGCCAATAGACAACCAATAGTTGGAAGATTTCAAAGGATATAAACCGCAAAATGCAAAGATCACGGTACCTGAACAATTTGGGCTTCACCACCCAAAATCTGGAAAGGTGTAATTGTATCTTGTTGACTCTGCATCACATGATCACTTTATTAGAAAGTAATACAACATTGTTATCAATATCATATAATCACATCATCTCAGGAAAACTAATAAGACGTAGAGAAATTTCTAGGCTCTCAGCTTAGCAGTCACAACAACAGATACATGGAAATCTAAAATCCCTGATTGGCCTCATCATGTGTTCTTCCCCTTAAACTAAAACTAATACAACACATCAACATGGAATTCCCTAACTCCTCCTTACAATGAATCTATCAAATTACGAATCCCAGAAATTCACTGGGAAATGAAATAATCAAATCGTAGCGAGATGAGCAAACCTGGTAGACATAAGGCTGAAACGGAGTTGAAAAAAACGGTGCGGCCATGGTTGTGAAGACCACAGAAGATCTAAGAGAGAAAAATTCAGAGGAGTTTTAACAATTCTCTACAGATCGGAGAAGACAACAGTCAATTTGGTAACGATCAGATCGGAAATTCGAAATTTCACAGAGTAGAGGTGTTCGGCGAGTCGACGACTCAACGACGAACGACAGAAGAAAATTGCTAATGGATGGATCTTAGTGGCAGTCGTCACGTGGAAGAGAATGACGTGGACAATTCTCATTGGTTGTTACAAACATAAACACGTAATTGATGAAACAGATACTGGCAAATGGCAATTACCGTAAATACCAAAAAAGACCGTCCCTTTTCTAGTCAAAAACGCTTTGTAATTTGCTATCAAACCCTCTATGTGAGTGAGAGGTGTTTGTTTCCTCATACATCGACTTAGTACTGACTGTTTCAACAACACTACCAAATCATCTTAGCGACGATCCTTTTGAGTACAACAAACAAGACATAGAGAAATAAAAGCATCAGGAACTTCTTAGATGCCATGACCCGGAGATTGACTCGAATTCCGCATCTTCTCATCAGCTGCAACACTGAACCACATACCATCACCATCCCTCGCAACATCATCCTCGCAGCATCTCCTGGTCCAGCAACGTTTCTCGCATCTTCTTCTGATACGTCTACGTATGAAACCGACTCTGACTTCTCCTTCTTGTCATTGTTGGTCTTGGGTTGGTTTAGCCCAAGACGGTCATTGAGCCATATAGAGATGTTGATTAGCAGCTTAGCCATCCATGCAATCTCGTCTTCTGATACCGGACGAGTCATCCAGTCCCCTTTGTACTTCACACTGCTTGCTATTTGGTTCCCAGCACCACGTGGCTTGAAGAGCTCGTCACGGTTTTTATGGGGATGTTCCAGCTCTAGGGAAAATGCAATTGGTTTTATTACATGCCCGCCAAAGAAGTTTGACACCACTGTTTTAAGTGAATCTACACACTTTAGAGCCTCCGGGAAGTTTTTCTCTGACACAGCTTGCAGTTCGGCTTCTGCGCGCAGTATGAATAGCTGCATATGCAAATAACCAAGAGGCTTCAGTGTGTTAAACAACTGTTAAAGCTCATCACTTCAAATAGAGTATAAGAAACATCTAAACCAAGTGTGCGATGTGCTCAGGGATTCTCATGACTCATCGCTACAACTAGAGTAATGAAAAACAAATGCAGAAGAACAAGTCCTGGAGCGTATAATAAGTGAGCTATTCCTTTATTTGTCAAGGAACAGATTGTCATGTTCAATTAACTCAGATAGAATGCTAAAAACAAGTAAACAAGCAAATGGGAACTTATCCATAATTTTGTCAAATGGATCTTCCATGCTAGAGCTATTTTTAAGCAAACTTCTAAAGTTATCCAAATACAAATTCGGTGTTCTGCCTTCTATTACTAACCTATCATTACAGTAGATTATAAAAGGAAGACAGTCACCTGAAGCAGTTGTTGTCCACCATCTTCACTATCACTAAAGAGTTTCAAGTCTTTGTTCCAGTTTTCATGCAAGAATGATCCATCAGCATTGCTCTCACACAGACCATCTTCCCAGTCCTGAAGTTTCACAAGCAGTTAACCATGATTTTTTACCATAGAGTTCATATATTTATGTGAGAGCGATTGAATTTGCAGTGTTTTGTTTACTATAGAAAAATTGCTGGTGTCAAGCGCCTAAATCTTGCATAGGGTGCTATGTTGACAAAAGCTAAACTCAGATAACAGATAATAAATGGCATTGAGGAAAAAATATAGGCATACCTTCAGCTGCTCACGGATAGAGGGAACAAATCTAGACAATTCGTTCACTGTTGAGTTTCCTGGTCCAGTTTGTTTAGAGTGAAAGGCTTTATCAATATTCTTCATTAAAACCAAAAGCTCTCTTGACGATGTCAATATACTCATCACCTATATAGAGAAACACAATAGAAACATTCAGTTACATTAAGATTTGAATACAGAAGTCTTGCAATCCATGCTTCAACAGATAGAATCATGAATTTGAGAATAATAGCTTAAGCCAGGGATCAAACCTTCAGAACCATCTGAGTTATCATTTCTGGATCTGTGTGAAGGAACTTGTGTGCAAAGCCAATAAAATGCATAACCAGAGAGCTGTAGTAGAGATAATTGGATATCACATAGCTCTGCCACAAAGATGTGTATCCACATACACGTGATTCGTAACATTCTTCCTTTTTCGCATCCTTTACAGATCCATTTAAAGCAGCTTCGAGATCCGAGAAATCATCCAAACTTGTCACCCATGGTTCCAGGTACATAACCCAGATGGAGAACACCTGAGATGCATTCTTAATAGAGCTTCCTATGGGAAAGAACAAGAAGCTCCTCAATATATATCGATAAAGCGGCCTCTGTAAATGGGTATTCCAAGAGGTGAGCGGCCTGAGGCTCAAATTAGCGACATGGAATGCTGATCCTGAAGTTGGCGTCTTCCACCGTGGACTATCGCCATACTCAACATAGTTTTCACTCCCAACACCACTTGTAACCCAGCTCAGATTCAGATACTTCACAAGCAACTTTACTACTTCTTCTAACCCACAAGTAGGTGGAATTTCCTCCACAGCCGAACGGAAAGGAGGAGCCACACCAAAAGACTTAGCCGTAACAACAGGAAACGGTGAGAAGTCATTTTCAACAAGCCAATAATGCACAAAAACATTCACCAAGAACTCAGCTCTTGTCATCACTGACCCATCATATCCACTTCCATAATGCAAAAGAGAGCTACGATAAGGCTGGTGTGCGTTTAAGTCAAGAACAGGAACAAATGCTTTCAGATAGGAGTAAAGAATCCTTATGTAGAGATTACACTCCAATTTCTGATCTGAATCACGTTTGTTACTCCCTGGAAAGCCTTTCATAAGTGTCCAATTCTCTAGCCTAAACATCTTTCTCTTTTGGATAGGAATCACAGCAGAATTCTCGTTCTTTCCTCTACAAACCGGATAATAAGAGAGCCAAAACATGTAATACTCGAAAACATTAAGCCGAACTTCATACGAAGAACCCCTAAGCGAATCCTCCTCGATTTTACCTTTCAAAAAGGGACTCAAATTAGATAAAGCGTTTCGATCCTTCTCGCTAGATAGCATGAATCGAGCATACTCCGGTAAACGCTCCGTTGGGAAAACGTACTTAACAAGAGATAACTTGTCAACAGCAAAAATCGAGCTCATGAGTATTCCACTAGGGGATAAGAGAGAGAAAACTCTTTCCGCTAAACTCAAATCGTTAGCCGCCGAGATTACATCGATCCAACCGTTCGTCGGAAACGAAGACGGTGCCGGAGATCCCGCGGTGGTTGCGTCGCCGAAGCCGAAGAGCTTGCAGATTAAGCTCGGAAAGGTAATAGAGAAGAAATGGCGACACTGATCAGGCGTATGCGACTGCAGAAACGATTCCACGGAAGAACAAGCGGCGGAGATATCCGCCGGCGTCGAAGCCGCGAGTATAGCCGAAGCTAGGTCTTGAGATTGCGAGAGCGAATCGACGGTGTACGAGTGTGGAAGCATCGGTAAATACGGTGAAGTAGACGGAGCAGAAGACGAAACTAGGGTTTTTAACCGGAGAGTGAGAGAAAGAGAGAGGGTTTTCGGCGGAGAAGAAGGGGTTTGAAATGCGAGGTGACCCAAATCGCGCCTTGTGAATGGGAAACCCAAAGGGGACAACACGAGGAAGAAAACGCAAGCGTTACGTGCCACGCGGCGTCTCCTTAATCACCGCACTTTAAGTTTCCTTTACTGTGGATTTACTTTTAATCAAACGCGGAACACTCTCGACTCATCGCCCTAACGCCCCCGATTTTGACACGTCATTAAGTCCTTTGAGGCCCAATTAGCCTAATTTAAGCCCATTTAGCTTTTTACGCTTGGAAACTCGTTGCTTCTGTACAACACTGATCTACCAGAAAGTTTAAGACCAATGAAGTAGTAAAGCTACTCAAAATTGCAAGCAGAATCCAAATCTTGGGAAATTTTCCACTCTAACTTCCTAACAAAAAATTGAATCATTTTCCAAAAATCATCACTACGCAGTCCGATTTTCACTATTACTACTAATACTACAAGCATTGAATCTCCTCATCAGCTCTACTCTATCAGCTATTGTGGATCCAGCGGTACCAATGAAACCCAACGAAGCACAGCTACAAACAGCTTCTTCTACGTAAAGCTGCACGTTAGATACTTCACGAGGAGAGCAATGGTTCTGCATTTTCTTGATACTATCAAGATTCATTGGCATCGATCCGAATGTTTTACCATGACTAGCAGAAGCAAGCTCCTTCTGTGTTTGTAGTACTACTTCATCTTGCTCCCTCAGGGAATGAAGTTTGAAATTCGACGAGTTCTTCGACAAATCGCCCAAGTAAGTTCCGGTCCAGTTGCTTTCAGGAAGATCTGTCATTACAAACACATGAATTGGACGTGGAGTCTTCTTCTCTTGGCTCAGAGATTCCAACTTTTGGTATAATCCCGAAAACGTGTTCCCTCTGTGATTCTTGAACTGTCCATCTAGCAATCTAAGCTGCGCACAAAGAAACGGCGCCTTTATCATACCCGAGGCAAATCTTTTCCCTGCACTCATTATCTCTGGGACAAATGGAAGAAACTCAACTTTATTAATCAAAGACTGAATGTTTCGATCTTTCAAAGATTCATGGATATCGATATACGATTCCGAGCCTTTGTATAGAGCCGTAAAGAGGCTTCCGAATTCAAGAATCGTTACAGAATCCGCTACACTACCATGACCAAGAGTCTTATAAACATCTCGCCGTCTTCTCACATAAGATATTTTCTTTTTCATCAGGCTGAAATGAATCCAATCTACCACCGGAATCAGAATCATATGTCCAAACCGTTGTTCTACAATCTTCATCCAATGCATACAAACATTTATCTACATTTCCATAAACCCCAGATAACAAAGAACCACACTGCTCTAAGGCTTCTTTATCTCGAGATTGTTCTGATAATTTACTCGAGCATAGAGTCTCCATGTCAACACCACATAATAACGATACGAAATACCTAAGATCGATAACTCGAACAGCCGAAGAAGACATCAGAGACGAAATGTCGATAATGTCAGCCATGGAAACGTACCTATAAGTAACACACAACGACCTTAATCAATACGGTAATCAAAACCCTAAATGAGAATGAAATTCGAAGCTGACCTGACCTGCCATTTCTGAGAAGCTCGATAGAGTGATTCCAAACTGCGTTTCGAATCTCGTTCGGACTCGAAACACGAAATTTAGGGCAACTACCGAGAGCTACAGAATGATGATCGAGAATAGGAGGAACAACTAGGGTTCGATTGAGTATTCCCGCCATTAAAATCGCGTTCTTAAATTCCGAAAGCTGATTACTGAATCCACTGTGTAGTGCGTACCATAGAAATTTCTGTCTGAGAAGAGTGCGGTTTAGTATTTCGGATTTGCACGGCGGAAATTGAACGGATCCGGAGAGAGCTGAGATCGAGGACAGGGGATTTGGTATCTCGGAGTAAGTGAAGAAGAAGAAGATGAGAACAGAGAAAATTGGTGCAGAGAAGAGAAAGATACGAGATTTGTTTGATTGCTTCTTCCTGATCGGCCATTGCCGCGAGCTTGTTCTTTTGTTTGTAGATCCAATCAGTACACAATAAACGATAAATTACGCATCCTAAACCCAAAATAAAAGCATTAAAATACAAAGAAAAGTGTAAGAAAATAAATTTGTTTTTCTCTCTTTTTTTGTTTTTTGTTTTTCTTCCTAATGATCAAAGCTGAACTAAAACATTCTAAGAGTTAAGCAACCTAAGAAAGCAAATCTTATTACTGTGACCAAGAACTAACCAGTAACCAGAAACCATAGACAAAAGATCTGCCAGCAAATTGTTACCATTTTAGACAGTCATTTCCTTAAATCCTTAAACCGCTTGTATCACACTGTTGGCGTCTGAGCTATCAGAGCTAGGGTTTGGGTGGAATGCTGATTGTCTTGAAGACGAACCTCTACCGAGCTTCAGCGAAAGAGACTGATCGGATTCTCCATTCTTGTTGGACTCTACAAGGCTGAGCTTAGACATACCGAGAAGCTCGTCAACATTGATAGGAGCTTTCGAGTGCACAGCCGTTGGTCTAAGAATCTCATGAGTTTCTTCTGTCTTAGTTGGTTCGGGAGCATAACCAGCGGGCCATATTGGGAATGGAAACGGGTAATATGGTGAGAAGTAGGTCGGATATAGTATGGGGAATGAGCCAGGTACTTGCGGTTGCGGCTGTGATTGCAGTTGGACAATTTCTTCTAGTCTGGAAGAAGAAGAAGCAGCAGCGGTTCCGGTTGGTTCCCCGGTAGTAGAGTTGGTGGAGTTCATTGATTCACATTCTTCGATTTCCAAGATCGACGGTGCTTGAAGTGAGATAGGAGCTAGTGTCTGGTGAACAGAGTCACCACCTAGCATTTCTTTTTCCTCAGGAATGTTCTCGGCTTCTGGTTCTTCCAAATCCATCGGCATATCTCCAACCTACAACGACAAATTGCAGCATAAGGAAAATAAAGACAAAGGATTACATTTTCTTATCTCTATTGAATTGCTTGACCAGGGTTGGGTGCAAAATGGTATTTACAAGCATATTTGTATCGTAATGTAGAAAGGTAAGCCAAGTCACCTACGGATTATTCAATCAAACAGACCATAGTATCGCTAACCGCACTTTAAAACGAAAAATGTGCATACGACCGAACGAAGGACTAACCTCATCAGGAACCATATCAAAGAGACTAGAACGTCTTTTGCGACGAGACACATTGGATTGTCTAATGAAATACTTCTGAGCATGACTAGCAACTTGTGTTGGTGTCCTCGTAGTCACATAGTTCCTAGAGATGCCTCTCCAATCTCCTTTTCCAAGCTTCTGTAAACCTAACAGAAACATCCTGTGCTCTTCCTCTGTCCATGGAGTTCCTACAAAACCAAATAAATCAAACAATCACACAATTCCTTTATACTAAATTGCATTACTGTAACCTCATAACAAATATCTTCAATAAACACATCAATACTTTGTTACATAATGCAATCAGCGGATTTAGTACCATCTAAACTAAATTTCACGGATCGTACGAATGATTTTGTTAAAATTGAATTGAAATCAATATCCAAAATTGAAAAAAAAAAAAAAATCCGGAAAAATCGGAAATGAATTATACCTTTCTTCCTCTCGCGGCTAGAGGAAGAACCAGCAACGAAATCCTCAGAAGCGTAACCATCACCAGCGACATGGTGGTCAGGAACATCAACCGGAGAACCAGGAGTATTCGACCCGGCACCTAAATGCCCACCCGATCCAGAACCGGTATAATGGCTAAGATTACCCATACTAGCACTTTTCCGGATCGAACCTTCGGTGAGCCTAACACCAAAAAGCTTCACACCACGATTCGGACATGTCCGAGAGTTGTGACCATTGTGGTTGCAGTGAGAACATCGACGAGTCATGACCCGAATCCGATTTCCTTATCGTTAATCGGATCTGATCAGACTTGTAACGGGTTTTTTTCTCCGTCGCGGATCGGATCTTAGCTGATCGCAGAAGCACAGAATCTAATTGAGCAGAGCGGAGAGAGAGAGAAGGAGAAGGAGAAGGAGAGGGAGAGGAAGAAAGAAAGACAATAATATCGGTTTATCTGGTCGGATTTATTACAATAAAAATTGAGATTTTTTATTTTTTCTTTACTGTTTTGTGTTTATATATAATTGGAATATATTTGGTGTATCGTAGGTGGATTTTTCCAATTATCACATTGACTTATAGTCAATGCGACGTGTCCACATTTTTAGATTTCCGTTTGGGATAAAACGTTTAAAGTACTTGAACTAAATCCAATTAGCTATTTTGTGATTAAAGATTAATCCCATCTTTATACAAAAGTTTGTAAGGGTACAGGCTGTCTAAATTTTGTAGTTTATTAATTCACCAAAAAAATATACTTTTTCTGTCTTTTCTCTTTAATAACATATCTTACAACAAATCAAAAGACTGTAGCTAATACTTTTTTTCTATATAATTACATCAACTGATAAAAGATTACTTTATAAGCTTCATATATGTTTATAATTTATCCAAGTGTCCTTTGCTATATAATTATATGAAACCCAAAATACACGATTATTTTCCTATTCATACAAGGATATGTATGAGTATTAAGACAAGAACTGCAAAAGTTAAGTATTCAATTCATCTACAAGTTCTAACCATCCACCAAAAAAAATTACAATTGGCCGAATGTTTTTAGCCACGAGATTAACTAGCCTATCAAACCAACAGAATATTTAAAAGTCTTTCACGCGTTCCGTACGGAGTCCTGATTAGATATTTCCAAGGTTACAAACCAAAATAAAATATGACATCTCTTTACAAGATAACATAAAGTAAACAAACGCTAATTATATCTTATAAACCAAATTTTCACTTGTTATATATGGTTCTAAATGGTAACCAATAAGGCAATAACTGCATTACAATTTTGAATTACAATTTGTACTTGTGTAATCATTCACTAAAATAATGTTACGAAAATAATATCACAATTTTTTTGTTATATTATCATATTTTATCATTATTTGTATTATTGCTAGTTACTATCAATTTGTACTACTCCATACTATCAAAATTTTTGTATCATTATGTGTTGTTTTCAATCAAACCTTGTGCATATAATAAATAATAAAATTTAAATATTTAGTAACAACAAACGCAACAAAATAGACTAGTAAGTAAAATATGTTATCTTTAAAAGCTCATGATTGTGATTGCGTTGTTGCTGATATTGAAAATGTCCCACACGGCCATCTATTTTATTTGTAATTAGGCACCAGTCTAATTCTATGTGTATAGTTCATTACCAACTCGTCTAAATACATATTTTACACCTTTTTGTCAACTCATAGGGGGTGGTATTGGATCTAAAATTTAAATGAATCTACAAGAATTCAATTGCAGAGTTAATCAAGAGATTTTCAAGTATTGTATGGGTTTTTAATGTAATAAGCAGGAATTCAACATTTTTATGTTTCTAGCTTTTAATAGAATACAACAGAATTTAAGGTAATTTAAAAGGTTACGAATTCTTTTGAAATCCTTTGAAATCTTGTAATTTTTTTTTTTCAAATCCTTTGCAATCTTGTAATATAATTACTGCAACTAAAAATTTCGTAAATGATTACAAAATAATCTTATTAAATTATTTCCAATTTTAAATAAAATATGTAGTCAAAAAGTTGAAACTATTCTAAACAAAAAAAACTATTGCTATAATATTTTAAATTGCAGCAATTTTATTAAATGCAAAACTGAAAACATATCTAGTTTTCAAATTCTATAGCATCTTTCCACACCATCAACTAGAAAATGTTTCAACCATTGACTCTCTTCGGATGTCCATAGACCGTATTTGCGTATTGGTTTTTGTGACGATTCTCCGGGATCCATTCTAATAATAATTAAAATATATATATATATATATATATATATATATATATATATATATATATATATATATAGATGTGAACATAATAATTCACATGCATGTATGCATATAAATATTTGATAAAGACACAAAACTATTTGAAACATACATCTATATGTGCAAGCCTAAAAATATGAAAAATAACAAATCACTTCACTTACAAAAGTTTGATCTTTGACACACACAAAGAAAGTTTAATAATCTTAGTTTTGTTTTTGCCAGTGAATGATTTTATTTTTTGAGAAGACACATAATTTATAGGACAAGTTATATGTAACTTGCTAATTTTTATTTTTAAAAATCAAGTATGGATAAATACTATTTTTAGGGATTCTTGTTATATATAGTTGACTAGAGTTTATAATGACTTATTATAATTTGAAATATGCTTTGTAGAGATTTTGTGATACTATTTTATAAGGATTTGAATACAACAATACATATTATGGCAAGTATTTTGTTTCAAATGATTTGGGGAAATGATTTACCGCAGTAATACATTATTTAAAAATAATATGTTGACATCTACTTCGACCATATGATTTGAGGAAATGATTTACGGCAGCAACATATGCTCTAATGATTTACGGCAACAATAACGAGGAAATGATTCTTTTCAAATGACAACCTATTTGGGTGGGAATTGATTCTTTAGGTTTATGAATGAATGTTTCTTTTAAATTCTATTCAAATCAAATTGCCATAAAATCTATCTAATATTGAATAACACATATATTTAATGGAAATACAAAATCAACCAATTGAATAACACAAGAATTTAAAGTATTCTAGAGGAATGAAAAAAACCTATAATCCAATAACACAAGAATTTAAGAGAATTAATGAAACACCTAATTGAATAACACTAGAATTTTAGAGATAGTTAAATTCAATCAAATTCCCTAAAATTCTCGTATCCAATACCCCCACCATAATTTATATTTTTGGGGGCTACTAATTCCATAAAAGTATATATTCATTCGGATTGCAAATTCGAATTTTTTTTGATTTAATTTATAACCGTTTTGTTAGTTACCTACCATAAAACATAAACCGTAAATATTAGAACAAAAAGAAAAATAGTGAATGACGAACACAAATTATTCTCGTAGACAGTATGATTTATTTAGAAATCTAAAAATTAAAAACTCTTTCAAGGATTTGACATAGAACCGTCAAATATACTCGCACACACAGTTAATGAGTGTAAGATATGAAACGAGGTCCAAACGTATATTTACACCATTGCGGTACAAGTTCAAATAGTGGTTCCATCTTCGTTAACAGTGTATTATAAAGTTGATGGATCATGGAAGAAGGCATATATTACATCCGAGTAAGGTGGTTATGCCATAAGAGAAATCAAATTGTCTTACTAGGTGTGAAGGGACTGCGACATTTGAGGTATCCCCTATATTAAGAGAGAGAGAAGCAGTCTTATGGGCAATGAGCAGCATGTTGGAGAACAATGTGTCCTGCCAAATTTTTGAGACATATTGTCATGATCTACTCAAGTTTTCGCAGCCAATGGAATTTCGCCAGCAGATTTGAAGCCCTACGTGCACAATTTCTTTTATTCTCTCTCACGCTGATCTCAACATATCAAATTTGTAGGAAGATTTCTTAGACGGTCATTTTATTTTTCTTATATAAGTAACTTATCTCTATTTTAGATAACTAATCGTGAGAATTTTATATAATTAAATGTTTGGTTGATTAAAAAAATGTTACATACATCTTTTTGTACCATTTTTATTATTGGTATGTCTTAATTTTTTTTTAATTATCCTACCACATATGTACCCTTATGTATATACTTACGAATTTTTTTTCTATAGCAAAAACATTAACATATGTACATTTTTAGGTTATTTCTTGTATTAAAAAAATAACAATGTAAAATAATAATAATCGTCATAGTATATCATAGGCACTAGTACACGAAAATTAAAAAATAAGGCAACACATTTTTTGTTTACGAACAACCAAAAAAGTAAGGACGATGGTACATTGGTAGTGTACAAAAAAAAAGGACGATCGTAGATGATCACGATATACATAACGAGTGGATGGGTTTAGTCATTTAGATTAGTAGGTCCCACGTCGCACGGCCACGTGGACACAAGGAGAACGGCTTATCCACAAACGAAAATATTCACATTGCCTTTGGTCAGATCTTATAGGATTCTTTCACAAGCTTTCTTAACCGTCCACGTGCCTTTCTTCGTCGGTGGCATATTCGCATATTTCGACCTCAATCTCATTTATTTGTTGACACTAATCATTGTATTATAAAACGTTACTTAAAACTTCACCTAATTATAACTCTATTAGAAAATGGCTCTAGCCCCATTTTATCCACTTATGCAACATTTTTTTTTTAAATGGAAATTTGTATAAAAATATAATTTGTGTTGTATAGTTCACAACATGCGATGGAGCCAGTGAATATTTGTTTGTAATAAAGTTTGACCAAAAGCTTGCACAATGGGCCTGCTTAATGCTCAAGGCCCAAGTGATATCTTGCTTCCGAGAAATCTTTGAGATAATCTTCCAAGAAATTGTCGAACATGTCATTTATTTATTACACTACTATGTTTTGTGTTGGTGGACAGTGAATTCTGGAAATATATTGTCACGTTGAATATGAAAATTAACGGAATTCTCAAAATTAGGAAAAAAGCCAAGGAAATTTATATTGAAACATTAATGTAGTCGTACCGACAACGACAACATTAAAACTATTGTACTCTCTCCCTTGTATTTTGGCGGGTTCCTAACAGAAATACTACTATTCATTTACCAGAGAAAATGATAGTATAACTATTTGATATTGTGTATACACACATTATGTCTTTCTCATCCACCGATTACAATCAATGGTCTAACAGTAAATTATGAAGAGGAAGAAAGAACGAAATTCCTAAGAGAAAATTTCTATCTCTTGAAGCATTCGGGATATCTTGTATTTATAACCAAAGAATGTTAAAAGCCTTTCAGACCTTTTGTATTGATTCTGGATAAAATATCTCTACTTAATCAATACTATTAGTTTAGAGTCTTTAGACTAATAATTTCCTTTTTTTAAGGGAAATTAGCATGGATAACACAAAAAAAAACTATTACTAAAATTCTAACAAATTAACCACACATGCTAATTTTCTTTACTAAAGGTTCATGTTTTGCCACACATGCTAATTTTCATTACTTTTTAGTTATAATTTTTTTTTTTTGTTAGTTAGCAAATTGTCCCTTTTTTTTAAGTACTATTTATGATTTCATTTTTTTTTCAAGGGAAATTAGCATACATAGCCAAGAAAAAATTTATAATTAGAAAACTAGCTAATTGCCTTAAATCCAATGGCTAAAAACATTCCACTAAAAACATACCTATATAGGGCAATTTTGGCTAGTTTTCTAATTATTAATTTTTTTTTGCTATCTTGCAAATTAACCCTTTTTCAAACCTACAAAGACTTTTTCAAAAAAAAAAAAATAGACAAAAACAAAATAGTTATAGTATTTGGCCGAGTATTGTTTTATTTCATTTTTCTCCAACTAAAATAGAAAATACATTAAATTTCAAAAATCAACTTTAAACAAAATGAAGTATTTTGGTAAATTTTTTTTTTTTTTTGACTACTACATGTTGGTAAACTATTAATTGGAATTGTGACAAAAAAAAAAACTATTAATTGGAATTTGGAAACTTTTTTGTTTCACGAGTGTAATAAAAACAAGGGATACAATTTGAAAAGTCGTGTATGTGTTTTTTTTTCTCGAAAAAGGAGGGAAAATGGATTAATAAATTTTAAAATGATCTGAAAAACCGAAATTGAATGCAATTCAACAACCATAAAGTGAATGGAATTAAATTTTAGCAGGCTGCAATATCTGATAAAACCTGGTCCCCTTTCTTCTGGGCTAAGCTACAGTTTCTCCTCTCTGCATTTATTTCTTCATTCTTCCTCTCCTTTTTCTGCAATTTCAATTCACTCTCTTCTTTTAAGACTTTTATCAACTTCATGCTCATTTGAGCTTCAAGGCTTTAACATTTTGACTGTGATGGACGATAAAAAGCAGACAAGAAACGAAGATTCTTGGCATTGTTCGAATATTCACAAACATGGACGGTCTAAAAGGTATATTCTTGAACTAAATTGAATCTATATGTTCACTCCATTAATGGGTTTTCAAGTTTTATACCTTTGAGCTTTAGGGTTTTACTCTAGGATTTTATGTTCCTTGCACACCAAGTGTTTGTGTAAACGCCTCTATGCCGAAAACAACATAGAGACTGTTTATAATGTTACATCCTTAAAGTAATTTTTGGTTTTATGATATTCTCAGTGCGTCTTCAGAGCGAGATCTCTATGTTTCTACTGATAAAGCTTCACAATCTACAAAGAACTTCACTAGAATGCAAGTAAGATCGTGTACATTGTATTTTCATTTTCAACAGGGAAATTATTTTCCGAAAGTTGATTTGTTTTTTCTTGGTGTTATGATATTATCCATAGACATCCTCTGTTCAAACAGCAGCAAACAAGAAACCAAAACCTCTGCATAATCGTCAGATATTTATTAGAAAGAATCCGTCTTCTAACGATAGAGCTTCCTTGGAACGAGATGTAAGCTTAAGCAGTTTCATGTCTCCTATGTCTTTAACATGCATTATCATATTCCATTAGAGATTTCACGAGATTTCAGTTCTTTTGTGATTTTGGCTACACAGGTTGAGCAGCTTCACCTTCGTTTGCAACAAGAGAAATATATGAGAATGGTGTTAGAAAAAGCAATGGGACGTGCTTCAAGCAGTTTATCACCAGGACACAGACATATTTCTTCTCAAGTAACTTTTCTTCAGTGTTTATGCATTTTTACTTGGGAGTAAATCCAAATTGCTTTTTCTAATATATAAGACTTTGTGATTATGATGGTTTCAGACAAAGGAACTTATCACCGAGATTGAATTGCTAGAAGCAGAGGTTGCTAATCGCGAGAATCATGTGCTTTCTCTGTATCGAAACATATTCGAAGAGACGGTTAGCAGAGCATCTTCGGAGCAAAGCTCAGTGATTTCTTCACCAGCTCACCATATAAAGCAACCACCAAGAAAACACCCAAGTATCATTTCAAATGCATTCTGTTCCTCCAAGAATTTCCATCTAAAGCCTTGGCATTCTCTGGTTGCTTTAAAAGATTTTAGCAGAAAAACATCGAACCATAATCGGTTCCAGGACAAAAACTATGGTCCTTCAACAACAAATTGTTTAGGCCAAGCAAAGGTAAATGAAAAACAAATCTACTATCCTCCTGGTTTCTTTATTGTTAAAGACTTTTTAATAATTTATTTATTTTCAGTCTCATTCAAAGGATACAGTAACAGAGAAACCTCCATCAAAGAGAACTCTAAAGGAACATTTGTACCAATGTCCAAGCAAGTTGTCTGAAGAAATGGTCAAGTGTATGGCTTCAGTGTACTTTTGGCTATGTAGTAGTGCTAAGTCAGAAGATACTGAGAAGAGGAAAAAATGTTCACCGATTTTATCAAGATCGGCGACTAGCAATATGAACATCCCTAAGAACGTTATGAGTGAAGACCGAGCTTGGTCCTGTAGATCCATGGTGGAAGTATCTTGGATCTCATCAGATAAGAGAAGATTTTCTCAAGCATCATATGCTATTAACAACTATAGGTTAGTCCAACATTTACCTTCTTTTCTAAGAAACCTCTTAACCGATATCGATTACAAGAAGGCATGATTTTTGACTTACAGGCTCCTTGTTGAACAACTGGAGAGAGTTAGTTTAAATCAAATGGAAAGCAATGCAAAGCTAGCGTTTTGGATCAACATTTACAATGCTCTCCTCATGCATGTAAGACACATATTGAATCTAATACAAAGCCTTTTGCTAATTCAAGGTTTGATTAATGTAATCTTCTATATATAGGCTTACTTAGCATATGGTATACCTGCAAATTCTCTAAGAAGGTTAGCTTTGTTTCATAAGGTATTCTACGTTTATCTCAATAACTTAACATGAGAACAGAATCCTTATTTGAGCGGCTAATAGGTTTTATTGTATAGTGCAGTCTGCGTATAATATCGGTGGACACATCATAAACGCAAACACTATTGAATACGCTATCTTCTGCTTCCAAACTCCACGAAATGGACGCGTAAGAAGCCTTATTCCTTATCATTATTCAACATTTGATCACTTTGCATCCAATAACATAACCTACATTCACAGTGGCTTGAGACCATTCTTTCAACCGCCTTAAGGAATAAACCAGCCGAAGATAGAGTAAGCGAAAAGTTCAGCCTTTGCAAACCAGAGCCACTTCTCTGTTTTGCTCTTTGCACCGGTGCTCTCTCAGATCCAGTGGTAACTTCTTTGGCTCTTTATTTCTAAATCTTCTTCACATATATTTGGGAACTGATTTGGCATTCGTATGATTGAATTGATTGTAGTTAAAAGCATACACTGCAACAAACGTTAAAGAGGAACTAGAAGCGTCGAAAAGAGAGTTTCTTAAGGAAAATGTGGTTATAAAGATGCAGAAGAAAGTGTTCTTACCTAAGATTATAGAGAGGTTCACAAAGGAAGCTTCTTTGAGCTCTGATGATTTGATGAAATGGTTAATGGATAATGTAGACAAAAAGATTGGGGAATCGATACAAAAATGCGTGAAAGGTAAACCAAACTACAAGAAATCGTCTCAGGTCGTTGAATGGTTGCCGTATAGCTCAAGGTTTCGTTATGTTTTCTCAAAGGACTTGATGGAGAAAAAAGCTTGGTGGGTTTAAAATGATATTTGCTTGAGCTCTAAGAAATCTCTCAAAGCCCTAAATGCTCTCTAGTTTCGATAGAGCTTTTGTATGTTTGTGATGAGACAATGGAAGAGAAAAAAAAGGTTTTCCGTGTGTACATGAGAAAAAAGCCCATGTCAGACCATCTCCATCAGAGTGTTTAACGAGTGTTTTAGAGGAGTCTTAGGCTTAGGTGGATTAAAAATTAATGTTAAATAGGCTTAATAAGCAAGACTTCTAAGACCTGCTAAGACACAGGTGTCACACTGTGAGTGGTTTTGCGGTTTTAATTAAAACAAGTGAAAAAAACACGACTCTCTCTCCACTCTCTTCTCCTTCTCCGTTTGCATAACAAGTGAGTTATGCTTCTAACTCATGTTTTCCAATACTCCAAATCAAAATTAATTTTCTGGTTTTGATGTTTTTGGTATTTGTAATTTTGATTTTTGGTAGGATTTTCTCAATATGTTGTAAGTAGTTCTCTATTTGCTTACACACCCGAGCCTGTTTCGATTTTTTTTCTTTTGAAATTTGATTCCTTTTTTCCTGATAATGGTTGAATCGATAGGGATCCAAGCCATGGAGGTACACATGAGAAGAAGCTAACATGGACAAAGAAGAGATCAAAAATTAAAATCTAAAGATCTTAAGAGGTGATGATTAACAATTTATATTAAAAATATTTCTAAGATCCAAAATTAGGGATCCATTGATGGAGATGCTCTCAGTATCTCACTTTGGTATGTGGACTAAGACTCGATAAAATTATCGAACCGAACTTAAATCAAAATAAACAGAATATAAATTTTAATGGGGTGGTTATTAAGAGTTGGATTCTCGTTGATCGAATTTTTAGATTTTTAGAATTATAAGACTTGTTAGATTTTTAGTTATAAGGATTCTAATAATTCAATGGTTTTCTTAGGTATTCTCAAAATTTTATTTAATGAGTAAAATTATAAAAAATCTATTTAACAATAACACTAGATTTTAATAGATTTATAGAATCAATAAAAACTAGATTTTTCCAATAACAAGAGATTTCAAATAGAATTTGAAAATCATCAAACCAATAACAATATATTTACTTATAACTAGATGATTGGCCCGCACCATGTGCGGGTATAAAATATATTTTAAAATAATTATATTTTAGTATTAATAACATAATTTTATTATTTATTACATTTAGAAACAATATACTAATAATAATTATAATAATAATTATTTTTAAATTTATAAAATTTTAAAGATGTTGAGAAAAAAGAGAAATCTCAAGGAAATATAATTAAAACTCATTCTAAACACTAAGTGAAATATAGAACCAACGACTGAAACGGCTCTGGCCGGTTTATCAAGACTTATAAGCATCATCGATCTTCTTGCTTATATTGTGACCTTGTAAAATGTTTATGATTCCAAAACAATTTCATAGATCTTCTTATGGGATAAATTTGTGGGGAAAAGTTACCTTTTTCTCACAATTCTTCTACTCTATAAGGTATGTTTGTGTCTATTCTAGTTGACGGTTTTTGGCAACGACAATCTATAGATAAAATTTGATTTGTTAAAAAGTTGTTGCAAGCGGCTCTTGATGTGAAAGCTAATATTTTGGTTACCCCTATATATGGTTCCAAAGTAAAAGTAATCAAGAAAAATATTGATCAATTAATTTCTTTTTATGATGTTTATTACTTTTGATGTGTATATTTTTTAGTTTTGGCTATTGACGTTGGTCTCATTTGCTACTGTTTAATTAGCCAAATTATTATACACAATTTTAGTTTTGATTAGCCAAATTTTAGACAGAACTGTGTTTTTGATGTAAGGATTAAGATAAAAAGAACTCAAGTTTGAAATTTTGTGGATGTTTTGTATTTGCAACATCTAACAGCTTTGAGATACTTTGACTCTCCCTCATCTCATTTAATTATCTACGGAAACCAAAACCAAAATGCAAACCAAAATCGAATTACTACATTCAAGCATATAGAAAAATAGAAACAAATCAAATTAGTACATTTAAACGTATAAAATAAATATAAGCGATTTAGTAAAGAAAAGAAAGCACAAAGACGTTCTTATGTTCGGATGTTGAAATGTTTCTTTATATTGTGCATGGAGGAAGGAGTACTTAATACGATTCTAAATAATAGCTGATTTTTTTAAACATTGGGATATATTATAGTATAAATTTATTCCTTCATTATTGATTATTATATATATATATATATATATCAATTTAAAGTTTTTTTTAAAACATAAAACCTTTAAATTTAAGAGATAATTTTGGCATATTTTCGGCACCAAGATTTAAAAGATATTTAAAATTTTCTAGGTTTAAATATTTTTTATCTATCGATAAAAGTATATGGGCAATTCTTAAAAATACCACCAAAAAAAGTTTTTCTTCCAGAAATACCACAAATTTTCAAAAGCTCCAAAATACCACTTTTTCCAAAAGTTTAAAAAATACACAAAACTAAAACTAACTTTAAATATTCAAAATTAAAACCCTAAACCCCAAACCTAAATCCTACCCCCTAACACTATACCCTAATTTTACAATAGTTAACCCAAACCCAAAAATTTATATTCTAGGCTCTTGAAAATCAATTTTTGAGGTTGTGGTATTTTTGGAACTTTTGAAAATAAATGGTATTTTTGGAACTTTTAGTGATATTTATGGAACTTTTGAAAATTGGTGGTATTTTTGGAAAAAAAACTTTTTTAATGGTATTTTAGGGAATTTCTCAAAGTGTAATTTTTTTTTAAAAAAGGGATTTAAATGTATAGTTTGATATTTCTAAATGTTTATATATTCGAAACCTAAGATTTTAAAGATATTTGAAAATTTTCATACCGGGGAGAGCTAAACCAAACAAATAGTTGGGATAATGTTGTACATTTGGTTAAAAAAATAAGTTTGTTATAAAATCTTGAGGTATATTTTTCTACAGAATTTAAATTCTTGTTTAGCAAAATTATAAAAGGAAGATTTAAAATTAATAATTGAAAGAAAAATAATTAATTTTTTCAAGTCAAACAAATGATTTAAATAGTTTAAAAGCCATGTCATCTTTTTCACCATTCCATGTCACCATTCCAAGTCATCATTTTTTGAAGAATTGACCAATGAAATTAAAACATTAAAACACCTCATCATTTTTCACTAAAACAACTTTCCATTTAATAGGAAGGGGATTTAAAAATCCATAAACCAATAATGATGGATTTTCAAACTTTTAAAAATTAATACAAATCCAATTTTCAATAACACACACTTTTTTTTTTTTTTTTGTCTAAAGTTACTTTCATTATCTTAAAACCATTTGATTACATAAGGACGGGAGTTCCTTCTAGCATACTTAGCTAGGTTATCTACATAATTTAGTTGGTTCCTAGGTACATACACAAAACCATAGTCACTTTGATTTGCTACAAGCTTTATATCCTTAATATAAGTGATGATTGATTTTTCCACTTTGGTTTCCTTTGACCTTAAGCGGTGACTTGGCTCTTTATATAAAGAGCATCTCCCATGAAAAGGATATTTCGGTATCTTAATCTTTCTATTGCTAGGACTGCCATTCTTAAAGCTTCTGCAACAAGGGGAGAATTTGTTGGTGGGATACTTGCTGATCCTTGAAGGAGTTTCTGTTTGTGGTTCATCAGAGTCCAAGCGATACCCGCATTGTCTATTTTTGAAGTCCAAGATGCATCTACAAAGCAAAGAAGCTGGTTGTTAGGATTCAATGTATTTTGAACTCGCTCACTTAGAACTATTTGCTGCTCGTTATTCCCTTGTGCTTCCTCCCATAGTTTCTTTTCCATGGTTGCTCTGCTAATAATGATGGGAATAGCTTCTCTGATATTATCAAAAGTCAATTTATTTCTCATTTTCCAGATGTTCCACATTATGAAAGGAAATAAACTAGCTTCGTAATCTTTTTTCCCTGCATCTATGAGGAAGTAATGCAAGTTACTTATCAAATAGTTTTGTAGAAATTGTTCACCTGAGGGCGTTCTCACTGGCGCTAGCTCCCATATTTCTCTTGAAACTCTGCATTGAAACATTAAATGATTAGTGTTTACTTCAAATTCTCCACACAATGGACACATCTTATCCATGAGAATCCCTCTGCGTGCAAGGTTTGTTAGTACTAGGATACTTGAATGAATAACTCTCCAACAGAAAACTTTCATTTTCGGTGGACCTTGTAATTTCCAAATTTTGTTATAAAGTGCTTTGGCTTGAATTGAATCAGCATTTATATCTCCAGTACCAGTTTCTACACCATTTCTCAAGTTGTGGTGGAAGTGGTAGCCTGACTTAACATTATATTCCCCATTTTTAGAGTGAAGCCATACAAGTGTATCACTTACTTGAGCTAAGCTTGGCTTGATCTCCTATATCAATTTGGAATCCAATGGGATAAAAGAAGATGCAACTTCTGCAGATTCAATTGTCCTGAATCAGACAAAAGAAGATCATTAACTAACATATCAGGATAAGTAGTTGATCCTATACCCTTAGTCGGTCTAGGCTCTTCCCAATTCAACCAATTATCCTTCCAAACCTTTATATTCTTCCCATTACCCACCACCCATGTTGTTCCTTTTCTAAGTAGTTCTTGAAGAATACTTTCCCACGCATAACTCATACATCTTTAAGGGACAGCTTTTAAAAAGGTGTTCTTATGATAGTATTTTGCTTTAAACACTCTTGACAGAAGAGAATTTGTGGAGTTTAGCAGTTTCCAACCCTGTTTTGCTAACAATGCTATGTTAAAATCCCTAAGGTGCCTAAAACCTAAACCACCTTCTTGCTTAGACTTTGTTAACTTATCCCAAGCTACCCATGCTATCTTATTCTTATTTGGGTCCGTGGTCCACAAAAATTTTCTCATAGCTTGTGTGATCTGATTTATAAGCTTGTTTGGAAGTAAGAAACAAGACATAGCATATGTAGGCATGGCTGTAATTACTGCTTTTAGCAGGACTTCTTTTCCAGCAGGAGATAATAATTTTGAATACCAACTTTCCATTTTATTACGGATCTTTTGTGATATGTATGCAAATGAATCATTCCTATTTCTCCCTATATGATCAGGCAATCCTAAATACTTCCCAAAACCTCCTGATCTAGTAATGCATGTTAAATATTTTATTCTATTCTGCAAAGAGATTGACACACCTTTCCCAAATGTTATGGTGGATTTTTGGAAGTTTACTGCTTGCCCTGAATCTATCTCATATTGCCTTAGCACTTCCTTGAGATTTGTACACTCCTCTTCATTTGCTTTGCAAAATATGAGAGAATCGTCTGCAAAGAAAAGGTGTGAGATTGCAGGACCTTATCTTGAGGCTTTAAACCCATGAATGCGATTCTGCCTAATACTCTTTGCAATCAAACATGACGATGCTTATGTGCATATAAGATATAAGTAAGGAGAAATTGGATCACCTTGTCTAATACCTCGTTTTGGGATGATGTTCCCAGTAGGCTCTCCATTCAGCAAAACCGAATATGAAACAAATGTGACACATTTCATAATCCAGCTTCTCCAACGTTGGCAAAATCCCATCTTCTCCATAACTGCATCAATGAATCGCCACTCTACACGATCAAAAGCTTTTGTTATATCTAGCTTCAGAGCCATAAAAGGTTGAGTTCTCTTTCTGACTCTTAAAGAATGAAGCAATTCATGGGCTATCAAGATGTTATCCGTTATGCATCTTTCCTTTATAAATGCAGATTGGTTTTCAGAAATGACCATATGCAATACATTTTTAAGCCTTTCAGCCAGGATCTTTGAGATGATTTTATATGCTACAGTGCAGAGACTATTAGGCCTATAATCTTTCATCGTAATTGGAAATTCTATTTTAGGGATTAAACAGATTTGTGTATGATTTAGAGAATCTTCTAAGTAAAGTTGATCAAAAAATAGATTGACATAATTGACCAAACCTTGCTTGATTGTATCCCAGTGATATCTGAAGAAGCCTCCATTTAGTCCATCCCTTCCTGGTGACTTATCTGGATTAATAGAGAAAACAGCTTTTGATGTCTCGAGTTTTAACCCAAAATAAACTGCAAGTGTACAGACAAGAGCAGTAGTATAAGAGGTATCGAATCCACAGAGACCAAGGTTACACTATGAATTTATAGGTTCTAAAATAAAGCTAAGATAAATTAAATAGTAGGAAATGGTAACGAGCAGGTGCTCAACGCAATAGAGCAGGTGCTTGGAATAAAAATCGGATTAAAAACAGATGATAAAAGCACTAAGCTGAGATGATTCTCCGGTGATTTCGGATACTTAGGTTGAGCATCTATTCAGGGTTTAATTGAACACGGTCTAGAACTCAAACATGAATGTAATATTGCCCCGCTTTCGGCGGTGTATCAATATCTTTGTCTACAACCTAAATACCTAAACTTCCGAGTGGATTTAGTAATGAAGTAAACAAGCCTTAATGCAATGGTTCGATATGTTCACACTCGATGGCAACGATCAATGGCGTTTTGGTTACCACCGAATGCTCATCAATGGTAATTCTAGCAACCTATATCATTTTCGGTGAATAGATTAAACCTAGAGATCATAGACTAAGTGATCAAGTTAGCCTAAGCGTTAAGATTTCCTAGAGATGAAGACATAAGATTACCCTATTTGGCTCAACCATCTAAGATCCTAAATCACCATTGAAATCACCCCAACTTAGTTATGAAACTACTCGGACATGGTCAAATCAAATGCAACAATCAATAGATAAGAATTCATAATGGAAAATGGAGAATGGAAGGGGTTTTAGAATTCTTCTCTAGATGATTATTGGATGATGATTCGGAAATGAACAAGAGACTTCAATGGTGGAAGTGATGATTCGGATGTTGAAGAACAAATGAAGAACAAATTACTTTTTATTAAAAACGTGAGAAGGAACTCTAAGTCCACTCAATATTTCGTGATACAAGGATCCCCCTTCTGATTCAGAAGTCATTCTTTTAAATACAAGGAAAAGCATAAAAAAACAAAAGATATCTTTTTAAGCAAAAGAAGGAAAGTAAGTAGAAATCCCATTTATGATTAAAATCAATCATCTCCCTAATGAAAAGGGATTGATGTTGACTCATTAACTCCTGGGGATCGTGTGGGCCATCAGATGAACTCGGCGGCCACAACTTTATTAGGTTTAGGTTCTGGTGTCTTGGTGCGAGCAGGTGCTCGCTCGGACCGAGCAGGTGCTCGGTGGAGTGAAAACTCTTCTTTTTGCTCCAATTCTTCTCCTTTTCTTCATAGAGCTCCAGCAGCTCCAAATTATGCTCCAAAGCATTGTAGGACCTGAAAAGGCATCAAAAGGAAACAAAAAGACAAGAAAAACAACACAAAACCATGGGTGAATTAGGCTAAAAACCTAATACATCAGCTTTACGAATCTCTTGCTCTGATATTGTAGCTGTTAAATCTCGATTTATTTCTTCTGTAACAGTTTGGGGGATACCTTCCAGGATCTGTGGGGAGATAGTATCCTGTTTGGAGCTGTAGAGATTAGAGAAATATTGTTGTACTACTCCTTGTATATCTTCCTTCTTGGTGTATACCACGCCTTTTTGATCTTATATTGATAGAATACGGTTATAGTTCCTTCTCTGCTTCGCCTTCTCATGAAAATACTTCGTGTTTTTGTCTCCCACTTTCAACCAAACCATTCGACTCTTTGCTCTCCAATATTCTTCTTCTAACCTATATTGCACTTTTAGCTTCTTCTTTATAGAACCAATATAGGAGAAGTCCAAAGTTGAAGCTTCATAAGCTTGATGTAGTTTCTGCTGAAGCTCCTCTATGCTCTTATGGGAATTGTATGAGTGTTTCTTTTTCCGGTCAGCTAGGGCTTCTATGCAGTGATTCAGGGCCTGACTGAAATCTTCTGGTGGCAGGTGAGAGCAATGTTGAGTCCAGGTTTCTTGGATAAGATTTGAAACCTCTGGATCTTGCCTCCAGCTAAATAACTTCTTCCTTTTCCATTTTCTGTCCTCTGTTGATAGAAACAATGGTCTATAATCATATCCAGTCCACCTTAGTAGCCTCACATAAGCTTTCGGGAAAAGATCCAGCCAGGATGCAGTGGCCATTACTCTGTCTAATTTACATTTTACTGAGTATTTATGCATATTTCCTGCCCAAGTAAATTAGCCACCACAAGTCTTGACCTCCTGTAGACCCAAGTTACTTATCATCGAGTTAAAACCCTCAAAAGATGATAATTGTCTTCTAGGACCTCCCTGCTTTTTGCTATTATCCAAAATATCGTTGAAATCTCCTATTACTACTCTAGGATAGCCGTTGTACATACCGACTTCCACCATTCTACTCATCTGCTCCCACTATTCCATTCTTTTCCTCCTCTCTGGATATCCATAGACATATGATAGACAATATTTGATGTTACTATCCATGATGAACATGTCTACATAATGTCCGTTGGCTGACTGGATCTCCAACTGCACATCCTTTTTCTAAAATATAGCCAAACCCCCGCTAAGACCCTCTGGAGGAATGGTATAGATATTTGCATAACCTAGGTCATTCCCTATTTTATGTACATATTCGTCTTTCTGTACAGTTTCTGTTAGGAAAATTACCCAAATGATAGTTTACAAGATATCCCCTTGAGGTGTCGAACTGTCAAGGGATTCCCCAAACCTTGACAATTCCAATGAGTTTCCCAATAACACTCTAAGAATCCATATACCAATACTCCTCCTAATCCGAACCAATATCCTAATAATCTTGGTTAAATTATACTCTATTTTAAAATGAAATAAAAACATAATGGAACGGAACGGATGTTTGACCGTTGACTGCAAATATTTTAACTGGAATGCACGTGTGGGGTTCTTACACACGTGTGCTTCGCTGTAATGGATGGTTTGGGCTCGCATAGGAATATGTGCGCCACGTCACTTCCACATGGGAAGCACACCAAAAAAAAAAAACGCACAAACCAACTTTCGCCTGATCTTTCCATTTTCTATTACAATTTTGAAGCTTACTCTGAAGATTCTTCAACCATTTTCAAAAATATTTCTATAATAATTGATGAAATTATGACTTCAAAAAAAAAATCATTGAAAAAATTATATTTCCTATCTTTATTGGCATGGGAATCTCAATAATAATAAGACTGGATCTAACGGCAGAAATAATCAAAACTGTTACCTAAGCATTATTTGATGATATGTATGCATAAATCAAAGCCTAGGTTAACTAAAAATATAAGAAACCAATATTCAATCATGTGATGCAGAACCTCAAATTCCGAGCTTTTTTATATCAGAATTAGTTGCCTTGTCTGATGATCATAATTAGGCCTGTCAATCCGCTTTTCTTTAACCTAAAAAAGAAGAAGAAGATCAAATATACCAGTTAATTAATAGAACAAGTACATGTGGAGTATTTGTGTAGAAAGAAAAATAATTGGTAAGTTAGGGTAAGAAAAAATATAAAATATCATCAATGATGACTACGTTCTATAGGCCAATGCTGTAAAGAACAATCAAAGCTTACACATGCATGAAACATAAGTATGATTAAGCAAAACCACAATTATTAGTCCTACGCAAAGCAAAACATACAGAGGCTCTGATTGGTAACAGCAGAATAATTAAATTTCTGGCAGAATAATTAAATTTCTAGCAGAATTTGGCAGAATAAAAAAAAGTTAAATGGTGTCAGTATAACCATTATACCAATATCATAATCATTCTAGAGACAAAAACTATCAGTATAACCATTAAACTGATAGTAGAACCATTAAACTGACAGTAGAACTATCAAACGAATGATGTCAGTAGAACCATTAAGCCAATGGTAGAACCATTAAACTGGTACCATTTAGAGGCAGAAGGATTACAATACTGTATATACTATAGTATAATTTTTAAAATTATACTATATTCCTTTCTCTATGATTTTGTTTTGTGACTCAACTTTGGATCTGATGTAAGACTACACCTGTATCCTAAGATTTTTTTTAAAAAACGTAATTAGGCAAAAGAAAAACAATATTATTTATTTTTAAAAAATCTTAAAATTATGATTTGTGGATTCCTTTTGTTAAAGAGTTGTTTTTCAAGAATACTGTAGAGTGGGATAATTCTAAATTGGGAGAGATGGTGGTTTATCAGGATGTTGAGAAAATTAAGAACATACGCCCTAGTATAACAAAGGATAAAGACATATTGGTTTGGGCGTATGCTAGGAATGGGATGTACTCTGTTAAGACAGGGTATCAAGTACAAAAAGAGCTTCAGATGAATCAAGATGTAGAATCTAGCCAATCTTCTATCATATCAGGGGAGGTAAAAGAGATAACAAAGGAAATCTGGAATTTGGATCTTCCCCCAAAGATTAAAATGTTTTGGTGGAGATTAGCTCATAAAGGAATTGCAGTGGCTGAAGCTTTGATAAGGAGAAATATGAGAGTGGATCCTCTATGTATGGTTTGCGGTGACTATGCGGAAACAACAAATCACATGATGTTTCAGTGTAGGATTGCTAATGAGATATGGGAGTTGGCCCCCCTTTCCATTTCAAGCCTGGATGTTAGAATGCAGAACTCGTTGTGGTTGAATCTCAAGGAGATCCTTCACCAAAGCAAGAAAAAGGATATGATTCATACGTTTATAGGATGGAGGATTTGGAAAATGAGAAATACCTTGAATTTCAATAATAGGAGGGAGCACATTACTCAAGTTGTAAACAAGGCATTAATGGATAGGCAAAGGTGGGAAGAGGCTAAAGAGGGGTTAGTTGAGGACGTTCATGCTGCTGTTCCAGACTCAGAAAAACAGGTAATGGAGATAAATCAAATTTTAAGAAGGAATTTGCCTTATTACTGTTTAGTGGATGCGTCTTGGAGAGCTGCTGATCAAAAAGCGGGTATAGGATGATCCTTATATAGAAGAAAAGGCATCTAAATGATCCGTGGAAGTGCAGCGATTGAGCCAACCACAACAGTATTGAAGGCGGAGGCAGAGGCACTCTTTCAAGCAGTGCAGTCATTACAATCCTTTGGATACAAAAATATCATCTTTGTGGGTGATAATAAGGAGCTATACGAAGCAATTAGGAGAGGGGGTAATGCTTCTATAACAATTCTGGTGCAAGATATCAGAAATTTGGCAAGGAGAAATGGATATCATTTTGTTTGGGGAAAGAGGAACTTGGTTTCTTCGGTGGATAATCTGGCAAAGGAAGCTAGAGTTTGTAATAAATCTTATACCATTTCCTGGGTTGTATAGTATGTATGTAGGGGTTATGTACTTGTTTTCAGTTAATAAGATATGGAGATGACAAAAAAAAAAAAGAACGAAAACATGCGCGCGTGTAATAACGCACTTAGCTAGTGCGTGTAACTCAGGAGAGTGGACACGTGGGACAGCAGATCACACTGAGACACAACTCCGACATATTGTCGGATCTTCTATAAAAGTATGGGTCCCACCTTCATGATATCTCTCACCACGAACCATCCTATGCCCTCAATAATTGTCGCCAATTGCAATTTATGTATACTCTCTACGAGGGCGCGTGAGATACACGACCCTTTATCATATGAGGCGTTAAAAAATTATAGGATGTAAATGGTAGTAAAATTTTAAGGTAATATGATGGAAATACGGGATAGATCGGTAGAAATCTTTACCATCTTATAACCATTTTTTAATTTGTACCGTTTTAGATTATACCAATCACGAAAACTTTATCAAAAGCTTTACCAGTACTATTACACTAATTTTTATTCATACAACTTTATATCAAATCTTAATTTATACAGCTTTGCACTATGCTATAAAGTTTATCTCTTCATCTTACCGCTTAAGATTTTAAAAAAGTTAGGTTACCAATCGGACCCACTATAAAATAATACACTAATACAGATGAAAAAAAAAAAGATAGAGTAAAAGTGAGAGTTTTTTTTTTTGTTATTATTAGTCGAAATGGTTTTACACATTTTCTTATAAAAAGTCACACAAAAGTTATGAAACAAATTAGTCTGTAACCGATATTCAAAGAAAACAATGGAGTATTGAAGTATTATTGTACATTAAATGCAGGCAGCTATAGCGATCAAATTTCTTAGAAGTTTTCCATTGATTGAGGCGCGTGATTGTCCATGATGATAAGTAGGCGCGTGGGGAAACAACACAACACGCACGGTCACGCGGGAAAGACCCACATGCCTCCATCTCCCATGTTACTGTAAACAAAGTGATTAAAAAACACTCTTGACCGAAAGACCCCAATATCGCTCACATTTAAATGCATATATTTTAATACAGATTTAAAGATACGTCAGAATAAAACGGAGATGGAGGCAAAAGCACAAACATTAATACTGCTTTTAATGACGGAAGAAAGAAAAAAAAGTAATGGCTTTGAAAATGTCATTGTTGATTAAAGTAGAAACCATGATGATGGTAATATTCATCTTCACATGTACATGATTGGTTTATAACCGTTGATTGGCCCACAAATTTGAAGAAGTTCAGATTCCTTTGGATTGTGTTTTATACCAACCATTCGAATTAGTCAATTTTTCCATTATATCCAACCCCAACTACTATTTTGTAAAATGGACAAATAATTGGCTACACTATTGGAGTTTTGACTCAGCTTCGCATGCCGTAACTAATCAAGATATTTTCTATATACTTTTTTCTTAATATACAAAATACATGTAGCTTAATAATTTGTGCTTTTAATACTCATTACCACAATATAAGCTCTAAATGGTATCAGTTTAATGGTTTTACCATTGGCTTAATGGTTCTACTGACACCATTCGTTTAATGGTTCTACTGTCAGTTTAATGGTTTTACTATCAGTTTAATGGTTATACTGTCAGTTTTTGTCTCTAAAATGATTCTGCTACTGGTATAATGGTTCTACTGACACCATTTAACTTTCTTTTATTCTGCCAGATTCTGCTAGAAATTTAATTATTCTGCTAGAAATTTAATCATTCTGCTGTTACCATTCAGAGCCATAAACTTTTTTATAAACCCGATTAGCCGAAACTCATAATCTTTCAGACCAAGTATAAGAACGGGGTTTAATCCCCTCTCAAGCAGAATTGAACCGTAAGTTTTGTTTCTCTCGGACCATTAGTTCAGTCTCTCTTTGGTATGTTTCTTATTGTTGTTCGAAAAACTAAAAAAGGTACAAAATGTGTTATCCTTATACAAAAGTATTCCACATGGTTCTCTCAATTGTAGATTACTTTCTTAGAATGACCGGACAGTTCTGTTGAGTTTAATGACACTAGTTCCAAATCGTAACACACAAACACATACATATGAACTGTCGAACATCAAATTGACAATCTTGTTACATTTGTTTAGAAACATGAGTTCTTGTGAGAACAAAAAAAGAGAGAATAAAAACCAATTGTTATTGTGAAAGTACAAAAAGGAAAGACATGGCAAAAAGGAAAAACATGGCAAAAGCCAAAGGGGACAACTTGGGGATAAAGTAATACTAGAAAAAAGAAAAATAAAGCCAATAATGATGGATTGTAATTAGCCACCTGACAAAATCTCATCATTCAACTCCTATATTAATCACCTCTCTTGCTTGTTCAATGCCATCTCACACATCTCTCTATTTCTCTCACACAAGAACCCTAAACTCTCTTTTTAGAAACAAACCATTTATTCATCTGTGTGTTTCTACTTTCTTTCTCTAGTCAGAAAGATCAAACCTTTTTGTTGTTTCTGTCTTCTCTCTGTAATTTACAAGAAAATATTGAAACTTTGGAGCTAAAACAAGAAAGTTCTTGTGTATAAATCATGATGATGGGAAAAGAAGATCTGGGTTTAAGCTTGAGCTTAGGGTATTCACAAAACCACAAGCCTAATCAGCTGAATCTGAATCTGAATCATAACTCTTCCTTACCAAACAACAATCTCCAGAGATTTCCATGGAACCAAACATTCGTTTCTACAACAGGTATGAAAAAAAACTCAGATCTCTTCGAATCTCTCTAGCTTTTGTCGGAGAAACAAAACAGATCTCAACTCTAACCCTCAAAATCCGGTTTTTTTTTACAGATCTTCGTAAAATAGACGTGAATAGTCATCCATCGACGGTAGATTGTGAGGAAGAAACGGGAGTTTCGTCACCTAACAGTACGATCTCGAGCACTATAAGCGGGAAGAGAAGTGAAAGAGAAGGAATCTCCGGTACCGGAGTTGGTTCCGGCGATGATCACGACGCGCTCACTCCGGATCGAGGGTACTCACGAGGAACGTCCGACGAAGAAGAAGACGGTGGTGAAACGTCGAGGAAGAAACTCAGATTATCTAAAGATCAGTCTGCTTTTCTCGAAGAGACTTTCAAAGAACACAACACTCTCAATCCCGTAAGTTAAAAAAATCTGATTAAGGTAGAGAAAACCGATGGTATTATTGTAATTACTGTGAAATAACAAGGGGTATTATTGTCATTTTGCAGAAACAGAAGCTAGCTTTGGCTAAGAAGCTGAACTTGACGGCTAGACAAGTGGAAGTTTGGTTCCAGAACAGAAGAGCAAGGTGAGATTTTCCTTTCTCAACTCGAAATGATGACATTTATACCCTTGAGTACAACCTATTTGTAACTCGGTTTAGTTTTGGTTCGGTATGAGGCAATTTCGTATTAATTTTCGGTTTAGATTCGGATTGGTTTGATGTTGTATTTAGGTAATATGATTATATCTAATTTAAATTTATATCTGACAACTTATAACATATTTTAAAAATTGGGTTTCTCAGTTTTCAGGATCAAATTATAATTTTTAGGTTTTATAATAATATAAACCAATCGCCTTATGAGTTTTGGTTTAAACATTTCGGTTCAATTTGTTTTCTAACGAATTTATTTTTGTTGGTTACAGAACAAAATTGAAGCAAACGGAGGTAGATTGCGAGTACTTAAAACGGTGCGTAGAGAAACTAACGGAGGAGAATCGGAGACTTCAGAAAGAGGCAATGGAGCTTCGAGCTCTAAAGCTATCTCCACAATTCTACGGCCAAATGACTCCACCAACTACACTCATCATGTGTCCCTCGTGCGAGCGCGTGGGTGGACCATCGTCTAACCATCACAGATCCGTTCCGATCAATCCTTGGGTTGCTTGTGCTGGTCAAGTGGCTCATGGGCTGAATTTTGAAGCCTTGCGTCCACGATCATGATGTGAAGGGGTATTTTCGTAATTTTCCGTTGTTGCCATGGTTTGATATTTAAATGTTGGGTCATTGTAATTTTTGGATGATTGGCCTTTCCAAGTTTTAGTGCTATATGTTTGATGTAATCTTCAAATATTTTAATTAGCAAAAAATTAGTTACAATATCAACCAAATTATGAAATACAGTATATTTTCTTTCTATAAAGAGAGCTTCGACGATCAGAGAATTAAACCAACTAATTCACAAACTTTTTTCTAGATGACCCACCTGTTCGGACCTTTAAGTCAATCATTTATGGCTTGATGATTGCTTTAAAACAGCTTTAATATATAAATAGATTAATCGATTTCACAGAGTTCAGTCGATTTACTTCAGTGATACTACAATTTTAGTATTTCTTGGCTACAAAATTGCTAATAGGTAGCTATTTCAAAATTTAGTTATTCGTAATACATTTATCTGTCTTTTGTATAATCGGTTTGAATTTTTAAACCGTTTCAATTTAATTTTAGTTGTTAATATAAAAAACCATTGGGTCTACTAAGAGCATAATCAACCATAGTAATTAGAGAGTTTTTAGGGAGTTTCTATGTCTTAAAAATAAATAAAAAATAAACTGAGGGCTTAATTAACATAGAACCGGTGTTAATTATAGGAGAAATTTTGAGTTATACAACTTTTTCCATGCCACTTTTCAAATATGCCATTATGTTACAATCATGCCACTGTTTTCTGATTTTTTTTTCTCATCCAAATTTCGTTTTTCTTTCTCTGAATTCGATTCTCGTCATCTCTGATTTCACTATCTCTGATCTCTGTCGCGATTTCCGCTAAAAAATCTTGAGAGGGCGTTGTTGTTGACGAAGAACGTGGATCTGAGATTAGAAGAATGTGGATCTGAGATTAGAAGAACGTGGATCTGAGATTAGATCGAGCAGATTTAGGAAAAAGAAGAAGAAGAAGAAGAAGATGATTAGATCTCAAAGCAAATTCAAACACAAACGACCGTAAATTTTCGAGTTTGGGTTAACTATTATGTATTTAGAGTATAGATTTTGGAGGGGGAAGGGGGTAGGGTTTTTCTTTTACATTATAAAACTGTAAAAAAAATCTTATAAAAGTGTTAAAAAAATTATAAGGTTTTTAAAAGGTTTAGTAAACTGTTAAAAAAACCTTATAAAACCATTTAAAAACCGTGTAAAACTGTTTATAATGTTTTTGAAAAGTTTTATAAGGTTTTTAAACAGTTTTATAAGGTTTTTAAACAATCTTATAAACCTTTTAAAAACTTTATAAACCTTATAAAAATCTTATAAACCTTTTAAAAACCTTATAAATTATTAAACTGTTTAGTTTTTAATGACATGTACAAAAGTCTTATAAAACTGTTTAAAAACTTTATAAAAACGGAAAAACCCTAAAAACAACCAAAACCCAGATTTGACCAAAAAATAACCAGAACCCAGATCTGACCAAAAAAATAATCAAAACTCAGATCTGAACCAAAAGCGAATCAAAAGCTCAAATTGGTAACCAAAATCGAATAAAAAGCTTAGATTCGTAACCAAAATCGAATCTAAGAAAACAAAATTCATAGAGTAACCTCTTCTTCTTCGTTGTCTTCTTCTTCTTCTTCGTCGTCTTCTTCTTCTTCCAATCTAGAAAATCAAAATCGATTTAGAAGAAAAAAATTTATGGAGATTTACGTTGATGAGAGAAAATCGAAAATCCTAGATCTATTCTCGATGCTTTTGCGTTTAATGGAGTTAAAAAGAGAATCAAAAACTTTAGATCTATAACCCAAATCTGATTTGCAATTTTAGAGAAGAGAAGTTTTTGAGATATGGTTTTTGGATATGGAATCGTGAAAGAGAAGAAGAAAAAGTCAAATCTGTTTTTTTTTAATGTTAATGAACAATGGCACGCTTGTAATGATTATGTGAACAGTTGCATATTTGATTAAAATTTTGTCTGTCGTATTTGCAATTGCCCCTTATTATAGAGACTGTAGAACCCCAAAATTATGGATATGTGTCAAGACGTGAATAGAGAAGGAAAAAAAAGAGAAGGAAAAAAAAGAAGGGGAGAAAATCAACCCGACCATTCACAATTTGTTTTCCCTCTCCTCTCTCTTCTCCGACGATCCACGATCCTCTTTCTCTCAATCATCATCTGAAAAAATGTTGACATCGTATAAAACCACCGTCGATCCAGTGAACTCCGATGATGAATCACTCAAAATATGTCTGAGAACGGTTCGATCATCCGTTCTCATCCTCTTTCTCTCAATAATCTTCTGGAATCCGGTGATTATGTTGAAGGACTGTCCAATCTCTCTCCTTTGGTAAGAATTCTGTGATTTCGTGTGTAGATCATAGTTACTTTAATGAGATTTCATGTAATAGAAATCAGAAATTTCATTTAGGGTTTTTGCATGTTATTGAAATTGGAGGTTTTTGATGAAATCGAAATTAGGGTTCTTCAATCTTGTAATCATACTTTACTTGTCTTGTAATGTGTGATTGTAGCTTCAATTTGTCATACATATTGTTAGATTGTACCTCTTCTTTCTGGTGGTAGTTTTGATTTGATATGTCATTCGTCTTCATAATTGTTCCTTCTTTTAAATCTGTTAAATCTCTTAGGTTTAGTGTATACTTGTGTTATTAGTGTATACTTGTGTTATTCATTCGTTTCTTTTTTTGTTTTCGTGTTAAGGATTTGGGAAATGTTGATAAAATATATCGATATTTTTATAGGCATTTGCAATGGTGAACAAAAATAATTTCCCCTTAAAAGTCTGATCCAAGCTCTTGATTTCGCGCTTTTTGTTTGCATATAAATCTTAGTAAAATTCTCACACCATAGCCTTTCATTTTATCTTTCATTGTCTTTTACTGAGTGATAGTAATGTTTTGATGGCTTCTTTGCCGATGAATCAATCTTTATCTTGGACATTTGTCTCATTTTTAAGACATTTTCAAAATCTTTTATTTGTGTTCTCAAAATTCCATTGTATGCTTCTAAGTCTCATTGTTATATGAATAACTCAAGTTTTTAACTCAAGCTTCACTGTTGTGCAGGTAACTCTGTTGAAGAAACAGTTTAATTTTGATCTTGATCATATCCCTCGATAGATAAGTTCATATCCTTCTTGCTCCAATTCTGTCGTCTTCTTTGTGTGTTTTTTAATTTAAATTGTTTGTATTTGAGATCAGACTAAGCAAGAACTTGAATGCTTTAGGGTAAATTGTAAAATACGAAACAGTGATTATGTTTGTCAATTTGCAAGTTCTTAATTTGGTTTGAAGAGCCTGTGTACTTTGCTTGCTTTTTCATCAATGAAGCAAGGTAATTCACTCACTTACGGTGTACTCTGCTTACTCTTTGTGAGCTGCTAAAATCTGCTTACTCTGCTTACTCTTTGTTATATCATTGATGTTAGGACTTAAGAAATCTATGATCAATGCTTGATAGTTTCGTTAAGACTTTAAAATTAGGTTAGGTTAAGACTTAGCAAATATATCTAATGCTTAATGTCTTTGTCTACTTCATACTTATTGGCTGGTTAGTATTTATTCTTTGTGATCAATGCTTGGTAGTTGTAGATTTAGATTTGGTTAGTTTTACATTAGGTTAAGCCTTAAGTAGTAAATTGAATGCTTGCTGTCTCTGTCTACATCATATTTACTGGCTGGTTAGTAATAAGCCTCTGTGTTCAATGCTTGATAGTTGTAGATTAGGTTAAGACTTTAATATTTCATTTACTTCTTTTTCAACACTAACCATAAATTGTACTATGGACCTTAAACAAAAAACACACGAGTCTTTTCCTATATAATCAAAACACACAAACTTAAGAAACATATTCAAAATACAGACCTTATCAACCATAACTTGTACTATGGACCTTAAACACACTTGTGTAGCTTAACACAGACCTTAAACCCACCAAAAAACTAGGTTGTGGATTCTATGAATCCATATAGTCACTCTTCAAGATTTATGCACCTCTTAAATAGCCAACAAGAAAATCACATAGACCTTGAACCCAATCCGTATAAGGATTTTTCACCTAGCATAGACCTTGGATCATCAGAAGTCCCTGTCTTTAGTACTCAGTGTACTGATAATCCAAGCCTAGGTGAACACGTTGAGAGACGTAGAGAAAGACGGAATTGGTTACCCACAGAAAATGTTGTGCTCATCAGTGCTTGGTTGAATACCATCAAGGATTCAGTTTTTGGGAATGAGCAAAGAGCTGCAGCGTTTTGGACACGGATTGCAGTTTTTTTAACTCAAGTCTTGCAATAATTTCTGAGCTTGCTGGTACTCCAAGTAGAGAATCCACTCATTGTAAGCAGGGTGGCAGAAGATAAATGACCAAATTTGCAAATTTGTAGGCTGCTATGAGGCTGCAAAATCTAAAAAAAAAGTGGATGGAATCCAGATGATGTTATAAAATTTGCTCAGCAAATCTTCTTTAACGATCACAAGTGCAAGTTCACACTTGAACATGCTTGGATGGTGCTACGAAATGACAAGAATTGGTGTGCATCTTTTGCTACTAAAGGTGAAGGGAGTTCAAAAAGAAGAAAGGTCGAGGAGGGTTCTACACAGTCTTCTTCAAGCTGCCACCCAGTTTGCTATGGAGAGGATAAACCATTGGGTCATCCAGCCGGTGTTAAGGCGTCAAAGGGAAAATTTAAAAGGACTGTGAGCAACACAACCACTGTGGAACAAGGAAGAAAGGCTGTGTTGGACTTTCAGAACATGTGGGAAATTAAGCAGAAGGATTTAGCTAAGAAAGACAAGCTTTCTAACAAAAAATTGCTTATAGTTTGCTAGGTAAAACTGAACCACTTTTTGATATTAGGTTGGCTCTAAAGAACAAGCTTAGGGGCTGTTCGTTTGATCACTCTAATGGATCATCCGAATGGAAATGGAAATTGATGTTTTTTTAGTATTAAAAATGAACATCATTCAAATAGATCATTTGAATGAGTTTTTAAAATTTAGGCAAAATTTCCAAACTCATTTGAATGGACGAAATTAGATCATTTGAATGGAGATGGTTCATTTGAATGGAGATAGCAAAATAACGTTTTCCCGCCAAAATCGCAAAACCACGTTTTCAAACCAAAACCGCAAAATCACACTTTCTCGCCAAAACTGCAAAATCACGTCTTCCCGCCAAAACCGCAAAATCACGTTTTCCTGCCAAAACCGTAAAATCACGTTTTTCTGCCAAAACCGCAAAATCACGTTTTTCTGCCAAAACCGCAAAATCACGTTTTCTAGCCAAAGCCGCAAAATCACGTTTTCCCGCCAAAACCGCAAAATCACGTTTTCTCGCCAAAACCGCAAAATCACGTTTGCCCGCCAAAACCGCAAGATCACGTTTTTTGCCAAAACCGCAAAATCACGTTTTCTGCCAAAACCGCAAAATCACGTTTTTTACTTTGTTGCCTCCAGATGATTACCATCATCAATGAATAGATTCTCGAACGCTTGATCGAAAGTTTGGTCAAAATATTCTTCAAAATTTTCCTCCATTGATCCGCCAAATGGATTAGTTGAACAAGATGTCATATTTGTGCTAAATTGTGTGGGAAAATTGTTAAAGAAATAGATTAGATTTGTGAAAAAAAAATTCCACACAAAGGGGAGAAAGATATTTGAATTCAGAAAATTTGTTTTTGAAATTAAGGAAATAGAAGATGAAAAGGAGAATTTGTATGAGAAGAAAGAGAATTTATATGTAAAACTTTTTTCTCCAAATAAAAAAATAGAAGAGGATTGACGACAATAGAATTTTAAGATGAGAAGATGATTTTTTGAGATATGGAGGACAATGTTTTCGTTCCACTTATATAGACAACAGGTTTGAGTTTATGAATAATAGGTTTGTGGTTGTGATGCAAAAGCTAAAAGACTTGAATGTCGGTATAAAAAGCCAAAAATAATGGTCCAAAGGCCAAAATATTTGAGGTACAAAAGCTTTGTGATAAAAAAAAAAGAAGCCAAAATAGAGTTGTGGTGTTCGGTTGTGCCGACAACCACTAACCATATCTATTACACAAACTTAAATGAAATATTTATTACACAAACACAAACTAATGAACCATTTGTACTTTCTTCTTTTCATCTTTATCATTTAACTCACCTCCTGCCAATAAAACACGAACAAATAGAGACCAAGAATACAACTAACCTTAGGAACAAATTACATATGTCTAGAGACTATAATATGAACAGAGCGTGCTACTCCTGAAGCCTGAAAGTGAAACATTAACCAATCAGATCACTGATTCAAAGTAACTAGAAGTAACTAAAGTAACTAAAAGTAATGAAATGAAAGCAAACATTAACTGATCAGCTAATCCAAAGTAACTATAAGTAATCACAGTAACCACAAGTAATCACCGTTACCACAAGTAATGAAATGGAAGCAAACATTAACTAATTCAAGGATTGATCACTATTGGACAGAGACATTAAGATTAATTGATTCATTGATTTGAAAAACTAAAAGTTCATACAAAGGAAATACTAACTTAAGCACACTTACAATTGAACATGTTAAACATAATAAATCCCTAATTGGACAACATGTTTGAAATAAGGGGCTGTTCGTTCGACCATTTGAATGGTCCATCCAAATGATCTATTTAACTTGTCCATTTAAATGATGAGGCTGTTCGTTTGATCATTCCAATGGATCATCTGAATGGAAATGGAAATTGATGTACTTTTAGTACTAAAAATGAGCATCATCCATTTGAATGAGTTTTTAAAATTTAGGCAAATTTTTCACTCATTTGAATAGACCAAATTGGATCATTTGAATGGAGATGGTTCATTTGAATGGAGATGGCAAAATCACGTTTTCCTGCCAAAACCGCAAAATCACGTTTTCAAGCCAAAACCGCAAAATCACATTTTCTCGCAAAAACTGCAAAATTACGTCTTCCCGTCAAAATCGCAAAATCACTTTTTCCTGCCAAAACCGCAAAATCACGTTTTCTCGCCAAAACCGCAAAATCACGTTTTCCTGCCAAAACCGCAAAATCACGTTTCTCGCAAAAACCGCAAAATCACGTTTTCCCGCCAACACCGCAAAATCACGTTTTCTCGCCAAAACTGCAAAATAACGTTTTCTCGCCAAAACCACAAAATCACGTTTGCCCGCCAAAACTGCAAGATCACATTTTTTTGCCAAAACCGCAAAATCACGTTTTCCCGCCAAAACCGCAAAATCACGTTTTCTCGCCAAAACCGCAAAATCACGTTTTCCCGCCAAAACCGCAAAATCATGTTTTCCCGCCAAAACCGCAAAATCACGTTTTCTCGCCAAAACCGCAAAATCACGTTTTCCTGCCAAAACCGCAAAATCACGTTTTCCCGCCAAAACCGCAAAATCACATTTTCCCGCACAATGTGATCTTGCGGGTTTGGCGGGAAAACGTGATTTTGCGGTTTTGGTCAAGATCCTCAAGTGAATTTCTCTGTCAACGGAAGAAACTATGATTTCGCTTACTATCTCATATATGGTATTTATCCGAAATGAGCAACTTTTATCCAATCTATTACACTTCTTTATTTGCTGAACGTCAAGAAGCTACCCGAAAAGATGTCGAGCGTGCTTTCGGAGCTTTGCAAGCTTGATTTGCTATTGTTAAAAACCCAACTCTTTTTTGGGATAAGGAAAAAATAGGAAAGACTGTGAGAGCATCTATCTCTTTTTTTCTGGTCACATAGAGCATCTATCATACTCCACAATATGATAGTAGAAGACAAACGAGATGTTAACACTCAGTTTGATGTATGAGAATTCCAACTAGTTGAACGAGATGTTACCGGATTGGTTGAGTGATGCAAAGGATTTGATGAGAGCTTCAAGATCGGACTTCCTCACATAATCTCCTCCTTGGCTCGTCTCTGGTCCGGAACGGTCTTGACTTGTCTTGGAGCGATCTTGTTCGAGCTTGGTTGATGCTTGGTTGGCCCGTGCCCGTTCATCTCTAGCGCAATCCGCATAGAATTTCTCCTTGAGATGCGGATGAGTGAGCCAACACCTTTCCTTGGAATGGCCTCTTCTCTTGCACAGATCACACCAAAACTTGGATCGCCTCTCATCAAATTTATACGCGCCCTTGTTAGCCATCGGAAGCTCCCCCTTGCTACCAAAGAGCCCAAGAGATCCTTGTTCCCTTTGTATTTGCGCACACACATCATCCATACTCGGGAGCTTTTCCGACCTAAGAATGTGCTTGATAAGGTCATTGAATATCGGATTCAACGTGAACAACAACCCGAAGACCTTGTATTGTTCTTTCCGTTCATTCAACACCACGGGATCCATTGAGCTAGGCCTCAACATATCAAGCTCGGACCACAATGATCTATACCTTCCCAAGTGTTTGATAAACTCCATGTCCTCTTGATGGAGATCATTGATCGCTTTCTTAACCTCAAACACTCGAGCCAAATTCAAGACATTTCCATAAACGTTCTTCAACGTTTCCCAAAGCTCATAGGCCGTCTCATAGTAAGAGTACGCCTCAAGAATAGATGGATCAATACCGTTTTGAAGGATAGCAAGCACGGTTTGATCCTCTTGGAACCATTTCTCTTCCCTTTCTTTAGCGGCCTTCTCATCTTCTTTCTCTGTTGCATCAAAGATTGGGTTAAGGGTAAGGTCAACATGATTCCATAAGCCTCGGCCACACAGTCTTCGTGGTCCTAGACCATAACAAGTAGTTCCCTCCTTTGAGAACAATCGGGACCACCATCGGTTTAGCGGTTTCCATTGAGTTCATCTTCGGTTTTTTCACACACCAAAGAGAGTACCTACACAAAGATTGAAGCTTTCCAAACAACCAACAAAAATTCACACCAAAGTTTGAAGATTTATCCCAATCAATGTTGTAGAGACTGATTTTTGAAGGAAAGCTTGAAACTTTGAGAAGATTTCAAGTAACCAATGTTCAAACCAAAGATTCCAACTTCCGGATGCTAAGATTGAAAAATCCGAGAGCTTTAGTGAAGAAAAGCTTGAAGCTTTGTGAATGCTTCAAGGAGATAAGATCCAACCCAAAAGAAACACCAAGAACAAGGAAGAAGCTTTTCGGATCCGAGACAAAGAATGAAGAAAGAGGTCACCATGAACGTGAACGCTCTGATACCATGTTAGATTTGTAAGATTAAGCGGAAGATTAGAAGAGATTAGAAGAGATTAGAAAGAATTTAAAGATTAATGAAGATTATAGAGATTAGGGAAGAATGGAGAGATTATGAACTTGAAACATTTTTTTTTCATTCAAGATAAACTTACATATGAGAAAACAACCCATAAATAGAAAATACTAGGTTTGGTCAACATAACCGTTGGGAAAAAAGGGATTCGGTCACTGTCCGATCCGCATGACCGAGTGACTCGATGCCGTATGTCCCGCGGATCCAGAATCGCGTCCAGATTCTTACCCGCAGTATGTTGCCTCGTACACGACCCGTTTACCCGGGAAGGATCCGCGCGTCGACCCGATTACCCGTGTCGTGACCCAACTTTTCCACTCGATGCTCGCTCGTCCCGCGGGTTACTTTCCTCGATGCCAACTCGTCTTGCGGGTTACTTGTCTCGAGTCCAGACTGATCTGTAAATCACCCGATGCTCGTCTAATCCGCAACTCCTCTTCTCCCAATGCCAGTTCGACTCGCGTATCACTTCCTCGATGCCAACTTGATCCGCAGGTCAATTTCTTCCCAACTTATTATTTATTTTTCCCTTAGCACCATTTTAGTACTAAGGTCAATATCAATGTTCTCTCCCAGGTTTAGACATGTACTTGCTGACTTGACTAACAGCTTGAGCCAAATCTGGTCTTGTACAAACCATAGCATAAATAAGACAACCAACTGCACTAACATAAGGAACTTGTTCCATATCTCTGATCTCTTCATCAGACTTAAAAGACTGAAAAGTTGAAAGATTGAAGTGATTCGCCAAAGGTGTAGAAACCGGTTTAGCATCTCCCATGTCAAACCTTTCTAGAATCCTTTGTATGTAGCCCTTCTGAGACAGCCATAATCTCCTAGAGCTCCTCTCTCTGCGAATCTCCATCCCAAGAATCTTCTTTGCAGCACCAAAATCCTTCATCTCAAACTCTCTGCTCAGTAACCTCTTCAACTCAGCAATATCACCCATATCGCTCCCAGCAATGAGCATATCATCAACATAAAGCAACAAAAGTATAGGAGGACGACCATCACGGCAATTCACATATACGCAGCAATCATACTCACATCTTCGATAGCCAATCTTTAACATGAATGTGTCAAACCGCTTGTACCATTGTCTTGAAGCCTGCTTTAACCCATACAGAGACTTCCTCAATCTGCATACAAGCTTCTCCTCACATGGTTTAACAAGTCCCTCTAGTTGTTCCATGTAGATCTCTTCCTCCAAATCTCCATGAAGGAAAGTTGTCTTGACGTCCATCTGTTCAAGATGAAGATCCCAGCTAGCTACCAAACCAAGCACAATTCGGATTGAAGTATGCCTAACCATAAGAGAGAAAATCTCATCATAATCTACTCCTTTCTTTTGTGAGTACCCTTTTGCAACTAACCTTGCCTTGAACTTCAGAAACTCCTTCTCGGACATCCCTGGTTTCCTGGTGAAAACCCACCTGCATCCAATCGCCTTTTTTCCCTTTGGTAAATGAACCAAATCCCAAGTACAATTCTTGCGAAGAATCTCATCCTCTTCCATCACAGCTCTTGTCCATTCCTTCTTATCCAGATTAGCAATAGCCTCTTTATAAGTCATCGGAACATCTGACACAACTGAAAGAGCAAAACCAACCATGTCTTCAAATCCAAAACGTACCGGCGGTTTGATGACCCTCTTTAGTCTACCTGTATCAACATTCTCCTCTGCTTCATCCTGCTCATCTTTCTGCTGATCTTCCTGCTCATCTTTCTGCTGATCTTCCTGCTCATCTTCTGCATGCTTTTCTTACTTTTTTGCTGCTTGCCTATTCTCACTAGGCTTCTCCTGAGCCTTCTCAGATTCATCTTCAATTTCTACAGTGAATGGCACCTGTTCTGACCTCGCCTGTTCGACCATGAACTGTTCATCGAATACCACATCTCTACTGAAAATTCTCTTCTTAGCCTCAAGATCCCATAACTTGAAGCCCTTAACACCTTTTTCAAAACCTAGAAAGATGTTCTTCTTGGATTTTGAATCCAGCTTAGAACTTTCATCACTTGGTATAAGCATATAGGCTGGACATCCAAAAATCCTCAAGTTTGATAGATCAACATCTACCCCAGTCCAAACCTCTTCAGCAACCTTTCCTTCAAGAGAGCTCCTAGGCGATCTATTGATGAGATAAACCGCCATGTTTACTGCCTCTGCCCAAAACTGCTTTGGAAGCCCTGCATTCAACCTCAAACACCTAGCCTTCTCAGCGATAGTTCGGTTCATCCTCTCACTGACTCTGTTTTGCTGTGGCGTTTTCCTCACTGTATAGTGCCTCTGATACCATGCTCCTCAAAGAACTTGACAAACTTCCCATCAATATACTCTGTGCCATTATCTGATCTTAGATACTTTGCCTTCCTCTCCGTCTGATTCTCAACTTCAGCCTTCCAAATCTTGAATTTTTCAAATACCTCAGACTTATGCTTCATGAAGTATACCCATACCTTCTTTGAATAATCATCAATGAAGATAACAAAATATCTAGATCCTCCCAATGACTGCTTCCGAGTTGGTCCCCACACATCAGAATGGACATAGTCTAGAAGACCCTTTGTCGTGTGCAGACCCGTCTTGAAAGACACTTTGGACTATTTTCCTATCACAAAGAACTTGCAAAAATCCATCTTGCAGTTCTTCATACCTCCCAACAGACCCCTCTTGTAAAGCTCATTCAACCCATGCTTACCAATATGTCCCAAACGCATGTGCCATAGGGTCGTGTTGTCTGATTCAGAAACAGCAGCTACAACTCCACCTACAACCACACTTCCTACCAAACGATAGGTGCTCCCTCCTATCTTCGTTCTTTTCATCATTACCATAAATCCCTTGCATACTTTCACTACATCTTCTCCTTCATCTGCATGATATCTGAATCCGTTTCTGTGAAGAGTACCCAGAGATATAAGATTCTTCTTGACTGAAGGAACATGTCTCACATCAGTAAGCGTCCTGATGACCCCATCATGCATCCTGAACTTGATAGTTCCACTACCAACGAGGCTACAGACCCTGTCATCTGCCAACTGAATTGATTCCATATTTCCAGCCTTGTACGTATCAAACCACTCCCGGTTTGGAGTCATATGAAAAGACGCACTTGTATCCAGCACCCAAGAATCTACATGATGACCTGATATGACAGCAAGCAAATCGTCATCCCCTGAATCAGCGTTTTGCTGCGCTACATTCGCAGACTTTCCTCTTTGCTTCTTGCCCTTATTCGGACAATCACGCTTGTAATGACCTCTGCCACCACAACCATAACAGATGACCTTCGTCGGATTCTTCGACTTTGACCTGCCTCTGCTACTTCCATCCTGTTTGTTCATCTGCCTACCTCTGTCCTGATTGTTCACAAACAATCAATCTCCATGAGAACCTTCTGCACCCATCTTCTGTCTTCGCTCATAATGAGATTGAACCGAAACCGCGACTGTCGCATAAGAAATCGTCTCGTTGTTGCACGTAAGTGCTGTTAGCAGAGTCTCATACAAAGGAGGCAATGAACACAACAAGATCATGGCCTTATCTTCATCATCAATCTTTAGCCCCACACGAGCCAGATCGCCAATGATTTGATTGAAAACGTGTACATGTTGCATCAGATCTGATCCTTCTGACATCTTCAACCCGTACAAACGCTGCTTGAGATACAACTTGCTTGACAGTGACTTCAACATGTACAGACTCTCCAGTTTCTCCCAGATCTCCTTACAGGTTGTGAGATCCTCCACCTGAAGCATTACATCATCTGAAAGACACAGACGAATTGTCGAAACAGCCTGCTCCTGCATCTCCTGCCAATCTTCATCCTTCGCATCCTCTGGTTTTACATCCGTCAATGCTTTCCTGATCTTCTGCTGTGTTAGAAGATCCTTTACTCGTCCTTGCCACATACCAAAATTTCCCTTACCATCGAATCGCGGAATCTCGAACTTAAGAGAGCCTCCAGTCATCTTAACCTAGGAGCTCTGATACCAGTTGTTGTGAATAAAAATGATAAAGCAAAGAGACAAAACGATTGAGATGAATATCCCGTCTAGGGTTTCTTATTAAACTCGTGTGTTACAATATACAAAACCTTAAGACCTTAATATATAGACATCTCAAACCGACGTATACCCTAGCGAGTCACCGGTACATTCTGGACTGGACTTCGGCCCAGCGAGGGCTGGCCTTTTACCACTATGTATCTGATTATAAGTCACTTAGATAACAATGTTTTTATTGAATGTACTATTTTATCAATTTCAAGAAAATACTCTATTTTTTTTTATAAAAAATCATAATTTTTTGTTATTTATTTAGAACCCCTCCATAACAACTACCATTGGAGTACAATACACAACAAAAAATATTATAGAGTTCTAATCTTAAACTCAACACAATTTATAATTAAAATACACATAGATACCCAACATAATTACCACCATTGATTATGCTCTAAGTTTGTTATTTTTATATTTTGTCTGTACTATTTTTTTAAAAAATGGGCCTTTTTAAACTCGGGGCCCTATTCAACCGCTCCACTTGATCATGTAAAAAGACGGCCTGATTATTTTCTTCTTTTTAATAATATTTCGTCCAAATTTTGTTTTGTAATATTTTTTTTCTATTGTCTTACGCCACTAATAGGCCTGGGCATGGGACAAGTACCCGCTAATTTTGAGGTACTTGTTATCCGGCTTGGCCCGTTCAAGTAATCAAATTTGCTACTTGGTACTTGACCCGCCAGAAACGAGTACTCGTTAAATCAAGTACCCGACACAAAATTAAATACTTGCAAGTTACTTAACCCGCCTCGTTACTTGCCATAATTAATTACTTGAACCTAAAATACTTGGAATCAAAATACAAAAACATGATCTACCGCTCGTCAGCAGCAAACACAAGTCTTAAAATCACCTAGATAGTTAAGATGACCTCCAAAAAGAAAAGAACAGATGAACATTTGTTGTATGCAAAACAAAATATTGGTTCCTTGATATACTCCCACGTCTCCATGATCCATCCCATAATGCTCCAAAAAAGGTTCTTGTATGCTTCTCGGTTCCTATAGCACAAATGAAAACAATAACTATATTTTCTTCTCCCCTTATTGTTGATATTAAAATAGGGAAAACAATCATCACTCTTAGTAACACATTTCCATTATGAAGTACTTAGTATATACACTTTCTTCACTCACATGTGAAACATAAAAGTCGGAGTATTTTTACCTTTATTCTTCGTCTAAAATTGAGCCAACTCCTTGGACCAAGTTACCATAAACATTTGAAGTTGTGAACTCTGTGAAAACTTATTCAATTCAGTAAGTGAGTATCAAGTTTCAACAAGTATCTTAAGCGAATAACAAGTAACGGGACAAGTATTAAAAAATAAAATGATACTTGATATTGACTTGTACTTGCAAATAATTAAATTTTGTTACTTATTACTTGACTTGATCATGGTAAGTACCCGGTTTGACAAGCCGGGTACAGGACGAGTAGCGGGTATAAGCCGGGTAACAAGTATTTGTGCCCAGCCCTAGCCACTAATCTGATCCTCATAAAAAGTTTGAGCGACCTTATTTGGTTAATATACTGGGCCACATTAGGTAACCCATAGCAGTAGTCATCGTTTCCATGTCCGACTCTTTCTCTCTCACTAAATTCTCAACACTCCTCTTTTCAGATTCTTCTTAACTAAAATCTTTCGCCAATCGCTACACCTATGCGAACAATCAGATGCCAATTCAGTCAATTTCTCGTCTGCTTTCTCCTTCATTTCGACCTCATCTCTTAAAAATCCCATCTTTACGATTCTCCACAACTCTCTCAGCCTCCGAGAGAATATACGACCATCTTCAGAGATGCACGAACAATCTAGAGAAGGATTTAGCTTCACTAAAGGTGAAATTAGACTCATCTTCCATCAACGAGGTAATAAGAAGATGCAATCCAAATCAATTTCAATTGGGTCTTAGGTTTTTCATATGGGCAGGAACTCAACGCGAATATAGACACAGTCCTTATATGTATAACAAAGCTTGCGACTTTCTTAAGATTAGAACAAGCCCAGATTTGATTAAGGACGTTTTCGAATCGTATTTGAAAGAGGAATGTTTAGTTAGTGTCAAGACGATGAGGATTGTTCTGTGTCTTTGTAATCAAGCGAATCTCGCTGATGAAGCTTTGTGGGTATTACGGAAGTTTCCAGAATTCGATTTACGCGCAGATACGGTTTCGTATAATTCAGTGATTAGGTTGTTTGCTGATAAAGGAGATTTGAATATGGCTGAGGAATTGATGAAAGAGATGGATTGTAATGATCTTTGTCCCGATGTGATCACGTATACATCGGTGATCAACGGGTTTTGCAATGCGGGTAAGATCGATGAAGCTTGGAAGCTGGCTAAGGAGATGAGTAAGCACGGATGCGTGCTTAACACCGTGACGTATTCGAGGATTCTAGAAGGTGTTTGTAAGTCGGGCGATATGGATAGAGCGTTGGAGTTGTTGGCGGAAATGGAGAAAGAGGATTGTGGTGGGTTGATTAGTCCGAATGCGGTTACTTATACGTTGGTGATTCAAGCGTTTTGTGAGAAGAAGAGGATTTGTGAGGCGTTGTTGGTATTGGATAGGATGGGAGATCGAGGATGCTCGCCGAATCGTGTTACTGCTAGTCTTTTGATTCAAGCGGTTTTGGAAAATGGTGAGGATGTTGAAGATGTTTCTAAGTTGATTGATAAATTGGTGAAATGTGATGGTGTTTCTCCTTCGGATTGTTTTAGTTCTGCTACTGTGTCGCTGGTTCGTATGAAAAGATGGGAAGAGGCGGAAAAGATGTTCCGTATGATGTTGGTTCGTGGTGTTAGACCCGATGGTCTTGCGTGTACTCTTGTTTTCAGGGAGTTATGTTTGTCGGAAAGGTATCACGATTGTTTCCTTCTGTATGAAGAAATGGAGAAAGCGGATGTGAAATCAACGATAGACTCGGATGTACATTCGGTTCTTTTGCTCGGTCTTTGCGAACACGGACGTTCTTGGGAAGCTGCTAAGCTTGCTAAATCGATGCTTGATAAGAAAATGAGACTGAATGTTTCTCATGTCGAGAAAATTATCGAAGCTTTAAAGAAAGCTGGTGATGACGATCTTATGCGTCGTCTTTCTACGGTTTAATTTGATAATTCAGATAGGTATGTATATATATTATCAATAAGGATTCTTGTTCTACACAATCATCACTAAGTTTTTTTACTATTGCATATATAAGCATAACAATTGAGACAATTTGCTCTATTAAGGACGCAAAGGCTCCTTCGTCTTGCGGTTGAGTGCTTGTTCTGAAGGCGGTTGGGTGGTTTGGAGATAAGGCACGACGTATTTGACAACATCGAGATTCGCCATTTTGATGTGTTCACCAGCTACACTCACAAACTTCACTTTTCCAGCAACGTCCAATGTTTTCAGACCAATCCAATCCTCTGTGTAGAGCTTTGTCTGTTGAGCAGAGAGAAGAGGTTCGAATTCACCGTCCGGGTAAAACCCGAACCAAGATGAATCTTGTGGAACAATAACCTTATCGTCCTTAAACTGTAAAACAAAACAGGATCATCAAGAGAGGATTCAGTCGGTAATCAAAAATCAAAACGGTGTATTGAGGACATCGATACCTTGACAAGAATCAAGTTGTGTAAGCTGGCGAAACGGTCTTTGTAAGTTGAGTTTCTTTGGTTTGGTATCTCATTGTTAAGCTTTGGTAGATACTTTGCGTGTTCCAAGTACTTTGAAATATCCTGAGAAACCAAAAACAAAGATTTTGTTAAAAAATATAAGTATAGTTCATTATTCTAATAAACTAACTATTTTGAGTAATTAAGACATACAGTAGGAATTTTGAGATAACCACTAGGAGCAAGATGATCCTGCAAAGTCATTTAACATGTTTATTAATCCCTGATTAATGATTTTAATCCTGATTATAGAGATATAGGGAGAGAGAGAGAGATACTTGAATAAAGTCACTATAGATATCTGACTTGATCAGCTCATCTGCTATTTCACACAATAAACCAGACTTTACCAAAAACAAAAACAGAGAAAGTCATTAGTTGAATAAAACCAAATCATATAAATAAGATTAGTCATTAAAGGAAAATAAGAAAAACTTACACCACACATAGGAACAGAGGAGATACCAGCATGAGGACCTGCTAAAGATATATAGTTATAAACCGGAGGCCCTCCATCGCAGAACTCAATCAATCCTCGAGCCACTAGGTTCCCCTGTTCCACCATTCCATAAAATTAAAAAAACGGGTAAATATCGAAAAAACCGATTTTTTAAAGGGTTTCAAGAAAGTATCAAGAACCTGAGATCTTCCAACAATGTTGTATCCTTGACGCAACTCTTTCATTTGCTTCACTTTCTCACACGCTATTTCCGCTTGTTTCGTTAGCGGCATGAACCACGAATCGCGTTCTCCATTCCCAACTTCCCTATATTCCATACCAAGAAACGTAAGACTTGGATCAAACCAAATACAAAATATCATGTTTGACCATTTTAGACGCTTTTCGACGTGTTTCGTTGATTAGTTTAGGTTTCGGTTGGTTATCGAAATAGAAGAGAGTGTATTGTGGATTTACTTACAGGCAAAAGCCAGGAGTGCCAGAGAGGTTAGAGAGAAGCTGTGTGAAGTTAGCTTCTTTATCATCAGAACATTCAGCTGCAATCCCATGAAGCATTATGAATGGAACTGAAACAGAGACATGAACCATTGCTAAGAATGCAACCGCTACCGCAACACCATACCGTTTCTTCGCCATTTGAAAATACGCGAAAGAAGCGATTAGCGTTTATGTTTTTGAGTTTTTTTTTTGTTGTCTCCAAGAAGTTTTGAGATGGGAATATATGTAGGGGAATATAAATAGTGTGATATGGTTGGAAGTTGCGGCCAAGTAAGAAAGAAGTGTATGAACAAAAAATGGACGGTGATGATTTGTTTTTGTATCTTCAGTATGAAATGGACGGTGGTGATTGGTTGATGTCTTTCCCTCCGATCTTGTTCTACCTCCTCCTTTACTATATTCACGCTGCCTGCCCTTTTAATGCATGTGTATGTTTTATATACACTTATACAGTAGTATATGCATATAAATATGACAAATATACTATTGTATATATAAATAATATATGTAAAATCTATCGTTTATCAATTTTTCTTTCTTATAAATCTAATTATATTTAACTATTGTATGATATTTCTTTTCCAACAAATTTCAACTTATGATCCAATCATATTTATGATCTTCAAATATTTCTTTTTCATATATTAATGAAAATTAATGCATATGACAAATGGATGATTGATTCAATGATCTTTATATTTTATAGGGTCAACTATCAAAAATATCACAAGTAGTTTAAAATTTTTAAAATCATTATAATGTATATGACGAATGGATGATTGATTCAATGATTTGTATTAACAAAATTCAACTTATGATCCAATCTTTTTAAAGATCAGGATACAAAATATTATTACATATTAAGCTGTATTGTTATTGAAATTTTAAACTAATAGTGATATGTTTAGAACAACATTGTGCTACTTCAGATATTTCTCTATTTGAAAAACTATTTGTATTGTATTTTTATATAATCAATTAAAAAATAATAATTGAAAAAGAAAACTAAAGTAAATATACTAACAAGCATATAGAAAGATAAATGTGAATGTGTGCAATGGGATAAACTGTCACTGTCAGTTGTTGGTTACTTATTATGCTAACTTCGTGAACCAATCGAATTTCTAGATCTTCTTTTGCTCCCATCTCTCTCTCTCTCAGGTAAAATATCTCAATCCTTGAGATGAAATATTTGATGTTCAGTCTCGGATAATATTTGTTATAACTTCGTCCCATAGTTGGAATGAGAGATAAAACATGGAGACATAATAGAACTATAAAGTATAAAAGAAAATAGTTCAAACATCACTCTTCCATGCCCACTACTTGGTGCCCACTTGCCAGTTACAAAGAGATCTTGTATACTAAAATTGAAAAATTTGTTGGGAGTTTACTATCATTATATTGAAATGCAGAATAAATTTTGTTATGCAAATGTTTATGTATCCATCATGCTAAAATACAAATTAATATCGATTACTATATAACTACAGGTCTTGTGAGGGCTTACTTTGACTAACTTAGATACAGAATGTGAACTAAAGAGTAAAGAAAGACCTTTAGACTAGAAGACAGCATCTCTGTCCGTATCAAATCAAATCCATAGCCAAACCAAACAACTGTCTAAAATTGATTGCAATTTCCAATACTAATTATTGGCATCGCAGATTTCATAAATTATGTCAGAGAAATCAGAAATGTGAACTCAGAGAAGATAATAGTTTACTTGAGAACAACAAACAGAAACACAATTTTGTCAACAAGTTCACACCACTGCTCTAATAAACTCACTACCATCAAATATCTTAAGATGGGTTTTCATTAACACTTCAAATCTTTTATACATTTCTAGGTCGAATGAATACACTCAAGATGGGATTTTTTTTCACACAATACTCACTTATGTTTCCATGGTGATAATTCGCTACAGAAGATATTTAGGTTCTTGGCGATCGTGCTATAGAGAGCTCAAGACTGCTTCAACAAGTACTGAGGAGATGCATCAGTTGGTTCTTGGAGAAGCTCTCGAGCAAGTCGGACAGGAATCTCTCGTAGATACGCAATGTCGCTGTTTGGTGCTGTTATGAGATGATGATCTGATCCTTCTCCATCTGTTTCGTCTGAGAGAGAAGATGCAACTGATTCTTCTGATCCATCATTATCATCTACAATGAAGATTAAACAAAATGGTTTCTTCATCAGAAACTCGACAAGAAGAGAAAATACGAGATTCTTAGGCATTAACTTACCAGAGAACTCGAGAGCTTCGGGTTGTCTAACCGATGACATCTGTATGCTTTCTGGAAGTATACAATTACAGAAAGAACCTAAAAAGGAATACAAGAACAAGCAACCATGAAAAAAGTCTGAACAACACGAACCAATTTAAGGAATAAACTGGCAGATAAATAAGAAAGTTATCTTACCAACTCGAGCCATCCGATTAATCCAACCAGGAATAGGCTTTCCTGTTACCTGCAAGCATACTTCCTCAGTGAAATGGTTACAGTTCTTGGCAATCAAATGGTACGTGTCCCCGTGATATTTTCTCGAAAGCTTTTCCATGAATGAACGAAAATCTGAACGAGACATGCTGGTTGTTCCCAACAAAACTGACCGCCTAAAGATGAAACCTGGACAGCTCCTAGGTTCAACCTCAAATACCCCGCTGCTCGAATACTCGTGAGCACCATATCCATATTCAAAACCATGAGCTGGTAGAGATAAACATAACCATGTGTAAAAACTCATGTTAGATACGCATTTAGCAATAATAACAATTCTAGCTCCAACGAAAATATAATCATAACTCATCAGTTAAGTTCAAACTATGGAACGAGAGAACGTTTCACACAACTAAGCAGGAGTAAACTAAGATTTGAACAGGTTTCCATTCTAGATTCCTCAGTTCTTGTCCACTATACAGATTAACGCAAAAGAGAAAGCGACACTATTTGAAGGATAGGTAGACTAAATTAAGGGACATTGTATAGAAAAGAAGAGAGTGTAAAGAGAAGAAGCCAGAATTAACCTTCAATTCCAGAGTGAAATATCCCAAGGCCAAACCAATAGAGATAATTGTTGACAGGTGTTAGATCATACACGTTGAGATACACCGGCGTGAGACCAGAGTCTCCAATGATATCTTCTTCCTCATCCACACTTGAGCACAAGCTTGTGCTCAAACCAAGAACCCGCATTTTACACACAAAAACGCTAATTACAGTATTCCAAATCCAAAATCAAGATTCAACCATCCATTTTGTTTCCTCCTAAACCTCTGCAAAGCTAAAATCGAAACAGAGAGATCAGAGCAAAATTAAGGAACTTTGAAGTAAAATACGCAAATTCCTAAATCAAAGACCGAGAAAGCATTTTCTGGGCAACAAAAGGAGGATCACGCAAAAGCTAAATTGATACGAACTAAGCTAAAACTGAAGAGCTACGGAGATATGAATCAACGAGAATTGTGCCCCAAAAGAAACCCTAACGCAAAATCGAAAGATCCCCAAGACCAAAATGAAAATCGAGAGAGATCTTTACTAGGGCATTTTTACGGAAATCGAACAAAGACGGAGAAGAAGGGGGCTTACAGGGAATTGGGGAAAAAGACGACTCTTTTATGATTTTTCCGGCCGATCTGTCTGGCGAGGAAAGGGGAAAGAGAAAAAGTTTGGGTCTTTTTGATAATTATTTTATCGTTACTAAAAAGTTTAATTAAAATTTATTTTATTTCCCTATTTATTAACTATACCTAAAATCTGAGTTTGTTTTCTAACGGCTTTTGCAATAACTCCATGGTTTCACTCAAGGAAGTGAGATTTGAAAGTTAGTAAGAGGGAGTGAGATTTTGAAAGTTATTTTTCTTCAACATAAAATTTTCGTTTTAAAGTAATATTTTTCACACGTACAGTATATAACCAAGTCACTTGAAAAAAAGAGTATTATGTAGGAGTATAAAATTTGATCAATATTCTAAAGTAAGTGATATAAAATAAAAATCACGTGAAAATTCGTATGAATATGTGGTATCATTTCAGATCAACGTAAACATATCCATCAAATTTCTTTCGGATGAATTTCTTTTGTGTGTCTTATCACATATTTATTTCTGACTTAAATCATTCTGAAATTCATTGGCAAATATTATTGTTTATTTGGAACCAGGAGGATTTAATAGCAAGAAGTACTGAAAATTTCTTTGAACATATCTATCTATCTATTATATTATTAGAGAGGTAACTATGCACCAGAATGAAAGTTAAATTTTTATTACATCGTTTTTTATTGTTGTCTTTAAATGAATTTTATTTTAATGGATATACTCAATATTTTTTTTATTATATATATATATATATATATAACAATCGAGTTCGATGATATCAAAAAAAAATGTCTTCTTTATCTATTATTAGAATAGGACCCGCGTGAATACGCGGGTAAACATAATAAAATTTATTGATATAGATATTTAAATTCTAATTAGCAACCCGCTGGATTACCAAAAAATTTTGAAATACTATTTAAACATGGATTTTAAATCTTGAATATCAATTTATATCTTGATTCTCATACATTAATTCATATCATGCGGATCAAAAATGTATATATCCAGAATATTCAAACCGTATTCTTAATAACAAAGAAATGAATTATATACTTTTACTCATTATGAATATTATATTAAATATATAATAAAATTAGAAAAACAATTCAAATACTTTAGAGTTAAATAAAAGAAAATCTATTAAACTCACTAAAGATCTGTAGATAAATAATCTTATGAAAGACCCCTAAAAATATAAATAATTTTGTTAACATCACATATAAATCCATGATTAATAAATCTCATTGGTTTTTTTTAATTCTCATAGAGATTCATAGTCGCAAACTTTTAAAATTTTTTGAATCTTTCTAATACCGTCATAGGTCGAAGATTTTCAATTTCTTTGTTTTATGAATTTTCTTATAGATTTATGTTTGTTTTTTTTTCAACTTGGTTATCCATATCTTAAAACTTTAGACTGAATTCTCCATATATTTCTTTAATTTTTTGTTTTTTTAATTTTTTATAACCTCTTTTGTATTATCATCCGGATTTTTTTTTCTTTTTCTTAACTGAAATTTATATTCTCTCTTATACATTTATTATTTTTATTACCATTTATACTCTCTATATTTTCTATGTTAATTTTTTATAATTCATTTAGACAACTACATTTTTCATTTTCTTAAATAGTTTCACTATTAGAAATTTTCCTCTTTTCTATTAGTTTTGGACTATTAGAATTTTTATGTTTTATGATTTGGTTAACTACATGATATTTGTTTTGTTAGTTTACCATTTTTAATTTTACTTTATTTTCATTCACCTCTTTATTAAGTTTTATATTCTATTTATTTTATATATATATTTTATTTTTCTTTTACTTGGCTATGCATATCTTAACTTTTAAATATATAAAATCTCTTTAATGTGATTGTTTGTTTTTTTATTTGTCTTAATTGAAATTTTTATTCCTTCTATTTTTTTACGGTTTATATACTCTCTGTTTTTTATGTTAACTTTCTATAATTAGTTTGGACTACTACATGTTTTTTTTTTTCTAATTAGTTTAAACTTTTCAAAATTTTCCTCTTTTTCTATTAGTTATTAACTATTAGAAATTTTCCTTTTTCTGTTATTTTGGACTATTAGAAATTTCCCATTTTAAAATTAAATTTTTTTTTTATTAAATTTATGTTTTAACACATGTCATCATCCGATCAATTTTAGACAAATGTCGCAATTTGCAATTTTGCTTACGTGTCGAACTCTCGTCGACCGGCTTCTCTTTTATATAATAAGATACTTAATATTTACAAAACTGATATGGTTACATTTTCGTTATAAGTTAATTTTTTCCACAATAGTTCGGACTATTAGAAAATTTCTTTTTTAATATTTGATTAGTTACTTAATAATTACATTGTTAGTTTTCCATTTTTAATTTTAGTTTTTACTTAACGATTTAATTGTTAATTTTCTATTTTTATTTTTTATTTTTCCTAATTAATTTTAATATTAACACATGTCATCATCTCAATTAATATTATACACATGTCACGATCTCGTGAATTACAATTTTGCTTACGTGTCGCAATCTCGTCGACCGGCTTCTCTTTTATATAATAAGATTTCTTCGATTCTTATATATACTTTACTATGTAAACGCCAATTACAAGGAAGGATTATCATAGTATTAACGATCTTAAATTAAGTGGGAATTAATAGGAAAAACTATTCGGAACCCTACCTCTCAAAACCTATATAAATAACAAACCTTTAAATTGATATCATCTCCCATATATGGATTCTTTCTGTTCTTCGTTAATGAATATTTCATGGGTTTCATTTATTTACTTTCTTTTGTTTATGAACAGATTATAATGAAAGAGAAAACAACAAGAAGAAACTCGATGGTGGAGATAAGAAGAATAACGGTTCTCTAGGCGTCCGTCACGGTGCTTTTCAAGGTTTTATCTTAAACCTAACCCTAACTCTCTTTTATCTCTCTTCACTATCTCCGTAATTAAGAAGAACTGCCGGTTACGGCGTGCTTTTTAAGGTTGAATCTTAAAATCTTTAACTATAACCCTAAGTCTAACCCTTTTTACCTATCTTCACAAATCATTTAATCGTTGGTTTTGTGTGATATGTTTTTTGTTCTTACAATTGTATTGTCAATCTTACTGTATAATATTTAATGCATTGATGATATAGTACACCATGCAGATTTGAAACACGCATATATTACACAATCGAAAGAAACAAATCTAAATCAAAAAGAAGCATCGATTGATTTCCTTTTATTTCATCGATTGATTTCCTTTAGGTTTGTTCCTCTTTTTTTTTTTCTTCTTCTCAGTGGACATGAGCACATCGAGATTCTTGAGTAAAATCCATAAATCTTTTCTTTTTGTTTTTAAATAAGAATTCTTTTGATTTTTTGAGTTGTTTCTTTCTTCTTTGTGTTTTTTTGTTTGTTTCTATGTCCATTCTCTGTTTTATTCTTCTGTTGATTGTTTTGTTATTTGAATTGCGAAGATTTGTTTTGCAGGTTCACTTTTTATTTCAACGAATAGAAGAATAAGATTCCATCGTAAAACATGGTATGGGTATTTTATGTTTTTTCGTTATTTCTCATTTTAGTTTTGATGGATTATTCGAATTTGGATTAATTAATCGAGTATTTGTTTATAGGTACAAGATTTGCTTAATGATTTTTTTAGCAGGAGAAGAATCCATCGGAAAAACGTTACGGACTTTTTAATGGCTCATCTTTAAGTTGCAAGGATGATTTATCTATTAATTGCAATGATTACTTTTAGGTCGATGATGTCTTCGTTGATTTGAAACCATTTGGTTTCATTACCACCAGTGTTTTTAAAACCGGATCGGACACCGACTCGGCAATGTCACTGGATGGCTGGTCGGACCAGTTCAACCAGTTAGACCGGGTTTTGAATTTTTTTAAATAATATATATATATAAATATACATATTATGCATAAAATAAAATAAAGAATGATATGATGAAAATTGGAAAATACGATAAAACACAACAAAAGTTTCAATATCCAACGAAACTAATAATCATGAAAAACAAAAAATAGAGAAAATAACAAGTTTTCTTTCTTATTCAATAGTCACTATTCCTTAATTTATTACATATCTTTCAATAAATATTAAATACACATGATAAGCAAAACCCTAGTAATATATTTTAATAAATATATATTTTTCCTCTCCTCAAAATGTCGCCGTCTTACTTCTTCTTCAACCTCCTTCTTTTAAGTTTATGTAAAACCATTCGTTTGTTTGTTTCTTTCTTGGTTTTATGTATAAATCAATCAAAACAGATTGGAAACTCAACCTAAATCAGCTTAACAACACCAAAACACACAAAGAATCATTGGAGAAAAGGCTTCAAAATTCAAAACCGGGTTTTAGCGGTTCACCGATTCGAGCCGGTTCCCCGGTTTTGGCCGGTTTTTAGTTGGATTTTCCGGTTTTTATCTATTCCGGTTTTAACCATAATCCGAACCGGAAGTGTTGCCGAATCACGGTTGGACCGGTTCGACCGGCCGGTCCGGTCCGGTTTTCAAAACACTGATTACGACTCTAAAATATTAAAGAAACAATTGTGGGTTTAGTTAGAAGCAAAAGGGACATACTTAAAAGATTTTCATTTTGTTATCTATGTTATCCATGATCGAGTTTTTCTTTTTTATTGTTGAAACCATGAACAAATCATTATTGTTTGTTTATTCACTCACATTGATAATCTGTCTATGTCTGAGTTGTTTACAAAGTAATTTAGTATTTGTTTGATTTGTAATTTTTTCAGAAAAAATAAACATGTAGATTCGGATGTCAGGCTATGATCATGTCAAATAGGGCTGGGCAAAAAATCCGTCAAATCCGATCCGATTCGCTATTTGCTACGATCCGATCCGATGAATTTGGATATCCGTAAAATTTCAAAGCAAAACAAATACCAAATTTAAGTATTCGTAGAAAACAAAGCAAATCGTAAATTTTAGAAAAACCGAATATCCGATCCGATCCGTTAAATAAATTATAATATAAAATATAAATCTAATATATATGATTAGTTTTTTTTTGTTATTATAGATGTACAAGGGTGAAAAATTATACTCAACTCATTCATTTTTGTTAAATATTTGATTTTTATTATGAATAAATAATTAAAAATTAAAAATTTCACGGATCGGATCGGATATCCACAAATATCTAAAAAAAATTCAGATATCCGATTTATAACGGATCGGATCGGATATTCGCGGATATCTTAAAAAAGTCGGATATCCGAATCTTCGGATATTCGAAATTTACCGGATCTGATCGGATCGAAAAAACAACTATCCGTAAAACACAGAGCGGATCGCGGATACCGGGTTTTTTCCGGATATCCGCTCCGTGTCCAGGGCTAATGTCAAACAAAACATAATTCATCTTTGTTTTCTCTAAAGAAGAACAAGTTTTGATTGGTCTAAACTCCAATCAAGCTTCGTTTGACCGTTTGTTTGTTTCTCCGCATCGATCTTTTTATGATTTTATTATTGCTTACCGATTATTGAACAAGTTTTGACAATTATTGAACAAAATAATATGTAAGCCAACATTGTTAATGCTGTATTTGTTAATATCGTCTATATTTTAATTTTATTTAAAGCAAACGTCTTGATGTGTTAATCTTATTGTACAAGCTTATTAATGTAAACTCAGTAATCAAACTATTACCTTGAAGTCTATTTAGGTGTCTATAAAACATCAAATTCGCTGGTTTAGTCAAGAGATTAACATGAGATTATATGAAATGTTTGATCACTGAGTTGGTGTCGGATTATAAAACAACTACTGTACATCCAAATCTGATTTGGTACGACCCGTGGGATTAATAATAATTTACGTAAAACAGAGAAATTATTTACATGCTTTTAAAATTATATAATAATGGTCGTATTTCTAAATTAATTTGTAAGGCAGTAAGGCAATGGACTGACCAAAATGAATCGAACTACTCACAGTTAACCGAGATTTCAGAGATAAAAACCAAGTCGAACAATATATCAAGCTTTCCTTGAGTTTTCAATAATGGGCATCATTTTAGTTTTATTCAGCAACATTACGTACCAACAAAACTTTTCCATAATGGAATTTAACCGAATTATAGTTTTATTCAATTTGTTGCAGTTAATTTCAGAAGAATATGGTCACGTGTTTAATATCATTTGATCATTCTTTGAACATTTGTTATCTTTGCAACTGTTGTTTCTTAGTCATTTTCAAATTTTTATAACTTTCCTCTTTTTTTTTTTTTATATATATTGATGTTTAGTTAACAATGTTCTGATTTGTTATTTTTATTTGTTTCACAGTTTTTTTATTTGTTTCACAGTTTTCACCTCAAGTATCTTTCTTTTCAAAGATTTATAAAAAAATCTACAAAAAGACAAATTATAAAATAGTTATTTTGTTTTTCATAAAGAGTGTTCTATTTAAAATGCAAGAGTGGATTACATGCATGGATATGGCATTAGAAGTTTGAAAGAGATGAAAAAGCGGTATGTGACTAGATCTATATGTTTGTGTACGCTGCGAGTATGTATGAGCATAAATTAAAGAAGACAGAGAGTTTTTTCACGAGTTTCGTTTCTTACATCCCCGGGACCAAGTCCAGAATAAATCCACTAGAAAAGGCTGCAACCTACAATTGCTATATGGCATACCACCACTCTTTTCTACATGGACACCATCAACAGATCTACAAATCATGTATGATGGGACGACGCCACACACATGTGTGCATCTTACAATAGAACCCTAGGCGCGTAAGTTTTTCTGTCACCGCCTCGGCCTATTTTATAACAATACCAAAACCCTAAGCTTCTCACGTGATCTTCAAGGCCTCACATGATGTTGGGCTTCACCTCTCTTGTAATTGGGCTTTCTAATTCGAGCAGAACCCAAACTCACTTTTTCCGCGTGTTGGAACAGATGTCTTGTTGTTCCAGCAGCTCATATCTTAATGCTTCAGCTCATATCTTGATGCTTCAAAAACCTCTCTTTCATTCTCCCCCTTTTTGATTGAATGTGTGCATCTAAGATCATCTTCAAACTCTTTAAAATCAGTATTCAACTCCCCCTCAGTGGTTACATCAATACTTTCGTTAGACTCACTTCTTTAGGTTCTCCATTGAGATTTGTTGGAGATGCATCCGCACTTTAATCTCCCCTTGCTTGGTTGGCACATTCATTCAAAAACTCAAGCTAATCAAGGAACAAGATGCTACATCACGCTCTTCCTCTGTTCTTGGTCATGTTCCAACAGTCCCTTTCCTGTTCCAACAAGTTTTTGTGCTCCAACTTTCAGATGATTATTAGCCAACTTTTACCACGATTTGCAGACAGATTTTCACTTTAATTGACAAGCCGCCAGTTTCTATCTCTTCCTTGCAATAAGGTCTTTCGAATAACACCTTAAATGTGGCCTAAACCTTCTTGAGTCGTCGGGAATACATGCTCAAAGTTGCCTCCTCATTCACGGATTTGCAGGTTTTCCTGCAGATTTAGCCACAAATAAACACTCATAACTTCTAGAGTTCATGTCGGAATTGAGCTCCGTCTGGTCCTATGGAAAGCTCGCTTCGTCATCTTTGCAATGGTATCAAAACCGATTCTTGGTTTGTTCTGGTCTGCCGGGAAAATAGCTCGCAAAGTGGCTCGTCACATCTGATACTACCCCTTAGATTTTTCTTCAGATTTCTTCACCTCCATAACTGAGCTACTTCTCTTACCACAATTTTTGACTCTTCTTTGCTATCTCATACAGGAACTGGTCTCTCCCACATATTTTTTAAGCCCCAAAAACAAAATCCAAAAAAAACAAGCCCATTCAATCTTCTTCTTCGTTTGAATAAACATAAAAACCCTAATCTCATACTTCTCTCTTCTATCTCTGCCACCAACACCTAATCCAGGATCATACTCGAAAATAAGAACGAATCTCTATCGAGTCCCGCTCTGATACCAATTGAAAAAGCGGTATGTGACTAGATCTATATGTTTGTGTACGCTGCGAGTATGTATGAGCATAAATTAAAGAAGACAGAGAGTTTTTTCACGAGTTTCGTTTCTTACATCCCCGGGACCAAGTCCAGAATAAATCCACTAGAAAAGGCTGCAACCTACAATTGCTATATGGCATACCACCACTCTTTTCTACATGGACACCATCAACAGATCTACAAATCATGTATGATGGGACGACGCCACACACATGTGTGCATCTTACAATAGAACCCTAGGCGCGTAAGTTTTTCTGTCACCGCCTCGGCCTATTTTATAACAATACCAAAACCCTAAGCTTCTCACGTGATCTTCAAGGCCTCACATGATGTTGGGCTTCACCTCTCTTGTAATTGGGCTTTCTAATTCGAGCAGAACCCAAACTCACTTTTTCCGCGTGTTGGAACAGATGTCTTGTTGTTCCAGCAGCTCATATCTTAATGCTTCAGCTCATATCTTGATGCTTCAAAAACCTCTCTTTCAAGAGAGAATTGCATACAATTGTTAGTTATTAAAGACAAAAAAAACAAAAAAGATAATGGCGAGTGTTAAGAAAATGGCATTAGAAGTTTGAAAGAGAGAATTGCATACAATTGTTAGTTATTAAAGACAAAAAAACTAAAAAGATAATGGCGAGTGTTAGTTATTTAAGAAAATTAAGGAACTACACAGAAAAAAAAATACAAATTAAAGAAATACTCTGTCTATTTTTTAATTAAGAAAATACCCTTTTTTAGTCTTTATTACCCTTAATTTAAACCACAAAACCAAACATAATGTGTTTTGGGTTAAACACAATAAACCATTGTCGAAAATAATAAAAACATTAAACCAATCTCATATCTTCTCTTTTCCTCCGTCGTCCTCTCTCTCTCACAGAGATAAAATTTCCATTGTTGAAGCTTTAATTTTGATACACACGAACACACAAAGCCCAATTTCGTGTTTGATTTCAATTTGATTACAAAAAAGATTTGATTTTTTGTTGAGATTTCTCTGGCAATTTAGTTAGAATTTAGAGGTTTTTTACGAAACGAAAGAGAGAGATACGGCTTCTTGGACATCGCTTATATACGGTTTAGCCATGAACTGGAAGTCAAGGAGAGCGTTGGATTTGTATTACGAAATGGAAAATGTCGGTATTAGGCTTGACGATATAACCTTTGTCGTGGTTTTAACAGCTTGTAATCACGGTGGTTTTGTTACCGAAGGACGTAGAATTTTCAGTTCGATGACGGATATACATAAGATCAAGCCTAAATCAGAGCATTGTAGCTGTATGATTGATTTACTATGCAGAGCTGGATTGTTAGACGAAGCAGAGGAAATGATCGAGAAGATGAGAAACGAAAGCGATGAAACTTTAGTTCCCGTGTACTGTTCTTTGCTTAGCGCTGCTCGGAACCACGGGGATGTTGAGATAGCGGAACGAGTAGCGGAGAAGCTCGAAAATTTGGAAGTGAGTGATTCGAGTGTTCATACGTTACTCGCGAGTGTATATGCATCTGCAAAAGGTGACAAAACTATACATTTCAATTTCATTGTTCAAATAAAAGTTTTTTACCAAAAATCAGAAGAAAATGAATTGGGTTGAACCTTGTAAACATAAATGGTAACACAACACAAAAGACTGTTCCATTACTCGCGAATCCCAGTCCAATTGCTCGCCTCTCTCTACTAATTCAAGAAACCAAACTTTCTCAGTGATACAATTCACAATGTGGAGAGAGCAGTAAAGAGAAGATATTGGTCTTACCATGAAGTGCTTCATCGAGGCTACCACCGGGCAAGTAATCATATAACAGTAGCTTTGATGTTGGAGAGTTGCAATATCCACGTAGATTTACAAGGTATCGGTGCTTGATGCTCCCAAGAATCTCAAGCTCCCTCTCAAAAAACCGATCAAACCCTTCGTTTAACTTTACAATTCTCTTCAAAGCGAAAACATTCCCATCATCCATAGCGAGCTTATACACCGTTCCAAAGCCTCCACAGCCGATTATGTGCCCTTCATTCAACATTCGGAGAAATCTCAACAAAAAACAAGTCTTTTTTTGTAATCAAATTGAAATCAAACACGAAATTGGGCTTTGTGCTTTCGTGTGTATCAAAATTAAAGCTTCAACAATGGAAATTTTATCTCTGTGAGAGAGAGAGGACGACGGAGGAAGAGAGAAGATAGGAGATTCGTTTAATGTTTTTATTTTTGTCGACAATGGTTTATTGTGTTTAACCCAAAACACATTAGGTTTGGTTTAGTGGTTTAAATTAAGGGTAATAAAGACTAAAAAGGGTATTTCCTTAATTAAAAAATAGACAGAGTATTCCTTTAATTTGTATTTTTTTTCTGTGTAGTTCCTTAATTTTCCCTAAGAAAATAGCAAAAGAGAGAACAAAAAAGTTATCTCAATAAAATTCTCTAAAATTGTGGTTCGTACCCGCCTCAACCATTACCACGGTGCATTCGCTAATGGTAGTCCATTCCATTTCATAGAATTTTTGAGATTTCATAAATTATCGATTTTTTTTTCTTTCGATTGTGGGAACCAACTTTATATACTTCATTAACATGTTTAGTAACCTTAAAAATCAAGACTTTAATCAAATGAAATGTTTTTTTAAAATGTTTTTTAAGATTTTGCGTACATACGGAAATACTCTGGCTAATTTTGACAAGCGCCTTCTTCCGGATGCAAGTTTGATTAATTCACGAGAAAATTCTCTCATACATGATGAAACAAGCTATAATAAGGCTGAGCTTAGAGAAAAACACGATCAGTGGTTTGCTACGATAACAAATGAGCAAAAGGGCATTTACGATCAAATTTTGAATGCCGTTTATAGTGGAGCTGGTGGTATGTTCTTTTTATCTGGGTTTGGTGGTACAGGAAAGACTTTTTGTGAAAGATTTTAGGAGCGGCATTGAGGTCTAAAGGGTTAATTGTTATTAACGTGGCTTCGAGTGGATTAGCGGCTTTGCTATTACAAGGAGGTAGAACGGCTCATTCAAGATTTGAAATTCCAATGGCATTAAGAGATTTTACGACGTGTGCGATTGATGTCAATTCAGATCTCGCAGACTTGCTTAGAATGTCTAAACTCATCATATGGGACAAAGCTCCGATGATGAGTAAGTATTGTTATGAGACTTTTGATAGAACCATGAGTGATATACATAAATGCGATAAGTCCTTTGGTGGTAAAGTTATCGTCTTTGGCTGTGATTTTAGACAAATCTTGCCTGTTATTGATAATGGATGCAGAGTTGAGACAGTTTTAGCAACTTTGAATTCTTCTTCTCTTTGGAGGAGTTGTAAGGTTCTAAAGCTTACTCAAAATATGAGACTACTTCGCGGAGCTGGTGATAATGATTCTGATGAACTAGCAGCGTTCTCTACATGGGTATTAGATATTGGCGATGGTAAAATAAATAGGAATCATACTGGTGAATCTGAAATTGATATTCCCCAAGATTTGTTGATTACAGATTGCAATGATCTTGTGGAAGCAATAGTAAAAGAAATATATGGAGAATCATGTGCTACAAAGACTAGACCTAAATTCTTCCAAGGAAGAGCCATCTTGAGTCCAACAAACCAAGATGTTGGTGTTATAAATGACTATATGCTTTTAAAGTTAACTGGTACGTTTTTCGTTTATTCTATTAATAGCTTATTAAAGTGTATATAGAGATTGTGTATAATCACCGAAATATAGTCATGTCTTTTAAGTTCATCAACTTAAATGTTCATAGTAAAGGAAATTATGAAAGGATGAACATCATAGTAATAAGATTATAGAATAACCACGTGTTTCTTCTTTCTTACCATTCGGCATGGATTTGTTTTATTTTAGAATAATTGCTCTTTCATAATCTTTATAGGTTTGGTGTCGTCTGTTTATATTTAGATTTAAAATAATAAGTATTCTTTAGTGTACGATGATTTATATGCTTTGTAAGTTATAAATTATGTTGAAATTTATTTGATTAATGTTTCTGTCTCTTCCAGGTGATGAGAGGATCTATACCAGTTGGGATAGTATTGAGACGTCTGATACGAATAAGAATGATGATATGATATACACCGAAGAGTTTTTTAATTCCATTAAGCTGTCTGGTTTGCCTAAACACAAACTTCTTTGAAAATCGGTTCTCCTATCATGTTATTGAGAAATGTTGATCCTAAAAGAGGTTTATGCAATGGAACAAGGCTTCTAATAACTCAAATGGCTGATCATGTCATATGTGGTAGAGTTATAACTGGTGATAATGTTGGTCAAAAGGTATTAATACCCAGGATGTATATTTCACCAGCGGAAGGAAAATTTCCTTTTCGTATGAGACGCAAACGGTTTCCTATGGCGGTTGCTTTCGCAATGACTATCAATAAAAGTCAAGGTCAAACATTGGAATAGGTTGGTTTGTATTTACTAAAACCTGTTTTTACCCATGGTCAGTTTTATGCTGCCGTTTCAAGGGTTACGTTGAGATCCGGCTTGAAAATATTGATCATTGATAATGATGGGAAGCCACAGAGTAAGACTTTGAATGTTGTCTACGAGGAAGTTTTCCAGAATATTTGATTTAATGATTCCGATAATAGTTTTTCTTTTTTCACCTTTTTATTTATTTACAAAAACATTATTTGATATTAGTTTAGTTTTTTTTGGCTTGTTTACTATGACATTTGGAATCTCTCGGATCAATAATTATTTTGGTCATTTTAAATTATACTTTGCCTTCATTTTTGTTTATATTTTGATATATGATAAAAATAATATGTCATTAAATTTAAGGTTTCCTTACATTATCACCCGAATGCATTAAATTTCATCTTATTTTCAATTCACTATAAAAAAGATAACACTATTTTCTATTTTACTACAAAGGTTAATTCTAATACCGTCAACTAAAATGTTTTGTCTCTCAATTCAAGTAAAAATAGTTAGCTAATACATGAAAATCTTTCACGCTTTTTGAAAAATGAAACTTAGATCTTAGAATTCATTAAGTTGGTATTTGTCCATAAAAATTAATACCAAAAACAAAAAACCATAAAACTTAGATTTCGTGTGCATAATTATAATTTTACGCAATACATTAAAAAACTAGAGTGTTCCTAACATTCGATTTAAAGGACATCCTAAAAAAATGTGAGTATATACATTCCAAGTATATTAACTATTATACAATACAATACATTAATATTGAAAATAATATTATTATAACATATACCACATTTTTCATCATTTTTTTTAGTATCTTATCATATCAAAGTGTATTTTAGAGTATTCTTGATATAGGTTTTTGGATTTTTGGTTATTTACAAGAAAAATGAGCTATTGTGGTTACAAACTAGATTATGAAGATGCACGATCATGCTAATACATCAAAACTTTGTCATTCTTTGAATACTATTCACTGATGGATTCAATTTAGACACATCACAAAAGAATGAAATAATTTTCATATGGAAGTGGTTTGAGATCATTTCAAATTAAAGATGCTTTTAAAAGTTATGTCAGTTTTGTGAAGGCAAGTCAATCTACCAGAAAAAGTAAAGCACGAACAGGAAACGAAAGCAAATAACAGATCATAAGCATGATTGTCACATAGAGAATTATCGTTGGGTTTATTCATCTATTGATACTTATAGAGAATTATCGGCAAGTTTTTTCAATAGATGAAACAATCCTTGCTATCAATAGATGAAGAAACCCATTGATAATTCCCCTCAATCATAGCTACCAAACTCTTGAAAATGGACTCACGACCTAATTTCTGAACTATTGCTTTTGTCAAACTTGATCTAAAATGCATGTTTAACTTCAAAATTCAAACAAAGGGTTTAAGGTTGTTTGAAATAATAATTGATTCTACGACAATAACTTAATAATAAATTAGCGATCTAAGTTTACGACCAAAGTTTAATTGTTTCCCATCTGATTTCATATTATGCAATACATATATTTCCAAATAATATTTCTATTTGGCTTTTCCTTCTCCGCATCCGTTCACGCTTCGCTGAAATCTGGCCTCTTTTACATAATAGAAAAATCTGGATGCCAATATGTAATACTAATATATAGCCCATGCCTTATTGGTCTTGCCTCAGGCCCGGCCCTGTCTCTACCCACACTTCTACAACTATTAAATTAACGATTGTATTTCAAATTTAACTAAATATGGAGAATATACAAAGTTACATACTTAGTTATACATAAAATATAAATATCGTCTCAGTACACTAATGTTCAAATGTATAATTAGGTAAGAAAATAAATGTAAGAAAGTTTAGGCAAGAAAGTCATTATACTTTTATTTTATTTTGACTATAATTCTTTTTCAAAATATGGATATACATTATGTTATTTTTCATCTTTGACCATGAAAATATCTTTTTAAGTTTATGTTATATATATAAGATATACAATATCAGTTTAATAAGCAAAAGAACTCAAAGAGTTAAAAAGAATATTTTAAAATGGCTATCACCATGAAAACTTTAGTTGCGTTTCTTTACACTGTTTTCTTCATCATATCTTCAGTTCATTGTCATACGACAAGTCCTGCTAGTTCTCCAGGTAATAGTTTATTTGTATATCCTACTTTCTATTTATCGAGATAATTTTTTTTCTTTTTAATGAATATACAATATTGATTTGATGATTATTGCTCTTAAATAGGTTATGACCAACTCCGTGCAGAATATTACTGCTTCAGACCAAATCCGTGTTTTCGTACTTATGAGAAAGGCTGCACATTATTTTGTAAAGCGCAAAAAATGGGATTTGTTGTAGGCATATGTTCTGTCGACAGATGTTGTTGTAAAAGATATACAATATGAGTCCAAATTAAAATAATGTAATAAAATGTTTAATAGATTAAAAAAAAACACCAACTTTTATGCTTTTTTAATATCTATACAAAAGATCTAGATCAAAAATATACTGTATCAGAATCTAAATATACCTCCACATCTCTCTGGCTTAAGCCTAATCTACTAGGAACCTTTAGCCACCTCTCCATTTACCTTTGAGTTTTGCTCTGTTCTTTTCCCTCTATTTTATCTCTCACATACCTTGGTAGATGTAGAGTAACATTGATAATGACGAGAGAGGAAATTATAAGGTTGTTAGAGTTTATATACACTTCTGGAATGACGCTACCTTCAGAAGTTATGGCATTGTTAGAAGAGACAAGACGGGTAATAAGGGAGACCACATCGACAATTTACTCTTATCAACGTTTTGTCTCTTCTCAAAATCGATCCTAGCCCTAAACTAATTCATCGATCAATCAAAACGGATCAATTATACGATAACAATCCTTTGACTTACTATAATATCTTAATCAAATGACCCAGCAGAGCCATGGCTTTTTCTTTGCTTATTATTTCTACTAGGTTCCTCCATGTATATACACGTAGATTGCCAAGACTAGAGGCTAATAGCAACCATGTCAAGTCCCTTAGAATGTCGCATGCAACAAGATATACTGTGCGTAAGTTCTGGAATAGTGGAACTTTCTCAATCTTGTTGCCAAAATGTAACGTCTCCCTTTGGATTGTGCTTTTCCAATCACCGGTTATCTCCAAGAAACTACAATTCAAGGTCCCAAAGACTAGTGGCGTTCAACAATGATATTCCTCCATCGGTTATAATTGTATTCCTCCACATGGATAAACGTCGGATACAACTAACCAACTGATGGATACTTGGTAACCACTTCAAAGCAGCATCATCAACCGTCATGGTAAGTGTCAACTATGTTAAACACTTCAACAATTGTAAAGCCTCCACTAACCTGAGATTTATACATACATTACTCTGGAATAGTCGCTTTACTTGCAAATTCGCGATATCTAGATTCATCCTCCATCAACAATCGCATCCTAACCAAATCACTGATCATTTCATATCCATGTATCTCAGCTACCTCTCTATCTTCTTTTTCAATTATTCCCTCGCCTATCCAGTAGTCTACCAGATTTTCTTTTCTTACGTCACATTTCTAGGGAAACAGAGCACAATATAGGAATCATGACCTCATTTTCTCATTGCGCAGATTATCATATATATACTTTATTAAGATGGGAATTATCTCATCTTCTATTGCTGAAAATCCAGCTGCATATGAAACCAAAAGAGGAATTGCATGGTAAGCCTAACGGCCCTAAACTTTTGTTGATTTCGTATTGTATACCCTCGACCTCTTCAGAGGCCAAAGAAAAACAAACCACCCGACCAAATGCATCCCCAGCTTGTCGAAACTTGTTTTAGATCTGAGTAAGAAGGGTGGTTTTGCCTACCCCACCAACACCGTAAATACCCAAAGTCCCAACATTTTCGTCCATGAGACTATTCCACGCCTTTTCAAGCAATTTCTCTTGAGAAACAGTTGGTTGAATTGGTGACATCTTTTTCACAACCACAACTTCAAAAACTCCCTTAAGTTTGAGAATTTCAACCTCTTTCAATGCGATGCACACCTTATCACCGTAATTATAGGTCGATGCAGAGATCTTGGAACAATATCCATACATGGATAGTCTCTGAATTTTGGAGGTACTATCTGTAAGAGAATGATATTGTGGTATATTAATATTGACAGATTATACACACATATATACAAGGGAGAATACTCTTGACTATGCTATTTACGGAAAGAGAATATTAAGACATTAAGAGTGATTGAGGAGTTGATTGTGCATATCCTTAATCATGATTGTGTATCCTTAACACGCCCCCTCAAGATGGAGGGGTTGAAACAACTCCAATCTTGTGACGTAGCTCAGTAAACTGTGTTTGAGGTAGAGGTTTTGTCAATGCATCAACGAGCTGATCTTTGGTGTTGACGTGAGCTACACAAAGTATCCCTTGTTGAATTTGTCCACGAATGAAGTGAGAGTCGAATGCCACATGCTTCATTCTCGAGTGAAAAACCGGGTTAGCGCAGAGACATGTAGCTCCCAAATTATCACAATATATAACAGGTTGTGTAGGCAGCGTAACTCCAAGTTCTACAAGCAGGTTACAGATCCATCGAATTTCCGCTGAGGTGTTAGCGACGGAGCGGTATTCAGCTTCCGTGGAGGAGCGAGCAACACTAGACTGTTTCTTTGAGGACCACGAAATCGGAGTTCGACCAAGATAGATGATGTGTGCATTGGTGGAGTTGTAATCATCCGCGTCTCCCGCCTAGTCAGCATCCGAGAAGGCATAGAGTTGCGTTGAATTGTTGGCTTCAAAGTAGATACCCTGCGTAGTTGTGCTAACTAGATAGCGTAGAATGCATTTTGCAGCCTGCCAGTGGTCGTCAGTGGGATGATGCATGAATTGAGACAACCGATTGACGGCGAAGGCAATGTCTGGTCTTGTGAAGGACAAATATTGCAAACTGTCGACTCATATGATACTTGTGAAGAAGATCGAGGACATATTTCCGTTGGGATAGGTGAAGTCCTTTAGGTGTGCGGTGAGCTTCAAGACCAAGGAAGTAATTAAGGTCCTCTGGATCTATTGGGAGATGAAGATCGACCGAGATCGACGGTCGAGATGATATTGGAGATATGAAAATAATGAAGAGATCTTTCTAGAAGAATCTAGAAGATTGTGAATTAATGTTAATTTCTTTAGAATAGGAAATTTACCATTATCTCTAAATGTGTTATTTACATTAATATTATCATAGAATTAGGAAACTTAGATATATTCATCTCTATATAAGAGATGGTAAGTTGTAACATAATTCTCATGAGAGTCTAATATAATTCTTTCCAAACACCTTTGTGTTCATACTCTCATCAATTTATCAGGATCTTTGACAGAGAACCGATAAGTGAGACGCGAAAGCACCTGCTTAATCATGATTGTACTACTTCCAGTAATAAGAATATCGTCAACATACACTAGGAGATAAGTGTAATGATTACCGGTTTGAAGAACAAACAAGGATGTATCTGCTTGAGAGTTTTTAAAACCGAGACTCAGAAGAAAGGTTTTAAGCTCCAAGTACCACGGTCTAGGGGCCTGTTTAAGGCCATAAACCGCTTTGCGAAGGCGACATACATGCGTCAGATTGTCAGGATCCACAAACCCAGGGGGTTGTTCCATATATACTTCCTCGTGCAAAGTACCTTGTAGAAACGCGTTATTGACGTCTAGTTGTTGAATATGCAAGGAACGAGAGACCGCAATGTCAAGGAAAAGACAAAGAGTGGTTGCCTTGATCACAGGACTGAACGTGGCTGTGTAATCCTGACCAAATTCTTGATTATACCCTTTGGCGACCAATCGAGCTTTGCACCGACCAAGGGAACCCGTAGGGAGGAACATGTTCTTAAATAGCCACTTACAACCGACAATGGTCCGATTCGGTGGGCGAGAAACCAAATCAAAGGTCTGATTTTGAGCAAAAGTATCCATTTCATGAGACATAACACCTCACCATCGCTTATCTTTTAACGCTTGAGTGACAATGTGAGGCTCCGGTGGAATTGTTGGTAAGAGGCTGACTGAGAGATCAAGTTTGTTGATAGGTTTTCGAATCTGATTTTGAAGTCTTGTTCTCATGGGAGGAGGATTAGGAGGCAGGGGTTGGGGTGAAGGTGGTAAAGGATTTGTGGTTACAATATGAGGTTGAGTATTGGTGGTAGAAGGAGTTGGGGAAGGTGAATTTGAGGGTGGAGAGGAGGATGACGACGGAGGAGAGGAGGAAGGTTATGGTTCAGTGGTAGGTTGGGTATCGGGGATGGAATTTGTGGCTTGAGATAGAGAAGGTTCGGATTGGGCTGATGAGGGAAGTGTATTTGTAATTGGGCTTGGTTGTGGGCTTTGGTTTATGTGAGTTTGATGAACTTGTTGCCTTGTGGGCCTGGGAGATTGTGTTTGTCGAATATCAGTTCCAGGATTAGAGAGATGACGAGACGATGAAGGAGACTTATCGGAGCTGGTAGTCACCGGTGACTCCGGTGATGTCAACGCCGTAGGGGGATGAATAGATGGCGACGGAGGGATTGCAGATGAAACACCCTGCACAGGAAGAGGTAAAATCGAAATGTTAGGTTGAGGAGACTTTGTTGATGTCGGTAGCTCAAGTGTGTTCGTCAGAGTGGTGGTGGTACGAAACGGGAACGCCGTCTCGTCAAATTAGACATGAGGAGACATATAGATCCTGCCTGAGCTGGATTGAAGACAAAGGTAAGTACTCTGAGTTAGAGAGTAGCCCAAGAAGACACACGGTGTGGACCGATTATCGAGCTTGTTTTTAGTGTACGGCTTGAGCCATGGGAAGCATAGACAGCCGAACACTCTGAGCTTGTTATAATTGGGATCTTCATGGAATAACAACTGATATGGTGATGCCATATCAAGCACTGGTGTGGGGAGGCGATTAATCAGATAAACCACTGCCGCAAAAGCGTATGTCTAATAAGAGCGAGACATTCCAGCATGAGTTAAGAGAGTGAGACCAGTCTCTATAATGTGGTGGTGCTTTCGTTCCGATATGCCATTATGTTCGGGTGTATGCGGTGGCGACGTGAAATGGGTAATTCTAGCATGAGCGAGGAGAGATTTGAGAGCTACGAACTCGCCACCATTATCAGAGAACAAGGTACCAATTTTCGTCTTGAACCGATTCTCAACAAGAGCTTTGAAAGGACCAAACACATCACGAACCTGCGATTTAGTTTTCAGAGGATATAACCAAGAATAGTGCGTATAATGATCAACAAACACAATGTAGTATTTATAATTATCAACAGATATCACCGGAGAGGTCCAAACATCACTAAAGATATATTCAAGAGGGTGAGTGGAGTGAATGGTAGTGTTAAAGAAAGGTAACTTGTGACTTTTATTGATAGCGCAATCAGAACATAATCTGTTTTAGGAGAAATTATTTGAATGAAGAAGGGAATAACGAGAAACAATAGATTGAAGTATTGAGAGGCTGGATGTCACAAGCGATAATGCCACACATCAAGAGACGTTTTTGGTGTGGATTTTGCAAAGAAGGATTGAAGAGTAGATGGTGAAACCGGCCGTTCATAGAGGTCACCCTTATTTTGGCCTTGGAGTAATGGGACACCCGAGGATAGATCTTTCACCTGAAAGCGAGCGGGGAAGAATTCAACGGATACCTTATTAGTATTACACAAACGGTATACGGAAATGAGATTTTTGTGGATATGAGGGACGCAAAAAACATTGTTTAAAAGGAAATTGTGAGAAGAGGAAGAGGGCAAAGAAAGGGAACCAGAGTGTGTGATGTTGAGACCTGAACCATCTCCGATGATAACAGAATCATTGCCTTGGTATGGTTGGTGAAGTGCGAGATTGTTTAGGTCCGTGGTCATGTGGTGAGTGGCACCACTATCCATGAGCCACACATTGTCCGAGTTGGAGGCTCCCAAAGCAAGATTAGCACGAGGCTGCCATGGTGGATAGTTATTATTGGCTGAGGCATTGCTTGATGTGGACTGCATATTATGCAGTTGAGAGCACCATTTTGCACTGTGACCGTGAACGCCGCAGAGCTGACAACGTCCTTGATAGCCACCTTGGTATCCTCCTTGAGATCCACGAGAGAACCGGCTATCCTTGGACTGATTCGATTGATTGTTCCGAGTCCAATTCTGGACGTTGCGAGAATTTTGGTTATGTTGTTGATATTTGCCTTGGGGTTTATTTTGCACGATGTTGGCAGAGATAGTTTCAGCCACAGGAAGGGAGGAAGGGGCGATCAATAGTTTAGCTTCTTGTTACAGTAATTGGATGCTGGGGTTCATTTTGCACATTTGGAAGTTTGAAGTCTTATTAAGTAACCGTTGGAGCAATTCAAAAGTATGGTGGCGAATTTATTATTGAAGAGAAGTACAAGGATTAAAGTGCAAAGAGTGATTATAGATACATCTGAGCATCTGTTAGCTCATTTATGAAATTTCCAACTTTTGAAAACCTTCCTATTTTCTCTGTCTTTCTCTTTCTTTTCCGTTAGAGTTGTATCGGACTTGATCCATCTTACTGGTTCGTTTCTCCATCTCGGAGGGATCGGTATTTGGGTGCGATTCGTTGTTTTATGAACGGCGAGTCGAATATATATAAAACGTATTTTTCAGATTTCTATTCCGTTATCTTTCCGGTGGGTTTACGATAACAAAGGTATCAGAGCTCAATCGATCCTTGACCATGGTGGAAACACGATCTCAATCGAATTTCAGCGACGTGGTGGTTCACACAGAGGAAGCTCTGGGCTCAAAAATGGAACAACTGATGAAGGCACAACTCGAAGCGGTTTTAGCTGAGCAAGACAGGCGGTTGAATCAGCGATTTACCGAAATCGGAAACAATATCGCCGCGCTGTGTGATACGGTTCATTCTCTTCAGATGAATCAGTCATCGGCGCCGTTGGGCTCATCCAGTGGTACGGGTCATGCTAATCAAGGGGATCGGAATCATTCGGTGCTGGGTAAACCACCGGACAATAGTGGTGGCGCTCCCCGACCTCCGGATTTTCAAATCGATGCTCCGATGACGAATTCTGGTGCTCGAGCAACTCTTAATACAGGATATAACGGTATAACTCGTCTGGGTAAGATCGATTTTCCCCGTTTTGATGGCACAAAGATTAATGATTGGTTGTTTAAGGTCGAGCAATTTTTTTCTCTGGATTTGACCCCGGATGTGATGAAGGTGAAACTAGCTTCTGTGCATTTTGATGATGAGGCTTCTCAGTTTCATCAATCACTATTACAATCAGGGTATGATCACCTCATGACGGATTGGCCACGATATAAACGAATGATTAAGGAACGTTTTGAGGATATTATGGATGATCCGGTTGCAGAGTTGAAGAGACTACATGAAACCAATGGTATAGAGGATTATCATCAAAAGTTTGAGGCCATCAAGATCCGAGTTGATCTCACGGAGGAGCAATTGTTGAGTAACTATCTTGCCGGTCTCAGATTGGATACCCAGATGCACGTGAGGATGTTCTCTCCACATTCTATCCGTCACTGCTTGCTTTTGGGTCGGTTGTATGAGAAAGCTCACCCTAAGAAACCAGTAGAACACCAAGGAGGATCTTCTAAGGGATATGATGGGTCTCAGTCGAATAGGACTAGTTTCCCTCCTAGGAGACAATTCTCTGATGAAGTGGGTAGAGTTAAAGAGAAGCCAAGAGACACCACAAAACAGTATGCACCCTTTTTAACTCCTGATTTGATGATCGAAAGACGAGCTAAAGGGCTTTGTTTTTATTGTGATGAGAAGTTCACTCCAGAACATTCCAAAGTCCACAAAAGACAGCGTACACAACTCTATTGCTTGGAGACTATCTCAGATGCATCGGATGATGAGGATGAAGGTTTGCAGGAGGTAGTGGTGAACAATGACTCAGGGGAAATACAACAGGATTTACCACAAGTTTCTGTGAGTGCTGTCTCAGGTATTTCAGATTACAGAACCATGAAAGTCAAAGGAGTCCATGGTCAGAAGGACATCTACATCCTCATTGACTCAGGCTCTACTCATAACTTCATGAATGTGAATCTGGTGGAAAGATTGAAGTGTAAAACTACCAGTGCAGGTCTAGCTAATGTTTCTGTTGCTGATGGTGGAAAAATTGGAGTCAAGGCTTTAGTGAAAGACTTCCAATGGACTCTTCAATATGTACCTTTTCGTTCTGATATGCTGGTCATTCCTTTGGGTGGTTGTGATGTGGTTTTAGGAGTCCAATGGCTGAGAACTCTAGGACCAATCACATGGGATTTTGATAAACTTGAAATGAGATTTGTGTACCATGGCAATAAGTTGCTGTTACATGGTTTACAGAGGGGCTCAGTGAGAGAGATTAAGGCTAAGCGGCTCAATAAATTCAAGGAACAGGAGGCTCAAATATCTATGATCAGTTTTTTTGAGACTGCACCAGTGGGAGAGGAAGTGGTGTTGTGCTCTGCAGAATTGGAAGAAAAAGAACCACTCCCTGTGGTGGAAGAAGTGATTAAGGAGTTTGAAGATATATTTGCTGAGCCTAAGGACCTACCCCCCTTCAGGAAGCATTTTGATCATAAGATACCACTTGTGGAAGGGGCTGACCCAGTGAATCAGCGTCCCTATAGGTATGCTATATATCAGAAAGATGAGATTGATAAAATTGTGGAAGAACTGCTGAGCAATGGACCTATACAGCCTAGCTCCAGCCCTTTTGCTTCTCCAGTGGTATTGGTAAAAAAAAAAGATGGAACTTGGAGGTTATGTGTGGATTACAGGAAACTTAATGGCTTGACCGTCAAAGATAGGTTCCCTATACCTTTAATAGAGGATTTGATGGATGAGTTAGGAGGATCTAAGATATATTCTAAGATTGATCTAAGGGCTGGTTATCACCAAGTGAGGATGGATCCCCATGATATCTATAAGACTGCTTTCAAAACCCACAGTGGACACTATGAATACTTGGTAATGCCTTTTGGCTTGACCAATGCCCCTGCTACATTTCAAAGCTTGATGAACTCAGTTTTCAAGGCTTTTCTCCGGCAGTTTGTTTTGATATTCTTTGATGATATCCTCATATATAGCCCATCAGTGGGGGCTCATGTGGATCATTTGAAACAGGTATTTGATGTCATGAGACAGCATCAGCTCTTTGCTAAACGAAGCAAATGTGCTTTTGCCACCAGCAAGGTTGAATACTTGGGACACTATATCGCAGCTGAAGGAGTGTCTACAGACCCTCAGAAAGTCAAGGCTGTGCAAGACTGGCCAGTACCTGCTACACTTAAACAGTTGAGGGGTTTTTTGGGTCTTGCTGGTTATTATAGAAGGTTTGTCAGGAGTTTTGGAGTGATTGCTAAACCGTTGACTGCCTTAACTAAGAAGAATTCTTTTGAGTGGTCTCACGAAGCTCAATTGGCATTTGAAGAATTAAAGGAAGCACTGTGCCACGCACCAGTCCTAGCCCTTCCTCAGTTTGATAAGATGTTTGTGGTGGAAACGGATGCCTGTGGTCAGGGAATTGGTGCCGTATTGATGCAAGAGGGACACCCTTTATCCTACATTAGTCGGCATTTGAAAGGTACTCAGCTAACTCTCTCTATTTATGAAAAGGAGCTCTTAGCAGTGGTATTTGCGGTTCAAAAGTGGAGACATTATCTCTTGCCTAGTCATTTTATAATCAAGACTGATCAGAGGAGTCTTAAGTACTTACTGGAGCAAAGGCTTAATACACCAATTCAGCAACAATGGCTCCCTAAGCTCCTGGAATTTGATTATGAAATACAGTATCGACAAGGTAAAGAGAATGTGGTTGCTGATGCTTTGTCACGGGTGGAAGGATCTGAAGTGTTACATATGGCAATGACTGTGTTGGAATGTGATCTATTGCAGGACATTCAAACTGCCTATGAAAGTGATGTCGAAGTTAAGCTTCTTATTGAAGAATTAAAGAATAATGCTGGAGCTAAGAAACATTACAGTTGGATGCAGAACATTTTGCGCAGGAAGAGTAAAATTGTTGTCCCTAATGATGTGAAATTAAAGAACACTATCCTGCAGTGGCTCCATTGTACGGGTGTGGGTGGTCATTCTGGAAGAGACGCAACTTACCAGAGGGTCAAGGGTCTATTTTACTGGAAGGGTATGCTCAAAGATATACAAGCTTACCTCAGGAGTTGTCAGGTTTGTCAGAGATGCAAGTATGATACAGCTGCTTCTCCTGGTTTACTTCAACCTCTCCCTATTCCTGCAAGTAATTGGACTGATTTATCAATGGACTTCATTGATGGCTTACCTCTTTCCTTTGGAAAATCAGTCATTTTGGTGGTAGTGGATAGACTCAGCAAGGCTGCTCATTTCATAGCTCTATCTCACCCTTATTCGGCGATAACAGTGGCACAAGCTTTTATGGATCACATTTACAAGCTTCATGGGTGTCCAAGGAGTATTGTGAGTGATCGAGATTCGGTGTTTCTCAGTGAGTTTTGGACAGAGCTCTTTTCTCTACAAGGAGCTGAACTCAAATTTTCAAGTGCCTATCATCCTCAAAGTGATGGGCAAACTGAGGTGGTCAATAGGTGTGTAGAGACCTATTTGAGATGTATGACTAGTGACCGTCCTGAGGTGTGGAGTAAGTGGCTTCCTCTGGCCGAGTATTGGTACAATACCACCTTTCATTCAGCTATCAATATCACTCCTTTTGAAGCTGTTTATGGACAGGCACCTCCTATTCACCTCCCTTACTTACCTGGTGAATCTAAAGTGGCTGTGGTAGCTCAGTGTCTTCAGGAAAGAGAAAGTATGCTTTTGATCTTGAAGTTTCATTTGATGCGTGCTCAACATAGGATGAAAGTGTTTGCCGATCAGCACAGAACTGAAAGGGAGTTTGCCATTGGTGATTATGTTTATGTGAAGCTTCAGCCTTATAGGCAACAATCTGTGGTCTTGCGTTCCACTCAGAAGTTATCTCCTAAGTACTTTGGCCCTTACAAGATCATCGAACGTTGTGGAGACGTGGCTTATAAACTGGCCTTACCGTCTTCTTCTCAGGTACATCCCGTCTTCCATGTCTCTCAATTGAAAGTCCTAGTCGGCAATGTTCCCACTGCCACACAACTTCCTTCTGTGGTTATTGACGTGCTTACTAAGGAACCAGAATTGATCTTGGAAAGGCAAATGGTTAATAGACATGGTAAGGCTGCTACTAAAGTATTGGTGAAATGGACTCACTTGCCAGTTGAAGAAGCTACTTGGGAATTTCTCTTTGATCTATTGAAGAAGTATCCTCATTTCAAACCTTGAGGTCAAGGTTTTCTAAGGAGGGGAGCTTTGTTGCAGTAATTGGATGCTGGGGTTCATTTTGCACATTTGGAAGTTTGAAGTCTTATTAAGTAACCGTTGGAGCAATTCAAAAGTATGGTGGCGAATTTATTATTGAAGAGAAGTACAAGGATTAAAGTGCAAAGAGTGATTATAGATACATCTAAGCATCTGTTAGCTCATTTATGAAATTTCCAACTTTTGAAAACCTTCCTATTTTCTCTGTCTTTCTCTTTCTTTTCCGTTAGAGTTGTATCGGACTTGATCCATCTTACTGGTTCGTTTCTCCATCTCGGAGGGATCGGTATTTGGGTGCGATTCGTTGTTTTATGAACGGCGAGTCGAATATATATAAAACGTATTTTTCAGATTTCTATTCCGTTATCTTTCCGGTGGGTTTACGATAACACTTCTTTGTTAAGAAGTTTCTCGTGCACTTCGGTGAGAGATGGTGGAACATCACGACCTTCAATCTGATCCGTAACCATCTTGTAATCCTCAGGTAAACCTCCAATAATAAAATCAACTCTTCAAGGTCTATTGGTTTGCCAAGTAAAGCCAATTGATCGAACCGGGTGGTAAAGCCTTGAATATATTCGTCAATCGTCTTGGTGCCTTTAGACCATTGTTTGATCTGAAGCTTGAGTTGTTGAATATGACCTCTACTCGGATTTGCGTTGGTTGCAGCTAAAGTGGACCAGATCTCGGCGGAAGTTTTGGATGTGGAGGCTATTGGTTGAACAGAGACTAAAAGAGCACCAATCAGCCCATTATAGATCAACTTATCCTATCGTTTCCATAGGGAGAATGCTGGATTTGGAGACGTGGCACCAGCGGTAGTGACAGTAGGTGATGGTGGTGATGTAGATCCATCGAGATAGCCTCCTAAGTCATAACCTTCAAGGAGGGCATGAACTTGTAAACGCCACATCATGTAGTTGGTGGCAGAGAGCTTTGTTACATTCGACATGTTAACATTGAGGAGAGTTTGCGGTGTGGTAACCACTGTTTCTGCAGAAGAGACAGACATGATGAAAGGAAGGAGATGAGAAAGAAAGAGAGAGGGAAGAAGGGAGCAGCCACAAACGAGAAGGAAAAATGATGGTACTAGTGTTGAGGAACCCGCTCTGATACCATGTAAGAGAATGATATTGTGATATATTAATATTAAAAGATTATACACACATATATACAAGGGAGAATACTCTAGACTATGCTATTTACGGAAAGAGAATATTAAGACATTAAGAGTGATTGAGGAGTTGATTGTGCATATCCTTAATCATGATTGTGTATCCTTAACACTATCATCGCGTAGACGATTGGCCTCCGTTTCAGTCTCTTCAAACCTTGAAAACCATTCTTTGACTTTCTCCAACCTTTGTTGACCTTTGCTTACTTGTTTTGATACCCTTTTCAACAGGGTTTTTTCTCATTGCACTGAGTTCTTGCATGTTCTTCTGCAAAGCCTCTAGATTCTCCTCAAGGTCGTGTAAATATTTTGCTTTTCCACACAAGAAACGCAACAAGTAATCACATGAATTTGTTATAAAAATGAAAGTGGCTTATATTGAGATATATATACAAAAAAGAAATTTGTTATACACAGTTGAGTATTATATTGAGATATAGTGCTCAATAGTTCTTCTTATTACAAATCATCAAGCTCCTTGCAAAAAGCTATCTTTTAGTCTGCGATTTTTTGAAGTCATCATGTCAGCTTGTGTTTAACGAATGAAACTTATATATCTTTAGGAGAGTCTTTGACCTTTGATTGGTTCCATTTGATACAGTTATATAGACCAGTTGGTTCCGAAATTGGCAATACAGTTTTGTTGAGACATTTTGTTTTTGCATAGGAGCTATTTCTATTTATTTACTATAGTGAAGAGAGTAACAAATAACAACATACATTTACATGGAAATAAGTCTGTATATACACAAAATCGAACGACTAGGATTTTGATTCGGTTTTGGTTTGATCCGGTTATTCATAAAAATCAGCGGAACAAGTGGAATGAGAAGGATCTTGATCATCATCAACAACGTTGTAGTACAGAGAAGAAGGTCTGCCATCAAAACTAGAGATGAGTCGGTGAGGAGAGAGTCCACAGTAACGATGTCTCAATCTCGCCTCGCAGATTTCAATCACTCTTTTAAACATTTTGTCTCCTCTTATCATCGGTTGCTCCACATACTCCTCTAATGGCATCCACTGAAAAACACACAAAAACAATATTCTTATTACCATGACCGTCTTTTAGCATGCACAACTGGAACATTCGAACAAGTTCAAGAAAAGTTTTACCTTTGCGGCTTTGATCTCTAGATCGTCGATGATGATCTTATTAGAGAGTGGTTTCAACATACAGATGAAGAACAAATCAGATTTCTCGAACGCAACGTTGTGAGCATGTCTAAATGCTATAACCTCTAAAAACTCTGTTTCTACCTGAAGAACAGAACACAAGGAAGGCCAAATATATGGTTATGATCTTGCGGATTTTTAAGTCAAAAATAAAGATTTATACTAATGTTCCTTGATTTTATTTGATTTACCCCAGTTTCTTCCTTGACTTCTCTAACAGCACCAGAAAAGATCTCTTCTGATTCATTAATAAATCCAGTTGGTAACTTCCATAGACCTGTATTCGATGATATACAATACTTTTCTTGTACCACAAGTACCTAATGAGATTAAAATTTTATTATGTTCCATGTTGAGTTTAAAAATAGCATTAAACTCCAAATAATTTTAAATTTATGTGATATATCTTTATCTATACAAAAGTATAAAATTTTTAAGTTTGGTTATTTGATTTGGTTTCGGTTTTTCGAGTTTCCGGTTTATACCTCTTTATGTTGGTTCAAGACAAAGCCTCCAACACCAACTTGATGTGAAGCATTTGCAGGAAGCATACAAGGCTCCTTTTCTGGTATCCAATAAGTCAACATCACATATCCTTTCTCTGCATGATGATACTCAAATCCTTCCTGTAAAATCCCACCTTATCATTAAAACTTACCTATAATAAACAAATCTCTCTACTTAATGACAACATAAGTCATATCCAATTTCTTATTGTTTTACCTTTACAGCAATTGGAACTAGTTCTGATTGTTCCACAGGTAACTTCAACCAAACTCCCTTCTTCCCCTACGAATTGACAAATTGATTAAAGATAATGATTTTTTAGCAAAAGAGTTTTAGATTTTCAAGGTTTTTGGTTTACCTTCCTTCTCCAATCTGAAAGCGAATTTCGAAGAATAGAGGTGAAAGCGTTAGGGTTTGATGGTAATTTCCCATGATCAACTACTACTCCACCATACTCATCATCATGAGCATCAAGTAATAATCTTTCTTTTACAGAACTTATCAGTGTTCTGTTTTTTAGGTTTACTCCATTTATCTTGAAATAACCTGAATCTGAAGTTGCAGCTAAGCTTTCTCCATAAACATATTGGCTCTTTGTGTTGGAAACACAGGAAGATATTGCTCTTGATCCTTCAACTTCTCATCCAAATACAAAAAAAAAAAAAAAAAAAAAAAAATCAAATTAAAGAAAAAAACAAAAAGGTTGATTCTTGATTCTTGTGAAGTGGAAGTCATATAAATGTATTAATATTATTTACCTTTGGAGAAGCAAAACTTTGGAGATGTTATAACTCCAGAAAATGGTTGTCTGAAACTGTGCATAAAACCCAAATGTGTTCCTCTCATGAGAGTAACCTCAGAAAGAGAAACAGAATCCATTGGAGATCAAGAAAATCTTGAATTCCTCTTTAAGAAAAAAAAAAGGTTTTCTTTTTTTTTTTTTTGGTCAAAAAAAAAAGGTTTTCTATAAAAGGAAATTGATTAAAGAACCGAGATTTTGTTTACGAGTTGTGAGCAGATTAGATCTTAAAATAAGAATGAGAAGGAAGGAGAAAGAGAAATGTGTTGAGGAGTATAATGAGAGATTTTTTTGAGGGCACACTTATAATGTGTGGTGTATGTAAAGTCCGAGTGGTTAAGTGAGAAATGAGAAAAGGAAAGAGAAGAACAGTTTTAATATCTTATAATCAAAGACAAAATACACGTGATTTTTTCAACCGACCAGATAATACTAGCGAAAATATATTTCATCAAAAAGATTAAGAATGTGCATATCTCTCACGCTAAATCATACTGTATTTACTAACTTTATACGCTTAAAAATCGATATATATTTTTTATTGTTATTTTGCTGACCTAGCTATCCACTCCATGTATATTTCCAAGCTCATGGTTTTGAATTAAAGATTTAATTAAAGAGTTAATATTACTAACTAAAAAGTTTGCAAGAGAAAGGAATCAAAAGTTTGGTATCAGAGAATATTTAACAATTCCAAGAGACTGGTCTGTACGAAGGAATCTTCAGGAGTTCCAAGGATATGGATAATCGAATAAAACCGGAACCTCCGTTTCTATTAGAAGGTCTCTCTTATCGATTTATTGCAGCGTGTGTCTCACGCATTAGTTGAGGAGAATGGGATAATAAAGCATCTGGTTGTTGCTGAAGCTACGTGGACTAGGGGTGGGTATAATTCCCGTTTCGTTCTCTCTCGTACCTGTTCCCGAATTTCCGTCCCTTATATTTTCCGTATTCCCATATGGGACAACCTTTTAAGTCCCGATTGGGACCGGGATGGGAACGAGATATCCCAAAATCCCGTTTGAAAATCCCGTTTGAGATAAATATAAGTATTAGTTTATATATATATATAATGATGAATTATATTATGTCATATATTAAGTAATAATTAACGTCAATATGCCAAGATTATTTGACAATGAATAGAATATAAATAAAGAGTAAACCTAATTACAAAAAACATTTTTTAGGGTTGCTCTTCTTTACTCAGAGCTACTTACTCAGAGCTACACGAAGAGGCAAGAATCCTTTCACTTCACTTTGATTATGATTCTTCTCTATCTCTCTGTTTATTCTTGTTGTTTGATTGTCGTTGGTGCTTTTCCTACAAAGCTTTTGTTCTTTTGATTTGAATATACTTTGTTTCTGTAGTTTGAGATTTTGAGTTCCTCTGTTTGTATTATATCACTTATTTTTTTCATTTATCATTTTTTATTATTCAGTTTTGTTTTATTCATGATATTTGTAATATTTATGTGGTTTAAGTTTGATTCAATTTGAAGATTATGGTTTTATTTTAAATTTTTTTAACTTTTATGGAATACAATTGACTTTTCTTTAATTCGAACATGCTTTTGATAAATTGGAAAAATATATTGTATACATATTTGCAAATTGAAGCATCGTTTAATCTAATTTTTGAGTCCGATTATTTTATGGGACTTCCCGTCCCGTTCCTGTCCCATCCCGTTCCCGTCCCGAATTTTAAATGGGACATAAATGGGATGTATTTTTTTAGTCCCATAAATCTCGTTCCCGTTAAATACCGTCCCATATTCCCGTTGGCCTTTCTGTTTTAAAATTTGTAAATTAATAAAAAATTTATTCACAAGTATATTATAGTTCGTTCATTTGAGATTTTTGAATTTGTACATGGAACATTGGGATTTGGGAGAAATACAAAATCGTTTCCAAATAATGTCACTAATTGCAGGCTTTGCTCAAAAATTCCCATTAGAAAACTCACTATCCAGTGTATACAATTTTTTTGGACACTGGATCAGAATTCCTTGTATTGCTTGAGATACTTTTAGGTTTGGGTTAATAGGATATGACTCATTGGTTTTGGAACATGATGACGTAGGAAAATGAAACGCAATAATTGGAAATTATGGAAGATTAGGTAATGTCCTCATAGGATAATTGGATAATTAGGTAACCTGATTGATGTGCATGATGATGATTCACATTCGTGATCACAATGTGTCTTCCATTACAATTTAATAAAAACTTTAACAATTTAGTATGTTTGGATAATGATGCAAAGCAACCAATGATTCGTGGTTGGGTTTTTGAAATTAAAATAAAATCTATGTGGATAATCTATAGACTATAGGCTCGGCTTGTGACACTCTGGTTTCAGAGCATATATGGTATATGCGATATATGTGAAGAGGCTTAAAGGAATTAATTTGGCTATCTATATCACCAAAGTGCACTTATCTTTTCGGTTACAGGTCTTGAGAGAATTCCAGAGTTAATCGTGCTTGATCTGGATTAGTTTCAAGATGGGTGACCTACTAGGAAGTCATTTCTAGTACCGTGTGAGTGAGGTCAAAACACGAGGAAAGATCGCGTGGTGATTTGCAGGGTCAGTTAACATGACTTCCGAGCCTCCCGGACTAACGTACCGACCGTCGGACATGGTGGGTCCATGGGCCTGAGAGTGGACGGAGCCCATGGGAGGGGCGGTCGGGGCGTTATAAGTGGTATTAGAGCGAACCCTGACATCTGTGAAGAGTCAGATTATCGGGGTAACGATCTTGGTATGCGCAACGAGGACGTTGCGATCTGTTAGTAGGGGTGATTGTGACATCCCGATTTCAGAGCATATATGGTATATGCGATATATGCGGAGAGGCTTAAAAGAATTGATTTGGCTACCTATATGCACTTATCTTTTTGGTCACAGGTCTTGAGAGAACTCCAGAGTTAAACGTGCTTGATCTGGATTAGTTTCAAGATGGGTGACCTACTGGGAAGTCATTTCCAGTACCGTGTGAGTGAAGTCAAAACACATGGAAAGATCACGTGGTGATTTGCAGGGTCAGTAAACATGACTTCCGAGCCTCCCGGACTAACGTACCGACCGTCGGACATGGTGGGTCCACGGGCCTGAGAGTAGACGGGGCTCATGGGAGGGGCAGTCGAGGCGTTATAAGATGATTTTTTTCTAAGTGGGGGAGAATGTCATGGCCCAAACCCACCAAATCCCCCAAAACCTAAAGCCCATTTCGAATGGCCCATTTTGACCCAAAAACCCTAACCTGAAAATCACATATCTTTTTATAAAAGAACTGTGAGGAAGGAGGAGAGGCTGAGTTAATCATTTAAGGCAATTCTGATCAGTGTTCTTGCGAGGCCAATTGCCAGAAGACCGTAAGCATTCACGCGACGTTATACCCATCACTGGATAGATCTCACTTTTATTGTTTCCAGTGCTTCTTTCAGATCTCAATTCTGAGGTAAGGTCTGCCCGGAATTCGTATTTGAATATTGGTATAATCCTGTTTTCTAAGACTACGTTTTATTCTCAAATAAGATCAGAGAACTTGCGAGTGAATTTCCTGGCAAATCGTAAAGAGTTAGGTGGCGAACTTCATACGGTTGGATAGATCGTGTTCTCTAGTTTCTGCAGCTATTTTCCGATCTCAAATCCAATGTAAGATGAGAAAGTTATTCACAGTTGAAGCTTGCCCTAAAGCTCTATTTTTCTGCAAACCTCATAATTTCAAGTTTTTGTAGTTTCGAGGAGCGATCTTTGGAGGTTAGTTTCCCGTTGATTGAGAGAGGTTCAAAATACAATTTTGGTGCCTCTGGAAAGACGACATTTCAAGAAACTCAGATCAGTTTTCAGTTCTCTGATCCGAGTTAAAAACAGTGAGTTATATTTGTTTCTTTCTGGCAAAGAAACACATATTCTGTCCAAAACCCACAAAACCCTAATCTGTTTTGAAACGCAGTCGCAGATCAGAAACGCTGTTTTCGCAGAAGCTAGACGCCAGAACGTAATTTCAGACCGCCAGAAGTAGCGTTTCAGCTGTAGCCGCCTAAAAAGCTATTTTCTCGGATTCAGTTTTTAGTCGTGATCTCTAAGGTGAGGGTGCTGATGCACCCGGAATTGGGAGATGCAAAAGAGTTTTAAATTTATAAACCCTAATCTGCAAATGCACAGATGACAATTGTAGTACTTAGGGGTCGATCCACAGGAGACTATGTTGTTACACTATAAATCTATATGATGGAAAATAGGCTAAGAGAAAACATATTTTGGGGTTTTGGGGTCTATGATAAAATAGATATGCAATAAAATAAAGGGATAGATAAATCAAAACACGCAAGATAGAAGAAATTTAAAGGAACTAATGCAACATGAACTACATGGATTTTAAAGAGATACAACTAGTGTTCTAGAGCTCAAATCACTATGGTAGAATCATTCCCCTTTCGAGGCTCCGAAACCTATAACTCCTATCCCAATAGACTCAACTTTCGATGGTTATTGCAAGTGGAATCACACTGTAAGAATTAGATTCGATTGCTCACTAGACTCCTTAACTAAACTTTCGATTGTTAAGACGTCTAGCCTATCAAATATTATATCCGAATGGTGTAAAAGCTTTTGGAATCGGCACCAATCTAATATCAGTCACTAGGTAGCTAGTCTAGATCATGCCTTGAGCATAAATAAAGATAGAGAATCATGCTAGAAACAAACTCAATAAATATGCAGAAGATGCAAGCAAAAGAACTATAAAATAAGTTATTATCAAACATACAACTATTCTACATGTTATGAAACATGGAACAACTAGGGAAGTTGATAAAATAGTAGATTCATGCTAAGTAAGGGCTCGACATAGGTGAATCTCGAAGCACAAAGCTTGAGAAAAACACCATGGCCTTCATCGCTCTTTTACAAAAGATAAAGAAGAAGATCTAGAATTCTGAAACTGCACCTGCGCCAAGTCTCAGGTCTTGGCAGATTTTATCACGGAGCTATCCCCGACTATGGCATCCCCAACCTGGTCTCTGACGTCTAGAGCCTCTATATAGATGGCTCTGATTCACAACAGGGAGCTGGGATAAGAATTTGGATCGTTTCCCCAACCAGAGAAGCCATCGAACAATCCTTCCGCTTGGACTTCCTTGCTTCGAACAATGAAGCCGAATGAGAAGCACTCATAGCCAGTATTCAACTAGCTAAGGCAGTTAGAGCGTGCAAAATCCATGCTTACAGTGACTCCCAACTCGTAATAAACCAGCTCAACAGCGATTATGACACCAAGGACGAGCAAATGGAGCCATACCGATGACTCGCCAGCGACCCCATCCTCTGGAATCTCAACAGTTTCCAAATTACCAAGATTACCTGCGTGGAAAGCACCGACAATGATGCTCTTGCCACCCTCGCCACCCTCGCCTCCAGCTCGTCCTCTCTATTGAGAAGAACGATCCCGGTCAAAATGATCTCTGACCCGAGCATCTGCCTTCCTCGAGGAGGCGGCAGAATAACGATCATAGTGGATGGAGACGACGACGACCCTATACCGCCCGAGCATATCGCCCTTTTGCGACTTACCACCAATCTTGATTGGTGAAAAGATATAATTGCCTACATCAAGAATGGAGAGCTCCCGACAGACAAGTGGGCTGTACGCCGAATTCGTGTTCGGGCTTCCCACTACGTCATCATTGATGCAAGTTCTACCAATGGAGCACAGCGAGAACCCTGTTAAGTTGTGTTGTCGAGGGCGATATCTTCGAAATCAAAGCCCAAAGCCATGAAGGAAATAGAGGAAGTCACGCGGGCCGACAAACCCTTGCTTTGAAAGTAAAAAAGTTAGGCTATTATTGGCCGACAATGCTCCGTGTCTGTGCCGAGCATGTCCGATGCTGTGAAAAGTGTTAAAGGTATGGTCCGATGATCAAATCACCAACCGAGCCACTGATCACAGCCACCATCACCTATCCGTTCATGCAATATGCAATGGATATTATTGGCTCCTTCCCGAAGTTGAGGCAAAAGCGGTTCGTTATCATAATCACAGACTATTTCACCAAGTGGGTTGAAGCCGAGGCCTACACCGCAACTTGAGCAAATGATGTCAGAACTTTGTTTGGAAGTTTCTCATATACCGCCACAGGCTCCTGTATGAGATAATCGCCGACAACAACTCTTAGTTCATCTCTAACACGTCAGAGGAATTCTGCTCGAAATGGGCTATACGCCTTAACAAGTCAACCCCGTGATACCTCCAGGGTAACGCCCAGGCCAAAGCGATAAACAAGGTAATTATCTCTAAACTGAAGAAATGACTCGACGATAAAAAAGGAGTTTGGGCGGACGAGCTCGATGGCATACTCCGGGCCCTCCGGATAACCCCTAGAGAGTCAAGAAGGTGAACGCCATTCTCCCTTGCATACGAGCTTGGGGCAATGGCCCCGGCCGAAGCCGTCGTCCAAACTTTATGCAGAGAGAAAATGCCAGAGGACATGCTCGTGAACGACAACGCAATTTTAGATAACCTAGACTACCTAAAGGAAGAGCGTGACTCAGCACTCCTCTGAATCCAGAATTACGAGCAGGCAACGGCAAAGTATTATAAACGAGTCCACAACCGTAGCTTCAACATCGGCGACCTCGTCCTACGCCAGGTCTACGAGAACACCAGGGAAATCAATGCCGGAAAGCTTGGCGCTAATTGGGAGGGCCCTTATAGAGTAACTGAGATTGTCCGTCCAGGGGTGTATCGCCACGAAACCATGGATGAAACTCCAGTCCCGAGAGCATGGAACTCCCTCTCACTGAAGCGATACCATCGTCAATCGCGCCTCCCGAGCGGACCCACCTGCCCTCTACACATCAGTTAGGCAACTCTGCCCTACTCACCACGACACCCTTCCTCATCACGAACATTACTTCCCGCTTAAAAAAAAAGAGTACCTTGTACTCCTACTCGCTTCCGAGCAACCTATCTATCTATCTAGCACTTGTAATCCGAACTACATTTAACTTGATCCCTATATAACGGGTACGTAGGCAACTTCCCCGGAAGTCCAGCTATGATAATAAAAATCTTTATTTTTCGATACATGCTCGGTCTTATGCTAACAAAACTAACATTTAATTTCTCAAAAGCTCCAAACTAAAATTTGTATCGATACTCTGGCCAAGTACTCGACCAAAAGAATACTCATTCGCATTTCTCATAGATGCCGTAGTAAAATAATCTACAAATTCCTTAAAATCAGAAGTTAATCCGAGGAGGAATTTAGCCAGGCCTCGACCTGCATGTCTTCCTAGGAATGTCTAAGTAACTACTAAGCCGAGAATCCTCGCAAACTTAGCCACATGATGGAATTCATCGTAAGCCGGGTTCTAACCTGTAAGCAAACCGATCCGATGGTCCAACGCGCGAACCTGGTCGGATTCGCAAAAATGCAATCACAAAATGCCTAAGTATCGCACTTAGTCGCATAACCCAAAAACGCAAAATGCCTAAGTATCATACATAGCCGCATGATACAAACGCAAATATCTTATATAAAGCCCAAGGATCTGTTCCTCGGGAAAAGAAAAAGAGTTTAACCTGGGCCGCCACTGACCTAGGAGCAATCATCATTACTTAAGTTGGTGTCTGTAAGCCACACTCGGTGATATAATGCGTTTTTGGCACATTTTAATCTTTGTTTTGTAGGATTTTATCGAGTCTTTTTCTCTCTTTTGAGTCATTTTAGGTTTAAAGGAGGCTTGGGAACATGGATTTGAGCATTTGGGGGTCATTGAAGCAAACATGGCAAATCCGGAGAAAAGATGGCGTTTTGAAGAACGGAGCACCTGTGTTATCACTGGTCAAGCAGCACATGTTCCATGGACTTCCCGTGGAAATTCCAGTGGACCATATAGAGAACTTCGAGGAGATTTGCTCCACAACAAGCTCTAATGGAGTGAACCAGGATTTCATGAAATGCAAGCTTTTCCCTTTCTCACTCGCGGACAAAGCCTCCCGCTGGCTCAAGTCGCTGCCAGCTGGATCCATCACGACTTAGCCGCAATGTATAGCAGCATTCTTGGGCCACTTATACACCAAAGCCATGACTGCGCGCCTAAGGAACAAGATCTCTACGTTCCAAAAACGTTCAGGAGAGTCTTTTAGTGAGGCATGGGAACGGTTCAAGGAATACAAAAGGAAATGTCCACACCATGGGTTCGCCGATGAGAAATTGCTTAGTATCTTCTATGATGGTGTTGATCGTGATGCTAGGAACACTTTAGATGCTGCGAGTAATGGTGATTTTATGACCAGGACCAAGGAAGAAGCGATTAGATTGATAGAGAACTTGGCTGCGAGTTACTGGAATCAATGACACGACTGTGATGAGCCTGTATATGTCGGCAGTGTTGAATCACAGAAGATTGATGAGCTGACAGCGAAAGTAAACCTGTTGTTGAAAAGGAATCAGGAGAGTATTGACCTGTGTGAGAACAAGGGAAATGAACAGTCCATAGAAGTGAACTACGTGGGTGGAGACCATGTGCTTCCAAGCGTTCAAACTCATGCGCCTACCCCTAAAGATGAGCTGAAATCCCTCATACAATTGGCTTTACTCAACCAGCAGAATTCTACTAAAGAAATCACTGCCTTGATGGACAACATGTATAACAATCTCAACAGTAAGATAGAAGCTATCTGCACTCGTGTGAAGAAGCTCGATAATCGAGTCACTCAATCCGCCGAAGCAGTCAAGAATCCACAGGGAGCGCCTGCTCCAGAAGAGAAAAAGGATGAAGAGGTTGCTGGACCGTCTTCTGTAGTGCTTCGACCGAATGAGCTCGTTAATAAGGTTAGGTCACCTGTTTACACTCCTTACCCATTTACACCACCATTGAGGGTATTACCTAAGGGTGAGGACCCTGGGAAATTCTTTGTTCCATGCACCATTGAAAGAGTTGAATTTAGAGAAGCTCTTTGCGATTCTGGTTCTCGTGTGAATCTCATGTCAAGGGCTATTGCAAGGAAGTTGAAAACTGCTAAGATAGACCTAGTCATATGACTCTTAGATTTGCGAACTCGTCCACTGCAACATTGCATGACATCATTCACAATTTACTTGTCCGAATAGGGGATTGCCTAGCTCTAACGGATTTCCAGGTTGTAGAGATGAGAGAAGGTTACGATACGTCTCTCCTCCTTGGGAGACCATTCATGGCTACGGTGGGTGCAATCATTGATATGCCAAATAAGCGACTCTCTTTTTCCAAGGTCAACAAAAAAGTTTTCTATAGAGCCATTCCCAAAAGAACCACCACTCAAGCCTCCTGCATCTCAGCAGTAGAAAGAGAAGACCTATCGGTCAATGTTGTCAAAGAGCTTGGTGATAAGAGTGAGATCAATGGAGTAGATGGAAATCGTTCTCATATAGCCAAGATATTTAGGGAAACGTACAATGCAAAAGGACAAAGGGTGATCCTAAGATAACTTTGATCCCTCAAGGATATGATGGAAACTCGGTCGAATACAAGGTGAAGTGCAAAGGTACCCCTAAGCCTTTCTCAAAAGTTAGAGCTATTCTTCCGTTAGAGTTTAAAGAGAAGGGTATCAGTGTTGTGAATGGAATGCCGAGCGAGGTCCTGCAACTAAATGATCAAAGAAAGAATGGACAACGCCTCAACCCACCTCCACCGAGCCCTAATCCGGAATAGAAAGTCTTTAATCCTCATACGAATTCTGCTCACGCCTAGGCATCATACAACGTCAAGCTAATGATGTTAAAAAAGCGCTTGGTAGGAGGCAACCCACCTTTACGTGTAAATTCGTTCTCTTGATTTTCGTTCTTTTTCAATTTTACCTTTGTTTTCGTTTTTCTTTAGGAGTTTTTGCAAGGAAGTTTGGATACGGGTTCTGAATTTTGGATCGGTCGGTCCACCAGACGACCGGTCGATCGACGTACGTACATGGTCCAAGAAATGTCACTGGAATTCGGACCAGTCGGTCCATGTGTGCCGACCGGTCGATCCCCCTCAGACACGAGGATCGGGTAAGTCCCAGGCATCAGGACCGGTCGATCCACAACTCAACCGGTCGATCCCCTCAGACACGAGGATCGGGTAAGTCCACTGGAATCCGGATCGACCGGTCTAGTATCAGGACCGGTCGATCCCCAGCCTGGGTAAGTCAATTTTTTTTCCGATTTCCGGTTTGAACCGGTTTAGTTCACTTAAATTCAACCGGTTTACTCCCTATAAACACAAACCCCATTACCCAAACATCACAATCCCGATCAAAACTAAAAATTTTCTTTCTCCTTGGTGTTCTTGGACCCCTAACTTTTGAAATTCTCAACCAAATCGAACGTTTTTTTGGCTCTAATCTACTCGGTTTTTCAAGCTTTATCCGATTATCCAATCAATTTTTTCGATCTGCAAGGTATGAGAATGCTATTTGAATAAGAAAATTTTGGGTTTTTAAGGTTTTTCTTTCTTTTTGGATTTTTGATTTCAACCCATGTGTTCCTCACTTTGATTAGTTCGTTTTTGCAGTCATGTGACGAAGAAGACACACCCTAGCCACCACCTCCGACCCCGAAGATGGCTCGGACGAAGAACGCAAAACCCGAACAAAACGAATCCATGATGAACCGAGGAAATCGTCGACAAGGGATAAGGGAAAGGGGATAGCGACTTCTAGTCAACCGGATGCTCCACAAAAGTCGCAAAATTCGCATTCCAATCCGAGTAATCCATGGCCTCGACCGGACGGTAAACCTTTCTCTGGAATTGACACGCACCCTAAGCTAGAAAAGAAAGGATTAGTTAATGAACCGTCTTATGCGAACAAACGGAGCAGAGATGGATGGGTCAGATATAATAGCATTTGCTATAATGGGCTATTGAACGTGGAAATGTTGCCTACTAGGGTCTTATGTCCTCAAATGCTAGATGAATTGGGTATCACGGACGATGTGTGTGCTGTTCTCAGTCGAATAGGTTTCGGGAACATGGCCACGAATCAGTATCCTCTGTATCCTGAGCTTGTACGGTAATTTCTTGCCTCCTGTGAGGTTTATTATCTGTCAGATAGTGATAGGCAAGCTGAGCATGGTCGCCTATGGTATAAGATCAGAGGGATTACGTATAAGATCTCTCTGCACAAACTGTGCGATATCTACGGTTTTGACGAACATTATCAGAACGTGGACTTCCCATGCCGTAGTTATTTCCCTCAGAGCGACAGGTTATGGAACTTGATTGGTTTGGGTGCTGCGACGTCACGGAGCATGAAATTGGCTCTTATCAGAAACCCAATCATCCAGATTGTAGCTAAGGCCCTCAGAAACACTTTGTTTGCAAAGAAGAACCAGGAGCGCTGCGCCTAGATGAGTTGTTCTTGCTGCACCTCGCGATGCCAGAGTTTGTATCTGAAATCTACACCGAATATCCTCACGATCAATACACTAACTACGGAGCGGCATTTGCACATTTCCTGACAGAGAGGAAATTCAGAGGTCTCGCTGGACCTGGGAAGAAGAAGCAAGATGTATGTGGGAGTCTCCTAACTCCTATCTTTCTCTTCCATAAGATTGATTTGACAGGCACCGACGTTATCCACGCGCCCGCTCTCTTTGGCATGCAACACCTTATTCAGAGCCGATGGATAATTGACGGCAAGTGGCAATACTCTGATTTTGATGGGGTTCAGCGTTCCATCACTTTGCCTAGCAAGCATGCACCTCTCACTTCCATGGACAACGTCCGCTTTTTGCCATCCGCCTCACCTGAGAACATTGATGCAGATGCCCCTCTCCAGCGCAGAAAGCGCGGCCATTTTAGCCATGGTCCTGATACTGCAGGCACAAGGCGAGGTTCTGCCCCGCCACTTTCACCTTACGCCAACATGTTTGCTGTCTCCCCGATTCGTGACGAATGAACTACACATGAGCTCAAGCATTGGCAACACAGAAGTTTTCAGAAGCTCCATAGTATGATGTCTGCCATTTGGGGTGCCATTTCTTGTTCCCGAGGCACATATGCAGTAGGAGGATCAGGCTTTGCTGGAAGCCACATGCCTCCGCCAGTTAGACATTCTACCGTGGTGAGATCAGACGATGATGCTATAGCAGCTGACTCCGAAGACGATGCGGATTCTGACGAGTCTCTAAACTTCTGATGACGAAGTTAGATTTTCTTCCTTTTTATTTTCCTTTCTTTTAATAGCATCTTCCTCTGATTTATTTCACACCGAGCCGGTGTGAAGTAAGTCTGGGGGGAGTACTATTAGTACTAATTATGTTTTCTGTTTTCTGATGTTTTATTGATGTTTTATTGAGTCTCGTTTTATTTTCGGTTTTATTGAGTCAAAACTTTGTAGGGAATCATGACTTTATCTTATGATGATATTTGAACTATCTGTGTTTAACCTTCTCTCTAGTGACCATTTCTACATAGCATGAGTACAAGGAACGGCCGGGATACTTCGATGCACTATTAACCAGGTTTCAGATTGACCAAATTTTCTCTCATTAGTGGCACTAGTTTAGGGAAACGAATGATATTCAGGACTCCTTATTTTTTTTACCACTCTTGTTGATCCTGAATAGCTAGCTTATTTTTAGCTAGTACCCTCCTTAACCATTACCTCTTTTCAAACCCCTTGCATTTCTTGTTACTTCACTGTCACACGTGCAGCATATGCGCAAAAGGGCCGGAGAGAATCGAGTCGACACTGCATCTAAATCACTCTTTCTGGAGAACTGAGCACCTGCTCGCATTTTCAAAAAGATGATTCTATATTAAGGAAGGAATAGCAATGATGAGCTCCACTTGGGTACGTATAACACTCCTATTTATATTCATGTTAGAGAGACACACCCTTGTAATGTATGTCCCTCTTCATCTTTTCACAAAAAAAAAAAAAAAATCGATGATGAAGAGTGGTGAATCTGTAAAATAGAAAAAGTGTCTCTCTACACAACGAGTATGCCCAAGGTGGATGATTAGCCGAATGAGACGTTAGAGAGTTTTGGAGACGAAAGAGTGGTTTAGAGAATGTGGATATCGACGTACTCATTCTCTCTTGCAATTTTGTGCGATATCCTGCATCCTCTACGAAACATCGGGTAACCCTTAAACACTCTAAACACCTTGAACTCCACCTCTAAATGGCCTTAACCCTTAGCACCGTCTTCCCTAATAAGGTGCCTTTAGCGAGATTCTCACGCATACTTTGACTGCGTCGAGTTTGTGTTTGGGAAATGGCTTGGTTGAGAAATATGTTGAGATTGTCTTGGTAAAGCTTTGCTATTTGTAATTTGGATTATGTGGTCTGCAGATTGAAGGTTATTCGGTTCACTGAGGATAAAAGAGTTCCCGCGTTTTCAAACCCTTCTCCCTTACTTACTTCTGGATTTGTTTGAGGACAAACAAAGATCTAAGTCTGGGGGAATTGACATAATGCATTTTTGGCACATTCTAATCTTTGTTTTGTAGGGTTTTATCGAGTATTTTTCTCTCTTTTGAGTCATTTTAGGTTTAAAGGAGGCTTGGGAACATAGATTTGAGCTTTTGGGGGGGGGGGGGGGGGGGGTCATTGAAGCAAACAAGACGAATCCGGAGAAAAGATGGCGTTTTGAAGAACAGAGCACCTGCTCGCCCAAGGACTCGAAGAATTGGAGCCCCCTGGAAACCGGATCGGTCGATCTAACACAGGACCAACCGGTCCATGCTCGAAGACCCGAAGGCTCGAAGACCAGACAAACCGGTCCAAGACCAGACCGACCGGTCGGTCACCCAGATCCGATTTTAACCTATTTTTATTTATAAATAAGGGGTAGCCACCTCAGAAACAGGGAGGGGGATTCATTTCATTTTCACTCGTTATTTCTCGGAGACTCTCTTGGCTGCTCTTTAGCTTTGTACTTTTGTTTTTGGATTGAAGATTGGAGATTCATTTCACAACATCTATTGAGAAGAATTCTAAACCCTTATCTATTTCAATTCCATCATGAATTCTCTCTATTGTTCTGTTGTGTTAGCTTCCTCCATGATTGAGTAGTCCTTTGGCTAGATTGAGGTTTTCAATGGTGATTTAGAATTGTTAGTGACTGAGCCAAATAGGATCGCATAATCATACGTCTTCATCAATAGGGGTTCTTCATGCTTAGATTAATATTGATCACTTAATCTATGAACATATATAAGTTAAACTTATTCACGACTGTACTCTAGGTTGCTAGGTAACCCATTGGTGAGCAATTGGTGTGTAACCAACGACAGTTGATTGTTACCATCAATTGTGAACAAATTGAACCAACTCTTAATGCTTGTCTGCATCATTTCTAAATCCAAACGACAGTTTAGGCATTTAGGTTGCTGGATAAAGATATTGATACATCACGACAGTGGGGCAATATTATCTTTATGTTTAAGTTTTTGACCAAATTGCAGTTCCTGAATAGTAGCTCAGTCCTTAATCCGAGATCACCGGAGAATAACCTTGATCTAGTGCTTTTCCTTATTGAATTTCACATCGTTTAATTGCTGTTTTCATTGTTTCGTTACAACCAAAACCCATATTTTATCTTAGCTTTAATTTAAAATCCATAATTTCATAGTGTAACCTTGGTCTCTGTGGATTCGATACCCTTTATACTACTGCGATTGTCTGTGCACTTGAAGAATTATTTTGGAATTAAAACTTATCACACCACTCGGCTAGACCAGAATATTAAACAAAAAAAATATTAATAAAAAGGGAGTAGAGGGGGAAATTCATCGACCGCTCAGATTCCCGCTCGACCCTTCGCCTACCTCCTTCTGACTCAGAACGAACTCACTAGCCATCCTACCATTGACTTCTTTGATTAGCACAACTACGACTGTTTAACAATTAAAAGATTAAATCAATAAATAAGCATCACTTACCTTGAGGAACTCGCGATTGGACCTCGAGGTGCCTCCCCGACCAAGTCAATGACCTGTGCAGAAGAAGGGCCTGTAGCCATGATGTTGTCAAGGTCCTCGGCCGATTTATTTTTACAGCTGTCGAAAGCCTTCAGCATCCAGGAACCCTTGATCCCATACTCTCCACTCCTAAACAGAGAAAGGGGGAGATCATTCTCGTAAAGGTCCGGAAAGGTACACGGCTCAAGAGTGAATTCATAATCACGATCGGAGAAGCTGTTATACTTGGCTAGGAACCTCTCTTGGTCCTTGGGAAGAACTACGACCCCATACGCCACCATTAGGTCTAGAGTGTCGAGTTAAGTCTTGACTTGACTGGCTCGACTGGTAAGGCGCTGATAATGCCATTGCTCAATAAAGTACTATTTAGCCTGAGCAAAGGAGGCTTGCTCGGCCTTCACAAGATTCTCGTGGATCGTCTCAGTGGCCAATCGAGCACACAGTAGACTATGCTCCTGCCTTGAGGCATGTAAGCAAGATATCTAACTATGGACGTACCCCACTAGTTCGGCATTTACCATCTCGACCGAATGAAACCGCTCTTTGACATCGTAATACTTTTGTTCCATAAGCTCGACATCCTTCACCTAATCTAGAAACCTCTGACGAAGGTCTTTCATCACAGCATCTCGCTCTCTGGCATACCTCAACGACCGATCGAGTCCTTCTACCAAATCACTTCAGGCTTTCAACGACTCATTATCTGCCCTCAGAGTCGCATTTTTGGTCTCCAAGGAATCTAATTCCTTCATCAGTTACTCAATAAGGCCGGAGTCCATCCTTTTTCTCGAGGAGATGACATTAAATTTCCTCCGGATCAAATTAAGGTCATGTCGAATGCCTTTTGGGGTTCATCGCCCCCAGCTCCCTTGGTGCGAGTGACCGCAATCGTAATGAGACCGTCGGTACAACAACCAAAAGTAACTAGGATGCTCTCGTCTGTCGACTGTTTCCCCAAAATGATCCCAGTCGATCTTCGCCTAGTGGCCATCCTCTGCGACCCACTCGAAAGGCCACCCTTATGAACAAGAGTGGTAGTCCTACCAACTTCAAGAGGAACAAATCTGCCCAGTTCTCCTTCAAGACCATCAGCATCGACCACAATCACTGATCGGAAATGACTACTCCGAGGAGGTAAAGGTTGATCAAGGTCCACCATAACTATTCTTCTCGTAGCAATCCCGAGGACTAGGGTGGTATGGGAGGAGGCACCAGGGCCAAAATCCGGTCGCGATCGCCAGACAAGAACCTGGGAATGGAAGGAGGAAGATCCGTAACATCCTCGCAGCCGGATCCCCTTTGGACCCTACGAACCAAGGCACACGGACCGGACAACGAGGAAGAATCTCCTGAAGACATGATCTTGATGTAAAAGAAAGAAATAGTTTGGATTAAAAATTAAGAAGAAGTGATGATAACGAAGGAGACGAAGGGAGCAGAAGCCACCTGAAACGATGAAGAAAGAAAAAATGCAGCTTTATACCAAAAAGTGCAATAACTGCAGTTGCGAAAATCGAGGGGACATGTGGTGGGAAAGCGCATCGTTCCCAAAACAAAAAGTCCTAATCATGATTGGGAAAAACAAGCAAGATGCATCAAAGATAACTCTTCTTCATGTACGAATCCTAAGTTGAGACATGACCGGGAATGCGAGGTAGGACGGTCACGTCGCACTAGTTCGACCGTACTCCTCAGCTTTTCACTCACTCGATGATGCTTTGATTGAACTCCGAAAGTCGAGCAAGTTGGGATCACCTGCCGAACAAGACAACGAATCTGGCCTTTCCGCTCTCCGACCCACTCGCACAACAACCTCGATGAATTCAACACGCTCGATTCATCGACTTAGGAGGGGGTCTAATGTTACACCTGGATTTGGCCCAAGGCAAATCTTGCTCTCAGCCCAGCAAGCTCTAAGGCCCAAATTTTCCAAAGATAAGACATAACCTATGTATAGTTACTTTACAATTAATGATGGGTTGCTTTTGTGAGGTATATGGTTAAATTTTTACCATATACACATTAACCCTAGATTAGCAAGTCCTATATATATATATATATATGCTTATGTGACATCATTGTATGATATGCCTTCCATTCTACACTTGAGTGATAATACAATCCAGTTTTTCCATTTTGGTATATTCTGCTAGGGTAACCTGCTCTCAGTTGCACCTGCTTGGATCCCAAAATTACCTGCTCTCCCAAAATAATACACTTAGTTAACCTGCTCTCATCTACCATCCATTCTACAAAGAATCTCAAACTTCCTCACAAATTTAGTGTAGAACCTGCTCTCCGAGTTCAACAAAAACGTATGCATCTTTAATAAAATAGTTATGTGCGGTTTCGTTGTTAGATCGATATATTTATATGTGCACCAAGATTGTAAGAGCATACATAGAAATTAACACAAGAGATTTTTTAATGAGGTTCGTTTCCTAATCCCCGGGACTTCGTCCAAAATCAATCCACTATAGAAAAGGTCACAACCTACAATTGCGTATGATATCCAACACTATAATGCCTACCATTCTTTTCTACATAAATCAACTTACTACGAAGAGAGGTATCAAGCCCGCAACTTGACTACCAACAAGACGCACCAGTGCATCACCGTCTTCATACGATTGCCATCTTCATAGACAAACACCAACATGCAGATCTTGTTTTCTAATCTCTTCTGGTGGACGATGCCACACATATGTGTGCGTCTCTTAATGATACATAGGCGCGTGAAGTTTCTTATCACAACCTCTTGGTATTTATACTCATTCGCATAGGCTAATCTTAGCCTTGGTCTCCAAGTTTGGTAAGATTTTGTTTCTTTCCAAATCTCCAAAATTTCCTTAAATCTCTCTTGGAATCTTTCCGTTTATTTTTCTTCATGTAAAGAAACCTTAGCCGCCACTCAGTTTCTCTTCGTGTCGGCTACACACTTAAACCTAGGCCACATCCCAACTCCATAAAGCCCAAGTCCTTTGTACTCGCTTCAGCTCTGGTTGTACTATGTCTGGTATAGCTGATGGTTCACGACTTGCATCTTCATCTTCTGCCTCCTTTCCGTTCTTCTTTAGTTGGTACATAATCTTCAATTAGTTTAAAGCCCAAACTCATTAGGCCCAACTCCTTTGTACTACTCGAGCTCATGTTGTACAACAACTGGTACATGGATTCCTTTTGGTACATTCACTCCTTCTAGTACAAGAGTCCTTTTGGTACTTATACTGCTTCTGGATATTTCTCCTATGCTACTTCAACCAATCTCATCAAAACTTGTATCAAATATTATCTCAACATCTACTTCCACGTGCTTCAGCTCGGATCAGAGTCCTGCTTGAGCTCTGTATCATAGTCATGTATTAGCATCTTCTCAAATAAGTCATCAATACATCTTCAAGTTATACATAAGAAGAATCGTGTACTTAACTGCCTCAAATTAGAGAGATCATATTTGTGGAAAAGGTGAAGCTTATGTTAGGTGTTATTAAATGTTTGCAAAAGTATATGTATAACGTACAATATGAAAAGATTTAAAATGCAATTGTAGTGAACTCAACCCCGGTTCTGACCATGTGCCAGCTGTGCAACTACACAGGGCCCCACCGTGGGGCCCAAATTTTCAACTGATTTTTTTTGCAAAAAGGGTCCTAAATTTTTTAATTATTACAGAAAAAACCCTAAATTTTTGCAAAATTATTTATTTTTGGTATATTTAATTTGAGCCAGGCCTCAGTGAACTATCTCAACTTATTAAACTATCTCACCAAGCAAATAAATTTTAACAATCTATAGGAGCTCCAAGAAACTACTACGTTCATATACCATTGTAAAAAGAAAAAACTTGAGAAGTATCTTAAAATCAAAATATAAGTGTGACCAAACTATGATGTAATATTTGAACTTATATAACACAAATGTATCATGAGAAACATGGAATAAGAGCCAAGTCTAGTGATTCAAACCCTCAATCGAATACGAGGTTGCATGTGGTTGAACCACAGGGAGAAAATACCAACTCATTTTTCATCTCAAGCTTCTTATGTGGATCCAACCATGATGGCCCGCATCAAGAATCTTGCAGTCTTTAATTGGCAAGATTTTCTCAAGATATATGTAGCCAAATCTCTATATTCTAGTTGTTGGGTTGTTACATTTCCACACGAAAGTTTGTAGACTCGACAACAAGCATTGAGGAACATAATTCAATGTCTTCCAGCAAACCGATGAAATAATTCCATCTCGTGTGTAGTTTCCCTATGAATCATAACATGAGCCATGTATGATCAAACGATAAGGGTGAATAATTAGACTAAACTAATCGAAGAAACTTACAATGAACTCAAAGTCTCGTAATTTGGGAGAACTTTTGAGCAACCAGAGTAGTAGCTTAGACCCATTTGTGTAAACTATACAAAGCTTGAGATGCTCAAGCTTAGTAAAGAGGAGTATCACCATAAACAGCCTGTGGAAAGGAAGGTTTAATGGGCAAGATTCCGAAGCGTAAGAAATTTCGAGTTTTTGTGTTTTAGAAGCCTATTTTTCAAAGCCCATTTTGTTGAAGCCCATATTCAAACTCAGTGTCAGTGACATTGGTGTGATTTAGGGCTGGGCGTTCGGGTACCCGATCGGGTTCGGGTCGGGTATTTCGGTTTTTCGGTTATTTCGGTTTAGGGGTCTGAGAACCCATCGGGTATTTTATATAATCGGGTCGGGTACGGGTAATACCCGATCGGGTACGGATATAACCGATCCACCCGATCCAGTTTGTTCAATTAAAAGGATTTATTCATCTATCTTCTCTCCTTCTCGTGACCCTTCTCTTTCTTCTCCTTTAGTTTCTTCTTCTCTTTCTTTTACTCCACATTCTTCTTCGACAGTAGAAAAAACAATTAGGATATGGTTTGAAATTAGATTCACAATGGATTTAAGGTAAGGCTAAAAGAGAGAGATGGTTCCAGTGGAGAAGAGAATTGAGTAGAGTTGGATTCTTTTTTGTTAGATGGAGCTGGAACCGAGAGTCTTGAAACATGAAGTTACCGTACTAAGTGCTTACAACACTATCAGTTAGAGCTCTAGAGTGGAATTTCCTTCAAAATAATTTGAGCAATTTAGCGCATAGAAAGTGTTCGACAAAATGCCCAAAAGAAAGAACATTTTTTTTTTTCAATTTTGATTGTTCATTTGTGGTGTTTCAATCAATTTCCTACAAAATCTGCAACCAATTAGTTTTCAATTGTGGAAAGTAGTTAAACCAAACGAATTTTTTTATATTGAGTTAGGGTTTAGGCTACAAAATCAATATGTAGAGATGTGTGTTTGTATATGTTCGGTTAGTTTCGGTTAAGAACGGGTATCGGGTATTACCCGATCGGGTACGGGTACCCGTACCTTAAGAAACTAAACCCGATCGGGTATTATATATGTTTGGTTCGGGTTCGGTTCGGGTTCGGGTTCGGTAATCGGGTTCGGTTAAAACGCCCAGCCCTAGTGTGATTATTCACTCAGAACAAAGACATGTCTTGGCTCCGTTTTTTCTCAAGAACCCTAAAACCTCTATCTTCTTCCCCAAACCCTAACCCTAATTTCAGGGCTCTACCATTCACCACCTCATTCCTCATCACCAAAACTCCTGAAAAATTCAAAAAGAAACGGAAGAAACCTGAATCCGCCCGGACCAAACCCGTTCAACATGATTCAACTCGAATCCCACACTTGGAGTCTCTCGTTGGTGGAGACGCCCATTTCCGGTTTCTAATCCGGTCCAAGGAATTCATCTCGAAGCAACCGGACCATATTCTCCGGCTCGACGACGCCGGCAAACTCTACCGTGAGCTCGGATTCCCTCGCGGCCGCAAGGTGACTCGTTTCATCCCTCAACATCCTCTCATCTTCCAGACTTACCGACACAGCGATGGAAAAATGTGGCTAGGGTTCTCAGAATTCATGGAAGATTTGTTAGATGAAGAGAGAGCTCTAATGGATTCCATAGAACTCGATAGAGTCAATCGTGTGTTGATGATGACGAAAGATAAACGGATCCTAATGAGCAAAATCCACCATACTAGGTTGCTTTTTGGTATACCTGAGGATTTCAGGGACCGCGTGGGGGAAATACCCGGATTATTTCCGGGTCGTGACCGGAAAAGACGGGAATCGGGTGCTTGAGTTGGCGAATTGGGATCCGAGTCTTGCGGTTAGTGAGCTCGAAAGACAGTTTATGGTAGACGAAGATAGATCGAAACGAGCCTTTAGGGTTTCCAGTGAAACATGGAAAAGAATTGGAATTGGAAGAGAAAGATACGAAGAAACTGAATCAGTTGAACACATTGCCTCTGGTTTCGCCGTATTCGGATGGTTGGAAGTTTGATGTTTGGACATTAGACGCAGAGAAGTACCGTGTAGGGATCCTGCACGAGTTCTTGAGCTTGACGTTAGAGAAAAGAGCTTCCATTCAACACATTGTGGAGTTCAAAGACGAGTTTAGCTTGACTAGACAGACTTACCAGATGCTCAAGAAGCAACCCAAATCTTTCTACTTGGCTGGCACCGAGATGAACTGGACCGTTTTCTTGAAAGATGGTTATGACGAGAACGGTGTCTTGATCAGCAAAGATCCGCAGGTCGTCTTTAATGAAAAGCTGCATAAGTATGCAGACGGAAATCACTTCCGGCTCAAACAATGGATAATCCTTTGAGCAGATTAGTCTTGAAAGACAGTATTGAGTTTTGAGATTGACTTGTTAAGCTCAGGTTAAGTAGGTTTAGTATCATCAGCTATGATATAATATTGACAGAAAAAGAATTGGGCTACAATGTTGTAAATCTGATAGCATATTACACTTAGCTACAAAATGGTAAGCTAGAATCAAAGCTCCTCAAAGTCATTGGTCTGAGGAACTGTTGTGTTTATTATACAGATAACTTAATGTGCTCTAAATTGAAGTCACTGTGAAGCTGAAACACCTCTGCTTGATGAGGTTGAATCCCCAATAGAGACAGTGGCCAAAGACTTGGAAGCCCACGCTCTAGCATTCAAGGCTCCTTCCTGCAAATTGCTGCTCATGGACGGCTCTTTAAGATACATGGCAACGGTATTTCCCAGTCTCATGCTCTGAGCAACTCGTCTCCAAGTGAATTTCGCTAACATAACGACTGTGGGGGAAATCAAGTGAAGCAGTCTCAACAAGACGAATACTGTGGCAAGAGCCAGATATGTCTCTTGGCGAAAGATATTCTCAGGTGATCTTGTCGTCCATGAGACGGGGCAGTTTTCTGGCTCTGTGTTGTTGTTTTGGTTTCCAAAATGCGTAACCAACGTCCTTCTCTCAAGAGGAGTTTCGTCCGGCAGGTTTCAATACCTCCAAATGTTTCCTTGTTGTTCAAAAGCTGATCCAACACAACGAATAACGACAGATGGCATACCAGTAACATCACTGTAAAACCCAGCAAGCGAAAACAGAGTTCTGGAACCTCGATAAGCTATGCGCATTGTTGAATTGAAGAGGATAATCGTAGGAAAGCCACCAACTACATACTTGGAAAGAGTACTAAACCACCAAAAAGAAAGCAGGAAAGAAAGCATCGAACAAGTAAGTTGTATAAGATGAAAAATATATAGCTTCTAAATAATGGTTAAGCAATCTCTGACCTTGCCCTGACCGATGATTCCTGGATTGCAAAGTGAGGAATGGAAGAATAGAAGAGAGAGAGAAGAGCAAAGGTTGGTCTAAATGATGTTGAGAAAGGACACCACGATGCATAGAAAAGCAAAGCCACATGAATCACACTCGTTGTTATGTATCATATCTGAAGCCACTTGCAACCACCGATCATCATCATCACCCTTAAGAAAAAGTCAAAAGGCCCATATAATTCAAAAAACCACAAACTCAGATCATTCAGAATGCAAAAATCTCGGGTTACCTTGGTGATGATAAAACGGGGACGAAGCGGGGCTGGTGCTTCATTTGGAAAACCTAGGATTGGCAGATCTTGTGGCACAAATCGATGAAGAGACAACAAGAGTTAGATTCATCAACGAAAACAGAAACAGAAACAGAAGCAGAGAGATCGGCTTCTTTTTATTGTCCATTGAAAAAGTTGCACACAAGTTTGATCCGGAAAAGACATAGTATGAAGGAAGGAAGGATGGTGGCCAGCAAACCAGAAAGGTTGACATGTCGCTGTCTGTCTCCGCGAGACCATGGCGTTTACCATCTGGATTTGATTAATGGACCGTGTAATGAACCGGGAAGATCGGAGGAATAAAAAACATAAAAGATGAATAACATAAGATCCATTTGTGCAAATATTACTTTCTTATTGTTTCAGTTCACTGATGTTTTCTTAAGATTAAAAGTTGGCAGGTTAGGTGTTTGACTACAACCAAAACTTGAAAGCCAGTAGGTATAAGATCTTGTCTATTATCACAAGCAAGATACTTACTACTATACAGTATACAATATAACCAACAAGATGGAAACAAATATGTAAAAAAATGTACATCAAATAAGCTCCTACATAATTTCTCTCCAGCCCCATAATGGGGAAATCCATTCAACCAAACCCTTATGAAATTCCTCTCCACTTGCCCTGTATCATCTGTAGATATTGATACTACTTGGTTAGACCCTTATGAAATTCCTCTCCTCTTGCATCTCCACTTGCCCTTTATCATCTGTGGATCAATTGCTAATTGAATTGTAATAATCGAAGCTCAAACTTGAACTCTTTAGCAAGATTGAACTATTTTACCAAGATTGGTCTACTGAAAATGTAAACGTTTTGATTTGAAAACACTCTACATTTATCTCAAATCAATTTAAAACTAACACTACTTTGGTTAAACAAGTGTACCAAGTGCCAAGCCGGTCAAAAATAAAAAACCCTATGTTTGTTAATTGCATTATTTAGGAAGATTATACTCTTAGCTTCAGTGTACTGAATAAGATAACGAATTTGATTTTGAAAACAGTTAAAAGATTTAACTCAACTTATTGCTGAAAGTTTACCTACCCGGTTTGTGAAAGCCGTCTCCAGTTCAGTATTTCATGGTGGTTCTGCAAGTAGCTAGATGTTGTACTTCCTCCTCCCATCCCATTTTCTTCACTTGCAAACTGTTCCGAGTACCCCGACCACTCGGGGACTATGCCTCCGTCCCTCCCTCTTCTTTCGCTACTGGAAGATTCCGCTGTCGAGTCTTCAGTGTTCTCTGCAACAATTCTGATATTTAATTCTGGAATCATAGCCGTGACTTGGTTTGAAGCTGCTTCTGCTCTCGGCTGCTCAGCTTGGTTGGTGTTGACCATGTTCCTCGGAACCTCTGCCCTGCTATCTCCAAATGAATTTCTTAAGTTGAGAGACGACTCTTCGTCTTCTTCAGGTCTGAACAAAGAAGAAGTAATGCTTGGAACCATCTGATCCCCATATCTCCTGATTGGATTGAGTCTTGTTGGTTCAGTCTCTTCCATAGTGATGTCCCTGGGGAACGCGATAGGAGCTTCCTCCACCTCAGTAGAGTCTCCAAGTCCTTCTTCGGATCCATTCTCTATTGCAGCTCTTGAAGCAGCTTCTAGTTGCCACATCTGTGAAAGAGCTTCATGTAGCCGTGCTTTTGCTTCATCTAATCCTACAATTGGTCGAGGATAATTTGATCCAAGCTCAATACCAGCAGCTTGAAGCACGGATTCAGGTGCGTTCCACGGATGATGTATCCATTCTGTTGGGAGTCTAGAAAGTTCTGGAAGCCATCGCCTTACGTATTCCCCATTTGGGTCAAACTTGTACCCTTCAAACTGAGGGTTATCTATGCGATCAAACTCCCGACTATCCGGGAGAGTACCGGTAATGTATTGCCAACCAAGAGCATCACTTTCTAAATCCGCATCCAGAAGGGTGTCCCAGAAATACTTCATCCCCCATCTCCATGGTAATTGAAGTACTTTCACAAAGAAGCTTGAGACAACTACTCTTATGCGATCGTGCAACCAACCGGTAGCCCATAACTCTCTCATCCCAGTATCGACCAACGGATATCCGGTCCTGCCTTGCCTCCAGGCCTTGAAATAGTTCTCATCCACAGCCCAAGGGAAGAACTTTAGATGACCAAGAAGTGGTCTTTCATGGGAATATGGATGGTTAAAGCTTATGTATCTAGAATACTCCCTGAGACCAATCGATTTGAGGAAAAGATTCACGCTTTCTTCACCAGCCTTGTTTCCTTCGTTTGCCCATGCGACCTGTTTGATCCGTACAAGATGGAATACTTTTCTCACACTCACTTCCCCAAAATGCAAGTGTGGAGAAAGAAACGAGGTTGTTGCACTATCAGCTTTTCTGCGGTTCTTGGAGTATTCAATCAACGGTCCGTTTATAAACGTTGTGAGAGCTTTATCAGCATTACTCCACCCTGGAGACCAAGCACGAGCAAGAAGAGCATTGCTTCCTTTCTCTGAATCATCTTCAAAGACCAGTGTATCCGGGATACACTTAGACACATCCCCTGCAACATACGAGTGGATAATAAGAATTCGGTTCTTCGGATTAAAGGAAGCCACAAGAGATTGATGGATGAGAAACAAACCTGAGATGATCTTCTTGGGAGGGAGAAGAGGGGACTCAGGGTCATAAGGCATGCTGAGGCATCTTTCCCAAAAGGCAGAAAACATTGAGAAAGGACGTCCTAATTCATCAGTCACTTCCCAAGGCTCATAAAGCAAGTCCGCGTTGAACGATCTAACAGCTATGCCTTGCGCAGTCAGAACGTCCTTAGCTCGGTGATCACGTACCAAGGATAAGGGATCTGAAAGATTTAAACTTCATCTTCTTAGAGTGGATACTATTGTCAACACATAATTGAGATGCTTCTAAGCAAACTAGTATACAATAAATGGATCAAACATCTTCATTTTCAGAACATCTCATCCCACACATGATATAAACTAATAAGGTAAACCTAAACACAATATAACCAAGCAGAGTAAAGATAATCCTAATCACAAAAATGATCACTTTAATCTAGAAACACAAGATTTGGATGACAAGGAGAGGGAAGAAGATGAAGACAGACCATACAAATGGTTGAAGAAGATCTAGGAAGCACCGGTGGATTTAACAACCTCAAGAAGCGAAGTAACACTATCAGTAGATCTCTTGGTGATTAGACAAATACCAAGGCTTCTAAGAGAAGAATCAAGCTGAGACAAACTGTTCTTGAGCCACCACCTAGAAACCCTACCAGGATGATAGTGTCCTTCTTCCTCTGGTGCCCATACAAAAACTGCAATTACAGGACCAGCTCTTACAGCTGCAGCTAAAGCTGGATTGTCTTCAATCCTAAGATCTCTTCTAAACCATACAATACTACAACCACCACCACAAGAAACTGAACCAGACATCTCTCAAAACCACTAGCCTAAAGCTTTTGCCAATAAGCTTTGCCAATAATCTCTCTACCAATGATTTTTGATGAGATAAAAAAAAAACTTATCTTTGGGAATATCTCTCTATGCTTGAGAGCCTGCCTCTCTGGCAAATGCAACTATACTTTTGGGTATTATTCACCCAAAAAGATTTTTCCTAATTTTAGACACAAAAATAGACTCAAAAATGACTAGCGAATAAGCAATAAGCGTTATTTACATTTTTTTTTAACATTTATTTCTATTTATTATAGTTACAGTTACAAACGTTTTTCTATCTTATTAAATTAATATTTTCTTGTAATTATCCAAATAAATTTTGTAGAGAAAAAAAACAAGAAGAAATTTGAGGTTGATGGAGAGAGGAGAAGAAAGATTGACACTAGGAAATAGGAAATTTTTCAATTCACACTGACTAGATTTATTGGAAATTTTTCCACCACAACTTTTTTTTTTCTCCCCACTTGAAAAAAATAAGAATTACCCCTATCCAAATGAAACCAAATCAACTGTGACTCACAAGTTTTCTTCTACACTCCTTTCTCCTAAAAAATTCCTTTTCTTTTTTCAAAAATAATACAAAAGAATCTTTATACTTTAGTTCTCTAGAATAAATTCTACCCAATTTTTATAAGTCAGAAAATCAAAATTATTATTGTTGAATTGATTCCTTTAAACACATGGATTACAAGAGGTGGATCCATCCATACGAACCCATGGCTTTTGAAAATTAATTTGGACATAAAACACCTTATTACTTATTTATTTAAGTTTTAAAGGAAAATGAAAATAAAAACAAGGATAATAGCGAGATCATAGAAATGGTGTAGTGAGGATCGTGCTGAAATTTTATTGGAAGTTAGGATATGAGAGACAGAGAGAGACGTATTATTAGCAAAGTGGGCGAGAGATGAATATGCTTGGCCCTCCTCGCCTTTTAGCCATTTTTCTAGACTTTTTCTCTCTCTTTATTTGTCTTTCAATTTGCTTTGGTCGTTGAGGGGTTTAAGGCCCATGTCATTACCAAATCAATAATATCAATTTCTGAGACCGTCGGATTTCGAATTTAATTTGTCTCTTATGAGAAACTAGGAAAATCCCGCGCCAAGCGCGGGATGAACTTGAACATAAATACAATATATTATATTATTAAGATGCACATTCAACAGGATATATATATATAGGATGTAGATTTATTTGACAACACACAATTTGTATACATGGTACAAGGAAACAAATCATTATGAAAATTATGAATCGAAAGAAACAAAGATTATTTCGGGTTACCAAACGTATTATTTTTATAATAAGACATATAGTTATTGAACATGATCAATAAACTAAATAAAAAATATAGAAGCTAATAAAAATGGAAAATCAACAATGAGAATTATAATTCATTTTAATAGATCACGTGAAACACATAATATCTTATCATACTCTCGAGGATGGAGAAGTGTTCTTAGAATGGTTAATACTCTACTAATTGCGCCTTCGGAAGATGAATTTGAAGCTTGAACAATTGCATAAGCATACTCATCCGGATCTTTTACAATTCCTAATGCGATACATGCACTCTTAAATGTAGGATATACGCGCCCACGTATAGTTCTGATATCTTTAAAACACTTGGGCCCTTTGATACGCAGAAGCAAATTACGGAGATAATAAGTTTCACCAAGACTCTTAAGAACATAAACCAATCTAGAATTTTTAACCACGGCACGTCTCCTATTCCATCTAAAATTAACCTTATCCCAAACGAACTCCGAAGAAAAATCAAGATAAGTAAGAGACCTAGAGGTTTCATTGAGTTTATTATACTTTAACCAAGATTGAAACTGAGTTTCTTGAGTAGTAACACATGGTACCGTCTGACCAATATGACCACAATCGGAATAGATGATTAACTCAGGAATGGGTAAATGGTATGTTAAGACAACATAATCTGAACTCCATAAACTGCCGTGGTGAACCAAATCACCTGATTAAAACAATACAACACACTATTAAAATAGATACAAATAAAGGCCTGTTATAAGCATATATATAGTGTGATTATAATCCTATACTTAGAACACAATATGACTATCGAAATTACGATATATGAGAAAGATAATAATAATTTACCATAGCTATCATCACCAGAACCATCTGTAACATTAGGAAGAGACGGCATGACAAAAAGGAACGATGACATATGACTTGCACCTCACCAAACCACTATATATACAATCATAACAAATACGGTTCCACAAGATACCTAAATTTACATAATATTCAATAGAAGATTTATAAACCGAAATTTTCTATTTTTTTACGAATAATTGTTATTTGAATATACTCATATTAGCTAACTATGATTAGAGATATACATCACACGGACTGATAATGTTATTAATTCGATATATAGAAGAAAGAATATCCATCTTAAGATGAATTCACAAATATAACAAAATTTAACTCAAACAAAACATAATATATGGATACGGGACTTACGATAATTTCCATCATAAATATCTTTTCTATATCTAAACAGAAATATCGATATTCGTGTTTTTGTGTTACCATAAAATTTACCAAAAATTATACCCAAACAAAACATATAATATGGATACCGACCTTATGATAACTATTCTCGTTTTAGATATACACGACTTATTTTAATATGAAATATTGTTTCGTTATTGTTAATCTCCATGCGAGATAAGCACGTAGGTTTTCATAATATTGTAATATATAATAACAAAATAAAACGAACGCTGTTCCATGGTAAAATGAACGCACAAAAGTATAAATAAAGCCAGCAGTGTAGACTGATAGCACTAATTGTAAAAACAACTATTAATAACGTATAATAAAATCATAGAATCTCAAAAACATATCGATGTTTCTATCTAGTAATTTCTAATCTACTTTGGACTGCGCTCTTCCAAATTTCAACTTCAGGAATAGGTGGGTTGATTTCAATTATAGTGGAGCGAGTCATAGTCGATACACTCCATATACCTACCATTTTAAGTTGCATTATAATCAGACCACTATCAAATAAAATCGTTATGCTAATAATGTTAATAATGAGTTAGTTGTATAAGACCTTCATATTTGTAAATGATACCAAATCTGATCACACATACGATCGTAGGACCTTGAGTATTTGCATATAGATCGTAAAATGTTGAAACATACTCTTCGCATAGCCGAACACGGATAGGACACCACTGAAATTCGGAAAAAGCAAATCAAATACAAATACAAAATCTAGGATACCAGCAAACATAAGTGATAATAGCAAACTTACTTCTCGTCTTTGAGTATAACATGAACATATCGTCGTCTTTTAGGATATTCAGGTGAATGACGATCTACAAAGCCATGAGCACTCTCTACAGATCCAATTAAATCTATGCAAGAACACACATGTATGAAGTCATTACATAGAAATAACAAATATATTAAACCAAACAATTTATCAAGGAAACCAATCATACCAACGTAGTCTCCATGGTCATAACACCCATCACGTATTGTACCAAAATCAGCAAAAACGTAAAAATTTTCTATAGTAGTTGGAGCCAACGTAAAAATAAGAGTTCTTGGGACGATCACTATTTTATATTTTCCAAACGTCGTATTTGAACATCCATCAATAGGTTTTAGATCGAAATTAACAATATGGATCCAAGAACCTTCACCAATGGTGGGATTAACAGCCTGGAGTTGATCCCTAGGGAAAGAACATCGTATCTTGCTTCTCTATATACAAAATTATCATTACTATAATATAGACAAATGCAGAGTCGACATAATATAGACAAAGACAGAGCCGAATGATAACATAAATACAACAAAATACTACATTGGATAACATATTTTTTATAATTTAATCATTACCTCACCGTCGACAAAGATTATGTCATACAAATCATCACTCGTGTTATAGATTTTCAGTATCTTGACAACGATACGCCAGCGTTGTGAGTATGGATTTAAGGAAGCAACATGGTAAAAAGGTGTATTAAAGGGTATATTGAATATGAGAGACATCATGCGGACTAAAAAACAATAAGTAATAGCACAATAGTAAAACCACGCTATATATACACAATTAGTTGAGATAGGTTGAAGGAGATATATACGGATTGTACACTTAAATAAATATTCTTTAATAAACGTAAGCATAAGAATGTAATATATACAAAATGTAGATTAGGATTTATTCCAAAAATAATTAGGATCAAATAATATGCTTATTCCACATTATATATTTCTGTAATACGATTTAACTAATATAAATTGACTTTAGGAAATTTGTGATTATTATAAAAAAGGGATCCATAATTCGAACCATACATAAATTTTCAAGATACATGATGATAACAATCGCAATAACAATACAATCACGTCAAGAGTTTTAACTCAACAAAACATAATCGTAATTGCAGGAGGAACAAAATCAACTTCATTGGCTTCATAGGCTACAATTAGGTCCTTAATAACTCCAGGTATTGGTGCTATTCTATCAAACCTAAGCTCTGCCCACTTTATATAAGGAGACTCTAGACGAATAATCTTCAACTCAATTGCATATTCTTCAAACTCAAGGCGTTGCGCTTCATCTGACAATAATTTCTTCTTCTCAACAACCTTCTCATGAACCATGCATGCTTTATGATATTTCTTAAGCAGCTAAAAGGTGATAAACAAATTAAACTATGGAACTAAATCGTCGTTTACTCATAGACTAAACGATGGAATAATACATACCTTTTTCAGAAAATGGTCACAAAGTTTGGAACGTTCAGCCCTTGCGATCAAGAGCTGTGGTATTTTTAATCTAGTGGGTGCAAAAGACTTAGGAGACAACGGAGACTCATTTGAGTATTGAGACATGGTCGATGGTAAGAAAATAACTAAAAGACTATGGAAATGATCCAACAAACCGAATATATGAAGAGGAGCAGTTAAGCACAACCTATAAATTGTATATGATTTGTAATCAACGAACTTTAATATATTAAATAATATAAATTTTATCTTCGCTATTGAGAAAACTATGCATTGGAATAGACAACACAATGCCACAAAATACAATACATGCACTAATATGACACATATATACGACATAAATTTATCAACTTTTTGTCATACCAATAAACACACTATAACACGTGAACACATCCTCCCCATATTCTATTATTTTGTAACAAAATCAAATATTAAGAATATCATATAGTCGATTGAACATTTTCAAATTCATATAAGGATTGGAAAAGGAAAATTTTAACGTTTGTATTTTCCTAACACCTAACAACCGGATAAACTTAAAGAACCATTGTTATACTTGAACCGATATATGATATTGGATCATTAATATAGTGTAAAATAAAATCCAAGTGGATGCATATTGCCATAAGAATTCAGTCAAAATTTAAACTACCAAGTAATGCACGTGAACGAACTTCAAATCATTTGACAACCCATAAAGAGACAATGAGTAGACTTATCAATTGCTGTAAATTTTCAGAATAATAAATAGAACTGCATTAGGTTTACTATAGATATATGTATGTTTCGCATGCATTAGACACAGCCAAGAATTAAGATTTAATGCGAGCGTAAGGTATATTGACGTCCATCATATATAAAAATATATAGAGTAGCACAATCTAGTAAATACTAAAATTGATTAAAAAATAAAAAACTCACAGATAACGATAATCATACGTTTTTAATTAAAAACCAATAACAATGAGGACTAAGGATAGCATCTTGGTGGAAGCCTATACAATGAGATATGACTATTGTTAGACAACACTGAATATATTTAAACGGAGCAAAAAAAAAAAATCTAGTCAAACATGTGAGTGAAGGAATTACTTCTCTCTAAATTTACGAATGTGTGCACAACACCCATCTAACACGATCCTAGTTGAGTGTGTAGAAACGATAACTCTTCTACCTACCAAATACAATTAAGTAGATTAATAGCTTCCAAGATTTGAATGGAAATTGGTTTAAATTATATACCATACCTTCATAACTATGGATCATACCCCATCTAATAACACATATATGTGTATAAGTGGCACAATTTTTCCAAGCACAATAAAACTTAAAGGCTATCGATCCGCTCAATTCGATCGTCAGAATCTCGTTGCTACAAGTATCATAGATTAAAAAAATATATTCGAAAATGGTAGAGATGAAAATTAAGAATACCGGGAAAACTGAAAATTACCTTGTATCTCGTATATCAAATGAAATTTCTTGACACACGCGATCTTCGTTGGAATTAGAACTTTCGATAACGCCATCACCTTCATCACTAATAAAAATAGTTTCATTATTATGACGATGGAAATTTATATCGTGGTGGGTGACACCAGTTTCTTCTACATCTTTCAAAGGAGCTCGGAAAACATAATGCTCCCACACACCGAACGACCCCACCTTAACCACTTCGCCGATTACATCTATCAAAACCAGCCTCAAATATTTTACGAAACGCATATTATTTAAGTTCCTATTTAGGTGTAAATCTTATACATACTTACCTAGTAAATTATCATCACCGTACGATCCATCTAGAATTGATCGATAATCAACAAAATCACAAAAACAGAGTTCAAGTGGACAAACCAACGAATGTATCTTGGTCACATCCAAGAAAGTTATTTTCCATTTATGAACAAATGGAAGATCCAAATTATCAGAACTATCAAGGTAGAACTTCGTCAAATTAAGCCATATATCACGTGCGATTTGCTGTCCTAAATTTTCATGTGATAGACCTTTTATAGTTGCATAAATCTTTTTACCCTAAAAAAAAATCCGAATTAGAATGGCAAAGAGACTAACAAAAAGAACAAAATTATTGTAAACAATGAATAATAACAAATTTAGGACTCTACGACCACCACTCGTTGGACGTGACCAAATTTGCAGAATTTTGACGTAAACACTACAATTGACTATGGTGGATGAATCATATGCGGAGGTTAACTCCGTTAAACTCAATTAAGAAGAAGATTTGTACATACGTGATTGGTACATAATGTGTTTATAATGAATACACAACAATGTACCCTAATACATATTTATAATGATTAGAACCTATATCTATAATATTAATTTTCCATAAGAATATTATGAACAGAAATCGGAAAAAATAATTATGATTCCATATCCGGTCCATAAGAAAATATCTTTAAAAAATATCTTCTTTAATCGAAAATTAAAATAAACAAATGGACTAACGCAATCGTAAATAAATATTACTCGGATTTTACGATCTAAATTCATTGAATAAATAAAATAGAAAATTAAATCTAATAAAAAAGGAAATTACGTATTTTTTTTCGTTTAAAAAGGGAAGTTGAGACTTGAGAAAACAGCCAAAAAAAAAAACCTCTCGGATTCTCTATCAAAACCTTTCATTTTTTTTATACAGAAGATAACCAATGGCTGCTCTTCGACAAAACACGGTTGCTGAATTGAATCGACCTCACATGAACTGGCGTATTCGTGTCAAGACATTACGCAAGTGGCACGAACCAACCGGAAGATCTGGGCATACTCTAGAACTGATCTTGTGCGACGAAGAGGTTGGTTTTACATCCCCAAATATTTTCTAATCATGTAATTTCGAACTTTCATATATTGGGTTAGGATTATAACATCGAATACTCGACTATGATGGTTAATTTAGGATGTAGAAAATTTATGAAATATAAATTTGAAACTTATAGAAACTAATGGTTTTGATATCGCTTTCCTTTGTTTCGTATATAAATACTTCGTGTTTTCAATGTGCAACAATTAGGGATCAAAGATTCATGCTTGGGTACCTCGTCGCTTCGCAGATCGATTTGATCAAGAGTTACCAGAGATGGAATGGCGAGTGGTCCATTTTTTCAAAGTCGTTTATGCGCATGGTGTTTCAAATATTGTTCGTAACAACCACAAAATTGAGTTTCTAGATTGGACAACTGTGAGCTGCACCAACTTTGTCAACGATTATCCCTTTTTTTCATTTGTCCATTATGCAACAATAGTAGGAAACGATGCGAGACACTACTTACTTGGTAAGCTTTCATAATAACATTTACAAAATACAGTAAACAAGTTGTAATTATGAACTCTTTACTCCACAGTATATTTTTGTAGATGTTATTGGAAACGTTGTCCATTATGGAGACATTGAGACCGTGGATTCTTTTGATCATGGACTAAACTATAAGAGATGTTCATTTGAGTTGCAGGACGAAAGGTATATCATGAACCATACTCATGATTGAAAGGGTTTTACTTTATTATCTCATAATTTATACGGTTTTAAAATAATTAGGAACGAACGCATCGTTTGCGTAGCATGGGGAGATAAAGCGGAACAAATCTACAATTCTTTTAAAGCTGTTAATAATGGCGTGCCTATCATTTGTGTACTCCGTTGGTGGAAAATAGACGTGGTCGGAGGTATGCGAAACGATAACCCAAAAGTCTATATACTAATATTTGGTATCTATGCGTAATAACACAAAATTATAATTGAAGGAATTTGCACAGGTTTTAACCGGATTAATCTCTATTAATCAACCTAGTCACGATTCCAATTTCCTAGGATGTAGGATTTGTAAACAATGAATCTACAAGAATAGGATCTCGAATATACCTGGAGTTTTGCAGCGGAATTAGAACAGGGATTCGAGATCTTTAGCGCATCAATTGCTGCGCCTCTACTGATAGTCCACACGCAGACAAACTGGAATCCGCAGGGATGCTAGTGCCTGAAATCGGATCTCTCAGGGAATTGTGTTTCAGAGGCGGCTATGGACTTAAGGCTTATCAGGTTTTCGTGCTTCATATCCTATATATAGGCACGAGCCAAAAACCTAATTGACCAGTAAATAAACCGGCTCAAATTAAGTCATTAAACCGAAATCCCTATTTCGATTATTGGCCCGTGTCGATCGACACTACTCAGTGGTGTCGATCGACACCTTCTTTAAACCACGATTATAATGTGTATCAAATACACATGTCGATCGACACCACTCTATAGTGTCGATCGACACATCCTCTAAAACATGATTCTTATGTGTATCAAATACACATCATTTGATCATTACATTAATGATCATTCCCACATAAAGTAAATCCAGTTTGCTTAGGTGTGTGACCGTGTAGGATCATATAATACTAGCAATGAGTTCATAACTCATAGATCATCAGCGGCTTCTAGCAAAACGTCATGACCACCTAATATCATATGAATGTCTAATCTCGACAGTACAACTATCTCTAGAGTGAATACAAGTGTGATTTCAGGACATTCCCAACAATCTCCCACTTGTACTGGAATCAACTATTCCCATAATCCCTTCGTCTCTATATCTCGATATGGCATAAGGCAAGAACCGTGCCATCCTTATTACAACCAATATCACGTTCATCGAACTCTGATTTATACTGATTAAAAACAAACGACTGACAATCACCTCGTTTGAGCGCGGCCACGCATTTCTCAGTATCAAATCTTCGATGGGCCCTGAGATATTTATCTCCTGTTATATAGGAGGGACAAATCCCATCTTGTTCCATCCCTGTTACTTCACACACTTCATGATACGCCCAATCAATGCCTTTATAGTCACCTGTTACGGATAACGTTTGACAAAGTCAAAGCGGACCAATTCATATGCAAGAAATCATGATGAACTCAGGTCTAAGGACTATACTCTATAGTCGTAATGATAACCTCTTATGACACTAATATAACTATCCTGTAGAGTTCTCATTAGCGGGTCATGTCCGATCATATGTTCTCTAACATATATCTATGTGATTGACTTTAATACTCTTATTAATGACTCCATGAAACTTAGTCATCAATCACCTCACACACCAGTCTCACGCGGTTATCAGTGTCCCACTTTAACAACCTTGACCAGAGACAAATATAATCTATGTCATTAATCACTTATAGGGTTTCATGATCAAGTCCTCAACTTGATGACCTATAAAATGCCATAAATTACTTTGGGACTATTATTCAATTATCCAATAATCAAATAATATATGAAACAATTTCATTATGACATAACCAAAGTATGTCCACCTGAATATCATAACATAACTAAATCCATTACAACTCCCACTAGAATCAAGATCACATCTTAATATATCTAATACCTACAGCAGGAGGATGAAACTCATGCTTAGGTCGTGGGAGAGGCTGCGGAGCTCTGCTTGGAACCCTTTCCAATAAACCGCAAGCTTCGGTGCTCTGCTTGGAACCCTTTCCAACAAACCGCACCGCCATACAGACACAAGAAATAACCAGAATCCGACTGGAAATCGTCTTTGTCCGTCTAACCACTCTCAACAAAACCATTACTTCCTAAGTTCACCAAGCTCCTATCCTTAGTATTCCTCAAATACTTGAGAATATTCTTGGTAACTGTCCAGTGACTTTCACATGGATCATATTGGTATCTACTCGTCATGCTTAAAACACAAGCAATATCTGGACGAGTGCAGGTCATGGCACTCATGATAGATTCCACTGCATACGCCTGGGAATCCAACTCAAACGTTCTTGCTCAGCCAGTGTCTAGAGACACTGCATCTTGCTAAGATTAATGCCATGAGACATTGGTATGAGGCCCTTCTTGGAATCATGCATACTGAACCTGTCCAAGACCTTATCACCATAAGCATCTTGACACGATCCAATTAGCCTATCCAATCTATCTCTATAGATTCTTATTCCAAGAATTCACGCGGCTTCTCCCATGCCTTTCATTGAAAAATAACTTCCGAGCCAAGTCTCTAAAGACTAAAGCAACGGAACGTCATTTCCGAGAAGAAGTATGTCATCTACATACATAACGAGAAATGAAACTACACTCCCACTAGTCTTCTTGTAAACACACGGTTCCTCTTCGTTCCTGATGAAGTCAAACCTTTTGATAGCTTTGTCAAAACGAAGATTTCAACTCCGTGATGCTTGCTTCAATCCATAAATGGATCGATGAAGCTTGCATTCCTTTCCCAGCATTGTTAGGATCTGTGAAACCTCAGGTTGTGTCACGTACACATCCTCTTCCAGAATTCCATCTAGGAAAACTGTTTTCACATCTATCTGCCAAATCTCATCACCATGATAAATGGCAGTTACTAGGATAATCCGAATGGATTTAAGCATAGCGACTGGGGAATAGGTCTCTTCATAGTCATACCATGAATTTGCATGAAACCTTTAGCCACCAACCTAGCTTTGAATATCTGGATATTCCCATCCACGTCAATCTTCTTCTTGAAGACCCATCTACTCTCAATGGCTTTTACACCATCGGATAAATCTACCAAGTACCATACCTGACTTTCTGACATGGATCCCATTTCGGATCTAGCGGCTCCAAGCCACTTTTCGGAGTCCGGGCCCAACACTGCTTCTTCAAAATTCGTAGGCTCGTCATTGTCAATGATCAACAAGTCCTGACAATCGGTCGCGAGAAATCCCTATTTCTCGTGATCATTACGAATCCTTTCGGATCTGCGAACTTCAGGCACCACAGGTGTAGGTTCTACAACTCTTTGTAGATCCAGCTACTTCTCTTCCTTAACAGGTTGAGTAGTCTCCTGTGACTCTCGAACATCTTCGATTTGTACTTCACTCCCACTGTTCTTCTTGGAAAGACAATCTCTCTCAAGAAAACATAGTTCTTAGCAACAAACACTTTGTTTTCAGAACGGTTGTAGAAGTAGTATGCCTTGGTTTCCTTAGGATAACCAACGAAGTAGCACTTATCGGATTTGGGTGCAAGCTTGTTAAACATTTTACATAAGCCTTACAATCCCAAATTTTCAGGAAAGACAAATTGGAACATTTCCAGTCCACATCTCATGTGGTGTCTTTGCAATTGATTTTGATGGAACCCTATTTAGTGTAAACTCAGACATTTCTAGAGTGTATCCCTAAAAGAGATAATGGAAGATCTTTGTGACTCATCATTGATCGAACCATATCCAATAAGGTCCGATTCCTCCTCGCAGAAACTCCATTCCATTGGGGCGTTCCAGGAGGAGTGAGCTGTGAAACAATTCCACACTCTCTCAGATGATCACTTAACTCTTGACTTAAGTATTCTCCTCCGCGATCTGATCGAAGAAGTATTCTCCTCCGCGATCTGATCGAAGAGCTCTAATACTTTTGCCAATTTGATTATGTACTTCATTCTGGAACTCCTTTAACTTTTCAAAGGATTCCAACTTGTGACTTATTAGATAAACATAGCTATGCCTACTGAAGTCATCAATAAAGTACTGATAATTTCTTCTAGCACTGGTGCCCATCGGGCCGCACACATCTGTATGTATAAGGCCCAATAGTTCTTTGCCCTTTCATTTAGTTTGATAAAATGAGCCTTAGTCATTTTGTCCAACAGTAGGATTCACATTTCTCACATGATTCACAATCAAGTGAGTCCAGAAGCCCATCACTATGGAGCTTCAGAATCCGATGTGACCCAAAATGACAATGCTAGAGTACCGTTTTGTATTTATGTTATAGACAGGCATAGATTGGTTTAAGACATAAAATCCATTCTCTAATGGGGTGCTATCATAGAATATATCATTAAGATCAAAAGAGCAACATTTATCTTTTATCAAAATAAAATCATTCAAAATCATACAAGAAAATGAAATGACATTTCTGCTCATAGCAGGTACATAATAGCAAATATTTAATTTCTAAAACCAAGCCTGAAGGCGACTACAAATGGAAACTTCCTACAGCTAATGCAGCAACCCTTGCTTCATTCCTGTTGGGCATATCCACTTGTCCCTTCTTCAACGTTCTATTGTTGCTTAGGCCATTCATATTTCAATAAATATGAGCACCACAACCGGTATCTAATACCCTTAAGATAGAACTTGAAATAACATAAATACCTGAAGAAGAAGTCTCATACATCTTCATTATTTCCATAGTATCTTCCATGTATTTCTTGCATTTTCTCCTCCAATGCCTTGGCTCCCCACAGTAGCTACATATATCATCATCAGATGGGCCAAACTTGGGTTGAGTGAGAAACTCGGGCTTATCCTGATTCACAATCTTGACGGCCTTTCTCTCACCCTTGTCTTTACTAGGTTTCTCAAACCTTTTGCCCTTCTTGATATTGAGCTCAGCTGTCTTGAGCATGTCATGCAGCTCAGTCAACGTTTTCGTCAAGCCATTCTTGATGTAGTTCTTGATGAACTTATCATAGCTCGACGGCAGTGACTGCAGAATGATGTCAGTAGCCAACTCTTGGCTAATGGGACAATCCAGTCTCCTCTGGTTATCAATATAACTCATCATCTTTATGACATGAGGACTCACTGGAGCATCCTTTGGTAGCTTGCACTCAACTAGAGATTTAACAGTCTGGTATCTCTCAGTTCGAGTCTGCTCCTGAAACATCGCTTTCAGGCTAGTGATCATCTCGATGGGCGACGCCACGTTCTCACATTGCTTCTGCAATTCAGAGTTCATGGTAGCCAACATCAGACAACGCATATCGACCACATCATAGTAACGCTTATTCCAAGCATCATATACTGCATGTGAGGCATTAGACCTTAGTTTCTCGGGGAGAACTTTCTCAAGGACATAGTCCTTTCTCTCCTGCTTGAGAACGATTCTCAAGCTCCGATACCAATCAAGGAAGTTGGATCCATTTAACTTGTCCTTCTCAAGGACGGATCTCAACGAGAAAGAGTTCTGATTAGACATAACTGTAATAAGAAAAGGAAAAATTCAGTTATGATATTCAGGAAATGAGAAATCTTAACAATTAAGAAAACTCGCATTATATTCAAAACAATGTTTCCTCAAATGAATATAATGATCCAAGATCCATATTTCACCAAAACCCGAGCGAGCCACTGGCTGTCACTCAAATCTTAGCTATATAGGTAAGCAACACTTTGCTAATCATATCCAATATGACTCTTGGTTGTGGATAAGACATCTTATGTTTTATCCACCTGATGTCTATGGGCCCAGAACTTCTGATAGCCCACTCAAGTAAACCAATCTCTTCAGTCGTGTAATAGTTGATGCCATGCACTGCAAGCCCATCAACACAATTACCTACTGCCTTACTCATGTCACTGCAGACACCTTGCACTTCAAGCATATCACGCAATGAAACGAGTCTTGACAGCTGACAAGATCGGGAAGACATCCAGAACACTTGATATTTAGTTGAGGAACTTAACTTTTAATCCCAACACATATCAAATATGCATTTAGGAACCCAATCTAATAAAATCTGGTTCTTTTATTTGATTTCAGGTTCACTAACCTTCAATCTTTATAGGCTGTCGATCGACACTACATTAGTGTCGATCGACACTCACCTCTCTGGAACAGTTCTTCGACAACCGATCAATCCAATTGAACCGGCTTCGATAACCGACAGAACCAATTTTAATTTTCAATAACCGGTCAATCCAATTGAACCGGGTTGATAATTGCACTCTGTCGATCGACATAACATTTGTGTCGATCGACACGAGCCAAACCAAATCAATTTTTGTGATAACCGGTCAATCCAATTGAACCGGATCAATAACCAAATCGCAATTAACCGATAGCTGGTTTAATTGATTTGTAACCAAGTGAGATAACCGATTCAATCCAATTGAACCGATTATCCCTTTTGCAATGTCATGTCGATCGACACAACAGTTGTGTCGATCGATACGATCGTCTTGGTTAATCCAATCGATTCAATCCAATTGAACCGATTGTCCTTTCTTAAGGTCGTGTCGGGAACAATTTCCAACAAAACGATTTCAGAGAAAATTAAGATCTAGCAAGCATCCTATACATCATATGTATCAATATGAATTCTCTAATCCAATAACGCTCTAGTGATTCAATGTTAAACCCTAAGGCTCTGATACCACTGAAGGAATTTGCACAGGTTTTAACCGGATTAATCTCTATTAATCAACCTAGTCACGATTCCAATTACCTAGGATCTAGGGTTTGTAAACAATGAATCTACAAGAATAGGATCTCGAATATACCTGGAGTTTTGCAGCGGAATTAGAACAGGGTTTTGAGATCTTTAGCGCATCAATTGCTGCGCCTCTACTGATAGTCCACACGCACACAAACCGGAATCCGCAGGGATGCTAGTGCCTGGAATCGGATCTCTCAGGGAATTGTGTTTCAGAGGCGGCTATGGACTTAAGGCTTATCAGGTTTTCGTGCTTCATATCCTATATATAGGCACGAGCCAAAAACCTAATTGACCAGTAAATAAACCGGCTCAAATTAAGTCATTAAACCGAAATCCCTATTTCGATTATTGGCCCGTGTCGATCGACACTACTCAGTGGTGTCGATCGACACCTTCTTTAAACCACGATTATAATGTGTATCAAATACACATGTCGATCGACACCACTCTATAGTGTCAATCGACACATCCTCTAAAACATGATTCTTATGTGTATCAAATACACATCATTTGATCATTACATTAATGATCATTCCCACATAAAGTAAATCCAGTTTGCTTAGGTGTGTGACCGTGTAGGATCATATAATACTAGCAATGAGTTCATAACTCATAGATCATCAGCGGCTTCTAGCAAAACGTCATGACCACCTAGTATCATATGAATGTCTAATCTCGACAGTACAACTATCTCTAGAGTGAATACAAGTGTGATTTCAGGACATTCCCAACAATAATATGTACACAGGTACAAAACTCCATACAGTGGGAGAAAAAAGTCACTTTATGATCAATCCAAATATTCATGAAGACCATTGTTTCGCAGCGAGGTAAATTTCTTCGTCTTTCGTTATTCAATAATCGTTATGATATTGTTGGTTCAATATTCATGATAATAAATCTTTTTTTTATTTTGTTAATTTAGGCTACCGATCTATAATGGTCCTTGAAGATTCGAAGAATAAAACATGGAGGAGAGAAACCTTTGAATAATGTTTTACTTGAATTCGAAATTCTAAAACTATGCACCTGTGTTATCTTTTGGTTGTTTGAACTATTAGTAATAATATTATTTTTGTTTGAATATTTAACTGTTTGTGAGGTCCAAATCTAAATATTTATACACACAAATAGATCGTTAATATATATATATATTTCCATAAGTATATCCTCGATATACATAACTAATCATTATCAGGTATATATAAGGATACAATTATTAATATATAAATTCATTAACCAAGTAACATTGTCAATTACTATATCGGAATCTTACTCAACCAAAATAAAGAAGATTTAGTACATTCGTTAACACTAACCAAAACGGATACGATTGTTCTTTTTTTCAGTGAATGAGTTTCGAGAATAAAGCCAACTTGATACACATATTACAGTTTTTCCATTTAAAAGACAACGATGATTTTAGGATCGAAGACAGAGTCCGTCGTAGAAAGACGTAGTAAACTGCTTAAAACCGGTGGAAACGGTGATATCCTCTCAAATCCAAGCATTTCCCATTGCGTGAAAGACGATTCTAGTTCCCTTATCCTATTTTCGACTGATATTTGCCTTAATTCGAGACGACGTGTTTGGGTTGGAAATCTCACTTTATCAAGCAATATATCGGCATGAAGATTGCATAGTTCCCGATATTGAACGACTAACTAAAACATGGTCAAATTTATTATTTTCAGTGCTTAATCTGCAAACGTCTAAAAACAGTTATATTATACATACCTTATCAAGAAACATTTTGGCAATTTCACAACGGGTAGATGAGAGCACCAAAAGATATGCTATCTTTAATCTTTTTGGTCAAAAACGACCATACGAACCTGCACCTGAATTGAGAGACATTTTAGAAAGATGATAATATAAGAAATGAGTAATATTCATTTATTTTGTTGTGAAGAACATGAGCTCGGCTATGATATTTTTGTTGTCATTTCCTTTGTATCTATATAGAGTACATACCATTGTTAATAACGAAGACTACATTTTTTTTTACAACATCAATAAATGTTCTGAAGTTATACAGAGACTTTTTTCACGACTTTATAATGTTTTATATCTACCTGTGCCATGACTTTTTCATGGTAAAGTGTGGACATGACACATCAACTCATATTCATTACCCGATTCAGCTTGGCTACGAATCGAAAGGACACTGCGTCATATTGCTTTTTTCAGTTGTATTGTTTAGTCATCTATAGTAGTGCAACCTATAACCGCAGCGCAACTCAGAAAATATTTGTAAGAAATCGTAAGATTTAAGTAGCTGTGTTTTTGGTTCTTAAGACAATCCTATGAAAATATTATTTTAGTATTAGTTTTCATAGACGTTTATTGTTCGAGACTTAATAAGAAATTATAAAAATATGTATTTAATGGGAAAACGGTATGTATCCTAGAACTTTTTGATTGTTTTTATGTTTGGTGAATGGAAAATAATCAGAGTAGCACATTTTTTCAAACAGAGGATTATAAAATAGGTAATTTTATAAGCAGTAATGAGAGAATTATGATCTTTTTCTTTAAAATATGATAGTGTACGTATCATAAATAATTTCATCTATTCTTATAAATTAATTTTTGTTTGGACCGTTACTAAGAGTGTTTTATGTTTGTTTGTGATACCCACATAATGATGATATTCCAATTAATTAAAAACAAATAATTCTCATAACTTGTAAATGTAAATTATCATGCTAACATGTATAAAAGATTAAAACTTAGTAAAACCAAACAGTTTTTAGAAGCAACATATCTAACTTTCAGATGGTAATGTTGAACTAATTACAGTTCTGAAAAGAGCATTACCTGAGAGAATTCAGAAAGAGGTATTATCCATAGGAGTGGTAGACGATTGCTACGAGAAAGTTATAAATTTGGACGAATCTTACAAATAGGAAATTTAACATTATCAAATTATAATTTGTATCTTCATAAATAAATTTACTATTTTTAAAACCTATAAGGCTGATGGATAAAAGCCACGGGTTATACGTTTTATTTTTTTTGTAATTATAGGAAACATTAAATAGTTATTACAAGCATATGATATAGACAAAATTGGTAAATTTATATGAACAGAAATCACCATATACATTTTGAGGAAAACTTAGTAAATGCACATGTTTAAACATGTGTTACATGTTTCGTATATGCACATTCTTGATTGATAGATTTAAAATTCTATAATCAGAGCGAAACATGTAACGAAACCGGGTTTTTTAGTTGAGCGAAACATTACAAGCATATGAAATAGTTATTACAAGCATATGATATAGACAAAATTAGTAAATCTATATGCACAGGAATCACCACATTCTTGATTGATAGTTTTCAAATTATATAATCACGAAGAAACATGTAACGAAACCGGGTTTTTTTAATCGAGTGAAACAAAAAATGTTATGAATACAATGCAACCTCGTTAAAACATAATCACGATTGTAGGAGGGACAAACTCATCATCCATTTGTTCAGAAGCTAAAATTAGATCTGATATACTGCGAGGAATTGGTGCAATCTTATCGAAATAAAGCTCGATCCATTTTGTATAAGAGGATTCCAGACGTTTAAGCTTTAGCTCCAGGGCACGTTCTTCAAACCCAAGTCGTTCAACATCATACAATAGACGCTTCTTCTTTTCGACAACTTTCTCATGTGCGAGACATGCCTTATTATACTTCTTCCGTAACTTAAGATACATCAATGGATTAGATAGACGAACAATTTTTGCCTAAATATTAAACAAAAATAAGAGGGGATACTCTTTGACTACCTTCTCCAGAAAATATTCGCAGTGTGTGGAACGCTGGGCTCGTGTAATCAAAAGCTGCGGGATTTTCAAACCCGTGGGGACAAAAGGCCTTGGAAGCAAAGGAGAATTGCTCGAGTACTCAGACATGCTTAGTTCTACACACAAACCTGCAATGAAACGAAAACACGTAATGAACAAACAGATAACGCTACATGTATATAAAAACATGGTCATAGATTAGTGTTAATAATCTATCAACCCATTTGTTCTGTCCCTACTATTAGAACATAAACTCTGCAATGTTATACAATAGTTGATCATCGTCTTGACACCAAACCAAGCCCAGTACATTGAATCGTTTGTTAATTCGATCATACCAAAAAGGCTAAATTTTATTTAAGCTAATAATCTCCCAAGAATATCGGTAATTCATCAGTTGTTACAAGTATAAATTATCAAGTATGGTTAACCGCGTGACAAATCATAATATACATTTGATCAAAAATCCCCAATTTCATTCACATGCAAAACCCGAAATCAATTTCCTTTTGTAGATTACATGAAATCTTTACTAATACACTACGATTTACATATAGATCACAAGAATCTTACCAGATTTAGCCGAATTTTAGTTGGTTTGAAACAACTTCCGATTGATCCCCAATATCGTCGGATGGTTTCAGGCAAAATCAGAAGAATTCCACAAACAAAGTCGATTGATTTCAAATAGAAACCAATAAACCTTCGCAGACCCCGGATTATGTTGCAGGAAGAAAAAGGGGGTCGAGAGAGAGACACACCGACATAAGAATAGAAGGAGAAACGGGAATGGCCACCACTTATTGTGTGTCTTGTCGTTTTGTCTCTCGTCCAATTGAATAATAACATATACATTACCACCGTTTGTAAAAAATTTAACAACCAAAGTATTATTATAATCACTATCTTTTGATGTGTATTTACACCAACCAAAGCTACGAAAGTAGAGGAGAGCTGCGACATTGTCATACACAAAGGAGATCCTTGAGAGTCAATAAGTCTAATGTTTAATTAGTATAGATATAAAGACCCAAAACGAAAACATAATATATGATTTTATTACTGAAAACCAAAGAAACCAAAAAGCAAGCAGAATAACACCGTTATCACAATTATACTCGCACGAGAAAAGCATATGAAAACGTAAATATATAATTGAAAGCACATCAAATATTGTGGAAGATTTCCTTGTAGACAACGTTGGTCGTCCTCTTCGCTGGTTTCCCATCCTTATCCGTGATAAGTATTTTTAAGCCCTTCCTTGACGTAACTCTAGACAGTGCGACGTAGAGCTGACCATGAGTAAAAACTGGTCTAGGTAGATACAAACCAACCTTCTCCAAAGTTTGCCCTTGACTTTTATTGATGGTCATTGCGAAAGCCATATTGATAGGAAACTGTCGATGTCTCATACGGAACGGAAATGTTGTATCTGGAGGGGAGGTGGTAATTCGAGGAATATATACAATCTTACCTAGTTTATCGCCAGTTATAAGCACCCCTTCTATGATTCGAACACCTAGTCTAGTAATCAGCAGTCTAGTGCCGTTACACAAACCACCTCTAGGATAGATGTTACGTAATAACATAACCGGAGCACCGACCTTCGCACGAATCTCATGATTGGGCAAACCAGATACCTTTATACTATTTAAAAACTCTTGTGAATAAAGGAGATCATCGTTGGCACCAGTGTCAGATGGTTCAACACTATCAGAACTATAGTACATAGCTTGATCACCTATAAAATAGAGATACAACAATGTTAGAGATGGAAGCGGTAATAAACTTCATATAAAGAGTCTATAGAATGAACTACTATTACCGAATAACTGGTCAGGCATATACTCGTTGATACTATTAACGTCATCGTTATGGGGACTCAGTATCGCTCTCGTTTGGTAAAACTGAGGATCTGGTTTACGAGAAGACACTTCCCCATAAACCTCATTAACGATTGCCTTTACGGGATCATCGCACTCAGTGATAAGCAAATCATCAGGTATATCTATCTCAACCTCTCCATCATTAACATCACCAATCAACCCATCTCCAATCTGTAAAATCCATTTTGAAAATGACTGCATCTCTTCAGCATCTTTAGCACTGAGCCCGCTCGATAAAAGACGCATATTTTTTGTAAGACGGAGAACTTTACATTTAGACCACAACTTTGAAGAACTCAAAGAAGCCAGCACAGTTTCAACCCTTCCACCTTCATGTACGATGGGTAGGATCTGCCTAAAATCACCTGCGAACACAATTACCTTACCACCAAAAGGCTTATCAGACTTTAGTATATCGCGCATTGTTCGATCTAACGCCTCAAAACAATGCTTACTCATCATCGATGCTTCATCCCAAATAATTAATCTAGTCATTCTAATTAACTCAGCTTGATTTGATCCAGCATCAATCGCACACATTGTACTCTCGTTCACCGCAATGGGAATACCAAATCGCGAATGAGCTGTCCTACCACCTTGCAACAACAACACTGCAATACCACTCGAAGCGACATTAAGAACTATTAGACCTTTTGATCGAAGGGCAGCTCCAAGAATACTCCACAAATATGTTTTCCCATTACCCCCGAAGCCATGCACAAAGAACATTCCACCTACATCACGATTAACCGCATCAAGGATCTCGTTATAAACAGTCCTTTGCTCATCCGTTACTTTCAACATTAACAGAGCATGTTTATTACGCAATTCTTCCTTGTTATAGCTCGTCTCTTCTACGATGAAAGGATTCTTGGTGGTCTTCAATAAAAAAAGATCTGGCTTGGGCATCGTTTTGAATTCAGATAGAGAAGATCCGTTCCTACGGACCAGCTTCTCGATCTTGACCAAAGCAAGATTTTTAGCTTCAGTTGGAGATATCATGAGATCTGCAATTAGAAAAATAAAAATAAAAGTAACTAACAAATAAAGAATCTTAACAAACTACAAAATCAAAGAAAAGCCAACATAATAAAATATACTTGGATTTCTAGTTTTCTTCCGTCTCCTCATCAAAATATCTTCAGAAAGAAGTGTTGAACACTCGTTCCAAACTGTGAGAGGACTCAGTATGCTTTTCGTTGACAACATTATAGCAAACAACCGGCGCAAATATTTCCCAGATGCACCCAACTTGCCTCGTTGAGTGTGTCAATATACTCTTTATCATCGTCAAGCAAGCTTAGCGCGTAACACGCCTCCTGAAACGTTTTGTGAACGATGGGACCAACTGTTTTTATATCATCAAAAGATGTTGGCCCTTTAACAATATTGATCAAGACTCTCAAATAATAAATTTCACCGGCCGATTGTGGCACGAAAGTAACCCGGCCAATAGCAAAACCCCTTTAACGTGGTTTCTAGACTCGTTCTTTTAGATGCCAGACAAACTTGGTTGGAAAATCAGTGTAGGTTAGGTCTCTTGCCTGTGGATAGATCTTATTAGCATCCATCCAAGATAAAAACTTCGTCCGACCAACCGTCTCCCGATTAATAATTTCATCCGTGGGATCGTCTTCGTTATAAACAACCAACTGTTGGTTAGGCAAAAAAAAAGAGAGTTTCTCGACCGGTGTGGTTCGATACTGTATCGGGAAAGCTAATATCCTCCATGTAGACTCGCATGCAGACACATACCTGTATCATAATATACATGTTTTGTTGTTAAAACTTATTTACTCATGTCTCGCACGCAAAAAATGAACTTTATAAAAGAAATAAAAACCTATTTCACGTAGATATACCTGCACTTAAGGTGTTGTTGAATCTCGTTTGGCACTATTTTGGATACGTTCTTATCATCTTCTGTATCTTTCGATACAACTGCTTTTACGTAATCCGGACCCTTAGTTATATACTTGAAGAGGTACTTGATGGATCTGGTTTGGTTACACCACTCAACGTTAATGTGAGCGCGATAACAGATAGAAAGATCTCTGTTGTATGGAACAACATATCTATTGTCACAATCAACACCATTCTTAGTTATAACCCTTTTATCTTCTCGTCGTCTATAGTTAGGAAACCCTATATCGTCGATTGTCGTAATCGAACAAAAAGACTTTGGAAAGAATTTTGAACAGAGTCCATTTTGCATGCAAACATTTTTGGGATTATCAGCTCCACAAGGACCATGAATCATAGTCTCATTAATGGCTTCGTAAAGGAAAGGATATAGATCTTTATCCGGAATTTTGGCACTTATTATTTTGTCTATATGATCACCTGTTGGGAGCTTAGACCCAGATTGGAGAAACAGTACTAAATGCGCATGAGGCAAACCGCGTTTTTGGAACTCAATGGTGTAAAGAGCTGTCATAACAAAAAAGAAAAAAAAACATAAATTAATAATAGATTATATACATATATTTATTAATTAAAATAAAATTACAAAATAATCCTAAGGATAGTTACGAAATGTCCACACACACTAAACACCAAAATCAAAAAGAATAGATGAATAAGGCATGGTGGAAGAATTCTAAATAACAAAGAGAGGTTACTTAACAAAAACAACTCACCAGAACCTACAACACCAAGGGTATCTTCGTTCATCTACTCTTGTATCAAATTATCAAGTTTGATCTTGAAAATACGGCAACATATATCCGGCCTGTCTTCAGGTTTGAGATTATGGCGGGCTAAGTAGCGTGTAATCTCAGGCCAATTCGGATTGCACGTTATGGTTATGAAAATATCCGGAAAACCATAATATTTGCACGTAGACATTGCATCTAAATAATGTTGCATCATATATCGTTTGCCCCCTGTGTAAGACGAAGGTATGAAAACGGGCTTTCCTTCATCAGTAAGATCGCAATCACCGTCGTTGGCTTTCTGAACGATCTTTTCATACGTTTCCGAACGAAGATTTTTTTGGTTTAATAAAATATATCGTAGCCTATTGGACTCGATCATTGTATACGCATCCACCAAAAATTATTGATACAATCTTCCTGACATTGGGATGATCGGAGACTCACCGTACCTTTCTTGTATGCGAAAAGCAAAAAATTCCCTCATAGTGATCTTAGTCCGTTTGACACCAGAAACATCAACATAACCAATATCTATACCCAATCGAAATCCATCTTCGCCGTAAGGAAACAAAAGTGGATATTGCAGTGCTAAGTAAGCTGGATGAAGCTCACTAATTCGATACAAATATCCCCGATGAGTTTCGATAATGATATCGCGCGGATCTGTAGCCATATCAAAATCACCCTCTATCAGTCCAACCACATCATTTTCTGTTGGGAGATTATGAGTTCTTCCATCACCAACTCGTGCAGCAGCCAACCGCAATTTGAATCTCTCGACACCAGGTCCAGCAAATCGTTGGCTTACATTTCTGAACGCTTTGACATGACGATTGTATCTATCTAACATGTCCTTGAGCATGCCAACAATAGCATCTTTACAATTTTCACTATAATTTACCAAAAAAAATATATTAGCAAATCACTTTAATAAATATCTTAAGATTAAGATAAGCAATATATTATATCAATTACCCGCTCGCTTTTATCCTATTCGGAACTTCGTTTAATGCATCGTGGATATACAACTGAAGGAATGAGAGTGGTTCGTTAAGGCGAGGTAAGAGATCACCGATCTGATGGTAGTTCTCGCCACTCATTTGAAAAACGTACGGCCCTTTACCATTATTAATATTCTTATTAATCTTCCCCCCTAAAGATGTAAAAGAGAACATCATGTTGTAAGCTCTGATATACTGACGAAAATGTCGAGACCGAGAATCATCGTTATACATCAAGGCTAGCAAAGTGCTAGGTGGTTTTGCAAGCAAAGGAAGGCGTATCTTTCCTTTGTGACAACATAACGTGAACACAGGTTGTATGTTAACCTTTCTTTTGGCAATCCGTTCTCCCAACCACATATAAGAATTACAATATTGGCACATATAGTTAGGATCTCCATCATCGATGTATCCTACAAACGAAACAAATATATATTGTTCGAAATTAAACAAATAAAAAAATATAGGATGGGATAATTTTTTTTACCATTGTCTTTTTGTGTTTGGGATACAGTATCAATGATATTTTTATCCTTTTTTTTATTGGGAACTCTCTTAGTTGGTCCCGGACGTACGACATGATCTCCTTCATCATCAGACTCTGAAACACACGAAATCGTCTACTTCAGACGATTGTTTTAAAGATGCTGAAAAATATGAAAAGACATATACATTAATATATTGAAACAACAATCACGAATTATATAGTCTCAATCACAAAAAAAATATAGGCAAAATCTTTCTACAGGGTTTATTGTATAGTTTGTTTCTCTTATCCTTTAAAATTTGCATTCTTCTCTTCCTAGCATCTCTATAAGGACCACGAATCATATCATCAAGAGTACGTAATTCACGATGCACGTGGGAGGTATAATGCTGTCTCCTGGTAGTGTTACCTGAGATATTAATATATTAATTTAAACAGAATCGTAAAGCACAGGTAACAAACATAGTTTATACAAAGAAGACATACGCCTTTGGTAGATAGAGAACTTCTCATGCACAGATCTCATATCTCTGACTTTAGCTTTTTTCATTTTGGAAAATCTTGAGATAGGGAGGGATGGTAGAAAAAATATATGAGACGAAACCTAGCTATGTTATATATATATATATATATATATATATATATATATATATATATATATATGTGTACATATAGGGATTTAACGTAGGCACGTTAATTTTTTTTTTTTTTTAATGGAATGATGATAAACACAAATGACGTTATTCATTTTTACGAAAAATGTTAAAATGTCAAATATCGCAGTCGAACATATATTCTAATCACATCGTAATGTAAACATTACTTATCATTAATCACGAACTTTAAGCAAGTGAATATCGTAAAATACAATACAAAACAGTGATTGGACGTTAAATTCAAATTATAACGGAAATATTGCTTATTTAACAGACAATTAAAAAATGATATATTTTCACAAATTATAAATACAGTAAAGGTAAAAGATATGCGATAATGCCGTTTTATGATAATACGATACAATAATACTTATAGACACATCTTGTTGATATTATCTCATCGATCGAATAATTTAATCGTATCTTAATAATTTATATATGAATTATCCTTGAGAGAAAGCATTTGAATATTAGACAAAAGAAAATGTGTTTTTACTCATAGATATGAAATACTACAAATAATATCCTTTGTATAAAATATATCGAATATCATAAAGAAATAATATTTAATAAGTAAAATTAAAAAATTATTATGAATATAACAAAAAGCACCAATAACGTAAAAACTGCAAATACATCACAATAAGCTAAAGCAAAAAGGCTGAAAAAAAAATTTTAAACTAAAAACAATGGAAAACAACTAAGTGCTCTTGTCAATCTAGATTTTCTTGATGTGGACACCAAAAGTCTTAAATGGAACATTAAGAGGAGGAGTGTTAGGAGAGTCAATCTTCTCAATTATGATATTCTTGCCACTGATCTTCTCAAACTTGATACTTGCGTCATCAGCCTCGTCGACCTTGCTAATATTCTCATCAATCTTCTCAATCTCTAACGGAATGGCATCGACGGACTCATTCTTCGTTAGAGTCTCAAGAGAAGGCATGGTAGGAGCTCGGATGACTGCGTCATCATCAACATCGACAATACCAGAGAAATATCAAATCCAAACATATATATATATAAACATGGATAAATTTGTAGTAACCTATAGTTCATTATTATAAGTATAATATAACAAATTACATTCAACAGAAGTTTGAGGATGTAGAATTAATTGGATATAACGATGTTTGATATTCAGATGGTTTTGTTATTAGGAATTAAAGAAACAAAAAAACATAGGATGGGATAATTTTTTGTTACCATTGTTTTTTTTGTGTTTGGGATATAGTATCAATGATATTTTTATCCTTTTTTCCATTCGGAACTCTCTAGTTGGTCCAGGACGTACGACATGATCTCCTTCATCATCAACTTCTGATTCAGTAGCTACCAAACTCATGAAATCGTCTAATTCAGACGATTGTTTTAACGATGCTGAATAATAACAAAAGGACATCTACATCAATATACCGAAACAATAATCACGAACTATATAATCTGAACCACAATAAAAATATAGGCAAAATCTTTCCAGAGGGTTTATTATATGGTGTGTTTCTCTTATCCTTTAAGATTTGCATTCTTTGCTTCCTAGCATCTCTATAAGGACCACGTATCATATCATCAAAAATACGTAAGTCACCATGCACGTATGAGGTATAATGCTCTCTCGTGGTAGCGTTACCTGAGATATTAATATATTAATATAATCAAAATTGTAAAGTACAGGTAAGAAACATAGTTTATACAAAGAAGACTTACACCTCTGGTAGATAGTCAACTTCTCATGCACATAACCCGTATCTTTGACTTTAGTTTTTCTAATCTTGGAGAATTTTAGGATAGGGAGGGACGGTAGAAGAAATATATCAGACGAAACCTAGCTATGTTATATATATATGTACATATAGGGATTTAACGTAGGTACGTAATTTGTTTTTTTTTTTTAATGGAATGATGATAAATACAAATGACGTTATTCATTTTTACGAAAATGTTATAATGACAAATTTCGTAATCGAACATATATTCTAAGCACATCGTAATGTAAACATTACTTATCATTAATCATTATTTTTAAGCAAGCGAATACTGTCAAATATCATACAAAAGAGTGATTGGTCGTATATTCAAAATATATTGATATGTTAATTTCAAATTATACACAATATGCAGTAAACGGAAATAAAGCTTATTTAACATACAATAAAAATGATATATTTCCATAAATTATAAATACAGCAAAGGTAACAGATGTGAGATAACGCCGTTTTTATGATAATACGATACAATAATATTTATAGACATAACTTGTTGATATTATCTCATCGATCGAATAATCTAATTATTACGAATATATAAAAAAACACCAATAACGTAAAAAATGCAAATATATTAAATCCATGATTGTAATATTGTCAAGAAGCAATAAGCTAAAGCAAAAATAGTGAAGATCAAAAAAAAAAAGGGTTAAACTAAACAACCAAAAACAACTAATTACTCTTGTCAATCTTAGTTTTCTTGTCGTGGACACCAGGAGTCTTAGAATTCTGAGGATCATTGAAACGGCGCGTCCTCTTAAATGGAACTTTAAGAGCAGGTGTATTGGGAGGGTCAATCTTCTCAATTTTGATATTCTTGGCACCGACCTTCTCAACCTTAAGACTTGCGTTATCAGTCTCTTCAACCTTGCTAATATTCTCATCGATCTCCTCGATCTCTAACGGAATGGCATTGACGGACTCATTCTTCATTACAGTCTTAAGAGAAGGCATGGTAGGAGCTCGGATGATGGCGTCATCATCAACATCGACAACACCAGAAAACTATCAAATACAACCATATATATAAACATCGATAAATTTGTAGTAAACTATAGTTCGTTATTATAAGCATAATATAACAAATTACCTTGTAAGACAATTCACTGGCAAAAGACTCAACCATTTCCGGATTGGTCCAGAACTTCTCAACTCTATAGGGTAAATTCTGATTCTTCAAGTTATCAGTGCCAATTTTTATTTTAAAAAGCATCTTTTGTCCTACGAGTGTCTGAATTGCTTGAGGGAGCACATCATCATCATTCTGCAAAAGCACAAGAGAGCCCAAACATTTTTCAAAATATATGTATAAACTAAACCAAATTATGACAGCAATTAAATAGGTACCTCAACAACCTCTTCTGCTAACTCAGCGGCACCACGAAGTAACAACTGTTTTGCTAAGCCGTCAAACAACAAAAACCTCACAGGGATGGCTTTAGCTCCACCAATGTTAAGCACGAGCCGGTACCTAACACAAAAACATAGAAAGACGTAGTCAATAATTATACAAGAAACCTTATATCCACGAACACAGTATATATCAACGAAAAGATACCTTGCATCAATATTCGATATTTTCCACATTTTGGACAATCAAACATCGGAATGTCACCATTGTCGGGATATGGATGGACGGTAGCATTACACAGAGAACAAACAATATAATACCATGAAGATTTTTCAATGGACTCGATCTCAACGACGGTGACACAAACGGTCTCCTACAAAATTACAATGAGATACATTGGCCTTGGGGATTAAAAATAAAAATAAGTAATTAAACAAACACAACATATAATCAATATTACCTCAAACGAACACAAGATGTCATAGATTGATTTCTTTGGATTAAGTACAAAAAACTCATCATATAACGGGACAGTAGTAGTAACCGTATCACCAGCGAGAGAGAGAGAGAGAGAGCAAGATCATTGGAAGGATCCCTGTCAAATTTATAACGTACATTACTATTTTCTATGTTCTTCATCTAAAAAAATAAAATAGAATGTATATACCTACAACTCGTTGGTATGATATATTTTCGCGCTGTTAACATAAATAAGCTAAAACAATGAGTACTCACATATGGTAAAACTGATCTAATTCAGGAATTTTGGGATTTAACAAAGCTTCAGTAACATCATATGAACTCGATACAGTCCACACACCTGTAACCAAAAATAAACGAATGAATAATATCAAATTACAATCTAGTCTAAATATATAATAATATATATATATATATATATATAAACAACAATATTATCATTACCCTTAAACTCCTTGACAGCAACAAATCGGAAGAGACATACAGTCTTTTTATCAACATACTCGCGTGTAAGGGCCCAAAATTTTTTGGCATAATCTCCCCACAAAGTACAGGTTAATCTTGATCCACTAAATATGTTATATTATATAAAAATTTCAATTTTCAACACCTAAACATATATATAAGAAAACATAGATGCGTACTTACGTTGCATTTATAAGATCAACTTCTGATTTTACCAATTTGCTTCCTTTGGAACCGACTTCTCCTAAAGGATGTATTTCAACAATTTGACCAAGAACATCTAAGCATATGTTAAGACAAAAAAAAACAGAAACAATAATTTAATAAACATATATAATAAATTATGGTGAATGAAAAAAAAAAAGTTTATCTACCGACCGATCAATATGTTTCTATCAAGCAAACCAGCAGATATTTCAGAAAAATCTACAATATATCTTTTAGGTATAACATCCGGGAATTCGGGACACTTCAAAATATCAGTTGTCCTATAGAATGTTATCTTGTAGGTGTGATTATTGGTCCTATATTCTCCTACATAAAGTCTGACCTTAAACATATCCAGAATCACAGTTTGTCCTTGAATCAAACGATCAGAAAACGTATCGACCATTTCCTTTTCAACAGTTGCATGGACACGAACACCCTTTGAAAATTAGAGAACACGTAAGTGGTATACAAATTTTGAAAAATATATAAATGATGGATGTTATACCTCAACCAAAACCATCTCGATAGGTCCACCTCCTTTAAACGGTCTCCTCCATAACCTCAAAATTCTAACCCTAACCTGGTTCCGATTCATCGAAGGAGATATCTTTTCAACAGGAACAATGGCACCCTTTTTCTTCTTTATGAACGACATGTTTACGATCAAGAACGAACAGAGCAGTGGAGTTATTGAACATGCAGAAGAAGGTCTATATATATATATATATATATATATATATATATATATATATATATACAAATATATAAAACCCTAGATATCTTGAAGGCGACAATTTATGTAATATTTACAATTAGTTATTAATAGCAATATAATATATTTCCAAATCAAACAAAAACGATAATGTAAAATTTGGTTTTGTATCAATCCAAATAAGTCGGTTAACGTAAATATAACGATATTTAGGTATTAATAAGATTAACTCTGTAACACCGCAATTTTTTTTTTTTAAAATAAATGAATATTAACAAATCAGGTGAACAATAACGGAAATACTCAACAAGAATCCAAATTCAATTCCAATAAAATACCAAGTCTAATAATTCCAGAGTTCCAATCACAATTTCATTCTATTCCAACAACCTAACCACAATTCTACCACAACATGAATTATAACATAAACATCCTAATCATCCTCTTCCTCTGCCATGACTCCGCGATCACACCCTTTTCATTACCTGCAACTCAAAAAGGAAAAACAGAGTTGCGTGAGTATTATCACAAATACTCAGTGGAGCGGTCATCCCGTCTACCAGATATATAATAGGAATTAGACTATCAATTCTACGCGATCAATCAACAATCAATAGTATTCCAATTACCAACATTTAAACAGTTCTAGCCGATTTACCAATACACAATTAAATAACGCAATACCAGTTCACAATGAATAACTCATAGCAATCGATAATCCACAAGATTCCAAATAACACATTTAACCAGCAATACACAATTTTCCAGTGCACAACTCAATAATGCAATATTGAGTTCACAACATATAATTTATCGAACAACACAATCGATAATCCACAATCCAACGCCTGGTGTCGATCGACGCACCCACATGGTGTCGATCGACACCCCAAACCAAGACGCACACTTTATCACCGAGTGTCGATCGACGCACCCACTTGGTGTCGATCGACACTCCATTCTCAAACACAAGCCTCGATCAGAAACAGTGGTGTCGATCGACACTACCTCTAGGTGTCGATCGACACTGCTCGCAGAAACCTAAATCGAGTCAAATCCTCTCGAGACTCGATTCCGTTTCATCGTGCGAGATTATTCACGGCTCAAATCACACAATACCACCATAATTAACACAAAACGATCCAATCAATTCAATTAACACAATCAAACAATCCGATAACCTAATAATCTAATCCCATATCCACGATCACGCACTCACCTCGCTAACGAAGAGGAAAGAACGAGAAACCGCGAAGAACACGAAGAACGAGAGAAACAGCGACGAATCAGCGACGGCACAGCACGATCCTCGCTGGAATCCACCGAGATAACACCACAATCTCGAGCAAACGCTTACACGAGACTAACACGCGAAGAACGATGAAGAACAGATCACCAAAGCTCCTTGAATCACTCGGAAATCTCTCGGGAACTTTTCTCTCTTCTCTTCTCTGATTTTCGGCCACACAAGGTCTGGGACACCATTTTATACGGAACCCTAGTTCCCCCAAACCGGCCCATTAACTAAACCGAACCGAAATCAAACCCAGATCTGGTTTTTTTTTAACGCGTGTCGATCGACAGACTCCCTTTGTGTCGATCGACAGGTCCCTCACTGCCCAAACTTTCGAGAGAACACGACCTCGTGTCGATCGACACACAGCCACTGTGTTGATCGACACCCTTCCAAAAAGACAATTTTGGATCACGGGTGTTACAAACTCTATTCATATTCTATATAATTTTAAGCCGATAATCACCAACTAATAATTTTAACCTAATTATCGATAAAGATAGTATTATATAAAGAATATCAGGCTGAATAGGTAATATAAAATTTAGTTATGCAACGATTCGAATATATCCATTTAACTCGTCGTCGAATAAATACATTGTAAATATATACTTATGCACCGATCTTAATACGTCCATTAATACAAATCTGAAAATACTTATCAATTAGTACAACTATACAATATTCCTATTACGATATAAACACTAATCTAAATCCTGATTTTTTCTATCGATGTGAATTAAGAAAACCAACGCCAATTTTAAAAGAAGACATATTTACAAACAACCACTCAATTGTTTCAATAATCAATTTTCAAAAGAAACCGAGTTGAGTATCCTTACCATCTATCCAAAATAGAATGAATAATAATATATAATCGTTCTTTCAATATTTGTTAATATAACAACAATTTTTATTCATATAATTATCCAGCTAGGTAGATAACGTGTAAACAATTAGATTATACAACGCAAAAAATATTATATCAAATATTATATTTGTAAGATGTAAAGATCATTATATAAATTTAGCGCATTGATATTTGTATCAAATATAAAACTAATAATTATAACATGATTACTATATCAAAATCTCAATTGAACCGTAAATAAAGTACTATAAAAAAATTGAATCAAACGAAAACAATAAACGTACATGAAGTTGGTATCCAAAATAAAAATGAATTATTTATAGTGGTTTGATCCATGTTATTCTTTATCTTCACTACCATATCCATCATCGCTATCTTGGGGCAAGATTTTCTCATATCCACTATCTTCACTACTTTCATCGGAATCCACAATTCTTCTCCTATTACGTATATTGTTAACATGAGAATCGCCTTCACTATGTAAGGAATCTTCAAGACTTTCATCAGTCACGTTTCCATGAGGGATAGAAGGATAATCCATATGGTGACGTGGGATATAAAGTGCCAACTGATTGTTGGGGAACCTGAAAGTTTTAGAAAACGAATGAGAAGATAATACAATATAAGACAACGACATTCAAGGTATTTATAAGAACGATGGCAGCTCATTACTTTGACTTGAATACTTCAAGCTCTGGAATAGATGGATTGAGCAATATTTGTGTGCAGCGTGTAGAACAAATGCTGTAGGTACCTATATAATATATCGCAACGTTTAGAATTAAATATAATGGTAAGATGCGTGTATTAAATTCATTTTTCATCAAGAAGTAATTATAAAACTAAACAAACTTCCGAAAGTAAATTATTAGGGAATAAGGGACCACAAAACCTCTGCATATATCGAGAACTCCCCATTGGATGATACAATAGACATCTACATCTTTTAACATCAACCACCTCTTATAAAACTTTGAAGCCATCAACCCATTCAGTTTAACAGGAAGACGAATTTTGCTACAAAGATATACAACATTAGAAATACAAGTATGTAATAGACGATTAAAAAATCTACAAATTATAAATAAAGGTACCTTTCATTAGCCAGGTCGAAAGAGATAGTCTCGTTAAAACTATGTTCATCAGGATAATCTTCGTCGATAACAAAACCATCTGAATATCTAGAACTTGCACAACACTCAAGCGGCTGCACATGGACAACTTTACCAATAACATCTGAAAAATGCATACGTGAGCATGTGAATAACTATTTTTAGTTACACAAGTATATAAATATTCCAAAAAAATACCGATTAAATAATCCTCATTAACCATTCCATGCATGATACAATGGAATGCAACGAAATTGAAGTATTTTTTACCACAATCAGTTGAGACTAAATTAATTTTTGTGGAACATAGAAATATGATTCTATAAGGATGATGAGTGGATCTGCAACTTCCAAATTCCCCGACTACTTTGAACTTCCGAAGAGTGTACCAACTGCCTATCGAAATCCGACCAGCAAATAATTCGTAGACATTACCATGCAACATTGCCTCGATTTTGACACCCTAGCAATACATTATACAATTTAGAATTAGAGGAATTCACACTTTAATTATTCTTCACCTATTTAACGAAACCGGATGGACCGAACATGCAACATCGAAAATCAAAACATTCGAAATTGTTTGAACCATGCTACAAAAACTATCTAATACTTACTTGTTTGTCAACCAAAATAAGATTGAGTGTATTGCCAACAATGGGAGAAAAAGTTCTCCATAGCCGCAACACCTTGACACATAGGATCCAATCGTAAGTAGACGAATCAATACAAGAGAGGCTCATAGCACGATAAATCAAGTAAGTCGGAATAGCAATTGGACGAATAACATGTATATATACAAAATATTTAGGGAATTTATAAAACCGTTGATAATTATACCAATATGTTATCTTCCAAAACGATATGAAACAGATATACGTTATGCAAAAAACATAAAAAATATAATGGAATACTTACATCATACTTATCCTAACAATAGAAAATTAACAATTTAACAATCACATGTGATATACACGAATCTTGCCTTTAATATCGAGTATCGCTGTATGTCCGCAAGCACATTATATCATATCTCGCAGGTACGAACATATTTTAATAATAGAAGTTTTACAATTTAATAATTATATTTGACATATACCGGTCTTATGTTATATATTAATTATTATTATTACTATAGGCAAAATTATAAAATTTCTGATAACATTATACTTGCGAAAGGGTTAATCATATTCACAGATCAAAAGCATTATATTGAGACAATATCATTAAAAGAAACCATAACAATTCTGTTTTTTAGCAAAACAACCCAAAGAAAACGACATGGTTTAAAACACTTTAAAAGATCAAGAAATGTAAAACTTAAATAAGGAGAACTATATATACATGTAGAACAGAAAGGATGAGAATAATACAATAACTATGGCTCTTAATCATCTGTTTCCTCGAGAGACATTATGTTGTTTTCGATGGTTCTGTACGAAACAAAAAAAAAAGAAAAAATAATGATTTAGTTTGTCGAATAATAAAACAATGAGAAATATTTAGTAATTTTACAATTTACTGTCACTTACAAATCTGCGAATCTGTGTGCTTCTTCAATGTCTGGATTAATCATGAACCGGCTCTTACCATCAACGGTATGAAACTGTACACCTTTGAGCAATCAATAATGTTAACGTTACTTTATAACCACAATGTTATTTTAAAGATAATTATTAAACATTTACACTAAGTATTGACTTGACATACCTGCAAATGCATCGAGTTTCCACCACCGGAGGATAATGAGCACATCCTGACCATAGACAACATTGTCAACACCGTTCTTGATTTGCTGTGCTATTTCGCCCCATGCTACGCAAGTTATCGTCCTGTTCCTGTTGATTTTATAATTTCAAAAAGTTGATTCTGATATATTAAACTGTTACATAAACTGTAACATATCATACCATTCGTCGTGAAGTTTGAAGGTCAATCTCTTGTGGTTGGGTCCATGATTAACCGAATATACGTATGTAATCTTACCAGTGTGAACAACATACCCAATCATATCTGTAGATGTTTCAAGATTCATCTATAAGTGACCGAAAACAATAAAAGTATCGAATCTAAAGTTTTTTTTTTTGTTGGGCTTAATAGCAATTATATCAAAATTCATAAGAGGAGGATTTTCTTACCAAGTAGATAGTTTCTCGCAGGCGATCCTCTCATCAATGCTACATAGGGCACAAAATTGAAGAAGTACCATCTGTCCACGTGATTGGTTGGATCGACGTTGGTAGTGTCTATGAACACAATCTTCTTGTTATTGTGGACTATGTCTGAAACACCTATTAGATTGACAACTCTAAAGCGGTGTACAATTCGCCATTCCATTTCTGCAAACATGTCGTCGTATCTCTGTGCTAACCGTCGGGGTACGGTAACATGAATCCTCGTTCTCTAAAAGAAACGGTTAGATGTTATTCCACTAAAAGAATATACAAAACAATATCAAATGCAAAAGAATAAATAAATATGATGTACGTATTCTAATTCACAATATAACAAATACATATGTATAGTTTAATTAGCATTCTGATTTGTAGTAACCTGGTGATCAACGAAAACCATCTCCGAAGTATATTCCATTGACCTCTGGAAACACTTCAATAGTACCTTCACTCTGATACACCAATTTGTAGAAGTCTCATTGATCTGTGCGAGAGAATGCTCTGGTAATTCATCCATTGATTTGGTTATCAGGATCTCGTTTCATATGAACAAAAAATGTTTTTTTTTCTTTATTCGTGTTATAACAACACAGTTTTTAAACTTCTCTCTAAAACAAAACTTCCTTTGTACTATCTGAATATCAGCCGAACATATAATAAATTGGTTAACCAAATTGATAACACACGTAATAAGTATTAGTTTTTTTTGGGGAATATAAACCGTCCCATTCGAGGAGTGGGAGTAAATTTTCAGGAACGTATTATTGTAAATATTTATATTATTATATTGTTAAATTTTCCTTTTATACGAAAACCACACCTAATGATATTAATTGACAATAATATAAATAGGATTGGACTCATAGAGTTTTAGAATCGAGCATTTCAAAGATGATAAATACGGATAATAATTTACGCAATAATAATTATAAGTGAAGAGAATCAAAACATAGATTTATATTTATTCAGAGGCGCATTCGATTAGAGAAACTCAATATTAGTTCAAAACAACCCAAATATATCACCAACGCAAATAAATTAAAGAATAACTTATTAGTGCGTTATAAGATCCAACGATACAAATACGAATTAAACCAACATAATAGTAATAACCAACAGAAATCATATCCTATACGTATATCCATAACATTAAAGCCAAAGAGATTCCCTTCTCCGTAGAAGAGCTAGCTCATTAGGAGCTACCAAACCACCTTTGCTAAGGAACGCAAAAGACGACCTGAAAGCATAAAGAAGTCAAAACATATCAACAATACAAACGCTAGATAGGATCAAGTTAACAACAATTCACGAATTGTATCATACCTCATAGGATAAGCACCTTTGATATCATGAAACGAAAATACCGTATTGTAAGTCCTACACGGAACAGAAAAGCAAAAAGTAAGATAACTATGTTTATAAACCTTATAAACATTCAACACAAATAAATAACCATCTATTCAAAATAACCTCCATAATGGTGTATAGTGAATAAGCATAACATCAAGAGGAGACAATGGAATCCAATCCATAGATGGATAGCTCACAGATAAAATTTGATTACATGTGGAACACTACAAAACAAAAGCAAAAACACAATTAATATGCTACGAAGGATGGAGGAACAAAATGTCACACATTAAAAAGGAGCTTACATTTACATTAGTCCCATAAGATGAACAAAGGTCATATAGAAACAAAAGTAAACCGGGTAATTTAAACCACGAATAACCTACAAAAAAAATAAAAATAAACCAAAAGCAATCAGAACAATCAACACAAAAGATATATAATAAATTGGCGAACAATCAAAACACAAGATATTAATTGGACAAACCTAAAAAAAAGAACTGTCGACCAAAGAATCTTCTAAATTTCCACACTACAAAGTCACGACAAATTATCAGCTTGTTAAAAACATATTAATGAGAAACCTATATCTACACGAATAACATGTTAAAAATAAAACAACGTAGGAAGTACATGCAAAAGTAGACGACAACGATCCACCACGATCAATACATGGATGAGATGAATGTAACCTATACAATTAAATACAAATAGAGTTAAAGTTGTACTAAAAATATATACAATTTACTATAGAAAGAGGACAAAATTACCCGTGTATGCTTGCACACGAGTACGTGGTCTATTACAATGTTTCGCATAATGGTATAGATATACGGTGCAAGCTAGACAACAATAATATAATATTAATAATCAAGTATGATGAGAAAAATTAAAACTCCAACAATTTACATACCAGAATCCACAGTCATCTGTACAAAACCAAGCCAGACGAAACCTATCAAAAATAAACGACATATTAGAGATTTAATTAGTCGAATGGTAGAATAATGCATACAAAACGGTGAGGAGTAGAACAAAACAGCAAGATAACAAAAGCGTTAGATTCTACACACGTTAGAGGGGAATTCAACAAAATAATCGTGTAGAACATAGAACAACAACAATCATAACAATAAAATAAGAACACTAACTAAGGCGCAGCACCAACGAAAATTGTACCGAGAGACGACAGAAACAAACATACCCATATATATAGTATAAGAATTTAGGGTTTAAGATTTAAGGATGATCTAAAAATTAGAGATATTACCAAATCCGAGATATTAATCGGGAAATATAACATAATATAAATATATGATCAACTGCAAATTTAGAACCTATCCATTCAAAACGTGAGAGATAATACCAAAACTGAGATACTAACCAATATTCACGGGACATATAACATAATTCTAAATACGATCAATATTTACGGGACATATAACATAATTCTAGATATGATCAAATACAAATTTGGAATATATCTAATACTAAGATTATACACTGAATAATATATTGGCAGATAGAGAACATAATGGGCTAATTATAAGCCCAATAATAAACGAACGATCAGATCGACGTTGGAGAATCGTTCGGAGGAATCAATGGTCAGAAATATCGATGGCAAAGGGTAGTAAATATGCTGATTTCATTAAGGGTAGAAATATAATTAGCCACCCCCAGGATTTTTCTGAGGATGCCACGTAGGACTTTTGACTTCACATTTAAAAAATTAGATTTCTGACACATAGTAAGGATTTTTTGTTAGACGAACATAGTAAGGATTCCATTACTAAAAAAAAACACAACTTCGTCCACCGGAAAGTGAAGCCTCTGCGGATATCTAGCGAGGAGTTTGCCCTTCTGACCATTTCGGATATTATATTCTTAATAATATGGTCATGAAAGACTATAATAAAATGAGTTTTTCCTTTCAAATATTTTTGATGCTCAAGTTAAAATAGATCATCATGACTGGATGGAAATTAGTTTTACAGGAGAAAAATGGTGGTTTGAATTATGCTATGGTCAAGAATCTGAAGATGATTTCATGATCCAACCCGCTTTTTTTAAGTGGAGTAAGGTGATTTATCAACAAGAGTATCTCACACTAGTTTGTATAGCGCTAGGTACAAAATTTCGTAAAATAATATTTTTAGATGATGTCCTCTCTAAAACATGCAATTTCTATTGTAACTTGTAAGCATGTATGCAAGATGCGGCAAATGGCGGCAGAAATTCTCTTCTATACGATTATTTAATGTCGTTATATATGCATGTCATCATGTAAAAAAACAACTAATTTCTTTGAGAGGTATGGGAGCTTAATGAAGATGCAAGACCAAAAGGAGTCCTGTACCAGAAGCACTAGTTGTACCAGTCGGGTATCATGGAGAGTACAAACGGAGCTGAATCACGTACCAGGGATTTGGGTTTTATGGATTTGGGTTGTGGCCTAGGTTAAAGGATGCAGCCGTCATGAAGTGGAGCTGAGTGACGGCCAAGGATCTTTACGTGAAGAAAAAGGAAACGTGAAGATCCATGAGAGATTTAAGGAAGATTTGGAAAGATACAAGATCTTAACCAAATTGGGAATATTCCTATGGGTTTATATAGGACGTTAGCTGCGGTTTGTGCAGGCCAACACAATAGAGAATTACAATCTTTAGCAGAGGGATATAAGGTTAGAAAACAATATCTTGAATCTAGGGTTAAAGGGTAGTTAGAAGTTCTAAGATCAGTTGTGATCTTTGAACTACGAGGCTATGATTGATTGGATTAATAGGAAACGTGTAAGTACTCTTATTATATCAATCTAGTGAAGTTTTTGGAAGAAAAACCCTTTTGTATTGTGTTCCGGTTCTGTAGCAGTAACCGTTCCAGTAGCTAGTACATCTTCATTTGGTATCAGAGCGGGCGTTTGTCTAGAACAGTACAGGTGAGATCCTGAGGAAGAGATGGATAGCTATCACAAGCTTCTCAACGGTTCGAAGGTGATTTTGGATGATGCAAACTATGGCTTTTGGAAATCAAGGATGAGATCAATCTTTGGAGGCATCAATGTACTTGCTTGGAGAGCTGTTTTGGTTCAGTGGGAAGCACCTACGGTGCTTGATGCAAAGGGAGTCAGATCTCTTAAATCAGAAGATGATTGGACTGAGGCAGAGTTGAAGAAAGCCAAGTACAACTCTAGGGCGTTATCTGCGATTCACTGCAATGTTACTAAGAAGACCTTTGAACTGATTCAAGGTTGTGAGACAGCTAAGGAAGCGTGGGATCTGCTACAGACGCACTTTGAAGGAACCAAAAAGGTTCAAAACTCAAGAAAAGACATGTTAGCTTTCTGATTTGAAAACCTAAAGATGGAGGAGCATGAGACCATCACTGAGTTTGCTGCGAAACTAAAATCTCTTGCTCTAGAGGCTGCCACTCTTAGAAAGAAGTATAAAGAGAAGAAGTTGGTCAAGAAATTCCTCCGTTGGCTTCCCCCGAAGTTCATGGCCTACAAATCGGCAATCAATGTCTCTCAAATACTGAAGAGATAAGCTTTGGTGAAATAGTTGGCATGTTGCTTCAGCATGAAACAAAGCTTGATGGTGTTGTCTCAGAGACCAAAAAGATGAAGAATCTTGCTTTGATCTCAAGTGCAAAACAAGAGACTGAATCAGAAGATGAAACTGATCCAGTGGGACTCATAGTGCGACGGTTTGGTAGAGTTCTAAGACGTCTGGAGCAAAGTCAGGGTTCAAGAAGACTCAGTGGTGTTAAGAGACAATTAGAGAATGAGAAGACCGGTCGAAAGAACGAAGTTCAGTGCTTTGAATGCAAGGGTTTTGGTCACATCAAAACTGACTGTCCTACAGTGAAAAAACGTGAGTTTAAGTGATGGCTAGAATTCCGAGAGGTCGATGTCATGGTAGAAGCTGATGTCATGGCCGTGGCGGCCAAAGATGTGGTCGGGGACATGTGAGTGAGCCCTTCGAGTGGGTGGCATAGAGTGTGTCGCAGGAGCTGGTGGCGAATTAGCATACATATGAGAAGGGATTAATGGGCAGAGTCAGTGTGTTTGTTAGTGCTGCTAGTGCCGGTGATGGTGCCGGAGCAGCTGGTGCTGCAGGAGGCCTAGGTGGGGGTGATGCTGCAGGTGGAGCCCATGATTTAGATGATCGTTTGGCAAAGATATTAGCCTTGATTTTGGAGCGTTTACCAGGTGCAGTACTAGAGCAGGCTCCAGTAGTGACTCTAGTGGTAGTGGAGCATCTAGGTTATCTCACGATGTTGAACCAGATTGTGAGCATTATCTCTTTATCCTTCTCGGGCGGAGGAGGGCCTGGGGGAGCCGAGGAGTGGAGGTTGAGGGTGGAGCATAATTTTACTCTATTAGGTGTACTGATGAGTACTAGGTGGATTTGGTGGTATATTTCTTAGATGATGATGCACGTCTCTGGTGGAGAGGTGTTGAGGCCATGAGGACACGGACAGTGTGGACTTGGGGAGAATTCTTGGTTGAATTTAATTAATGCCAAGTATTTTTCTCAAGAGGCAGTAGATTGGTTAGAGGTGCAGTTCTTTGAGCTGGTTTAAGGAGACTGGTCGGTACACGAGTATGATGTTGAGTTTGGCAAACTTATGGTCTATGAAGGTCGAGGCATGGATAGGCACAGATGAAGAAGTTATGGGAGGGACTTAAGCTGGATTTAAGGAGGTCGTGCAAACTGTCCAGCTTCGCCTCAAAGGCAGAGTTAGTGCTGGCAGCTGCAGCGGTCAAGGAGGATCTCAGAGAATAGATTGTGGATTAAGGTGTGTTTTGTTATGTTCTAGTTGAGGCTTTTTGTTTTTGCGTTATTGTTTTTGGATTTTGGTTTTTGTATTTTTGTTGGTGCTGAAACGATTATTACATTTGAGATTTATAAGATGAAGTTTCTTTATATCTCTGCATTATAAGATGTGCGATTCTTCTTTTTGCGTTAGAATGGATCAGTGGCTGGTCGAGGTTGTAATGATATTCCGGATGGTGAATATCATGTTTAGGCCGCCAGAGCTAGTCCTAGTCGAGAGATGTTTATGAACGTTTTAGAATTTACTACTCTAGGATTCATGGTATCACTGAATAACTCATTTATGTTGGAGATGACGAGTTCTCCAGAAGAGATGACGAGTTCTCTTGTATACTTATTTGGGAGGTGAATTTTCCAGGACAGGTATCGAGGGATTACGAGTTCTCTTGAGGGGATGACAAGTTCTCCAAATATGATAGCTTGAAGGATTTGTTCTTGAGAGTGTGAGTGGTATGATACACCAATAGTTCAAAGGATGTGTTCCTGCGAGTGTGAAGGTGTAGAAATTACTTAAGAGTAATGAATATCTGAAAACGTAGTTATAAGCATGAGACTGGATCGAGCCTCTGAGGTCATGGTGTTGAGATTTGATTAGAGTCAGAAATGGAAGTTGCATGGTGTTCAACTATCTATTTCTGTAAGACTTTAGTGGAACACACTGTGATTGGGCTGTTTGAGATAACCGGTGATTGGTCATGTATATGATGATATTCCTTGTAGTGGAATATCATGAAAGGTAATTCTAGTCGTTAGATGCTTAGAGACATTTCATAATTGATTATGATTAACTCATTTGAAGATATGAATTTCTCCAGAGGGATGAGGATTTCCTTGTATACTTATTTGGGATGAGGATTTCCCAATATAAACAGTGAGAGATGAGGATTTCTCTCGAGGGGATGAATATTTCCCTGGGTACTGATAACTCAAAGGAAGTTTTCTTGAGAGAATGAGGATTGTGAAATGAGTTTAGAGTAATTAATGTCTAAAAATATAAGAAACCATGAGACTAGATGTGAGCCAGTGAGGTCGGGAGTTGTTATCTCGAGGGGTGCTGACTAGGTCGGGTTGGGAGTATGATCTGTGGTGGATGATTTTTGAGGTTGAGTGGGGATCTTGAGTGGTGGGGGCCGGGTTTGGGTCAGGAGTTGGACTTTGATAGACGGTTTTGTGGGAGTTGAGAGACCCTAGTGGACACCCTGAGGGTTGGGGTTATTAGAGGTGACCGGTGTTTGGTCATGTTGAGATGTTACTCGTGGTGGTGGGATATCATGATAGGACCGCAAGGGGTCGTTCTAGTCATTCATGTTTGTTGGCATTTGGAATTATTACTCTAGAGGCCGTAGTGTTCCCGAATAACTTATGATGATGGAGATGGTGGTTCTTCTGTGTTCTTTATTTGGGATAGTGGTTTCTAGTATAGGTCCTGAGAGATGGTGGTTCTCTCGAGGGGATGGTGGTTTCCCTGTATTCCCTAAGTTCAAAGAATGTGTTTTTGCGAGTGAGAGGGATGTGGTAATGAGTTAAAAGTAATAAATGTATGTAACGTGTGTATAAACATGGGATTAGAGGTAAACTCTGAAAGTCATGAGAGGATCTTGTGAAGTGTTTGCCGTGTTGGCCAGGTGTTTTTTCAGAGTAGAGATGGTATTTCGGAGTATGAAGTGGCGGGTTTGTATCATGAGAGGTAGTTCTAGTCAACAAGTGCTCGGGGGAGACGTCCTGAGAGTGAAGTGGTATCGGCATCGATAACCCAAGGGATTTTGTTCTTGAGAGTGTGAAAAATATCGTGACGAGTATGAGTAATCAGTATCTGAATGTGGTTTGAACATAAGACTAGAGGTAGACCTCAGAGTTTGGGTGTGTAATCCCAAGTAATATCACGGAGAGTCGTGAGTTTTGGATCTTGTGGACTAGTGAGTTTGGATTCGAGGATGAATCCATTTGTAGTGGGAGAATTGTAACGACCGTGAACCAGACTGTAGAATCTTGTGTCATGTCGAGCGACATTGGTTGTGTTAGTCGACATGACTTGTGGAGGTGGGTCAATGGACACTAGATTATGTCGCTCGACACGACCATTTTAGGGCTGAACCGGATTAAGTTTTAATTGTGCGGTTTGGCTCGGTTTGGGTTAGAAACCCTAGGACATCATATATAAGCCTTTTCTCATTGATTAGCCATGTTTTAGAGGAGAAAACACATGAAATTGAGAGAAAAGGTGATTGAGAGTGTTCATGAGGGTTTTGGGCGTTGAAATTAAGAGGAAAGAGAGGACACAACTGACTGTTCGGTGGAGAGTAGAAACTGACAATCAAAACAGATCTGATGTAGGGGTAATATCTCCCCTAGGAGAATCGATAGTCTAAAACGACTAAGTATATGTTAAATCGGCTATCTCGGGAAGTCAACCCAGACATCAAAGTCAACGTATTCCAATGATCAGGCCCAAGAGATAGAAGCCCACTTAGAGGCCCCGCCAATTCGAAGATATGTTTAAAAGGAAAACCAAGAGCAATTAAGAAGTTTTCCTTTTTCTTATTGGGCTTGGCCCAACCGACCTAGTTTACTATAAATACTCTTGTACATCCTCATAATGGGGGGATGAGAAAAATCTTTACAAACAAAAACTCTCCAGCTTTAATAAAGAAAACCCTAATTCGAAATTTCTTTTGGTTTTTGTCTTTGTGTTTGAAACCCTAGAAGCTTCTCTCCCAAGAAACCTTCACAAATTCAATTGTGTGAATTTCCAACTCACACAATTTGGCGCTAGAAGGAGGGGAGTCTTCTACTCTAAGCTTCATACACGAAAAGAACGCAGAGGCAGACACGAACGATGTCAGGAACAAACAAACAAACCCCACCAAAGGGGCCGGCTACCTGTTGGGAATGTCCTGAAATCACACTTGTATTCACTTCAGTGATAGTTGTGAAGTCGAGATTGGACATTCATATGATACTAGGTGGTCATTACGTTTTGCTAGAAGCCGCTTATGATCTATGAGTTATGAACTCATTACTAGTATTATATGATCCTACAGGGTCACACACCTAAGCAAATAGGATTCACTTTATAAGGGAATGATCATTAATGTAATGATCTAGATGATGTGTATTTGATACACATTATAAACATGTTTTAAAGGCAGCGTCGATCGACACGAGGGTTTAACCGAAATAAGATTTCGGTTTAGTAACTTAATTGATTCTGAATCGGTTCAGGATCAATTAGGTTTTCTCCAGGACCTATATAAAGGAGATATAGGTCACGACCTGGAGACAGAGTTTTTTCCGAGAAAACCCTATTGATAGCCGCCTCTGAGAATTCCCTGAAAGATCCGATTCCAAGCACTAGCATTCCTGCGGATTCCTATTTGTGTGCGTGTGGACTATCGGTAGAGGCACTGCATTTAAAGTGCTGCAGATCTCGAATCCCTGATCAAATCTCCGCTGCAAACTCTAGGTATATTCGAGATCCGTTTCATCAGATTTAAAGTTTACAAACCCTAGATCCTAGGAAAAGGAATTGCATCTAGATTGGTTAATAGAGATTAATCCGATAAAACCTGTATGAATTCCTACAGTGGTATCAGAGCCTTAGGGTTTAACTAGTAATCTGTATGAACTGAATTCGGATTTGATCGTTTTTCCTTCGTAAAATCGTTTTTGTGAAATTGTTCAAATCACATAAGAAACCTAGTCGTGTCGATCGACACAATGGTTGTGTCGATCGACACGTCTGTCTCTGCCTTGCGATCGATGAACTAGTTCAATTGGATTGAATCGGTTATCGCACTTGGTTTAAAGATCGATTAAACCAGCTAATTGCGGTTTGTTGCGATTCGGTTAGCGTCGATCGACACAAAGGTTGTGTCGATCGACACATACCGATTATGGATCCGGTTCAATTGGATTGACCGGTTATCGATCCGGTTAAATTGAATTGACCGGTTATCGCCAAATCGATTCGGTTTGGTTAGCGTCGATCGACATAAACGTTGTGTCGATCGACAGAGACCAATTGTCAACCCGGTACAATTGGATTGACCGGTTATCGATCCGGTTCAATTGGATTGACCGGTTATCAAAAATTGAAACTGGTTTGGTCAATGTCGATCGACACAAATGTTGTGTCGATCGACACGATACGGTTATTGAAATTTTGTTTCGGTTATCAAAACCGGTTCAATTGGATTGATCGGTTTTCGATGAACTGAGACAGAGAGGTCAGTGTCGATCGACAGCTGACGCAGATTAAGGGTTAATGAACCTAAAATCAAATAACCGAACCAGATTTAATGAGATTGGGTTCCTGAATGCATATATGATATGTATTAAGGATTAAATGTTCAGTTCTCGACTAAATATCAAGTGTTCTGGATGTCTTCCCGATCTTGTCAGCTGTCAAGGCTCATTTCATTGCGTGATAGTCTTGCAGTGCAAGGTATCTGCAGTTACATGAGTAAGGCAGTAGGTAATTGATTTGATGGGCTTGCAGTGCATGACATCAACTATTACATGACGGAAGAGGTTGGTTTACTTGAATGGGCTATCAGAAGTTCTGGGCCCAGAGACATCAGGTGGTTAGAACATAAGATGTTTTATCCACAACCAAGAGTCATATTGGATATGATTAGCAAAGTGTTGCTTACCTATATAGCTAAGATTTGAGTGACAGCCAGTGGCTCGCTCGGGTTTTGGTGAAACATGGATTTTGGATCATTATATTCTTTTGAGGAAACATAGTTTTGAATATAATGCGAGTTTTCTTAATTGTTAAGTTTACTCTTTTATTGAACATCGTAACTTACCCTCTACCTCTTTTGTTTCAGCAATGTCTAGCTCAAACAACACATTCTCCTTGAGAAGGACAAGCTAAACGGATCTAATTTTCTGGAATGGTATCGGAACCTGAGAATTGTTCTCAGGCAGGAGAAAAAAGACTATGTCCTTGATAAAGTTCTCCCCGAGAAGTACCGTGCCAATGCCCCGCAGGCAGAAAAGAATGCTTGGGATAAGCATTCAAATGATGTGGTCGATGTGACTTGTCTGATGCTGGCTACCATGAACTCAGATTTGCAGAAGCAATATGAGAACGTGGCGTCGCCCATCGAGATAATCACTAGCCTGAAAGCAATGTTTCAGGAGCAGGCTTGAACTGAGAGATACCAGACGGTTAAATCTCTAGTTGAGTGTAAGCTACCAAGTGATGCTCCAGTAAGTCCCCACGTCATAAAGATGATGGGTTATATTGATAACTTGGGGAAACTGGACTGTCCCATTAGCCAAGAGTTGGCTACTGACATCATACTGCAGTTGTAGGAGTCGAAACTCGAACAATTGAATTTGTAGGGTTGTAGAGGAAATGCGAGACTCCTGAGTAAATCACAATGCAGAAAAATGTAAATACTTGCGTTTGCTGTTAAGAGAGCTTTATTCCTTTTGATGCCAAAATTCTGATCCCCTTTCTGGGTGAATACAATGAGCTATTTATAGCTTTTTAGATTAGGGCTTATAATACATTTGGGCCAGGCCCGTTAAGTATTTAACAAAACTTTGGCCCATATTATTATTAAGTCCATTTAATTATGGATTTAATAATATTATGGACCTAACATGAATTGGGCTTCTACAAGCCCGTTGATGATTTTCTTCATACATTTTGCAGAATCGTTCTCATTGTCACATCGATCTTTTAGGGGTGAAATCCGACCCCTACAGTTAGCCCCCCAGCTTGGTAGTATCGAGTCAGATGATGCCAAGGTACAAGCTGTTGATGTTTGAGATTGATGTGATAGAATGTGAAGCAGTCCGGCGCTGACGTCTTGTCATCGAACTCGGGAAGTTTCAGATATTCCATGTTGAGCCGACGCTATCGTGTTCTCCTGAATTGCTTCTTTTGATAAAGATGAGCCCAGTGGGCTGATGAGATTGATGGATTTTTTCTTGTTGACTTTGTGGGCCCGTTAGAAGAATATCTGGAAGATTTCCTGAAAATCTTCTGGAAGATTTCCTGAAAATCTTCTGGAATATTTCCTGAAAAAACCTATGGATTTTAGGGAATCCTAATAGTATAAATAGGATCCCTTTCCCAGTGTATTTTCTCACCAAGTCGTCTTTTCTGCAGTAAAACAGGTAAAATTTTCGGAACGACCTTCTTTTTTTTTTTTTTTTTTTTAATATAGTAGAAAATTTGGTTTTTTTTTTTTTTTTTTTTTTTTTTTTTTTTTTTTTTTCTGGTTTTGTCTTCTTCTGCCTCCATCTTCTCCTTCACTTCCGATCTGATTCGTCGGAATCGTCACCGGACCAGTCGGTGGACCAGTCGCCGGACCCGACCTCAGTCGTCGTGCCATCACCGGGCTTCTTCGCTGTGCGCAGCCGTGAGCTCTGTGGATGCAACCACCGTCACCGCCATCCGTGGAGGAAGATCTTCGTCGCCGCTGCATATGCTCCGCATCACCACCGCTGCAGCTCCACGCCACTGCCGTCACCGCCGCGACTCGTCAACATCGGAGGAGGGGGAGCTTCGCCGACGATCGGAGCTTCAACGGATGAAAAACGCGATTTCGGGCAAAACGCGATTTCGGGCAAACGCGATTTCAGGGAGAAAACGCGATCTGTGGCGGCAGCGATTTGCAGCAGAACTGCGTTTGGAAAACCCTAGTTTTCTGGTCAACTGGTCAACTGTTTATCTGGTCAACTGGTCAACAGAAAGTCAACGTTTCTGCCCAAGATTTTGGATTTTGAGTATTGACTCGGCTTCTGGACTTTTATCGCAGTGACGGCGTAACTTGACGTAAATGTCTTCTAGTGACGATGGCGGTTCAGCGGACACGATTCCCCACAATGCCTTGGTGGTATTTGACGATACTGAAACAAGGACTTCGCACGCTGCTAAAGGAGGCCAAATGCGCAGAGGGCCGGAGTCTTCTATATCAACCTCGAAGTGTATAGCTGATGCTCTCGGATTTTGCGATGCTTCCAAGGATCTTGAGATTGCCGTTCCTATTCCAGAAGACCGGGCTGAGCACCCTCCAGAAGGTTTCTTCACGATGTACGAAGCGTATTTTTGGACTTGCTTCCTATGGTTTCCAATTCCTCGCGTAATTCTGGAGTATCTCTGGAAGAATCACCTTGCTGTTTCACAGTTAACGCCTCGAGGAATGCGCTGCTTAGTTGGACTCATGATTCGCAGTTATCAGCACGGCAACGAGCTCACGGTAGATCACTTGCTGAGTTTTTTGATTATCAAGAAGGTTGGTCGTAAGGATACGCTTCATTATTCCATCGACGGCAGAGCTGACCTTCATGTCATCAGTGACTTTCCTCCTCTAGAACGCTGCTGGGCAAAAAAGTTCTTCTTTGTGCGAATAAACAGTGCTTCAATCGGAGATGATAGTCCTAGGCTTCAGAAAAGATGGGGTCACTGTGGTAGCCCACCTTAGTCGCGCTTTACTCGTTTTCTGTTCTATGCTTATTTTTGGTTCAGCGATATTCTCGTTTGTCTTTTTAAATTAGTCGAACTTTAACTCTTTCGTTTTTACTTATTGTTTTGCAGTTTATAGCAGTGCTGACCAGTTTCCGAGTGACTTATTTGATCTTCGCGCTGATTTCATCGCTGGGAAGTGTAGTTGGACGAAAGATTTCACTTTGTGCCGCGTTCAAGAAGCACTTGTTCGTCGTTTCGGAGCATACTTACTAACTTCTTCGCCAAAAATGTCAAGCAATGGGAAGAAATTGTCTGCGCGTGAGAAGAGAGCTGTTGTGGCTAGAAGTGCTACCAGTGCGAGGGTGCTGCATCAAGCTGGAACGTTGTCGCCAGTTCAGAGAGATGGTGCTACAATTGCTCATGCGCCCAAGTCGCGTCGTCCTGAGCTCGAACGAGACCTTGCCAATGAGCGTCGTCGTGAGCCATCACCAAGGCGACGTGATGATGCAAGGGGGAAGGATGATGCTACAGAGTCGAGTCGTAAGCGTCCTCGAGAGCATAACAACAATTCAAGGAACTGGTTTAACGATAGGAGACTGGCGGCGTCCCATCTGTCAAAGATCACCTTTCCCGGAACTCAGTTTCCCCCTCCAAGGGATATGTCAAAGAAGGATGCCTACTCGACCGCGGCTCTTGATTGCATGAAGGTACGAGTTTCTGACCGATTTCGCATAAATTCCCCGCCTTACCTTGGATTTACTAATTTGTTTCTTCTTGGCAGTTCGTTGCCTCGTTCAATGATCTTGCCGTCAATTATGAAGTGAGTGCCCTCTCACAGACTCGTCAGCTGGCTAATACTCGGAGAGCTTGTGATGATTACAAGAAGTCGAAACGTGAAGCGGAGGCTCGGGTTGCTGAGTTAGAGGCTGCTGCGAAAGAGACCGAGGATAAGCGCCGCGAGAGAGACGGCACGTTTTTAGAATCGGAAGCTGAGAGGAAACGCTTGCAGAAGGAAGTCACTGATCTGACTGCTCGTCTGGATGCTGCGACGAAGCTTCAGGAAGCCACCGTTCAGAAGGCTGTTGACCAGGCGAAGTTCGAGCTGAAGGCGGAATATGAGTCAAGGATAAAACGAGCTAGGGAGAAGCTTAAGTTAATCAATGACCAACCCTGGACCGACGTTCTTGATCTTACCCAGGTTCGGAGCAACATTGAATTTTTGGCGCCGCTTCAGAGTGATAACGCGCCAAACCTTGACGATGAGCTTGACAAACTCAAAAAACAGGAGGAAGGCTTATTACACGGAGAGGAGACTTTTGGCAAGCTTATGCGTGAACTTGAGGCAATCCTTGGGATAGCAAGCTCCAATGGTCGGGCTCCTACTGCAGCGTCTCCTATACGCGAAGTGATTCATTCGGCTTCGAGTTCCTCCCGTTCGTCTGGTGATGAGGATTCATCTGATTCTGAGACTGAGATGGTAACTGATCAGGTTACAGAGACTGTTGACGAAGCTTGAGGCGATACGGTCTTAGTTGATTTCGTTTTTTGGTTTCCAGTACTTTTCTTCAGTTTGGGTGGTGTTTACCCTTTTCGCACTTTTGGTTTTCAGTACTTTTCTTCAGTTTGGGTGGTGTTTACCCTTTTCGCACTTTGTTTTTGCTTCGTTCTGAACCTTGATTTATTCATAATGATATGAAATTCAGTTTTTACTTCTTGCTTCTGGTGCAGAAATGTTATCTCGAACTTTTCCTGTTTCAGCAATAAGTATTTTTTTTTGCGTTAAGATCAACGCTTTAGACTGTTGGATTCCGTTACGGGCATGTTTTCTACTAACACTTCCGCTCCGCTTAAGTGAATGTTTTATAGTGATTTGACCAACGCTTTGTAAGTTGGGTTTCTGAAATGATCATTTGGGTTTACGGACACGCTTTCTTCTAACGCATCCGCTCCTATAATGAACATTATGTATTTGTATAGCGCTGTGCAATCCTGCTAAGGATGTAAAAATCAGATCTGAAGTTTGCGAAGTAAACCGTCACTGTGGCCAACAGCGAGGTGTAATGTCTGTTTTTGATAAGACTTACGGCATCCGCGGAGGATGTAAACAAAGATTGTTTGTGAAGAAGTTTGTTTCTGTTAAGACTGTGTTATAAGCAAAACTGTTTAGTTAAGTTTGCTTTATTTGATTTTTTTTTTTTTTAGAAAAAACCAAGTGAGAGAGGTGGGAGTATACGAGTATACGTACCCCACTCCCCCCCCCCCTTTTAAGGAGGGGGGCAGCTGAACCCATCCGAAGATGAGCTGCCTACGTACCCTTTGCAGGGATCAAGCCGCCTCGTAGTTCAAGTGAAATACTTAGCGATAGTATTTCTTTAGGTGAGACGCGTTCCAAGACCTGGGAATGGGGGTGCCTGCCATGGTGGCGAGTTCATAGACGCCTGGTCTAACTATCTTGGTAACTCTGTAAGGCCCTTCCCAGGTGGCGCCGAGTTTACCAGCGTTGCGTTCTGCCGTGTTCTGGAAGACTTCTCGCAGAACTAAATCACCTTCGTAGAAACGTCGGATGCGCACCTTAGAGTTGTAGTACCTGGCCGCTGAGTGTTGGTAGTTGGTGATCCGAGTCAATGCTTGGTCACGACGCTCGTCGAGTAGGAGGAGACGGTTGACTTCTTCTTCCTGTGAAAGTAGCCTTCGTCGCACTCCCGGAAATTGAACTTCGACTGGAATGACACACTCTGTTCCGTAAACCAAAGCAAATGGAGTTTCAACGGTGACTTCTTTTGGTGTAGTACGGTAAGACCAGATGACGCCATCTAGCTCGTCGGCCCAGCGACCCTTCTTCTCGTCGAGGCGCTTTTTGAGACTGGCAATCAATGTTTTGTTGGTTGATCCTGCCATACCGTTACTCTGTGGACGTCGCGGAGTAGACTTGTTAAGGCGTATCTTCCATTTTTGACAAAATCCTTCGAAACGTCCTGATATAAACTGGGCCCCATTGTCTGTGATGATCTCGTAAGGAACACCATGTCTGCAGATGATGTTTTTCCATACAAAGTGCTCCACTTGCGCGTCTTTTATAGAGATGAACGCTTCTGCTTCATACCACTTTGAGAAGTAGTCTGTAAGCACGAGTAGCCATCGTCGTTGTCTTGAGGGGTGCAGAGGGCCAACAATATCCATACCCCATCTCATAAATGGATAAGGAGAGGTGATTGAAGAGAGCAGCTCTGTTGGTTGATGGATTTTAGGAGCGTGGCGTTGACATTTGTCACACTTGGTTGAAAACTTCACACAGTCTTTGATCATTGTCGGCCAGTAGTACCCGTGGCGCTTGATTTTTAGAGCCAGTGCCCGTCCTCCGGAATGATTGCCGCAAGAGCCGCTGTGAACTTCATGCATGACTTTGCGAGCTTCTTTTCCTTCGACGCAGATCAATAGTGGTCCTGACAAGCTCCACTTGAATACGTTACCATCTAATAGAATGTATCTGGCTGCTTGGGCTCTCAGCTTGCGAGCCGCCCATTTATCGGTGGGTTTTGTGCCATCTTCAACGTATCTGCGAATGTTCTCAAGCCAGCGTGTATCGCAACAATATTCTGATTCAGGTGAATCTTCTTCCATTGCAGTTGCTTCGTTTGCCTCGGAGGGGTTAGCGTTGGCATCGACTTTGTCTGGTGGGGAGTGGGGATCTTCATCCATGGCAACCACCTCCTGGTCGATTTGAGGCGCAGTTGAGGGACTACTGGGTCCAACTTCACGAGGGTCAACTGAGTCATTTTCTATGTCCACCTCATAGTCCGGCTCTCGTCGTCCGTCAAATAGAGGCTCGCTTTCTTCGACTTCGCTTATCAGAGTGTTGTCCGCTTCTTCATGGACTTCTGTGTTAGTGACAATTTCTTCAGAAGTTGTCGTAGTGGTTTTCTCCTTGGCTTTCTTGGCGGCTTGAGATCGAGTCAAGATGTTAACCACTTCTGGAATAGGGATACTTGGATGCTCTATAAACTCCACTGGGATGATTCGCATTAATTCCGGGTCGGAGGTTGAAGCGAGGACTGCGAGGGCATCAGCAAGGGTGTTATCGCCTCTAGGAATCCGAGTAAGCGTGAATTTTGTAAATTGTGCGGCCAACTCCTGGACAACTTTAAGGTATGCTTCCATGCGTTCGTCCTTTGTAGCGTATTCTCCGCTGAACTGGTTTGCAACAAGCTGAAAGTCACAAAATGCGTGAATGTGGTCGAGTTTAAGTGCGTGCGCAAGTCTCATGCCGGCTATGAGGGCTTCATACTCTGCTTCGTTGTTAGATGCTCGGAAGCCTAGGCGGAATGACTGCTCCAGTATTTCGCCGGCGGGTGATGTTAAGCGAATCCCGACTCCTGAACCAGTTTTAGATGATGACCCATCGACATGAAGTTGCCAGATTAGGCTCAGACTCTCTTTAGCGACTGCCTCTTCCGGAAGCTCGATTAGAAAGTCAGCTAGGACTTGTGACTTTGCGCATGTTCGCCCACGGTACTCAATGTCATACTCGCTTAATTCGATTGCCCACTTAGCTAATCGTCCAGACTGACTAGGGCTGTGCAAGACGGAGCGGAGAGGGAAGGTGCTGAGGAGCACGATTGAATGTGACTGAAAGTATGGCCTCAGTTTTCTTGCAGACAAAATGACTGACAAGGCTAGCTTCTCCATTTGTGGATATCTTGTCTCGGCGTCGGTCAGAGTTTTACTAACGTAAAAGATTGGCTTTTGCTCGCCTCTCTCTTCACGAATTAGCACTCCGCTTACTGCAGTATCGGAGACTGCGGTGTAGAGAAACAAAGGTTCTCCTATTATTGGCTTTGCGAGCACAGGCGAGCTTGCTAAGTAACCTTTCAGCTGCTGGAATGCCTCTTCGCACTCCTTTGTCCATTCAAACTTCTTATTTCCGCGAAGAGTATTGTAGAAAGGCAAGCACCTATCTGTGGATCGCGAAATGAATCGATTTAAGGCAGCTACTCGTCCTGTGAGCCGTTGTACTTCTCTCTGCGTTTTTGGTGAGGCCATTTGGATAAGAGCGTCGATCTGCTTTGGGTTTGCTTCGATGCCTCGGTGGGTTACTAAGTAGCCTAGGAATTCACCGGAAGTGACCGCAAATCTGCACTTTGTCGGATTCAGCTTCATGCTGTGCAAATTTAGCTGCTTGAAACACTCTTCCAGGTGTGCTACGTGATCTTTTTCTTCCAATGATTTGACGAGCATGTCGTCTATGTAGACTTCCATGGTGTTCCCAAGTTGTTCCGCGAACATCTTGTTTACAAGCCTTTGGTACGTTGCTCCAACATTTTTAAGGCCAAAAGGCATCACCTTGTAGCAGTAGATTCCGCGATCTGTGATGAACGCTGTCTTCTCTCGGTCCTCTGGGTTCATCATGATTTGATTATACCCGAAGAAAGCGTCCATAAACGTCAGCAGCTTGTTTCCTGCCGTAGCTTCCACCAATCGGTCTATGTGGGGGAGTGGAAAGCTGTCTTTCGGACAAGCTTTGTTGAGGTCTGTAAAGTCTATGCATACTCTCCACTTCCCATTCTTCTTCTTTACAACGACGGGATTCGCTAGCCAGTCGGGATACTTTACCTCGGTGATTGATCCGACTCGCAGGAGCCTTTCTACCTCGTCGTTTACTGCCTTTGCTCTCTCTATCCCGAGTTTGCGTCTCTTCTGCTTAACAGGTTTGAAAATCGGGTCGACATTCAACTCATGGCAAGTCACGTTGATATCGATTCCTGGCATATCTTCTGCTGCCCATGCAAAAGTGTTGATGTTCTTCTTCAGAAATGAGACAAGGTCGTCCTTGATCTTTTCGTTGAGTTTAGCGCCGATTTCTACACATCTTTCCGGATGATCGTCGTCTATGCAGACTGAGATAACGGGATCGCAGGTGGGTTGGGTTTCTTCTAGGCGATCCTCGTTAAGCTGTAGTTGCTATAAGAGTTTAGAGAGCTCTTTAACCGGCTCTCGATCCGTCTTCATCTTCTTACGCTGTGTCTTCGCACTAGGTTCTGTGACCGGATTACGGAGCTTATGCTCGACGAGGAAGCAGTTCCGAGATTCTCTCTGACATCCCCAAATAGTCTTCACCCCGCTTGGGGTTGGGAACTTGAGGCAGAGGTGATAGGTAGATGGCACAGCGCGCATTGAGTTGATCCAGGGCGTGCCTAAGATCGCGTTGTAGATGGCAGGGTGATCGGCAACTGAAAATTCTACAATTTTTGTAATTCCACCAGCTTCGACGGGAAGTTTTATGGTCCCCATTGTTAGAGTTGTTTCAGAGAAACCGGTAACAGGTCTCGGTCCTCCTTCTAGCGTAGAGAGGTCAACATCCATCCTCAGGAGAGTTTCGCGAAAAATGACGTCCAACGAACTTCCTGTATCGATGAGGATGCGCGACATGTTGCAATCGTTTACAACAAGCTTGAGTACCAGGGGGTCATTATGTGGGCGGTCAATACCTGCTGTCTCTGCTTCTTCGAAAGAGATTACGTCGTTTGGTAACTTAGATGGCTCAGATAGATTCTTGCTGACTTCAGCTCTCCGCTGGTAGGCCTTGATAGAAGCTACAGTATCCGAGCAGTAACGAGATCCTCCCATGATCATTAGTATCTCTGGACGAGCTCCGCCTTCTGCTGGCTCGTTGTTTCTCCTCCTTAGTACGGGTTGGTCGCCTTGCGCAGGCTGCTGCTCATTGGTTTCCATATCGAAGTCTTTGATTTTGATGTTGCCTTTAAGCTTCCCAGCGGCTAGCACGGCAGCGAGTTTTAAACCAAGAACGCGGCATTTCGCCGTTGAGTGCCCAAAGGATTTGTGATGTTCGCAGTATGCCTCTTCGTCAAAGCTGCTCTGTTCTCTTGTCCATGTGTTTGACCAGCTACCGCGGCCTCGACCACGGCCGCGACCTCGGCCTCGTCCCCCACCGTAACCTTGGGATTCCACTTGGTAATTATGAGCGCCCTTCGATTCGTGATGCACGAATCCTGATCCCTGGTTACTCTTCTTAGCTTGCGGTTGAACTTGAGTAGGTGGAAGATGAGGCGTAGACTTTGATTTCCCTTGAGCTTGGGCGAAAATACTCTTTTCGTCTTCAACTGTCGCGAAGTCAGTTGCTCGATGCAAAGCGTCTTGAATTGTCACGGGTTTATTCAAAATCATTTCTCTCCAAAACTCGGAGTCGTGCCGCAGTGACTTCTTGAGCGCTTCGAGCGCATTTTTGTTACTGATACCTTCCACCCTAGATAGCACTGTCTTAAAGCGCTCCATGAAGCTTCTTAAAGTTTCGCTTTGACCTTGCTGCAGATTCCAGAGATCCGCGTCGGATGTTTCTGGTTCAATGAAGATGGCGTAGTGCTTTAGGAATGCAGAAGACAACTGCTTGAAGTTATCAATGGAGTTCCTTTCCAGCTTTGAAAACCATTGGAGCGCTGCTCCCTTAAGGTGCTCCACGAAGAGAAGGCAGCGCCCAGCATCTTCTTCGTCTTCTCTGAAGTTAGCTCGCCCTAGCGCAATCGTGAATGCCGTCAAGTGTTCCGATGGGTCTGTTTGGCCTTCATAGAAAGGTACTTTGAGTCGTCCTGGATCGGAGAATTTGATTTGCCTGATGCGATTTGTGAAAGGGGTGTTCTGGACCTCTGCGAGTACTCGATCGAGTTCAAGTGCTTTGCTGACCGCTTTGTGTAACTCGGACCGGACGTCCCTCATTTCAGCGGCCGCTTGCTCTATGCTTCGTCGCATCTCATCCAGCTCGGCCTTCTGAGCCTGGAAAACTGCATGTCGCTCCTCTTCGGCCTCGTCCTGCTCTAACCAGGTTACGTCGTCCTCTTCATCATTGAAGCCTTGCTCCTGCTCTGCTTTGGCGTTGCTTCGTTCAGTGTTTGTTATCGCTCTCCCAGTAGCGTTGTTCCTTGTGCTGCGTTCAGCTCTCAGATTTTCCGAATTATTTATCACAGTTGCTGTCTGGGCAGTTGCGCCTTGCTCGCCTTGCGGGGTTGGCGGAGGAAGAGGTTGACGTTGCCCTCTTGGTGGCCTGATTGGAGTTGCAAAATCCAGAGACGTCGGAATTATACGTGCTGCAGGCTGTCTGAACATGCCTGCTCTTCTGTTTCCGACCCGATTCGCTGTTGCGAGAACGCGTAGCTCTTGATTAGTCTTTTCTTGCTCCCCTGTTTTCTTGAGTAGCGTTTCCAGCATCGTCTTCATACCAGTGAGGAACTCAGACGTCACTGCTGTGACAGCTGTTGCTGGAGTGTCAGGAACAATCAATGCGTTGTTTGTCGCTTCTCCAGTTCCAGCGTTGTTGTCTCTCGATCCGTCGCCGGTGTTGTTGCGATTCTGTTGATTGGTTATGCGTTGCTCTTCAGTGATGCGTTGCTCTTCGGCGATGCGTTGTTGGTCGGCAGTGAGTTGTTGACTGTTGTTTCCAGACATCCTTGCTTGCGTAGTTGCGCTGTGATCTTCTTGTGTGAGAATGTCTTGCTGTTCCCCTTAGTCGGCGCCAAATTGTAGGAGTCGAAACTCGAACAATTGAATTTGTAGGGTTGTAGAGGAAATGCGAGACTCCTGAGTAAATCACAATGCAAAAAAATGTAAATACTTGCGTTTGCTGTTAAGAGAGCTTTATTCCTTTTGATGCTAAAATTCTGATCCCCTTTCTGGGTGAATACAATAAGCTATTTATAGCTTTTTAGATTAGGGCTTATAATACATTTGGGCCAGGCCCGTTAAGTATTTAACAAAACTTTGGCCCATATTATTATTAAGTCCATTTAATTATGGATTTAATAATATTATGGGCCTAACATGAATTGGGCTTCTACAAGCCCGTTGATGATTTTCTTCATACATTTTGCAGAATCGTTCTCGTTGTCACATCGATCTCTTAGGGGTGAAATCCGACCCCTACAGCAGTCACTGCCGCCAAGCTATGATACGTTCATTATGAACTATAATATGAACAGCTTGACGAAGACGTTGACTGATTTACATGGCATGCTCAAGACAGCGGAGCCAAACATCAAGAAGGGTGCCCCTAATGTGCTTATGGTACAAAGGGGCAAAAAGTTTAAGAAACCCGGCAAGGGCAAGGGAAAGGGCAAGGCTGTCCAGGTTATGAACCAGGACAAACCTGCGCCTCCCCCTAAGCCCAGAGCTGGCCCTTCTGATGCTGATAAGTGCCATTTCTGCAATGAGTCTGGGCATTGGAAGAGAAACTGCAAGAAATTCCTGGATGGTCTGAAGAACAAGAAGAAGACGTACGAGACGACTTCTCCAGGTATTTATGTTATTGAAGTAAATATTACTTCTACAGGTTCTACCTCATGGGTATTAGATACCGGCTGTGGTGCTCATATTTGTACTAATGTGCAGGCACTAAGCAATAGTAGGACGCTGAAGAAAGGACAAGTGGAGCTGCGAGTCGGGAATGGAGCAAAGGTTTCTGCGTTGGCCGTGGGCACTTATCATTTGTCTTTGCCTTCGGGCTTGGTTTTAGAATTAAAAAATTGCTAATATGTACTTGCGATAAGCAGAAACATCATTTCAGTTTCCTGTTTGGATTTAGAAGGATTTGATTTTTCTATAAAGAATAAATGTTGTTCTTTTAATCGTGATGGTATGTTTTATGGTAGCGGCCCATTAGAGAATGGGCTTTACATTTTAAACCAATCAATGCCCGTTTATAACATAAATACTAAGCGGTTTATGTCTAATGACGAAAACCCAAATTTTCTCTAGCACTGTCGTTTGGGTCACATAAACGAGAAACGCATACAGAAGCTCCATAGTGATGGGCTTCTGGGCTCATTTGATTATGAATCATGTGAGAAATATGAATCTTGTTTGATGGGCAAAATGGCGAAGGCTCATTTCAACAAACCAAATGAACGGCCCAGTGACTTATTAGGCCTTATACATACAGATGTCTGCGGCCCGATGAGCACAAGTGCTAGAGGAAATTATCAATACTTCATTACCTTTACTGATGATTTCAGTAGGTATGGCTATGTCTATCTAATGAAACACAAGTCGGAATCCTTTGAGAAATTTAAGGAGTTCCAGAATGAAGTATCGAACCAACTTGGCAAAAGTATTAAAGCTCTCCGATCAGATCGTGGAGGAGAATACTTAAGTCAAGAATTCAGTGATCATCTGAGAGAGTGTGGAATTGTTTCACAACTCACTCCTCCTGGAACACCCCAATGGAATGGAGTTTCCGAGAGGAGGAATCGGACCCTATTAGATATGGTTCGATCAATGATGAGTCACACAGACCTTCCATTATCCTTTTGGGGATACGCTCTAGAAACGTCTGCGTTTACACTAAACAGAGTCCCATCAAAATCAGTTGCAAAGACACCACATGAGATGTGGACTGGAAATGTTCCAAGTCTGTCTTTTCTGAAAATTTGGGGTTGTGAGGCTTATGTAAAACGTTTAATATCCGATAAGCTCGCACCCAAATCTGATAAGTACTTTTTCGTTGGTTATCCTAAGGAAACCAAGGCGTACTACTTCTACAACCGTTCTGAGAACAAAGTGTTTGTTGCTCGGGATTGTACTTTCCTTGAAAGAGAGTTTCTTCATAAGAAGAACAGTAGGAGTAAAGTACTGCTCGAAGAAGTTTGAGAATCACAGGAGCCTGCTCAACCTAATGAGGAAGAGTAGCAGGTGGAACCACAAGGAGTTGTGGAACCAGCACCAGTGATGCCTGAAGTTCGCAGATCCGGAAGAATTCGTCACAAACCCGAGAGGTACTACGGTCTTCTCGTGAACGATTGTCATGACCTGTTGATCATTGACAGTGACAAACCTGCGAATTTCGAAGAAGCAATGTTGGGCCCTGACTCCGAAAAGTGGCTTGGAGCCGCTAGATCCGAAATGGGATCCATGTCAGAAAACCAAGTATGGTCCTTGGTAGATTTACCCGATGGTGTGAGACCCATTGAGTGTAAATGGATCTTCAAAAAGAAGATTGACGTGGATGGGAATATTCAGATATTCAAAGCTAGATTAGTGGCTAAAGGTTTCAAGCAAATTCATGGTATTGACTATGATGAGACCTATTCCCCAGTCGCTATGATTAAATCCATTCGGATACTCCTAGCAACTGCCGCTTATTATGATTATGAGATATGGCAGATGGATGTGAAAACAGCTTTTCTTAACGAAATTCTGGAAGAGGATGTGTACATGACACAACCGGAAGGTTTCACATATCCTAAAAATGTTGGGAAAGTATGCAAGCTTCATCGATCTATTTATGGATTGAAGCAAGCATCAAGGAGTTGGAATCTTCGTTTTGATGAAGCGGTCAAAAAGTTTGACTTCGTCAAGAACAAAGAAGAACCATGTGTATACAAGAAGACTAGTGGGAGCAGAGTTGCATTTCTCGTACTGTATGTAGACGACATACTTCTTCTCGGAAATGACGTTCCATTGCTTCAGTCTGTCAAGACTTGGCTTGGAAGTTGTTTTTCCATGAAAGACATGGGTGAAGCCGCGTACATCCTTGGAATAAGAATCTATAGAGATAGATTAAAAAGACTTATTGGATTGTGTCAAGATACTTATATAGATAAGGTATTGCACAGATTCAATATGCAGAATTCTAAGAGAGGTTTCACGCCTATGTTAAATGGTATAACTCTTAGCAAGAAGCAGTGTCCTTCGACACAAGCTGAGTGGGAGCGAATGAATAGAATTCCTTATGCTTCAGCAGTAGGATCTATTATGTATGCCATGCTCTGTACTCGTCCAGATGTTGCTTGTGCCTTAAGCATGACGAGTAGATACCAATCTGATCCAGATGAGTGTCACTGGAAAGCAGTCAAGAGTATCCTCAAGTATTTGAGAAATACTAAGGATAAGTTCTTGGTGTATGGAGGAAATGATGAGCTGATCATAAGTGGATTCACAGATGCAAGTTTTCAGACGGAAAGAGACGATTTCCAGTCTCAGTCTGGCTATGTCTTTTGTCTGAATGGCGGTGCAGTCAGTTGGAAAAGTTCCAAGCAGAGCACCGTAGCTGATTCCACTACTAAGGCTGAATACATTGCCGCTTCGGAAGCAGCAAAGGAAGCTGTTTGGATCAAGAAGTTCGTGTCTAAACTTGGTGTGGTCCCTAGTATCTTAAAGCCTGTGGCATTGTTCTGTGATAACAATGGAGCAATTGCTCAGGCGAAAGAACCAAGGTCACACCAGAAGTCCAAACACATAGAGAGGAAATATCACTTGATACATGATATAATTAATAGAGGAGACGTGGAGATCAGCAGAATTCCCACAGATGAGAATGTCGCTGATCCTTTGACCAAGCCCCTCCCGCGACCTAAGCATGAGAGTCATACTGCTGCTATAGGAATAAAGGAAATTAAGATGTGATCTTGATTTTAGTGGGAGTTGTCTTGGTTTTAAGTTATGCTTTGATGTTCTTGTAATCATACTTTGATGATTTTAATAAAATTTGATTTCAGTATTATTTAAATGTGTTTAAATGATAGTCCCAAAATAATTTATGTCATTCTATAGGTCATCAAATTGAGGACTTGATCATGAAACCCTATAAGAGATAATTGACATAGATTATGTTTGTCCCTGGTCGAGGTTGTTGATGTGGGACACCAGCAACCGCGCGAGACTAGCATGTGAGGTGACTGATGACTAAGTTTCATGGAGTCATTAATAAGAGTATTAAAGTCAATCACATAGATATATGTTAGAGAACGTATGATCGGACATGACCCACTAATGAGAACTCTACAAGAAATTAAGTGTCATGAGAGGTTCTCATAATGACTATAGAGTATAGTCCTTAGACCTGAGTTCATCATGATTTCTTACATATGAATTGGTCCATTTCGACTTTGTCAAACGTTATCCGTAAAAGGTGACTATAAAGGCATTGATTAAGCGTATCATGAAGTGTGTGAAGGAATAGGGATGGAACAAGATGGGATTTGTCCCTCCTGTAAAACAGGAGATAAATATCTCATGGCCCATCGAAGATTTGATACTGAGGAATGTGTGGCCGCACTCGAACGAGCTGAATGTCAGTCGTTTGTTTTGTCAGTATAAATCGGAGTTCGATGAACATGATGTTGGTTGAATAAGGATGACACGGTTCTTGCCTTATGCCAGATCGAGATATAGCGACAAAGGGATTATTGGAATAGTTGATTCTAGTACAAGTGGGAGATTGTTGGGAATGTCCTGAAATCACACTTGTATTCACTTCAGTGATAGTTGTGAAGTCGAGATTGGACATTCATATGATACTAGGTGGTCATTGCGTTTTGCTAGAAGCCGCTTATGATCTATGAGTTATGAATTCATTACTAGTATTATATGATCCTACAGGGTCACACACCTAAGCAAATAGGATTCACTTTATAAGGGAATGATCATTAATGTAATGATCTAGATGATGTGTATTTGATACACATTATAAACATGTTTTAAAGGCAGCGTCGATCGACACTATAGTAGTGTCGATCGACACGAAGGTTTAACCGAAATAAGATTTCGGTTTAGTAACTTAATTGATTCTGAATCGGTTCAGGATCAATTAGGTTTTCTCCAGGACCTATATAAAGGAGATATAGGTTACCACTTGGAGACAGAGTTTTTTCCGAGAAAACCCTATTGATAGCCGCCTCTGAGAATTCCCTGAAAGATCCGATTCCAGGCACTAGCATCCCTGCAGATTCCTATTTGTGTGCGTGTGGACTATTGATAGAGGCACTGCATTTGAAGTGCTGCAGATCTCGAATCCCTGATCAAATCTCCGCTGCAAACTCCAGGTATATTCGAGATCTGTTTCATCAGATTTAAATTTTACAAACCCTAGATCCTAGGAAAAGGAATTGCATCTAGATTGGTTAATAGAGATTAATCCGGTAAAACCTGTATGAATTCCTACACTACCGAGGAGCAAAGCAACCTGCTCAACGAGTCAAATGAGGAGAAAGCGACAGACGGATCGCTACCGACGGGTGATCAGACTCCCATCACTAACACCAGCGCAGCAAACTCGACCACGACGGAGGCACTCAATGAGCTTAAAAGAATGCTTGAGCAGGTGGTCAAGCAATCAAAGGAGCAAGAGACGGTCAACAACAACTTGAGGGCCGAGATCAGAGCTCTGTCGATAGTCGGTCAAAGTCAGAGAAGAATCCAGAGTCGGGTTGCACCTCGCATGATATCGACAAACCTTTTCTCTACTCCAATCGGTACGACTTCAGCACGCGGAGCTCGCAAAGATCAACTCTCAACTCCTCCCAGGGAGGGGAATGTTCCCGTCACAAACGCAACTGACGACATTGTCGACATCGCTGATGATCTCGAAGAAGAACACGAACTCGCGGGAGCTCCACGGTCCACCAGGCGGGTCAATCGTATCCACGATCAAGACGAAAATGAAATCTCAGAAAATCTGAGATGGGTGGAGCAGGCTGAAGCCCCATCCAATCGCAGAACAACTGTTACTTCGCAGCAGAAGGAGATGGACGAACTCAAGGCTATCATACAGCAGACTGCCCATGATCTCAAGGAGATACGATCCCAAGTGCATCGCGTAACCAGCAAGGCACCGGAAATCGACCGGGTTCTTGAAGAAGCTCATACTACCCCTTTCACCGAACAAATAACTAAGGCACGACTGTCCGATCCAGGGAAAATCAAGATTCCAATCTACGATGGAAAGGGTGACCCCACCGAGCATATTACGGCTTTCTCTATTGCTATGGGGCGAGCAAACTTTAGGCCAGATGAGAAAGACGTACCCCAAGGGGGCAACCCTCCACTGGTTCGCGGGATTGGAAAGGAATTCGATCGACAACTTCGCACAGCTCTCTGAAGCGTTCTTGAAGCAGTATGCCATCCTAATTGAGCGAAGATCGTCTGAGGTGGACTTTTATACCATGTCTTAGGCGCCCACCAAACCCCTGGGCAAATTCATCGAGCGTTTCAAATTGGTACTTACCCAAGTTAGGGGGATTGATGACAAGTCTGCACTAGGTGCACTGCGAAAAGCACTTTGGTACAACTCCGATTTTCGAAGACAATTGACCGTCAACGAGCCCTTGTCCGTATAAGACGCTCTCCATCGCGCCAACGGCTTCGCCAAAAGCGAAGAAGAGACCAGAACCTTGGCCTTGAAGTATGGAAAAGCGAAAAATCTAAATTCGCAAGAAGCCCCGGTCGTTAGGAAAAAGCAGCAAGGCAACTTTGTCCAGCATGAAAGAGGTTTTAAGGGAGCCCACAACTATCAAGTGGACTCGCCCGGCTACGGTCGAGGTAGAGGCAATTTGTGTCGTAGTTTCGGCAACACATGGACGAGGAACTCACAATATGACGAATCCGCCTACTGTGAGTTTAACCGGACAAGCGGTCATTCAACGGCAAACTGCAGAGTACTTGGGTCTCACTTAGCGGCAAAGTTGGTGGCCGGCGAGCTCAAAGATAACATAAGTGTCGACGATTTTCAACTGGAACAGTTCGCCGACACAGCGGAAGAGGAAGTCCACAACGATAACAACAAACAAGAGAGGCAGAATGATAACGAGGGCCAAAATGGCTCGAAGCGAAAGGCTTGTAACATTATAATGGGAGGCTCGCGCTATTGCTCCAATACCATCTCGTCCATCAAAGCTTTTCAACGACAAGCCGAAGTTGGGGCAAATAAGCCAACCCCATCAAAATTTTCGAATGACATTAACAAGTTTGAAGAGCACGAGGTCGATGACATCGACAAACCCCATGACAACCCACTCGTAATTTGCCTCCTCATCGACGATTGGGATACAGCTCGCGTCTTGATCGATACGGGAAGAACAGTAGATATCATCTTTGTGGATGCCTTAAAATGCATGGAAATCGACCTCGACCGGGTCGAAGCTCACCCTAAGCCTTTAACCGGTTTTAACGGTGAGACAATGATGACACTTGGGACGATCAAGCTTCCAGTGTGTGCGGAAGGAGTAACTAAGATAGTGGAATTCGCAGTATCCGACAATCTGGCGATTTACAATGTGATAATGGGAACCCCTTGGCTCAATTCGATGTGTGCCGTCGCTTCGACGTATCATCTCTGCCTTAGATTTCCAACCAAAGACAGAATAAAAACTATCAGAGGTAGTCAGACGGCATCACGATCATGCTTCATGATGGCACATAAGCTAAGGAGTCAGGCGACAATTCCAATTCCTAGCGATAAGCGAAAGAAGATCAAAACCAACGGGAGCCCATCAAAGAGCTCTCTAACCTCTTATAGTAATTACAGATCGCCGAGGCCCGTGAGGAAGAAGCGACGGGCCTGGTCTGCGAACTAGTAATCCCGGTTTGCATAGACGACAGGTTCCCAGAATGACAGGTAGAGATTGGCGCAACCCTGAGCCAGTCTGTCAAATTCGAACTCGTCAGCTTTCTTAAAGAAAATGTAGATACTTTCGCATGGACGGCCGAAGATATGCCCAGGATTGATATCAGTATCGCAAGTCACGAGTTGAATGTCGACCAAACTTTTAAACCCGTGAAGCAGAAGCGAAGACGACTCGGCCCGGATAGGGCGAAGGCAGTGAATGAAGAGGTGGAAAGACTCTTGCGAGTCGGTTTGATATCTGAAGTAAAATATCCAGATTGGCTCGCTAACCCAGTGGTCGCAAAGAAGAAAAACGGAAAGTGGTGTGTATGTGTAGATTTCACAGACCTTAACAATGCTTGTCCAAAAGACAGTTTTCCCCTTCTGCACATAGACCGTCTCGTCGAGGCTACGGCCGGGAATAAGCTCCTCTCTTTCATGGACGCGTTCTCTCATGAATCCTGGCAATCGCGAGAAAACATCTTTCATACCGGATCGCGGGAACTACTGTTACAAAGTTATGTCGTTTGGCTTAAAAAACACTGGAGCCACTTATAAGCGTTTAGTAAACAGGATGTTTGCGGACCAGCTCGGCAAGACAATGGAAGTTTATATTGATGATATGCTTGTAAAGTCGCTTGAAGAAAAGGATCATGTAGCCCACCTCGCCGAATGTTTAGAGAGACTTAACAAATTCAATATAAAGTTAAATCCGACTAAGTGTCGGTTCGGCGTCACGTCGGGCGAGTTCCTCGGTTATATGGTCACATATCGCAAAATCAAAGCTAACCCTAAACAGATCACCGCGTTGATTCAGATGGCTTTGCCCAAAACGAAAAGAGAAGTCCAACGGTTGGCAGGCAGAGTCGCAACCCTGAACAGATTCATTTCGCGTTCAACGGATAGATGTTTGCCATTCTATAACACGCTGAAGGATAAAAAGACGGGAGCAGACGGAAAAACATGCAAGTGGAAAGATAAATGCGAAGAAGCTTTCTAGGAGTTGAATAGATATCTTGCAACGCCACCTGTTTTGGCGAAACCGGTGATTGGCGAGCCACTATACTTATACATTGCAGTATCCCTAGCAGCGGTAAGTGGAGTGTTAATCAGAGTGGAAGGCGCGGAACAGAAGCTTGTTTTCTACATCAGCAAATCCTTAACTGAAGCATAAACAAGGTATCCGTTAACAAAGTACCTTCACATTGCGAGCTGTTCTGCATATCCCAACGCAATCAGGCCACTTGGCCAAGTGGGCCATTGAATTAAGCGAGTTCGATATCGAATATCTGAGCAGGACGAGCATCAAAGCGCAGGTTTTAGCCGATTTTTAATCGAGTTGCTAGAAGCATCGGCCTCGGTTGAAAACGAAGAAGCACCTTTTCCACCATGGCAGTTGTACGTCGCCAACTCGTCATCAAAGCAAGGGTCTGGAGTCGGCATTCGATTGTCGTTACCAGATGGAGAATCGTTGGAGCAATCTTTTCGACTCGGCTTCAGGGCATCGAACAACGAGGCCGAGTATGAGGCTCTGCTTGCAGGTCTTCGCTTGCAAAGGCACTCAACGTGAAAAGGATAAACGCGTTTTGCGACTCCCAGCTCGTCGTGAATCAGTACAATGGCGAATATGCGACTTAAGATGATCGCATAGAAGCTTATCTCAAACTAGTCAAGACACTGGTGGCAGAATTCGAAGGTTTCATTCTTACCAGGATTCCAACGGAAGAATACTCAGAGGCGGACACGCTCGCTTCTTTAGGCTCGTCCTCTCATCTTGATAAAGATCTTCAGCGGATCATTCCCATCGAGTTCATTGAGGAACCAAGTATAAGCATACCACGAGAAGTTAACGCCTTAACACGCGCACAGGCCGCAAAACGCAAGACACAGCAGATTGAAGCTGCAGAACAGCTCGCAGATGTTATGGAAACATCTACCATGGATCCTGACACTAGCGCGAGTGTACCAATGGATATAGATGCAGAGACAATCCTAAGCGAATCCGTCGAGACCGGCGAAGGAAATTTGACGAATGAAGGTATCGAACTCGACGGTACGGCTTTCGATAGAACGTTACTCCCATCACATTACCCAGAAGAAGAGCCAGAGGATGCTTACCCAGATAATGAGGAGCCGCCACCAGATCATGGCAGTGGCGATGTCGTCGACGACAAAACCGTGGTTTACGGTTGCGATACCTGATGGATGGATGATATCCGCGGTTATCTCGCGGATGGTGATGTCCCAGCCGACAAGTGGGCAGCCCGGAAACTCAAAGCTCAGTTTTCCCGCTACTTCCTTTTTCATGGCGAGGTGTTCAAATGGAGATTATCCAGCCCGCTCCTAGTATACGTTGAAGGTCCAAAGGCTCGCGCAATAATGCATGAGGTTCATAGCAGGTCCTGCGGAATTCATTCGAGGGGGCCAGATCGCTTGCTATTAGGATCAAGAGGCACGATTACTATTGGCCAACCATGATTCAAGATTGCAAAAAGTTTGCGGCCAAGTGTGAAAAATGACAGCGACATGGTCCTTTGATACATCGTCCAACCGAGTTTCTCTCTTCGGTGACCTCGCCGTATCCGTTTATGCGATGGGCAATGATATAGTTGGTTTGGTCCATGTGTCTCGACAGAAGCAATATTTGTTGGTTTTAACATATTACTTCTCTAAGTGGATAGAGGCCGAAGCCTTCGTTAGCATCAAGGACATGCAAGTTGAGAAGTTTATCTGGAAGAACATTATTTATCGGTATGGAGTTCCGTATGAGATTGTTACGGACAATGGCTCACAGTTCATCTCAAAAAAATTCAAACTCTTTTGCGACAAGTGGAAGATCTGACTAAGCAAGTCGACACCCCGCTGGCCGCTAGGCAACGGCCAGGCGTAAGCATCGAACAAGACTATTATACATGGTTTGAAGACTCGGCTCGACGCTAAGAAGGGTCGTTGGGCTGATGAACTTGAAGGAGTGTTGTGGTCATATCGAACAACACCTTGCAGCGTGACAGGCGAAACGCCTTTCGTCCTTGTATACGGCACAGAGTGCGTGATCCCACCTGAAGTACATTTTCCAAGGGTTCGTCAGCGACTTCTTCCTGAACAAGAAGGCCTCAACCATATTTTACTGCTCGATGAACTGGATCTCGTTAACAAAATGCGAGACCGAGCTTTGATCAAGATGACCGAATATCAGACTGCTGCAGCGAGATACTACAATTCTAAGGTGAAAGTTTGGCGTTTTTATGAGGGCGACCTTGTTCTCCGCGAGGTGTTCCAGAATATGGCCAAACCAAATGTCGGGAAGTTCGACGCTCACTGGGAAGGACCATATCAGATTATGAAGGTCGTCCGCCCAGGCGTATACGAACTAGCAAACATGCAAGGTGAAATGATTCCGCATTCCTGGAAGGAACTACGGGGTAGTTAGTCTCTTGACTTGAACTACGGGGCGACTTGATCCCTGCAAAAGGTACATAGGCAGCTCGTTTTCAGACGGGTTCAGTTGCCCCCCTCTTCAAAAAAGGAGGGGGGGGGGGGGGGGGGAATAGGTGTATACCTAATACTCCCATCTTGATAAAATCATGTTTCGAATGATTATTTTATCTCGCAAACGACTAAGTCTAAAATGCAATATCTAATACTACAAATTCGCTAGCGACTACGAGTCTAAACGCGACATCTATATCGATTCCTCATCATTACTGGCCATAATGACGAACTTAAACACTTCGTTGAGAAGTTAACTAAAAACATCCATCACGGATTGAAACAGCGCGCTATATAAGTTTTAAGCGATCATATCCGGAGCAAGTTAGCTCGCGGGAGTAATCTTGTAAACCGAAATGATTAGCTCGCCATACCCAGTTTTACTTAACACTGGTCAAACTTGGCAAATATATTTGAGTTGAATGATTATGTGGAATTCATTTGTAAGCCAAAATTTGTCTAAGTAACGAAACAAAAACAGGCCTCGCCTAAAAATCGAACGCCTTAAAGCAATAAGCAAATCGCACAAATCGCCAAAATTTGCAAGGGTCTGCTCGACCAATCAAGTAAGCGAAATTAAGTATGGATAAAGCCATCTAGGCGTGAAAAAAAATAAAAAGTCTTAAAATCTTAGAAACAGCAAATAAAAGTCTTGAAATCTTAGAAACGAAATTTATAAAAAGATATCTAGGCGACCAGCTCGCCATCTTCTTTCTCCTCTTCGTTCACCTCGACCGGATCAACACGACCAGCAACACTGGCCTCTTAATCACCTTTTCAATAGTCGGCTCATCAGATTTGGTTTCCCTGTCTTTTCCAACCTCGAGAGCAACATTTTGAATAGAAGGAGCTGATTTGTGCTGAAGGTCAGTCGATGCAGCTTCTTGGTCCCCCGCAGCATTGTTATAAGTTTCGGCGGACTCGCTGTCAAGATCTTTGCTATCACCTTGCAAACGCATGTCCAAGTTCCCGTCGTTTGATCCGGAAGCTACATAAACACTGACTGACTTAGCAACCACCTCAATTCGCGGAGAAAAAGGCAAATCCTTCACAACAAGGGGGACAACATGGTTCGTACCTAGAATATCCCTTAGCTCGGTAGCGAGCTCGTCAAAAGTCTCATAGGCGGTGCCTAGCTTCTGTTTATTCTCAATAATCACAGCGCGCTCTGCTTTGGGGTCAAAGGGCTCGTCGTCTGTACCTTTCATATCGTCGAGAAGTTGAAGGTTAGCGTCTGCCTGGGAAAGATAAACCATATTCTTAATAGGCTTTTTCATCAGCCGCTTGAACAAGTCGTAAGCTCGATCCAACCGGGATTGGACCTCGGCAGCTGCAGTTCGCCTTGCAGAAGAGGCAGCTGTTTCGAGTTCTCGCTCGCGATTTAATTTCAACGTCGATAATTCTTTCTCCAGTTCAGCAAGTTTCTCTTCATCCTTCTTTTTCTCGAAAGTAAGGTTGTGGAGATGCTTGCACATGTCATCAGCATTTTTCTTATACATGTCACGTTCGGCGGCAAGGTTATCCACACGAGCCGCGACTTGTTTCTTCTCAACCTCCTCCTTTTTCTTGGCTTCGTCAATAAAAATCTGCTTAGACCTTGCCTCATGATCATACACTATGATCATTCTGTTGCAGTGAGCGAATGCCTGTGGAGGAATTTGAAGCATTAGTAAAAGAGGAAAGAGGAAGTATAAAAATGATGATGAAAATGATCACCTTAGCTTGACGAGAAGCAAATTCTTGGTAGAGTTTGTTCTTGAGCAGCATTTCTGGAATAGGCAAATTATCTCCGGGGTAAGTTATTTTTGCCATCAAGGCAGCCGCGGCAGCTGGATCATCATAAAGCTCGACCGAAGTTGGCGGTCTTCCAGCTCTTGGACCCGAAGGGATCGATTTGCCTGGAAGCAGAGTCGGCATGTCGCGACGAGATTTCTTCGTGGAACCGGCTATCCCTTTACCTTTATCGCTAGAAGAGAGTTTCCTTTTTCGATTCGCATCTTCCATTGGCTTGACGGGTCGTCCGCAATAACTATGGGTTGCGAAGAGGCAGCAAGGAGAGAGGGAACCACGGCTCCAGCTGCCGTGTCGTCCTTCTCGATACTTGGAGTGTTTTGTTTGGTTGTGCTCCATTCCGACGTTTCACTAGCCAGAGTAGCAGCAGGATTCGTTGCAGATGTTTTCTTCTTCGCAGCTTTCTTCTTCATGGCGTCGTGGAATGTAGGAATGTTTGGCATCACTTCAAGATCTTCGGATTCGCTTTGATGTTGGTGATCTTCCTCGTTGAGGCAGATTCGCGAGCTCTAATCACTCTCTGAAGATGAAAGTGGCGAACCCATAAACATTTTCGCGCCTTGAGTTTGTTATATAAATCATCGATCCCGACAACAAGAGTACCTAGTCGACCCTTTACTACAAATAAATGTAAATTAAAAATCAGGACAAGTAAAAATGGACGAAATCAATTCGTAGGGAAACTACAAAGATCTAACCAAGGATTCCCCACTTTGCTCTAACCGCGTTCTTATCTTCAGCAGACGCAATCGATATCGGCAGAAAGAAGAAATATCTTCTCCAATCATGGTCTTTGTTGGGGAAGTCGTCTATTATCTTGTACTGCGGTCGGTTCACGACATTGTATCTCTTCTTACCATCAGGATGTTTGTTCTCGCAGAAGTCGTGGAAATTTATTAAGTGTTGAACTCCAAGGGGCTCGCCGCATTCGACAGCTCGCGTTAAAAGTACGACCAAATGACGAATCCCTCTCGTATTAATCTGGGATAGCGCGATATGTTGGACCCAAGTGTATCTAAAAATGGTCGCCGCGATGGGGAAAGTTAAATAGCAATGGCGAAACCAACACTCGTACGCGGTGAATGTGCCCGCAGGAGGACTATCTTCTCGCTATTCAAGAGTTAGAGGAATCAGTTTGACTTCATTAGGGAGGCCGCACTCCATTCGGAGAATAGTCAAGGGGTCCTCGTCGCACCAAGATGAACTTGGAGGAGGCCGTTGCTTTCGTCTTGACTTTGTCTTCTTGACTTTGTCTTCTTGACTTTCGCAACTCCAGAGCCAACCCTGGCTTCAAGTCTTTCTTTTTTAGCGATGGGATTGTATTCCCAATTACAGCTTTTGATTTTTATCTGAGCAGGCGGCTCGGTAAGATTGGGAGACTCGTCGCGGAGATGAGGAATCTCGACGACGAACCTTTCTTCATCAACAAGAGTCGCTAGGTTCTGAGTAGGATACTCTCTGTCGCCTCGCGACATCTTCTCAAGTGGGGCATAGGATAAGAAAATAGTTCAGCGAGAGGAGAATTGTTTCCAAGCTCGTCGTCTCGGCCGGAAGTACTGGTTTCCTCTTGACCACGAATCAATTCGCAACTTGAACTCGCTTCAACGAACGGCTTGCTATCGCTTGAATATTTCCAGATGGGACTCTTTCCCCCAAGCAGTTCGGCGGAATTCAACGACTTACTTGAATCAATGGACGACATCAAGCTCGATCGAAGTAAACTTCACAGATCAAAATTGACTTTTCCTCGAGAAATCGTATGAAGAACACTTGAAGATGAACCGGAATATTCAAAAAGTTCGCCCGGAAAACACAAAGATCGACGGCGGTGATGTAAGAATGCGGCGGCGGAGAAGTAATGGGACGTGAAACCCAAGAAATAACTTAACAAAAAACAAGAGAAAAAGAGAGAGAGGCGTACCTGCTTTCAAAGAAATGAAAATTGTGAGTGGCACCTGAGACGCGTTGCATCTTATATAGGCATTTTGGATCAAGTTTCGAGGTGGGCTACATTTTGAAATGGGCCAGATAATTGGGCCCTAGAAGTCGGTCTGCAGAAACGTTAATTAGTTCAAGTGGTGAAGGTTGCGATATGGCGACGTCTCCTGACAGTTGTCATATTGTCGAATCACGACATCGTAGTTTCATCATTAAAACCAATTCGCCTCGTCAAGACTTCACAACGATAGATCAGCTTTCGATCTCGCAGAATTTTATCAGCATCGGTTTAACTCGCGATTTCACCAGCTTGCTTACCTAGCTCTCGATGTCGTAACTTAAGTCTACTAGGGCGATTCGCGGTCTTGAATCAGCTGTTCAAATTACGAAGTTGCATTACGATCTCTGTCACTTGGCTCAAACTCATAGTATCCTATTAGCCTGTCGATCCGCAAATTCACGTGTAGTATAGTTACTTCGCGGGTTTGTCCATTATTTCGCGTCATAGAATCATGAACTCGCGAAACTTGTATTTTTTTTATTCGGTTTGTGACTTCGCAGCTTCTTGTTACAAGATCAGTTCGCGATTTCATAAATGTTGGAAGGTCATCTCGTCACATCGTGAGTTCTAGCATAAGTATTCCAGTTCCCAACCTCGCGACTTCGTCCTATCGAATTGATTCATTGACTCGCGCCTTCGCAAGTATTGTTACAACACCAGTTCGCGACTTCGCGGTTTCATTCTATCAACTCAGCTCGCGAACTATCGGCTTCGCTACGATAACTCAACTTGTGGACTCACGGCTTTATCTTCACAATTCAACTCGCCATCTTGCGACTCATTCATCGAATCAACCTACGACCTTGCAACTCGGTCACCAACGAGTAATCACGACTTCGCCGCAAGTTTTATTCCACCGCGCAATGATTTGCCAAGATCGCCTCGCTGCAAGCTTCAGAGCTCACTGTCATCACACAATCTAGCGACTTTGGCAACTCGCAGTCTCGCAACTTAAAAGCATTTTGCTGAATCTTAAGGCAGTCGGCTTGCCAAATTAGACCTGATCAAAATACCTGGGTTCGGTGATATGCTCAAATTAGACCTAGAGCTACTCTCTCAAATTAAGAGATCAGAAGTAGTACTTTAGGGTCGAATCCACAGGGAATCAATGAAACACAATAGATAAATAGATTCAGATTAAGCTAGGTGAATTAATATGAAAACAGTAAATCAAAGCAATAAATCGGTTGTGAAAATCAATTAAAAGAAAGTCAGGCACGGGGAAATCTCAGGTGAATCAGATATGCAGATGATAAATAAAGATAGGATTATGAAGTGCAGTTCTTAAACATGAACACGAATGTAAAACCAATCAGCTTTCACTGCAGAGATTATCTATGTTTAAATCCTAGAAGACCAAATTTCTTTGCGAATCCTAACAATCTAAACAAGCATTAAAGTTCAAGTTCAATTGTTCACAAAACCCTAAACTAAATTTCTTTGCGAAAAGGAATTTTGCTCATCAAAGTCTAGTTCAGGAAATCAATCAAACTGTCATTTCTATTAATTATCCTAAGATCAGATTTCATGTCATGAATATAAAATCAGCAATGAACACGAGACAAGATGAAGAACAATCTAATGATATTAATCCTATGCAATAAAAATCAGATCTAGCAAATCATCAAACACCTTTGAAAATCCCTAAACCTAACAGGGAAATTACTCAGACATGATCATAGAAGAAAACATCTTTTTATTAATGAAAATCTCTAAGTAATTGATAAAATAAAGCATAAGTCTAAACAATGACATGGAAAACGTATATATACAGGTACAAAACCGACTGGTAACCTAAAAGTAAACATCTGGAACTTTCGGGCTTCGAACGGACTTCTTCAGATTAAGTTTTGGGCTTGGTCGACATGGGTGTCGATCGACACTCATGGTGGTGTCGATCGACACCATCCTTAAAATCAGCTTCTTCACTTTGATCTTCGCCACTTCGTTCTGCAATGCTCCAATCGTCCTAGTACCTGTAAAGACTCTAAAAACAAATAGAAAACACCAAAAGACTCTAGATATAGGACTTATATCATGGCTTAAACAGGGTAAAAACCATGATATATCAACTCCCCCAGACTTAGCTTTTTGCTTGTCCCTAAGCAAAATAGTGTTATCACTCCTTTAGGAACCACAAACCTTTGCAAAGCTAATCCGGTGATACATTGATGTGTCCCTAGAAGCTTAGCAATCATTCAGATTGAATCCAAACTCCTTAGAGAAACTCAGACTTTCAGTCGCAGACCCCTTTCATTTAATTAGGTGCAGTCTCATCGAGGGAATTTCGATCGCTGGACCTTCTAGATTCTTTCACTTCCTTTAACACTTTCCTGCGTTTCACCCTCTCTCTTCCCTCCAAAACTGTATCCAATTAAGGATATCATAGAGATGCAATGCCCTTTGTTGAACTTTTTCTTCAAGATTTTTCTGATTTTTGGACTTGCATTTTTTTGCTGTAGATTTTTTTTTAAATTCCTTGTCATGTCTATCATCACTAGATCAACTCTCACTACTATTGTTCAATGGTGGGAGACAGGGTCAAGAGGCTTTTTCTTTTTGATCTGGGACAGTTGTATTCGTCATTCGGGAAGAAGTTTCAAGAGCGGTCCGTCCTCGCTTTCAAGTGTTTGGAAACTGAATCAAGTCTTGTGATTTCCAACGCCCTTGACAAGAAATTAGAGTTCATTAGGGCGGGGTCTTTGACATCCTTTCTGGCGTTCTCCAGAAATCTGAACTCGCTCCGTCAAACTGATCCACTTCCAGTTACCCACCTCAGTAAAACCAACCAACTTGCATTGGAAATGGTCCTTGAGTGCTGTTCAAAGTAAGTTAGAAAGGGGAGTTTTAACCCGAAAATTTTAAAATTTGACTCAAAAACATCAAAATAGAAAAAATAGTTAGCAACTACCTCCCCCAGACTTAAACGACACTATCCCCAGTGTTATTAAGCCTGAGATCGGTGAATAAAATAGATATAAAACAGAAGGAATCGAAATTTTGAAAAGAAAAACGTAACCTGGAGGGGGGGGGGGGTGTCGATCGACATTGTATGTGGTGTCGATCGACACCATGAAATTTCTGCTAGTGTCGAGCGACAGAATCAGGGCGTCGCTCGACAGGAGCTCCTGAAGTGTGGAAAAACGTTTTCTTTTCCTAAAATTCAAATCCAAAAACAATACCAAGCATAAAATTGTAAAAGAAAACCAAAATAAAATAAATAACTAGACTCACAAGTGGATTGCCTCCCACTAAGCGCTTGTTTTTAGTCCGTTAGCTTGACTGTTTGGAGGAACTTCAGATATCTGGAGGATCTGCACTCTTCCATGGAATGATTCCAGGAAAGAGCTTCTGCGTTTTCTGCACCATTGTCTGAACGTTTGCGTCTCCTTTCTCTTTCAGCTCATGAGGAATGATAATGCGCATTTTGGCGAACGGCATTAAGGTCCTTGGACGCTCCTTAGGAATCCCTTCAAAATCATGTAAAGAAAAACCAAGCTTTCGAGGAACTCGTTGCTTGCATGAGCGCGTAACTACTTTTTCAACTTTAATGAAATTGGAAGAGATAAAATTAAGTACAGGAGACTCGTACCTTTGCTTTTGGGGAGGTGTGTGGGTTGGGATAAGTGGAATCGTATGTTCAGCAACAGATGAAGAACTGGCATCTAACTCCTTAGAGTCATCATCCTCTAAAATCTCCACAGAAAAAGCCTGACCATCAATGGTGGACTTTCTTCTTGTGCTCTCCATATCAAAATCCATGATCACATCTCCTAGATCAAGTCTGATCTTTCCTTTCCTTACATCGATTTGAGCACCAGCAGTAGCCAAGAATGATCTTCCCATGATCAAAGGATCTTTAAGCTCATCATCATACTCCAAGACCACAAAATCAGTAGGGATAATGCAATTTTGAATCCTGATTGGAACATCCTCCAAAATTCCTTTTGGGAATCTTCTAGACCGATCAGCTAATAGAAGAGACATTCTGGTCGCTCTGAAATCTGTCATCCCAAGATCAATAGCAACAGATAATGGCATTAAGTTGATACAAGATCCCAAATTGCATAAAGAGTGAGGAAACTGCCCTGTTGAGATTGAACAATGAAGCACAAAGTTTCCTGGATCCAAAAGCTTGACTGGAATCCTGCTCTGGATCATAGCACTTACTTCCTCTGAAACCACGATGTCTTTCTTCTTCTTCTTAGGCACTGGAGGGGTGTTCAAGAGAATCGCTCTGATATCTCTGGTCAACAAGGCTCCTTCCTCAGGACTAATACCATTCGCTGCAAGTCGCTTGACGTATCTTCTAAGTGCAGGAGAAAGCTTTACCGCATCAATAAGAGGCATTTCCACCATGATCTTATCAATAATCCGCTTGCAAATCTCCTACTTAACCTCTTGTTTAGACCTTCTAGTTCTGGGAAAAGGGACTGGAGGCTTGTAGACGTTCTCCTCTGAATCCACTGATGATTTCGCGATTTCTGCACAAGACTGGACAGGGTGTCGATCGACACCATCTCTTCGATACCTAAATCGACTAATTCTTCAAGTGTCGATCGATGCTCAGTTGTAGTGTCGATCGACACTGGCTCTGCAGATCCAAAAATTGCCTCAAATTCATCGAAGTAGTCCTCCTGAGTAGCCAGAACAGCATTGCAAGCACTCCTTGGGTTAGCATCAGTCTTCGCAGGAAGATAACCCTCTTGTCTCTTGATAGAACTGGCAGTTTGAGCAACTTGAATGTCCAACTTCTTGACATGAGTGCTTAGCGCTGAAATCTTTCCATCAAAGTCCTGATAAATAGTATCCATCTTCCCATTGAAGCTCACAGTCATCTTTTGTTGGCCCTCTAGGAGTTGTTCCAGCATATTCTTCATCTCTTTGTCCTGCTCAGGAGGTTTCTGGTAAGAAGAGGATCTGTAATTCCTTTGATAGTTGTTGCTCTGATATGGCTTTTGATAGGACGAGCCATAACCTTGCTTCTGAAATCCAGTTCCATTGATGTAGTTAACATCTTCGTTTTTGGACTCTGGATCAAAGCTCTCAATGTCCTGAGCAAAGTAGACAGCCTTCTTCCCAGCCAGAAGACTAGTCATTGTATCCAGCTTCCTGGTCGCCTCAGCAAGCTGGTTGTTGGTGACGTTCTTCCCAAACTGGCTCCTCTCGTAGTCAATGTTCTTGGTGGAGTTGCTATTAGCCAAGTTCTCGATTAGACGCAAAGTAGTCTCTGGAGAATTCGTATTAAAGTTCCCACTACTCGCAACATCCAATGTCGTAGCATATGTCAACGCGATTCCTCTGTAGAAAATTCCTAGAAGTTGAACCTCTGTGAACCCGTGGTGAGGACAATCTCTCTGATAGCCTATGAAACGATGCCACGCAGCCTTGAACGCCTCAGTATCACCTTGCTTGAAGGTTGTAAGCTTCATCCTGAGCTCCTCAGATCTCGCATCGTCAAAGAATGTGCTTAAGAAAGCATTCTTTGTATCCTCCCAATTAGTCAATGAGCCAGGAGGAAGAGTCTTCAACCAGTAAGACGCATCTCCAGCAAGTGAGTATGGGAATAGCTTGCAGAAGATGTAGTCGTTGGACACACCATTAGCCTTGATGCATGAAGCCAAATCTTCAAACTTCTCTAGATGGTCCATCGGATGCTCGTGAGGAAGGCCATGGAATGGATCTTGAGCAACCATACTGAAGTATGCAGGTTTCACCTCAAAGTCATTCCTCTGGAAGGCTGGTGGTCGAATCGCAGCTCGATTTGCATAGAATATGTCTGGACGATTGAAATCAATAAGTGTTCTGGTTCTTTCTGGGACCGGGTATCGAGCGACACCAGGCTGGTGTCGAGCGACATCAGCTTCTCCATCGCATCGAGCGATCTGTCCTCCGTGTTGTGCGACACGCAAATCATTAGGGTATCGATCGACACCATCATCTTCTTCTTCAATTGGCTCGACGATTTCTTCGACGATCACAGTACCATCGTCGTTGATCCTCTGCCCTTCGGCGTTGTATCTAAGACCTGCCAGATCGCGCAGAACTCCATCTTCTCCCAGAGTCAGAACAAGCATCTGTCTAGCAGCCATCTTAACTGCTCTTGTGTTCTCGCGTTCTATACGTGCAAGTTTCTGAAGACTGTATTCTACTAGCTCCTTGTCTTTGTTGCTTCTGGTATTGCGGTTTCGCATGTACCTGAAAAGCAAAACAGAAAGACAAACGAAACAAGCAGAAAATTGTAAATAAAAATAAAAACAAGCCTAGACAAAGTCCTAATAATATAAATCTAATGGTAATAGATTCCCCGGCAATGGCGCCAAAATTTGATATGCTCAAATTAGACCTAGAGCTACTCTCTCAAATTAATAGATCAGAAGTAGTACTTTAGGGTCGAATCCACAGGGAATCAATGAAACACAATAGATAAATAGATTCAGATTAAGCTAGGTGAATTAATATGAAAACAGTAAATCAAAGCAATAAATCGGTTGTGAATATCAATTAAAAGAAAGTCAGGCACAGGAAAATCTCAGGTGAATCAGATATGCAGATGATAAATAAAGATAGGATTATGAAGTGCAGTTCTTAAACATGAACACGAATGTAAAACCAATCAGCTTTCGCTGCAGAGATTATCTATGTTTAAATCCTAGAAGACCAAATTTCTTTGTGAATCCTAACAATCTAAACAAGCATTAAAGTTCAAGTTCAATTGTTCACAAAACCCTAAACTAAATTTCTTTGCGAAAAGGAATTTTGCTCATCAAAGTCTAGTTCACGAAATCAATCAAACTGTCGTTTCTATTAATTATCCTAAGATCAGATTTCAGGTCATGAATCTAAAATCAGCAATGAACACGAGACAAGATGAAGAACAATCTAATGATATTAATCCTATGCAATAAAAATCAGATCTAGCAAATCATCAAACACCTTTGAAAATCCCTAAACCTAACAGGGAAATTACTCAGACATGATCATAGAAGAAAACATCTTTTTATTAATGAAAATCCCCTAAGTAATTGATAAAATAAAGCATAAGTCTAAACAATGACTTGGAAAACGTATATATACAGGTACAAAACCGACTGGAAACCTAAAAGTAAAAATTTGGAACTTTCGGGCTTCGAACGGACTTTTTCAGATTAAGTTTTGGGCTTGGTCGACATGGGTGTCGATCGACACTCATGGTGGTGTCGATTGACACCATCTTTAAAATCAGCTTCTTCACTTCGATCTTCGCCACTTCGTTCTGCAATGCTCCAAAACTTCCAGTAAACATCTTTTAAGCTCCAATTGTCCTAGTACCTGTTAAGACTCTAAAAACAAATAGAAAACACCAAAAGACTCTAGATATAGGACTTATATCATGGCTTAAACAAGGTAAAAACCATGATATATCATTCGGCGTCACCACTAGGCATCAACCTTCAACAGCACGGACTTTTACTGAGATAGCCGAATCATTAACACCTTAACAAGTCCAACGGAAATCAATTATTCATCTGGACACCCTTATTTCAACACTCTTACAAGTAACAGTGTTGAACTTGGGGGGGGGGGGGGGGTCCTATCTTCCCTAGAAGAATCGATAGTCTAAAATGACTAAGTATACGTTAAATCGGCTATCTCGGGAAGTCAACCCAGACATCTAAGTCAACGTATTCCAATGATCAGGCCCAAGAGATAGAAGCCCACTTAGAGGCCCTGCCAATTCGAAGATATGTTTAAAAGGAAAACCAAGAGCAATTAGGAAGTTTTCCTTTTACTTATTGGGCTTGGCCCAACCGACCTAGTTTACTATAAATACTCTTGTACATCCTCATAATGGAGGGATCAGAAAAATCTTTACAAAAAAAAACTCTTAACAGCTTTCCAGCTTTAATAAAGAAAATCATAATTCAAAATTTCTTTTGGTTTTTGTCTTTGTGTTTAAACCCTAGAAGCTTTTCTCCCAAGAAACCTTCACAAATACAATTGTGTGAATTTCCAGCTCACACATCCGATCGGTGTGAAACTTTGTAGGTAGATTCTCCTATCTCTTATCTAACTATAGGAAAAAGCGGATTGTCGTTCCGATCTGTATCTTATGAGTTATGGTTGTTTTCCCGTGAGTGATCTCTGCAGTTTTGCATTTCGATCAGTCCACTTGGGAAGCGTTTTCCCGGCATTTCACAAGGATTTAGGAGATGATCTTCATATCATTCAATATATATTCCAGTCTAGTTTTCAAATTGAGTTTCCGATCTGGATTCTAAGGTAAGCTCCAATTTTTGTGTCCTTTTGAAGTCAGCGCAATGGTTCTGATTTTCAAGAATCTAATTTGGGTTTAGAGGAAACCCTAGTTGTGAGTTTGAGGTGATAGAAGAAGCATTCCTCGGTGTTTTCATGGGAGATCAGAGGATGCGAGGGTTTGAGTTGATGATTTCATGTTCATATCCTTGGCCTAGGCTAAGATGAGTCTGTAACCATGACTTCTAGGCAAAGATAGAATGATTGATGCTATTTTTGTGGATGTTTTTATGTAGATTTGTGTATTGGTGACTATTGTGTGTGTTGTGATTTGTATTTGTCATGTTTGTGTGCAAGTTTACGACTCGAGTGGCTCGAAATCGAGTCGAAAAAGGAGAGACTTAATTCTGAGCGCACTGTGAGTTGTGTCGCGCGACACCAGTTGGGTGTCGAGTGACACGAAGTGCAGTTATCATGTTGCTCGACATGTACATTCGTTGGTTCGAATTGCATTGTTGTGTTATGTGTTGCCTAAATTGGTATTTAATTGTTGTATATGAGCTTGACTGATATGTCGTAGGTGGTATGAGTGGTTCACTGAGTATTTGTGATAATACTCACGCAACTCGTTGTTTCATGTAGTTTCTGATCGTGGAATCATTGCTATGAAGAGGAATTAGAACCTGGTTTAGTTTAATTGTGTTTATGTGTTATGGAATTAGAACCTGGTTTAGGTTGTTGAAAATTTTGTAACTGTTGAATTCGTTTAATTGATGGTTTATGTTGTTTGTGTTTCCGCTAGTTGAATGATTTATGTTGAATTACTTGAGAATTACTCTCTCCGTTTCACCAAGATAATTTTTTGAGGTTTTTAAGTTGTTTAATGAAGATAGATTTTCAGGATTTATTGATGAGAGATTATAGCTTTTAAGAACAAGATTCAAGTACTATTGGTTGAAATTTCTTGAAAACTGTTTATTGTAGAAATCAATACACTCATAATTGGTTTTCTTAATATGTGTGAAAAACTCATAAAATTCATCTTTGTGAAACAGAGGGAGTAGTAATTAAATAAAAAAATTGGTTGTTTCAAATATCAACCGAGACGAAACTAGTTACGTCATTAAACACCCACAACCTAGAGGGAAAAGTGGAGCCTACACCTAAGGTTATCGCATAAACACCACCATCAATAAAATAAACCACGACGGAAAAATCACCAAATTGAATACATGATTAAATACCATCATAATTGTAACGCCAATGGGTTTTTCTGGGTGCCTGTCGATCGACAGGAATGGGTGTCTGTCGATCGACACGGGTGTTTGCCTTGCGAAGATTTTGGGCAGAGGGGTCCCTGTCGATCGACACAAGTTCCTGTCGATCGACACGCATTGAAATCAGACTTGGGGTTTTGATTTCGGTTCGGTTTGGTTAATGGGCCGGTTTAGGGGAACCTAGGGTTCCGTATTTAAGGTGTTGGGACGCGTTCCAGACATTGGTGGTCGAAAAACCAGAAGAGAAAAGAGAGGAGATCGTGAGGAAAGGATTCGCGAGAGAGTTTCGAGAGATTTCTTGGGTTTTCTTAATCTTTCTTCGCGTTCTTGGTCGGTTCCTTCGTGTTTTCATCGGTGATCGATTCGCAACCGTTTCCAGTGAAGGCGAGTCTGGTTCGCCGCTGTGTTCGTCATTCCCGTTCATTCCTCTTCGATTAGCGAGGTGAGTGCGTGATCGTGGATATTGGGATAGATTATTAGGTAATCGGATTCATTGGACTGTGTAAATTGAATTGTTCTGGTTGTTTAGTGATTGTTCTGTGTGATATTGTGTGGTTTGAATCGTGATTGTCTCGCATGATGAGACGGAATCAAGTCACGAGAGGATTCGACTCGATTTAGATTTCTGCGAGCAGTGTCGATCGACACCTAGAGGTAGTGTCGATCGACACCACTTTTGTAATCGTGTGGCTTGTGTGTGTGAATCCCGTGTCGATCGACACCATGTGGGTGCGTCGATCGACACCAGATGCTGGAAATGTGATGTTTTTGGTTGGTTTTGTTTGATGTACTGTTCGTGGTGGACTAATTACTGCATTGTTAATGGTGATTTTGTTAAGCTAGTTAAATGTGGTTTATTAGGGTATTGTGGATTATCGATTGTTATGAATTAATTGTTGAGAACTGGGTACTGTGTTATTTTAATTGTGAATCGGTAATTGGTTGATACGGTTTAAATATTGGTAATTGGAATATTGATAGTTGCTGATTGATAGCGTAGAATTGATAGTCTATTTCCTTACTTTGTATCCAGTAGGCGGGATGACCGCCTCACTGAGTATTTATGATAATACTCACGCAACTCTGTTTTTCCCTTTTGAGTTGCAGGTAAATGAAAATTGTGCGATCGCGGAATCATGGCAGAGGAAGAGGATAATTAGGATGTGTTGTCTATGTGTTTGTGGTTTAGTAGAACTGCTGTTAGGTTGTTAGTATGGAGTTATTGACTTGGTTTTTGGAATTTATATTTAATGGTTTATGTTTGAGTATTTTCGCTTGTGTTGTTCACCCTGAGTTAGTCGTTGAGGATTAAATGATTATGGGATCATTTAATCCGGACTAATTAATTATTTATTTATTTAGGAAAAAAAATGTGAGTGTTACAATTAATCAAGAGGTTTGAGCCACACCAACCATTAAATGCAAAGAGTAACACCTCTTGCAAGGAGAAGCGGACCAAAATATAGAATCAAAATCTAGATCTAAAATTCTAGATTTACAAAACCAACATATCAACTACGAAAGAAAGTAAAAGAGAAACGAGGAGAAACCCCGGCGGTAACTGAGCCGCCGGGCTAAACGACAATGATAACCTAGAAAGAAGGATAAATGAAGTTTGTGAGAGAGAGAGTTTTTTTTTTATGTCCAAAAGAACATTAAATGTTTTAAGTGTTACAGATAAAATAATTCTCCTTGGAATAGACGAATCACTTACAGCCACATGGCATGGTGGAGTTCCCTATTTCTCGGGTGGAGCTTCAACAACGGCTCCCATGCAAGCTTTGATCTGCCTATACAATGTCCCAAGTAGGTTTGCTTTTGATTCTACAATGGCCTAAACCCCTTTGAAAAAGAAATTTGAACCAAACAAACTAGGGGCGGGCAAAATATCTAAAACAAAAAACCAAACCGAAACTGATCCGAAATTATCCGAACCGTACTAGATTTTATAAATTACCTGAATGGGTATTATATTCCTAAAACCAAAAAACCGAAACCGAACCCCAAACCGAACTGAAAACCGAATGGATATCTGAGTTATACGAAATATAAAATTAACTACATATATTTATATATAATATCATGTATGTTTATATAGCTTAGACAATTTTTAGAATTTGTTTTTACCTTTTCCCGTCAATTATAGGTATATTTAGTTAAAATAATCAATTTTATTAGGTACATTATTTAAAATTTTCAATTTTGAGATTTTTTTTTTAGTAACTTGAATTAAAAATAGATAAATCGAACCAAATTTGGAAAAAATACGTAATTGTGAGGATTTTGGGTAACTAAAACCGACAATAAGTGAACCAAAACCGAACCAAAATTTTAAAATAACGGAATGGCTATTAGATTCCTAAAACTGAAAACCCGATAACCGAATTAAATGGATCGAAATCCAAATGGTTACCCGAACGCCCATGCCTAAAACAGATTCCCTGTAGAGTAACCCGCTTTTCGTAGGCAAACGTCTCGAGGACAAGTTAACAAGAAGGCCTATCACGGGTATTAATGTCCTGGAAAAGAACATGTAGCCCGAGTACTTTTATCAACGGCTATGGCAAGATAAGAAATGCTAACCTATCGTGTCCAAATCATCTTTCTCTACCTCTTAAACGTATGAATTCTCAGTCAAGGGGTAAAATCACTTTCACCTTATGCGTGTTAGAGTAAATAGTAGGTGGTCCCTACTAGGTAAGCTATTAAAGTATTGCATCGTTGATCTGAGTGAGCACCCCATCGTTTGATCTAGCGTATTAGATGCTATCAGCCGTATGAGAAGTCAAACACATCATAGCAAATCTAAAAGGTTAGACAAGTGGCGTGCGAAGTCAAATAAAGTTGAGGAAATGCACTCGAGTTCTTAGTACTTATGTAGACCCAATGACCCAAACCCGAACCGGATGTGGAGCATGGTACTTTATATCTGAACCTAGGCATGTAAAAACTCTATAAATACTACACTATCTACTCCATCAAAGGGCACTTAACTTTTTTTCATTATAACTCTACATTAAGAGCTATTCTCCTAGAACAAGAGACTCCTAGTTTCATTCCTTTCGACTCCATGTGGTGTTATTCTCTTCTTTCTCTCTCTCTCTCCTCTATTCTGACGTTAACGTTAAAGAATCGTCGAAAAGTATCTCCAATTGTGTTTTTTGCGAAATTTGATGACTAAATAGGAACGAATTTCCGAGTGATTGTTTTAGAGAGAATAAAATCCCCCAAAACATTAAGGATTATAACCTTTTTCTTTTGAAAGAATAATTATAACCTTTTTTCCATCAGAAATTTCATAATTTATTATTTCTTTTCTTAAAATGACTCTAAAGTAAGGAATAAGACATTTAAAAAGAACACTAAACAAGGAACAAATTTTCTAATTTACCTTGCATTAAAAGAGTTAGTATTTTCCTAATACTTTATTTTAAGTAAAACGAACCACTTATTTGGTCTCGACACCCTAAGACCATCTCCAACTTATAACTCTATATTTTACCTTAAAATAGAGTAACACTATTTTAGAGTAAGGGTTTTCTCCAACCCATTACTCTATTTTTAACTCTAAAAATATATTTTAAATATATTCTTTTTTTAATTTAGTCTTTATAATTTACCTATTCTATTTTTTAACACATACAATATATTAATTAAAAACATTTTTAGTATTGGTTAATAATTTTTGACTAAATGATTAATGACCCTTTAACAAAATTATAGAATGATAATAAAAATTCATATTAAAAAAATCTTTCATAGATGATGCAATAAAAAGTTTCAAAATAAGATAAAATTTAGTAATAGAGAATAATGAAATTATGTTTAATGTTTAAATTATATGAATTTGTTTTTTCTATTGTGTAATGTTATTATATTTCTATAATAAAATTACTATTAAGATATTATTATGATTTTAGTGAATTATTATAAATTATAAAGGACATTTTTATAAATAAAAAATTCAATTTTAGAATAGAGTAGGATTTAGAGTTACTCTAGATGAGGAGTAAAAAAAATGGTTGCTCTATTTTGGTGTAAGATTTAGAGTAGGATTGGAGAAGATTTTACTCTAAATACTTTTTTAGAGTAGGATTTAGAATAGGGTTGGAGATGCTCTAAGACCATCTCTAACCCATGACTCTATTTTTCACTCTAAAGTAGAGTAACTCTATTATAGAGTAAGAGTTTTCTTCAATCCATTACTCTATTTTTCACTCTAAAAGAATATTCTAAATATATTCTTTTTCAATTTAGTCATTAACTTATTATATAATTAATCAAATTATTTTATAATTAGCAATAATTCACTAAAATCATAATAATAATTTAATTGAAGTTTTAATATATAAATTAAATAAAATTATATAACAAAAAAAGAAGAAGTTGATGATTTAAATTATTAAGTCATTAATTATAATATTTATTTTATATTATTTATCTTAATTTATTATTTTTCATTAATAAATTTCATCATATTTGAAAATTTTTGTTGCATTTTAATTGTGTTGGTTAAAGATTTCTGTTTTCATATAAGTTTTGGTTATTATTTTATAATTTTGCTAAATAACCATTAATCATTTAATCAAAAATAAAGAATCAACAACAAAAACATATTTTAATAATATATTTTGGGTATAAAAGTAGAATGAATAAAAAGTTAAAGTGACACGCCCCGTCCCTGATAACTTTGAGCCCTAGGTCTCGCGCCCTAACTTGCAACACAAGAAACACACCTGCACACACTGAAAAAGAGAAAAAAGGGTGAGCAATTCCGGGGATAATTACTCAGTGAGAGAGATCAAGTCTGCCCACATGATTCATATTAAACAATAATATAATTTAATAAAGCATATATACTAAGCCTAGAAACAGTCCAGCAACATTCAACCTAATAACTATCAAGATTTCAATATAGTGCATATCACATACTCATCATTAAATAAATCATCATCACATAACTCATCATCACATAACTCAGGCTGGCCGTCACCTCAAAAGGTCGTACGCCACCTCATATATAACATATATATATCTCAACCGAAGTCTATGAAACAACTCGGGGCTAGCCGTCACCTCGAAAGGTCGTACGCCACCGTTACTGGCTCGTCAGCCGTTAACGGGCTTCAGCGGGGTCGCCATGCCACACGCTCTCAGTCCGGCTACACACAACTTCACACATTCTATATCATATATTACATAATAATTTATAACATCACATAATCTCAACTTAACATTTCATTCAACAGTCAATCACTATTCCTAGACAAAACATACATGCTTATCAAACCATATTATTATCTAATACGAATCCACAAATCCTAACCCTCACCTTAGCCTTAAAGCATCCGGAGACTCTGAAATTAAGCTGTTAACTTGCACACAACTCTCCCTTTGAGTCCATAGGAATCCTACAAGATTTCAGCTCATACCTAGCTCATTTCGCCAACCAAACAATACAATTCATCAATCTTGATAATAACATGAACACCAATTACTCTTCGGAAAACGCATATAGTAGACAAACTAACCGTTCAATTGATGATCCAACCGTTGATTCTGAAGAGAGAAATATCATGAACAACTCCACCAAATTTCAGTGCGATCAAGCTTCATTTGATCTCCCTAATGGATCCTCAAAGCAGTTGCATCGAAACTGTTCCGAACTGTCATAATCAGGTTACGTGCACCAGAAGAAACAAGTCCACACGGTGACTCCGGTGGAACTAGGGTTCCATTTTTATACCTCTGAAATGCTGTAAATGTCACGGTCACAGCGACACCAACATCGACTCTATCCGATACTCCAGTCGCTGTCAGTGAAGCACCAAAGCCACCACCTCAAATCTGTCCAATTTATGTTTCATCTCTCTCGTTTGATTTCTCCACATAATGTCCATCTCTGATCTCCACCTCCACCTTTCCGACATCAGAGCCTCTCCCTATCATAATCACAGCAGCACCACGAGACTCATCGTGTCGACGCTTTGGCTTCTCTTCCACCACCGTGACGTCTCCACTCACGTCCGTTTCTATTTCCCGTCATCAAACTTCTTCTCCTTCACTTCTTTGATTTACGGCTGCATCCTCCCAAAACTAAAACAAGAGCTAGGGTTTTGTATTCTCATAAACTTTGGGCTTATGGATAACATAATTCATTTGGCCCACTTAAATCCTTTCCACTTGGTCCAACCAAACCTTGCTAATTATTTTTCCTCTATAAATCTTCTTAAACCCAATAAATCAATCGGTTTGCCTCCAACACCAATCATGTAAAGCTTCTTTGATTTATAAGTTTAGATTTTTGACGGATCTTCGGCATAGGTCGTGACATAAAGGATTTTTTTATAAATAAAAAAATTCAACTCTAATTTAGAGTGAGATTTTCAGGTTTACTCTCAATGTAGAGTAAAAAAAGTGGTTGCTCTAGTTTGGTGTAGGATTTAGAGTGGGTTGGAGATCAATTTACTCTAAACATACTTTTAGAGTATGATTTAAAGTGGGGTTGGAGATGCCCGAATACTAACACCCTTTACGGATTTACAATAGGGTAATTCAACCCAAAAGAAAAGAGAGAAGTCGGATCATATCACATTAATGATCTTATATACTGATCAAAGGTTCAACAAACATCTCAACAAATAAAATATTTGTTCGATGGAAAACATTAAATACTAAGCATTGATTAGTGATTAATTAGATATAAATATGTTTTGAAACTAAACAACAACTAAGCTAGCAAAGTAGGTTTAGGATTAAAGAGAAGAGAGAGAGAAGTGTCTTCAGGTGAATGCATAAACTTGCAATTAGGGCATGCTGGTGAAGCCTTACTCAACATCACCAGCATATGACATTTCATGCACACTCTCGCCACCATTTCTGCCTCGCTTCCGCCATTATCACCTCCTCTACCGCCGTGTCTGTCCTCATGGAGGTCAAAAGCAACCCATGCCATGTTTTTCCGTGTCTCCAGCCCTAATACCGAACCCTTCTCCATCATCTTCTTCTTCCTTTCATCTTCCTCACAATTTTTATCGTGATTACTGAAATCATGATCATGATTCAGATCGATGAGAGACGGTGACAAGTTGAGTTCAAGATCAAGTCTCATGCGGTGGTGATTATATCCTTCTTCGTCATTATTATTCCTACATGATGAATCTTCTCTTAATCTTATTCTCTGCAAGAACCAGAAATTATTGAATATACTGATATACACCTCCAATCCTAGTTAATATATATAATTCGATGTAATACATTTGTGAAAAATGAGGACGTAATAAAAACTCCGAACTTTTTTTCTGGAAATCTTCTTAATTATAATATCAAATATGTCTGAGAAAGAAATGGACAGAATCTTTCATATATTCTTAATTTAAAAGACCTTTTGACATTATAAATCTCTTATAAGTTGCAAGTACATCAACTAGATCTTTACCTTCTGATCAAAGGAAGAAGCTGTAGAGTTGTGTGGTTCGGATTTGACGAGCTCATCATTTGCTAATAATTCTTCACGCTTTCTTTTTCTAGAAGCTTCCTCAGATTCCATGCGGTAAGACACAGCTAGCTCTCGCTTCTTAAGCAACCAGTTCATATTTCCTTTGTCTGGAAATTCTAACATCATTCTAGTTATATTTGTACGTACGATATGGTTATATTTGTGTAGGCCAAACTGTTTCGAGGGCATTTTATATAGGCATTTGAATATTTTGAAATTAACTTATTTAATAAAATATAAATAAGGAGGCAATTTTATGGGCCTACACTGCCCATGCATGACGTGCATTCAAAACATCGCCCTCTTCAATTACTGCAACCAGAGAGCTTATTTAAAACACTCAGATGTATATAAATATATCCAACGCTCTATTCCTACTTCCTCCCCAAAATAAAAATAAATTAAAAAGCTAACTTAATTTCAATACGCTATAGCTATATAGGAGTCACAATTTATTACCTCTATTTAATAGTCTTCTGTTGTCTTGGACAGTTTGTAATTAATTTGGCCGCACTCAGGCAAAAAATCTGATAACTATTGAATTGATAAGAAGTTGAGCTAAATATAAAAAGTTAAGAGGTACGTAAATATCATTGGGTAATAATATGAATTTTATAATATTAGTTGTATTGGAATTAATAAATAGAGAGAGAAAGAGGAAAGAGATAGAGAAGAGATGTTATATTTACCCATTAAAAATGGGTAATTTATTGTTACTTTTGTTTACCCAAAAATGGTTTGGGTAAATATAAAATTTTTATAATATTAAAAATCTCTTATATTTACCCTTATTTACCATCTATAATCATGCTCTAAGTAACGCTTAATCACAGTACGTACCAATCCATGTCGTTTGATATGAAGTACATAATTAAGTACGTGAAAGAAAAATTCTTGGTATACATATCATTAATAGAAAATACAAGAACACTAGACGAGGCGATCTAGTGAGAACAACAGCTAGAATCAGACAAGAGATCATAAGAAAATTGAATATGAAATTACAACCATAGATACACAGAAGTAGATAGACAGGTGCAACCAGAGAAACCTCCCAACCTTTACCCTAATAGCCGACTTTACCAAAATCTGATCTCCTTTTCCGGTGAGTGGTGGCTCTCACCGCCGCCGGAAAAGGATTCCTCTCATGACTCTCTTCCTTCTTCGACTTCACGGTTCTAGCGTTATGTTGTGTTTTGACCGGGATCTGATTTCTCGTCTCGGTTTTTCTTGGTTCAAATCGCCGCCGGTGTTCTGTGGTTGGGTTAATTCATCTTTCTCAGTCACCATCATTGTTGTCTCATTGTACTTGTGCTCAAGGACGGTATCAAGTTTTGGGAACCAGAGTCGGTGGCCGGAGAGATTTGATCTCGTCGGCTTCAGCCTGTCGCCGCCGATGTTCTTTGGGCTATGCATGTTACAAGGCTCGTTAAAATCTCTATCCTCCAATTTGAGCATGGAGAGATCCATATTGCTTCATACCGTTCTTACATATTCACCAGTTGATGAGACTCTGGTGAAAATCATGAAGATGAAGTTTCCATCTTGGCTGTCTAATCAAAGCTTCTCCGTTCGAAGCTTCGAGTTCGATGAGCCATGTTCCCGGAGCTGGCCTGATGTCGTTGCAAATCCTATGTCCGACACAACAGTCTCCGAAGATCATTCAAAGCAATCCATGTCGCTAATACCCCCTTACAAGTTTCCTTGTGGGTGGTTTTGGTCTAGCTTGCCGTCAAGGGCTATGTCAAATGGTGATGAGTGTTTTTCTTACCCCTGCGATCTTAAAGCTAAATTTACTGCTGAGTCCACTAATCTTCCTGTCAATAGAAGCTTAGTGTTTTCTAGATTTGGATTAGCAAATCTTGCAACCCTGTTCCTTCGGGAAAGAAATTGGAATTCCTTTGGTCTGTTTGAGATTGAAACTAAACGGTTTATGAAAGCTGTCAATGTAATTGCTAGTGGTTCGACTAGGGTTAGTATTGCGGTTTGCATAAGAATGATTACAAGGATCTCACTGTCTTCCCTCTTCTCAAGAGTGGTCGTATCTATGGGTATTAAACCGGCAGTCTATAGGAATGGACCTACTATCTTGCTAACTTTTGTAGACGTTTTGGGTCTAGAAGTAGTAACCGATCTCGTTTCAACGAGTGATGGAGGTAGAAACTCAATTACAAAATCACAATGGCAAGTGATAATCTCAAGAGCTTCCGACTTAGTCGTGGAGTCTCGCTTGACGCATCTGAGGCTTGTATCGGATCCGCAGTCGATCATATTATGCGATGATCATACTATCACTTCTTATGTTGTTATGCTTTTAATGCTTTTTGCTTTGATTTTAGAGGAAGTACATTCCCTCTTTGTTGTCTTTGTAATGCTACTAGTTGACGATGAATGAATGGAAATAGAATGTTTGACAAAAAAAAAAAAAAAAAAAAAAAAAGATAGACAGGTGCAACAATAAAACGTTTTTCATAGTAATGTCATTAAATGAGGGATTGCATTACACTGTACCAGTTTTCGGGTGTCACTTAAATGGAGGCGGTGAAGGTTCCATTTAATGTTAAATAGTCATATCGGAATTACAGTTGAAAGTGAAGTTGAATTGGAGGAGAAGAAGAAGAAGAAAAAGGAAGCTAGACTTCAATGCCTTGTACACTGCAAAGGGAGAAAACATATTTAGTGTATTTCTACGTTTTTACATGAAACTGCATTTCTAATTTTCAATAAGAGCTGGTGGGGTAAACCACATGACCAATACATTGTTAATGTTGGATCCCATCTACGAGCTTCGGTTCATAAAAGCCTAAAGAAACTATAAGAAAGGTCCATGATGGGATCATTCGAGGATATAATGAACCATTCGTAGAAGAGGTGATAAATGTTGTAAAATGGGTTAACACCTTGTTAATGCCCATACTAAAGGGGGTGCATTAGATATATAATTTTAATGGATTTTAAAGATTTGTGATGATATGACTATTTCATAATTAAAAACATTAAATCATGGTTGTGTGATTTAGTGTGATGTGCTTTTAATATAGAAAGGATTTATAGTGATTTGATATTGTGTTTTTCATCGATGTTCTTCTTCCTCTCTTTTTTCTTCTTTCCTAAAACAACCAATTTCTCAAACAAACATCATTCAAAGTGCTTTGAAATGAATTTTGAAGTATGACAAACTGCTCCCTCAAATACCATTGATCATATATATATATGTATTCACTTACCAACATAACCCTAAAATGAGAAGTTCATTACTAACTTTCTGAAGGACCGACCAATATTTAAATCATATACTTTAATAAAATTTTGATTCCTTACATGTAATCAGACGACAAAAAGATAATATTATAAAGAGAGTTTCTTTAAATGTTTTGTTGAACCTAATTTATAACTAAAAATTAATCTCAAATTTCCTAGAATCATTTTTCTTATAATATTGTTAACTTTTGAAAAACATGAGATTTGATATAAGTTTAACAAATCATAAGTTGAATAACAAGAGATTGTATATTATTTTGATGTATTTTACATAAATTTTTATGTTCAATAACACATGATTTGAAAAAAGATTTTAAAACCATTAGTTAAATAACATGTGATTTTAAAAACTCCACTACATCTATTAAAATTTCACATCTAGTACACCCCCTAATAAGAGATTTAACGAGGAACTAATACCAAAAGATGAGCTGAGTATCTCCCAAAATGGAAAATAAGCTTCCCATATCCAAAAGATCGATCAAATTAAGAGAATTGTTCTAAGTATTAAAGAAAAAGCAAGATGACGACCGACTAGAAGGGATCATCTTCTGTTAACGCCAAATCTTGGAAGAGATATTTCCCTTTTAAAATCATCATCTTTGTACACAATAATATACAATTTTTTTTTTTATTCTGTAATTTGTCTCGTATCCATTATTTTAGTATAGCATTCTCATTTTCAATGTTGATTTTTTACCAAAGGGGGACCGAAGATTTTTCAAAGTTGATATTTTTTTTAAAACAAAAAACTCTATTATTTATTTATCTTTTTCTAATTCCTTTTATCATTGAAAAGGGAAAAAATGATGATTTTTTATCATGATGCATCAGCATAGAGGTATATTACATTTAGGATCTTAAAGCATTATTAGAATCAACATTTCAAAAAAAATAGACTATTAAGAGTACTAGCACGTAATTGCGTTTCCAACGTGTTTTTGAAATCTTTTACTTCACATAACAAAACAATTACACCACATCTTACCCAAAACTTGCTTATTTCCTCTGGGGATACGCTTTAAGACATCATTAGCCGCCTTGCCCACAAGAGTACTCTTAATGTGCTCTTTAACGGTCCTAACATTTTTATTGTCATTTTAGAATTAAATCATTATAAACTAGTGATGGATTCCTCGTGATGATTTATGCCCAAGGAACACAATTCGAAGGTTTTAAATTTGAAAATGACTGGAATGATGATGAACGAATGATCAGATTTGAATGGTTGCAGCGGATTAGAAGATGAACGGACAAGCGAATGGATTGATTTGTACTTCCAAGAGAGATGAAAATCTCTTAGACTACGGGTTTGATCTTAACTTAGATATTATGGACTAAGAAAAGAACAAGTTGAAAAGATATTACACACTTCTCGGATCAAACGATTTTTAAGAGAGATTTTTGATAAAAGTTTGATGATTTTATTCATGAAGATTGAATCATTTAAATAGGCTCAAGGAAGCTTTGGAAAAGCCCTTAAACTTCCTTGATTACACGGAAAAATAGGAACAATAAATAAGAAGTTTGAAAAAAAAAACAAAAATTAAAGACATAATAAAAACAACTCTTCACTTCTTTTTGACCTACAAAATGACCCTTGAACTATCATTTTCGTCACTCCTCTTGACTAGCAATCAAGGCACTTAGTTTAGGCTCTTTTTGGACCTATAATAGGCACAAAATAGGTAGGACTTGATTGATATCACCTTCGAAGGTTTTCTGAAGATTTGGCCCGGTTTTGATCATCATATGGGTGATTTAGATGTGAATCATTTGCCTCATTAAAAAATTTTCTTTGGAAATTCCAATGGGACAAAATCAAAGATAAGGGGAAAAAGAATACAAATGAGACGCATGCCCATTTGTTGATCATATATCAAAACCAATGAGGTTAAGATAACTTCTTCTCCCTAATTTCCCTCAACTACAAGTTGCTCCTTAGCTCCATTTTCCTCAGCTACAAGTTGCTCATCGGGTTCAAGTCCTTTCTCATGTTTCAACTCTTTTGTGCTTGGCAGGATCATATCATCCTCTTCCACTTGAAAAAGGTTTGACCTCAAATCCAATTTATCTACAATGAAAGGAACCAAGTGAGAAACAAAATCATGAAGAATTATGGGCATACCTTCAAATGTGTTTTTGGCTCGACTTTGGCTTGTAAGTTGCATCAGGAGGTGCTTCTTTGATAAACATGAAGCTATTGACGTCTAGGTGTTTATCCTGGTCCAAATCATGTGGTTTAAACCAATTCTTCCTCTCTCTATTCAGTTTTTTGGTCTAGGTCACGTGGCTTAAATCGTTTGTCTTCCTCTCTTCTTTTCGTACTTCCCATTGCTTCAAAATTGCTCTAAAACCTGTATTTGGCTTTTTCGACAAATACAAGTGATTCATATCTGTGTGATTATAGACTAAAGGATCGTTTAAAGTTGGTTTGCAAAGTTCATTAAATGGTTTTAAAATGTTTTGTCTTAACTTGGAGAAAGTTCTAACCATAACAAAATATGCCTTAATTTTAATCAACTCAAAAGTGTTGCTAAACAAATAAACTCTGAAAGAAGGTTAAAATTCACAAAATTTTTTTTAATATTAAACATTTTGCTTAAAGAACTTTTCTTGACTGATAGTTTCAAAAGCTACAATCATTTTGTCAAAAGCAGATTTTGAAACACAAAATTCTTTCACATTTTCCAAACCAAAATGTTTTTCTTCATGTGCAGAAACCAACATAAACAAATTAGATTATATCCTAACCAAATTGAATTCTATATAGTGCTTTCATGGGTAGTCATAAGGAAATGGCTTAAGAACTGGTTCTGAGACAAGGCTGCTCCAAGTTACAAATCAATAACATACTCCTTGGTGTTTCTTCTGGTAACTTTTCTTAAAGATCATGTGAAAAAGAATCAATACTACTCGGTTGCACCGGTTTGAAAAGGATTAGTTTTTCACAGCCTTGATTACTTTCATGCACTAAATCAGATTTTTTAGAAGAAAAATTACACTTATCTTTCACAGATTTAGAAGGCAGAGCACACTTAGCTTTCAAGGATCTGATGTGAGAATTAAGAAGCTCCAGTAGTACGTTCTCAAGGTGATCTTTAGTTGTGGTGTTGCTTTTAACGTTCTTTTTCTGCTTCATGGACTTTTGATGGATTGGTGAAGCCTGGTTGGTTCTTTTGATACTAAATTGTTAGGTGCATATTTATTCCTCAGTTTTTCCTTACGCTTTCTCCATGAGGTGATAGTTGGCTCCTTGTAGTACCAGGGATCATCAACTTTTTAACACCACCATTTATAAGCATCTCCTTTGAGTTGGCCAATTGTACAAGGCACCGTTTTTTCCTCGATGATGCACTTGTAGTAAAACCAATCCTCCATGTTTCTTTCCCACTCTATATAGTTTCTTTTTCCTAAAAAAGCATAGAGCTCAAGTTCATTAGCACGTTGAGTATCAGAATACGAATAAACTTTAGATATGGGAGTGTGAGAGGTTTTATGTAGGTTGCTCCGTGTTGATCTTAATGTGTGGTGAGGCGGCTTGGGATTAAGCTCGTATTCCCTCCATTATCGTGCTCTATTCTTTTCTTGTTTAAGATGAAAATTAGGCTTCGGGATGGCTTGATTTAGTTGCAAAGCTCCAAGTTTCTTATCAAGCATTTTTGCCATAGATACCGTGAGAGATTCCAAAAGTTTCTTGTGTGCACTAGAAGAGGATGATTCTTCCTCACCCTTGGAACTTGCCACAATACATGTTATATCAAAAAAATCTAACAAGTAAAATGATCTTTGGAATTTCTAATCGGTTTTAGATCTAATAGATAAACAGCCAGATTTGACACAATCAACTGATCGCGCAAAATTAAATATAAAAACGTGTTCAAAACTTCTAGAATTATTTTAAAAAATCACTAGACTTGTTCCAAGTTCAGATTCAATTGATTTCGTCATTTTAGAACAAACCAATTATTTATGAAAATGTTTACAAGATCAATACGAAATCTGGAAAAATAAAAATTTAGAATTATAACAACAAAACCTGATTCGAAGTGGCTCTGATACCACTTGATGGACTCCTCGTGAGAGTCTATGCCCAAGGAACACACTTCGAAGGTTTTGAATTTGAAAATGATCAGAATGATGATGAACGAATGATCAGATTTGAACGGTTGCAGCGGATTAGAAGATGAACAGACAAGCGAATGGATTGATTTGAACTTCCAAGATAGATGAAAATCTCTTAGACTACGGGCTCGATCTTAACTTCGATATTATGCACTGAGAAAAGAAAAGTTGAGAAGATATTACACACTTTTCGGATCAAATGATTTTTTAGAGAGATTTTTGATAAAAGTTTGATGATTTTATTCATGAAGATTTGATCCTTTAAATAAGCTCAATGAAGCTTTGGACAAACCCCTAAACTTCCTTGATTACACGGAAAAGCAGGAACAATAAATAAAAGGTTTGAAAAACAAAAATAAAGAAAATTAAAGACATAATAAAAACAACTCTTCACTTCCTTTGACACCCAAAATGACCCTTGAACTATCATTTTCGTTACTCCTCTTGACCAACAATTAAGGCACTTAGTTTGGGTTCTTTATGAACCTATAATACGCACAAAATGGGTTGGACTCGATAGATATCACCTTGGAAGGTATTTTGAAGATTATGGCCCGGTTTTGATCATCAAATGAGTGATTTGGATGTGAATCATTTTCCCCGTTAAAAACATTTTTTTGGAAAACGCATTGGGACAAAACCAGAGATAAGGGAAAAAGAGTATAAATGAGACACATGCCCATTTGTTGATCATGTATCAAAACCAATGAGGTTAAAATAACTTCTTAGCTCCATTTTTCTCAGCTACAAGTTGTTCCTTAGCTCTATTTTCCTTAGTAACAACTGCTCCTCGGGTTCAAGTCCTTCGTCACATTTCAACTCTTTTGTGCTTGGCGGGATCATATCAACTAGCATGGTTGATTTTTTTTGTCTTTTTGAAATGTTAAATGGTAGTCTCAATGTTTTCTCCAACTGGAATAATCGTTCAATTAAGCGACCACACATAATTTAATTGTTTGGGTACAAATAGTTCACTCATACATGTATGATGTATGCGTAAATACAATGAAGCGTATAAAATCTATAAAAGTACCACTTGAGTTTGAAAACAAAGGCATGTCAGACTGTTTTAGTGTCACGGTTGGTTGGTGACACTTCTAAATTGTGTAGGCCTTTCCAAGTATTTACATCTCTAGATTTCCTTTTCACAAAAAGTTAAAAAGCCTTTTTTTTTTTTTTTTTCATTACGCAAATCGATGTTTTTGTACTCCAACCAGACCGACCGATCTAGCCGGAATACGTGGGACAATGGACATCAATCCGGTATGGATATAACTGTAAGATCATGAACTGTAGGGACAATCCAAAAAAATGACCATTGTTGCGTATAACGGTATGAGTGATATAGAGTTTTTCTTTCTGTTCACGAAGTAACAATTTTAGATGTAACTTTTAAATCGTCGGATAATTCAAAATGTCATTCATTTACATTTAATACTACCAAAAAGATAAATCAAAGGGCTTACCAAAACAAAAAGATAAATCAAAGGGTAAATGAGCATAACTTGTAAACATAATTACGTTTACCAACTTGTATATTTGAGTTTTTCGATGCTCCGTCTATAAGACCAGCTTATTGCATGTTTTTCAACAACCTAAAAGAGTGTTACAAACTTGCACAATGAAACACATAAACATCACAAAACCAGAAACTCCAAAATACCATTCCGATTTCATTTCGACATTTTTGCAGCTAGTTCTCTAACAAGCTTAGCCGCGACCATTGCTGTCCTGCCGTCAACAGTATCACGTTGCGGGTTGAACTCGACAACATCAGCCCCAACCACATCTCCCTGCAGGTTGTGTAAAATGTTAAGGATGTCTCGGAAAGAGAGACCCTCCTAGTTCGATGTGAGACACTCCAGGTGCAAATGCCGGGTCGAGGCAGTCAACGTCGATAGAGATGTACACACCCTTCACTCCTTCCCCTAGTTTCTGTACAAATCCATTCAATATATGATATGACTTATAAAAACATACACAATGCACAAAACCTTAAAGGAATATATATATAAATATAAAGCCCGGATCAAATTCCTCAAACTGAACTTTATTTCAAAACTGAATCACAACTTTTCAAACCGAGTGCCCACCCCTACCTCTAATACTTTTTGCCTTGTCTAAATTAAGGGAGAGATAGATAGATACCAGATTTTCCAAAATTTGGCGATCTTTTGAGAAGGTTCGCATCTCATACTGTTCTACTCCAAATCTCTTGCCCTGTTCCCGTCCTCCTTGATTTATCGATCTGATCCCAACCTATAATGGAGTTTAGGTTCTCCTTAAGATTACATTTTCCAGAGATAGTGATGTATATTCAGGAGAGACATTGGAGCAACCTGTAAAAGCCGCCGGGCATAGCCACCTTCCATAATACGAGCAAAGGAAGATGCATGAGAGTACTTGTTTCCTTCGAAACAGTCATATATATCTGGATGTGCATCCAAATGAAGAATGTCGACAGGTCCTCCAAGCTTCTCGGAAACCGCTCTAACAACAGGGTAAGATATTGAATGGTCTCCACCTAATACTAGTGGGCGCAATGGTTCCTGACAAAATCTCAGTTACTTAGACTTGGAGCTCCATTGAACAGAAGTTGAACCAGTATGCCAATCAAATGATGCCAAAACAGAAAACTTTTTGCTGCTATATGCATCATCATGATGATCCAACATCTAAATACTGATACATTCCAAATCCACCATAACAATATGTTGACCTAATGTAACAAAGAACTTTTCCATACAAGTGAATATCAGAAACCTACTAACTGAATATGAAAGATCGAACGTAGCGTACCTCTTCCATCACCAGCTTCACAGATTCGCTTATTACATTCATGAGCCTATCATCATCAACCCCACAATCTCTAATCTCTTGTACCGGAACATCCCCAACATCGGTTAGAACCCGTGGATCCTTTAACTCCTTCCCTGCAATTTATTCCACAAATTAATATCCAGGACAAACAGCTACACCACACATAACTGGTAAAAATGAAAGATTTATACTATAAACCATGAATAGCACAAGGAAGGTGATCTGTTAACACAGAAACAACTCCTTAAGCAAAAGCTTCCACATTCAGAATCTAGACTAATCTTAGATAAACAACACCATCGAAATTACCACAACACAAAACATGAAACATTCAAAACACTACAGGATCCAGGTCATAACAAAATAAAAATCATTCCACAAAAGTGGTGGTGGTGGTGGTACCTTCTTCAGTGGAAGAGTTTGTACTACCACACCAAATAGCCTCTCTAATACGAGGAGGAGCAAAAGCTGGGCCTTGGAGGAAAGAAGAGTTGTGACCAAGTGGTACACCAAGAAGAGATGTTGAAGCTTTTGTACTACTTTGAGTTTCGCCCTTTCACGAATGAGAGTTAAGGAAGCATCGATGACACGATTCTGCCCTTTCTCGATCGAAGAAGCAGGAACGCTCACAGAATTGAGTCTCTGGAAGTAGTGAATTCCTCTCTGCCCAATCTTCGACATTTCTGGATTTGATATGATTTTCTGGAAGATTGAGATCGGTGATTAAGTCGACGACGGACGGTAAGAGAGTTTTACTTTAATTCTGATTTAAATCCTCTTTTATTCATATTTTGTCCATCAAAAAACGATTTCTTTTCTTTTACGGACATTAGGGCATCCTGAAATCAGACCCAAGATAGTCTAATTTTATAATATAAAATTATTAAAATGATTGTAAAAAGAAGAAAAAAGTGTTTTTGTAGGGTATATTGAAATATAAAATTAATAAAATTTGAGTAAAGAGAATAGATACTGAGTGTGTTTAGGAAAAGGAAAAGAGAGAATGTTTAAAATTGGACATTTTTTAGAGTGTTTTTAAAAGGAAGAGAAAATGTTTAAATATAAAATTAATAAAAATTAAGTAAAAGGATAAAAGAAAAAGTATAAAGTTGAGTAAAAGGAAGAGAGAGTGTGTGTTTTAATAATTTTATATTATAATACCACCACATTAGACTCAAAAAGGTCTGCAATGAGGATGACCTTAGACCATGGTCAACGGTAGAGACCAAATGAATGAATCTCTTAAATACACTATGTTAATCATTTTCAGGGATGGGCGTTTCGGTTTAATTTTGGGTTCGGTTCGTGTTCGGTTCGGTTCGGTTTATTTGGGTTTAGTACAACTCTAACCAAAGCCAACCAAATTTAGTTCGGTTCGGTTTTGATTTGGTTCGGTTTTAATTTGGTTCGGTTTAGTTCGGTTTGAGTTAAGTTTGGTTCGGTTTTATTTAAACATAAATTATTAGTATTGTATTGTCTCTAAAACAAAATCAACATAAATCATATATATTGTATGTTAGCTTTAATACGTATTGTAGATTAGCTTTTAATACATAAATCATACATAAATTATACTAAAAAAATCAACATAAATCATACGTATTGTTTCTATATTACTTTAAGTAAAATAAACATATTGGGTTTTCGGTTCGGTTCGGTTCAAACCGAACCATTTGGGTTGAGGGAAAACTCATCCAAACGGTTTGTGTGTACACTTTGGTTCGGGTTAGGTCGGTTAGAGTTCGGTTGGGTCGGGTCGGTTTGGTTCGGTTCGGTTAAAATGCCCACTCCTAATTTTCAATTAATTTAGTTATTTATTTAAAATAATAAATAATTAAAAAATTGCATCCAATTGTTAGAAAATATGTGGCAAAGAAGTCTCTTAAAATGTGTACATACGTTTCTTGTTTTAGAGATTTTAGAATCGTTTCTCTCTTGATTTCTTTTACTCTCTCTTGCTTTTTAATTTACAATATTTTTTAATAAGTAAAAACTGTGTGAGAGACTACTGTTAATCCCGCTCTTATCATGTAATTTAGGGATGTGCATTCGGGTATCTATTCAGTTTTTGGATTAGTCAAATGAAATTTTAGTTTTTCGGGTATATAAATACAAAAATCATTCGCATATTATAAAATATTGGTTCAGATTCAGTTCGATTTTTCTTGGGTTTGAGTCAGTTATCAGTTTTGGGTTTGCAAACCGCAATTAATCAAATTTCATTTTGATTCGGTTAATTTCATTCGGATTCGATTAATGTTGGGTTTTTGAACCCGAAACTAACCGAAAATGCCAACAACCCGAAACTAACCGAAAATTATAGACAATTTGTAAACTAACAAATTAATGAATTGACAAACAAGAAAAATAAGTAATATTCAGACTCATAATTGAAACAAAGTGACAAACAAGTAGACAAAAACAATTTTCAAGACTTCAAAAAAAATCAAAAAAACAACAAAAGCTAGAAACATAATGTTCAAAAATATAATCAAGACTTTATAGATCCACTAGTTGTTATTAGTTTTTTGGTTAGATCGAGTAACCGCGGTTAATTCGATTAAAACCAAAATCGAAACCGAACCCAAATATGATATCTGAGTCATATAGAAATCGATCGGGTTTTTAGACAAAAGCGAACCTGAACCGAACTCTGTTTCTCAGGTTGGTTTCGGATTTAGTTTCTGGTTTTGGTTTCGGGTAAAATGCATATGCCTAATGCCATTAATACTTCCATAATCTTCGTCCAAAATAAGACAAAGCAAATAAAAATTAAATGTGTGAATCTGATTACGGTTTCTTTTGAATCTGAAATGAAAAAAAAATAAAAAAAATATATATATATATAACGAAGAATTTATACAATTAATCACATGAATTCCTTATCTATTATTTGGAAGATAATTTTTTGGAGTCTGATTACATGTCATATTCCACAATCACTCTTCCTTTCAAAATTATGATATGACAAAAGATTAATTATGATATGGCAAAAAACTTGACCCAATTCTTAAAATAAAAATTACCCGATCGAGTGGGTTCAATGAAATTGATCATTGTGATGTAAAAAAAAAACAAAAAAATCGATTGTGATGTTAATAAAATACGTAATAGTCATAACTAATCATTAGCTAAGTTTCAAAAAAGAACAAAAACTGATCATTTGCTTTAAATTTTTTGACAAATTTTGTGATGTTCTTAAAAACATCATATAGTCACAAAAAATATATATATATATATATATATCATGAAGAGTAAATCACAAGTCATGATTTTTTCTTTATTGTTTTCCCAATTAGAAATAAACTAGTTTTGATCCGCACTCAATGGGTGAACTTTTTTGTGTGTTGAAATAAATCTGTCGGAAAGCCTTTGAGAGGCCTTTCTCTCCCAATCTGAAAACCCTAGCAGACGTCACTTTTCTTCATCGTCGCCTCTCCGGCATCCGCCGCGTTTGCTGCTGGTGTTGTGAGAGGGCATCCTTCTCCCTTCCTTTTTTCCTTTTCTTTTGTGGTCCTGTTCTTCACCGCCGATAATGGAATCATGCCTCTTCATTTTGACGGCTGCGATTCAGATCCAGAGGGTGCGAGTGTATCTAAGCAGTGGAAACTGGTGGTTTCATTTCCGTAGATCCGGATCCGTAGAGGACAGGAAGCGGTGTTGCGAGGCGTCCTCTCCACGACTGTTGCGGTGCTCCTTGGTTACAGAGATTTCTCCTCTCCTCCGGCGTTGTTTTGAGTGCCTGCTCGATTGAAGCTCAGAACTTTGTGGTTTAGTAAGTCGATTAGAGAACTGTCGGTTATCTTCCCTCTTTTGATTGCAGATCTGCTAGAGGACGGTGGGTCGGATCGAAGAGGTGAATTCCGGCGGCCAAGCTTGGCCAGTCTCAAGGCGTGCTAAGGTCTCTCTTCCCACTTGGTACGGTTGTCGCTTGGGACTCGACGTGGCTTTGTTGGACTCGGTGTGTTTTGGGTGTAGATATGGTTGGTTAACGATGGCGGCGTTAAAAGGCAGCAAGGCGTGGTGGCGGTCTCTCTCCACTTGTTGCTAGCGGCGGCGGTAAGGCGTGGTGTGGGCTATCCTTCCACTTACAGTCAAAGCTACGGTCGGGATATGAGTGGTCTCTCTCTTCTGCGATGGAGATTGTGGTCTAGGTGGATTCGGTGACGGTTGACGGCGGCGATGAGCCGTCTTTTGGCTTTCCTGATTATCACCGGTTAAGTAACCCTTGTGATTAGGTTAAATCTCTAGTATCGGGCCTATTTGGGCTGTTGTATGGGCTTTGTCTTTTATATTTTCATTTTATTATTAATGAAAACCCTTTAGCAAAATAAAAAATAAAAAACTTTTTCGTGTGTTTTGTGTATTATATATTGAGTAACTTAGCTGTAGCAAGTAAGATATCATTGTCTTTCTTTAATATATAATAAGAAATATATTGTAGACAATCTTTGGTATACAGTTTGAGTATTCGTTTATCTATATATATTATGTTTATTTGTGCACGTGTTCAAAGTTGATTCGTATATATGTTTGTTCGTACAAATTGTACAATATTAGTTGAAATTTGTTGAAAAAAAAATATTAGTTGGAATTTATAAATTCATATAAACAAAAAATATAGTATTAGGTTATACAAAAAATATATAGAATATAGAATATATACTCCCTCCGTTCCTTAAAAATTGATTTTTCTAGCATTTTTCACACAAATTAAGAAAAAGTAAATTGTGTTTAATAATTAAAGTAACTTTTTGTAACAAAACACTTTTTTATAACAATGAACCAATGGTTGTTTTCTAAATTTAAATAGTCTCATTCAATATTTCTTGGAATTTATAATCTGTTAAATATAAATTAATTAAACTAATATAAAATGTCTACAACATCAATCTTTGTGGAACAACAAAAATATGTTATAAAATCAATCTCCAAGGAACGGAGGGAATATAATTTTAGTTAAATTATTCGCATTGTTAGCATTATAATATTACACTGCAAATATAAGTCGTATATATACGACTTATATTTGCAGTGTAATATTATAATGCTAACAATGCGAATAATTTAACTAAAATTAAGGATAATAATATTATTAAATAGTAATCATTCGCTACATATACATCTTGTTCATATATTGAAAATTCAATAATTTTAGAACAATAATAAATTATTTAACTTCCAAATATGTCTGAACATGAAGCGACACCAAAATTATCAGTAAAAAAAAAAATTAATCACAAATTATTCATTGTGTGCGGGTCAGAATCTTGTTTTTTAAAAAGTAGGTACAACTGACAAAAATTATTCAATGGCTTATGTTTTATTAGGCCATGTTCAAAGGAGATCCCAAGGTGTCTTATGGGGTGTTCTTAAAATATAAAATTATTAAAACACACACTCTCTCTTCCTTTTACTCAACTTTATACCTTCTCTTTCATCCTTTTATTCAACTTTATACATTCTCTTTCATCATTTTACTCAACACACTCTCTCTTCCTTTTACTCAACTTTATACCTTCTCTTTCATCCTTTTATTCAACTTTATACATTCTCTTTCATCATTTTACTCAACTTTAATTAAGAACACTCTCCAAAAGTGTCTAATTTTAAACACTCTCTCTCCTCTTTAAGAACACTTCATCATCATTTACTCAATTTTTATTAATTTTATATTTCAATATACCCCACAAAAACACTCTCTTTCTTCTTTTTACTCAAATTTTAATAATTTTATATTTTAAGAACACCCCATAAGACACCTTGGGATCTCCTTTGAACATGCCCTTAGGCTTTCACCATTCCGCTTAATATTACATCCGCTATAGTAAATGTTATGCAATATGTACCATAATTAAAATTTGTAAGCAAAAAAAAGTATGCAACTTATTTATAGTTATTTTTCTTTTATAAATTATCATATGTAAGCGTTAACCCGTCAAAAACTTTTAAAGAGTAGGTACCTCTCTAAAAATTTCTTGAATGACTCATGTATTCTTTGAATTTCACTGGTCATTATTACACCCGCTATAGTATACATTCAATAATATGCACCAAAATTGAACTTTATAAGCAAACAAAATGAATGCAACTAGTCTAGACTCTACTATTAAACCTTAACCCTTATATCATGATTTTGGATATAGAAACTCAAACCAAATCATGTGAGGTTTGTTTCACAAAGAAAACCATTGTCTTTATAACATAACATTATACCCTAATTTTGAATTCTAAAACCCTAACCAGATAATATATATATGTTTTCCATAAAGAATATTGTTATTTTAACACATCATTATATTTTGAATGTTATACCCTAATGTTGGTTTTATAAACCCAAATTGACGACTTAAACCTCGTATCTTATAAGCTCCTTTACATAAAATATCCCTTACACTTTTAATTGTAACTTTCCATCTTTAGCATCATGTAATAAATCTGTTTGGCAACTGTTTTAATTTTCAATAAACTAAGCCGTCAGGTAAATAAATATACAACAACATGTCCAATAATATAACCTTTTCACTTTTAATCGTAAAGTTGTTAGATTTAAAATAATGAATCTTCAATAAATATACAATATGATATTTACGATTAAAGATCTATATTCATGTAGTCATGTGATAGATGTAAGACATAAAAGAGTACACAAATTTACATGTATTGATCACATCAGCTTCACGACCTATAAAATCATTAGGCTTATAAAAATGATCGCTCATACTTTGCAAGAAAAAAATTGCTCACTAATCACAACTTAGTTCTCATATAGCATGTGATTCTAAATAAAGAACTCAAATAATATAAGTAGTGAATCTATTTGTAATCTGAATCATGTGGTCTGCAAATTGAATATTTTAAACTCGGTTCACTGAGGATAAAAGAGTTCCCGCGTTTTCAAACCTTTCTCCTTTACTTACTTTTGGATTTGTTTGAGGACAAACAAAGATCTAAGTCTGGGGAATTGATATAATGCGTTTTTGGCGCATTCTAACCTTTGTTTTGTAGGGTTTTATCAAGTCTTTTTCTCTCTCTTGAGTCATTTTAGGTCTAAAGGAGGCTTGGGAACATGCATTTGAGCATTTGGGGGTCATTGGAGCAAACGGGACGAATCTGGAGAAAAGATGGTGTTTTGAAGGACCGAGCATCTGCTCGGTATGGAGCGAGCACCTGCTCGCCTGAGGGCTTGAAGATTTGGAGCCCCCTGGAAACCGGACCGGTCGATCTAACCTTAGGACCGACCGGTCCACACCCGAAGCCGAAGCCGAAGCCGAAGCCGAAGCCCCTGGAATCCGGACCGACCGGTCTGAATGAGAAGACCGACCGGTCCCGACACCCGAGGACCCGAAGACCGTAGTACCTGGAATCAGGACCGACCGGTCCAGGACCAGACCGACCGGTCAGTCACCCAGATCCAATTTTAACCTATTTTTATTTATAAATAAGGGATAACCACCTAAAAAAACGAGCATCACGATTCATCCCATTTTCACTCGTTACTTTTCGGAGACTCTCTTGACTGCTCTTTTGCTTTGTTCTTTTGCTTTTGGATTGAAGATTGGAGATTCATTTCACAACATCTATTGAGAAGAATTCTAAACCCTTATCTATTTCAATTCCATCATGAATTCTCTCTATTGTTTTGTTGTGTTTGCTTCCTCCATGATTGAGTAGTCCTTTAGCTAGGTTGAGGTTTGCAAAGGTGATTTAGGATGGTTAGTGACTGAGCCAAATAGGATTGTATAATCATATGTCTTCACCAATAGGGGTTCTTCATGCTTAGATTAATATTGATCACTTAATATATGATTATAAGTCAAACTTATTCACGACAGTGCTCTAGGTTGCTAGATAACCCATTGGTGAGCAATTGGTGTGTAACCAACGACAGTTGATTGTTGCCATCAATTGTGAACAAATTGAACAATCTCTTAATGCTTGTTAGCATCTCTGAATTCAAACGACGGTTTAGGCATTTAGGTTGCTAGACAAAGATATTGATTCATCACGACAGTGGGGCAATACTATCATTGTGTTCGAGTTCTAGACAATACTAAGTTTAATCCCTGCATAGTTGTTCAGTCCTTAATCCGAGATCACCGGCGAATGACCTTGATCTAGTGCTTGTTTTATTGCATTTTATACCGTTTAATCATTTCCCGTTGCTTGTTACAAAAATCACCACCCATATTTTATCTTAGCTTTAATTTAAAATCTATAATTTCATAGTGTAACCTTGGTCTATGTGGATTCGATACCCTTTATACTACTGCGATTGTCTGTGCACTTGCAGCTTTATTTTGGGTTAAAACTTCATCACACCAGGTTTTTGGCGCTATTGCCGGGGACCAATTGCGTTACCTTTGAAATTCGATTTTATTTATAGTCTAAGAATTTTGCTAATTTTGTTTCTGTTTTTATTTTCTTTTGCGTGTGTCTCAGGTGTTAAATCCAGCCAATATGGGCGAAGAAAATGACAATCGAGCTACAAATGGTCATGTAGCTGCTGCTATTCGGAGAATGGAACAACAAATAGCTCAATTGCATCAGCAGCAACAACCACAGCAGCATCACACCATTGGGGATATGGACAACCCTCATGCCTTCTATCAAAACCGAGCGACAATCGTTCCACCTGCTGTTGAGGGGCAAGACTATGAGATTAAGCCTCAGATGATATCACTGGTTAAGCAACACTTGTTCCATGGACTTCCAGCGGAAATTTCGGTGGACCATATAGAGAACTTCGAGGAGATCTACTCCACAATAAGCTCTAATAAGATGAACCAGGATTTCATGAAATGCAAGCTTTTCCCTTTCTCACTCGCGGACAAAGCCTCCCGCTGGCTCAAGTCGCTACCAGCTGGATCCATCACGACTTGGCCACAATGTATAGCAGCATTATTGGGCCACTTCTACACCAAAGCAATGACCGCGCGTCTAAGGAACAAGATCTCCACGTTCCAAAAACGTTCAGGAAAGTCCTTTAGTGAGGCATGGGAACAGTTCAAGGAGTACAAGAGGAAATGTCCACACCATGGGTTTGCCGTCGAGAAATTGCTTAGCATCTTCTATGAAGGTGTTGATCGTGACTTTAGGAACACTTTGGATGCTGCGAGTAATGGTGATTTTATGACCAGGACCAAGGAAGAAGCGATTAGATTGATAGAGAACTTGGCTGTGAGTTCCAAGAATCAATGCCATGACCGTGATGAGCCTATATATGCCAGCAGTGTTGAATCACAGAGGATTGATGAGCTGACAGCGAAAGTAAACCTGTTGTTGAAGAGGAATCATGAGAGTGTTGACCTTTGTGAGAACAAGGGAAATGAGCAGTCCATTAAGGTGAACTATGTGGGTGGAGACCATGTGCTTTCGAGCGTTCAAACTCATGCACCTATCCCTCAAGATGAACTGAAGTCCCTTATGCAATTGGCTTTAGTCAACCAGCAGAAATCTGCTAACGAGATTATTGCCATGATGGACGGCATGTATAACAATCTCAACAGTAAGATAGAAGCTATCTGCACTAGTGTGAAGAAGCTCGATATTCAAGTCGCTCAACTCGCCGAAGCAGTCAAGAATTCACAAGGAGCCCCTGCTCCAGAAGAGAAAAGGGATGAAGAGGTTGCAGGATCGTCTTCTGTAGTGCTTCGACCGAATGAGCTCGTTAATAAGGTTAGGTCACATGTTTACATACCTTACCCATTTCCACCACCATTGAGGATATTACCTAAGGGTGAAGACCCTAGGAAATTCTTTGTTCCATGCACTGTGGGGGTCGAAACCAACACAACTAGAATTTGTAAGAGTTCTAGGGAAGCTTGTGAGATTTCTATGGTAAGCTAGGGCCAAGAAAGATGTAAAGAGATTGTTTATTGCTCAGAAAAGCTTTGAGTACAAGTTTGCGTATTGAAATTGCGGATCCCCTTTACAAGAGATGTTTACAAGTATTTATAGTCTATGCTAAGTCGGCCTTGCCTCCTAAGTCCCTGCGGATTCATCTCGCTTAGGTCGGCTACGTCAATGCTCTGGGCTTCGTCGTCTGGACCGGACCACCTTAATGCTAGTGGGCCGAAGAATGTATTGGGCCGAGAACGTGGTCGGCAATCCAGAGAAGGCCGTGGTCGGGAATTGGACCGAAGCCACGGCCGGTCGGGCCTAGGCGAGGCTGAGGTCGCTCCATGGACCGAAGCCACGGTCGGCCGGGCCTAGGCGAGGCTGAGGTCGCTCCATGGACCGAAGCCACGGTCGGCCGGGCCTAGGTGAGGCTGAGGTCGCTCCATGGACCGAAGCCACGGTCGGCCAGGCCTAGGCGAGGCTGAGGTCGCTCCATGGACCGAAGCCACGGTCGGCCAGGCCTAGGCGAGGCTGAGGTCGCTCCATGGACCGAAGCCACGGTCGGCCGGGCCTAGGCGAGGCTGAGGTCGCTCCATGGACCGAAGCCACGGTCGGTCCACGCGAGGCTGTGGTCGGCTTCGGCGACCCGAACACACCTTCACCCGTCAAGTCTAGGATGGTCTTTCATTTCGTCCAGACAATTTCCATGATTTCTCTTTTTGCTTCTTAGGCGCCGTTATGCCTTCCTCTTCGAGAACCCGAAGGGCCATTTCTTCAGTCAACTTGTCTTTGGACGTTAATGTTGAGCGGGTGAAAACCGACCCCAACATGCACCATTGAAAGAGTTGAATTTGGAGAAGCTCTTTGTGATTCTGGTTCTTGTGTGAATCTCATGTCAAGGGCTGTTGCAAAGAAGTTGAAAATAGCTAAGATAGAACCTAGTCATATGACTCTTAGATTTGCAAACTCTTCCACAGCAACATCGTATGGCATCATTCACGATTTACCTGTCCGAATAGGGGATTGCCTAGCTCTCACTGATTTTCAGGTTGTAGAGATGAGAGAAGGTTACGATACGTCTCTCCTCCTTGGGAGACTATTCATGGCTATGGTAGGTGCAATCATTGATATGCCAAATAAGCGACTCTCTTTTTCCAAGGTCAACGAAAAGGTTTTTATAGAGCCATTCCCAAAAGAACCACCACTCACGCCTCCTGTATCTCGGCAGTAGAAAGAGAGGACCTGTCGGTCGATGTTGTCAAAGAGCTCAGTGATAAGAGTGAGATCAATGGAGTTCTAGATGGAAATCATTCTCATATCGCCAAGATACTTAGGGAAAAGACAAGGGTGCAGGGAAACGTAAATGCAAAAATATAAAGGGTGATCCTAAAATAACTTTGATCCCTCAAGGATATGATGGAAACTCGGTCGAATATAAGGTGAAGTGCAAAGGTACCCCTAAGCCTTTCTCAAGAGTTAGAGCTATTCTTCCGTTAGAGTTTAAAGAGAAGGGTATCACTGTTGTGAATAGAATGCCGAGCGAGGTCCTGCAACTAAATATAAGTGATCAAAGAGAGAATGGACAACGCCTCAACCCACCTCCAGCGAGCCCTGATCCGGAAAAGAAAGTCTCTAATCCTCATACGAATTCTGCTCACACCTAGACATCATACAACGTCAAGCTAATGATGTTAAACAAAGCGCTTGGTGGGAGGAACCCCACCTTTATGTGTAAATACGTTCTCTTGATTTTTGTTCTTTTTCAATTTTACCTTTGTTTTCGTTTTCCTTAGGAATTTTTGTCAAGGAAGTTTGGATTCGGGTTCTGAATTTAAGATCGGTCGGTTCACAAGTCAACCGGTCGGTCCGGCGTACGTACATAGTCCAAGAAATGTCACTGGAATTTGGACTGTTCGGTCCACGTGTGCCGACCGGTCAATCCCCCTTATCCCGCAGATCAGCCAAAAGCCTAGGCATCAGGACCGGTCGATCCACAAGTCGACCGGCCGATCTCCACAGACCCGAGGATTGGGTAAGTCCCCTAAAATTCCGATCGACCGGTCCAGTATCGGGACCGGTTGATCCCGTGCCCAGGTAAGTCAATTTTTTTTTGTGATTTCCGGTTTAAACCGGTTTAGTTCACTTAAATTGAACCGGTTTCCTCCCTATAAACACAAACCTCATGACCCAAACCTCACAATCCCGATCAAAACTCCAAAAACTCTTTCTCTTTGGTGTTCTTGGTGATTTTTCTCTAAAAACTTCCTCAAACCCTAACTTTTAAAATTCTCAACCAAATTGAACGTTTTATCGGCTCTAATCTACTCGGTTTTTCAAGCTTTATCTGATTATACCATCAATTTATTCTATCTGCAAGGTATAAGAATGCTATTTGAATGAGAGAGTTTCGGGTTTTTGAGGTTCTCCTTTCTTCTTGGATTTTCAATTTCAATCCATGTGTTCCTCACTTTGATTAGTTCGTTTTTGCAGTCATGGGACGAAGAAGACACACCCTAGCCACCACCTCCGACCCCGAAGATGGCTCGGATGGAGAACGCGAAACCCGAACAAAACGAGTTCATGACGAACCGAGAAAATCGTCGAGAAGAGATAAGGGAAAGGGAATAGCAACTTCCAGTCAAATGGATGCTCCACGAAAATAGCAAAATTTGCTTTCCAATCCAAGTGCTCCATGGCCTCGACTGGACGGTAAACCTTTCTCTGGAATTGATACACACCTTAAGCTAGAAAAGAAAGGTTTAGTTAGTGAACCGTCTTATGAGAACAAACGGAGCGGAGATGGATGGGTTAGGTACAATAGCATTTGCTATAATGGGCTGTTGAACGTGGAAATGTTGCCTACTAGGGTCTTATGTCCTCAGATGCTAGAGGAATTGGGTATCACGGACAAGGTGCGTGTTGTTCTCAGTCGAATAGGTTTGGGGAACATGGCCACGAATCAGTATCCTCTGTATCCTGAACTTGTACGACAATTTCTCGCCTCCTGTGAGGTCTATTATCCGTCAGATAGTGATAGAATTGCTGAGCATGGTCGTCTGTGGTATAAGATCAGAGGGATTACGTATAAGATCTCATTGCACAAATTGTGCGATATCTACGGTTTTGACGAACATTATCAGAACGTGGACTTCCCTGGCCGTAGTTACTTTCATCAGAGCGACAGGTTATGGAACTTGATTGGTTTGGGTGCTGCGATGTCACAGAGCATGAAACTGGCTCTTATCAAGAACCTAATCATCCGGATTGTAGCTAAGACACTTAGCAACACTATGTTCTGCAAGGAAGAACCAGGAGCACTGTGCCTAGATGAGTTGTTCTTCCTGCATCTCGGGATGCCGGAGTTTGTGTCTGAGATCTACAAATATCCTCGTGATCAGTACACTAACTACGGAGCAGCATTTGCATATTTCCAGACAGAGAGGAAGTTCAGAGGTCTCGCTGGACCTGGAAAGAAGAAGCAAGATGTATGTGGGAGTCTCCTAACTCCTATCTTTCTCTTCAATAAGATTGATTTGACAGGCACCGACGTTATCCATGCGCCCGCACTCTTAGGCATGCCACACCTTATTCAATGCCGATGGATAGTTGATGCAAGTGGCAATACTCTGATTTTGATGGGGTTCAGCATTCCGCCTCTTTACCTAGTGAGCATGCACCTCTCATTTCCATGGACAACGTACGATTTTTGCCATCCGCCTTACCTGAGAGCACATATCGAGATGCCCTTCTGCAGCGCAAAAAGCGCCGCCATGTTAGTCATGGTCTTGATACTGCAGGCACTGGCAGAAGTTCTGCCCCGCCACTTCCACCTTACGCCAACCAGTTTGCCGTCTCCCCGATTCGTGACGAATGGACTACACATGAGCACAGGCGTTGGCAACACAGAAGTTTTCCGAAGCTTCATAGTATGATGTCCACCATTTGGGGTGCTCTTTCTTGTTCTCGAGGAACAGATGCAGTAGGAGGATCAGGCTTTGCTGGAAGCCACATGCCCCCGCCTGCTGGACCTTCTACCACGTTGAGATCAGATGATGACGCTATGGTAGTTGACTCCGAGGACACAGCGGATTCTGACAAGTCTCCAGATTTCTGATGACGAAGTTAGATTTCTTCCTTTAATTTTTCTTTTTTTCATTTTATTTTTCTTTCTTTTATTAGCCTTTCCTTCAGATTTTACTTTACACCGGGACGGTGTACAGTAAGTCAAGGGGGGCAGGGGGGAGTGCTATTAGTACTAATTATGTATTCTGTTTTCTTATGTCTTATTGAGTCTCGTTTTTATTTCTCATTTTTATTTTCTGTTTTATTGAGTCAAAAACTTTGTAGGGAATCAGGACTTTATCTTATGATAATATTTGAACTATCTATGTTTAATCCTCTCTCTAGTGACCATTTTTACATAGCATGAGTACAAGGAATAGCTGGGACACTTCGATGCACTATTAACCAGGTTACAGATTGACCAAATTTCCTCTCGTTATTGGCACTAGTTTAGGGAAATGAACCATATTCAGGACTCCTTATTCTTTTTACCACTCTTGTTGATCCTGAATAGCTAGCTCATTTTTAGCTGGTACCCTCCTTAACCATTACCTCTTTTCAAACCCCTTGCATTCTTGTTACTTCATTGTCACATGTGCAGCATATGCGCAAAAGGGCCGGAGAGAATCGAGTCGACACTGCATCTAAATCACTCTTTCTGACGAACCGAGCACCTGCTCCCTTGAATCAAGCACCTGCTCGCAATTTCAAAAGATGACTTTATAAAGAGGAAGGAATACCAATGGTGAGCTCCACTTGGGTATGTACAACACTTCTATTTATTTTTGTGTTTGAGAGACACATACCTGTAATGTAAACCCTCTTCATCATTACCTTTAAAAATAAAAAAAAAAAAAAAAATCGATGATGAAGAGTGGTAAGTTGTAAAATAGAGAAAAAGTGTCTCTCTGCACAGTGAGTGTACCCAAGGTGGATGATTAGCCAAATGAGACGTTAGAGAGTTTTGGAGAAGAAAGAGTGGTTTAGAGAATGTGGATATCAACGTACTCATTCTCTCTTGCAATTTTGTGCGATATCCTGCATCCTCTACGAAACATCGGGTAACCCTTAAACACTTTAAATACTTTGAACACCACCTCTAAATGGCCTTAACCCTTTAGCGCCGTCTACCCTAAAAAGATGCCTTTAGAGAGATCCTCACGCATACTTTGAATGCGTTGAGTTTGTGTTTGGGAAATGGCCTGGCTAAGAAATGTGTCGAGGATGTTTTGGTAAAGCTTTGCTATTTGTAATCTGAATCATGTGGTCTGCAGATTGAATATTTTAAACTCGGTTCACTGAGGATAAAAGAGTTCCCGCGTTTTCAAACCTTTCTCCTTTACTTACTTTTGGATTTGTTTGAGGACAAACAAAGATCTAAGTCTGGGGGAATTGATATAATGCATTTTTGGCGCATTCTAACCTTTGTTTTGTAGGGTTTTATCGAGTCTTTTTCTCTCTCTTGAGTCATTTTAGGTCTAAAAGAGGCTTGGGAACATGCATTTGAGCATTTGGGGGTCATTGGAGCAAACGGGACGAATCTGGAGAAAAGATGGTGTTTTGAAGGACCGAGCATCCGCTCGGTTTGGAGCGAGCACCTGCTCGCCCGAGGACTTGAAGATTTGGAGCCCCCTGGAAACCGGACCGGTCGATCTAACCTTAGGACCGACCGGTCCACACCCGAAGCCGAAGCCGAAGCCCTTGGAATCCGGACCGACCGATCCGGATGAGAAGACCGACCGGTCCTGACACCCGAGGACCCGAAGACCGTAGCACCTGGAATCAGGACCGACTGGTCCAGGACCAGACCGACCGGTCAGTCACCCAGATCCGATTTTAACCTATTTTTATTTATAAATAAAGGGTAGCCACCTCAAAAAACGAGCATCACGATTCATCCCATTTTCACTCGTTACTTTTCGGAGACTCTCTTGACTGCTCTTTTGCTTTGTTCTTTTGCTTTTGGATTGAAGATTGGAGATTCATTTCACAACATCTATTGAGAAGAATTCTAAACCCTTATCTATTTCAATTCCATCATGAATTCTCTCTATTTTTTTGTTGTGTTTGCTTCCTCCATGATTGAGTAGTCCTTTAGCTAGGTTGAGGTTTGCAAAGGTGATTTAGGATGGTTAGTGACTGAGCCAAATAGGATTGTATAATCATATGTCTTCACCAATAAGGGTTCTTCATGCTTAGATTAATATTGATCACTTAATATATGATTATAAGTCAAACTTATTCACGACAGTGCTCTAGGTTGCTAGATAACCCATTGGTGAGCAATTGGTGTGTAACCAACGACAGTTGATTGTTGCCATCAATTGTGAACAAATTGAACTATCTCTTAATGCTTGTTAGCATCTCTGAATTCAAACGACGGTTTAGGCATTTAGGTTGCTAGACAAAGATATTGATTCATCACGACAGTGGGGCAATACTATCATTGTGTTCGAGTTCTAGACCATACTTAGTTTAATCCCTGAATAGTTGCTCAGTCCTTAATCCGAGATCACCGGCGAATGACCTTGATCTAGTGCTTGTTTTATTGCATTTTATACCGTTTAATCATTTCCCGTTGCTTGTTACAAAAATCACCACCCATATTTTATCTTAGCTTTAATTTAAAATCTATAATTTCATAGTGTAACCTTGGTCTCTGTGGATTCGATACCCTTTATACTACTGCGATTGTCTGTGCACTTGCAGCTTTATTTTGGGTTAAAACTTCATCACACCAGTAAGTTCTTCTCTCTCTTAGCTAGCCGTGAGGCAAATCAGTTTGTCAATAAGATGTGTATACTAAGAGATATCCTTTTTTTGGTTAGAGTGTTTTGTGCAGAATCGGGTCTGTGATCAGACCACTTCAAGGCATTTTGCCAGAGTTCCAGAGCAAGTTATGCAACTATCTTTATGTTATAAGAAAGCTCTTTGTGTCTAGTTTCTGGATCATTTTTCCGATCGTGATTCTGAGGTGATAAGAGAAGGATAACCAATAGCTTTTGGGTCTTACTAGAGGCTTGATTCATGTTTATCTCTGTCCCTAATCGAATCTCAATCTTAAAGCCAAAGTAAAGAAAAAGTGTGATCGTAAAATCATGGCAAGGAGAAGATGATGATTAGGATCTCTAGGTTATTGGTTATGTGTTTTGGAATCTAGAACTTGGTGTTTAGGTTGGTAGAATTGTCGAATTTAAATGTTGGGTTTCTGAAATTGATTTTTGTTGGTTTAATGGATTATTGGATTTAAATTGGTTTATGTCTTCTGCTGGTTTGCTTGTTTTGAATTAGTCATTGAGAATTAATAATTATGAGATTATTAATTCAGATTAAAAAAAAATGCTCTGGTTATTTCATTTTGGTATCAAAGCTCTTACGGTTTTAAAACGGGAAAATCGCATTTTTAACCTTCAATGTTGGATTTACTAACACTTTAAACCTCGGTGGAATTTCACTAACACTATAAACCTTCAACCTAAAAACACTTACATTAAAAACCTCCAAACTAGGTTTTTAGTTTGCACCGCCACATTTTTATTATTAAAATAATTCAGAAAATAATTTTTATTACTAAAATAATTTAAAAAATAATTTTTATTATTAAAATAATCCAGAAAATAATTTTTATTCAAAAAATAATTCAGAAAATAATTTTATTATTAAAATAACAAAGAAAATAATTTTTATTCAAAAAATAATTCAGAAAATAATTTTTAATCAAAAATAATAAGAAACATCACAATAATTTTTAAAAATTCGAAAAAATTGGATAAAAAAATTCTGAAACTTAAACATATAATAATAAATTTTATAATGATTTTTTTTAAAAATAATACATTCGCTTTTAAATTTAAAACTTAATTTTTAAATTTAAATTTCTAAATTTATAATCTTTAAAACTTTAAAAATAGTTTAAAAATCATAATTTTTGAAATAAATTTTTTCGAATTTTTTCAATATTTTTCGAATTTGCGTAAACAGATTTTAAGTAAATATTTTATCAATATTTTTTGAATTTTAAAAATTTATAACTGTTGGAAGATTGAAATTGTTTTAATAATAAACATCACAATTCGAAAAATATTGGGTGAAAAGATTGGGAGAGGGCTTGAATTGAAAACTTAATTTTTAGTAAGAAATCAAAGCTTTATTTCATAATTTTTTATTTTTAAAGTATTTTAAAACTTTTGAAGATTATAAATTTAGAAATTTAAAATTTCAATTTAAATTTTTAAATTTAAAAGCGAATGTATTATTTTAAAAAAATCATTATAAAATTTATTATTATTTGTTTAAGTTTCAGAATTTTTTTATCCAATTTTTTCAAGTTTTGAAAAATTATTGTGATGTTTATTATTATTTTTGAATAAAAATTATTTTCTGAAATATTTTTTGAATAAAAATTATTTTCTGGATTGTTTTAATAATAAAAATTATTTTCTGAATTATTTTAATAATAAAAATATGGCGGCGCAAACTAAAAACCTAGTTTGGAGGTTTTTAATGTAAGTGTTTTTAGATTGAAGGTTTATAGTGTTAGTGAAATTCCACCGAGGTTTAAAGTGCTAGTAAATCCAACCTTGAAGGTTAAAAATGCGATTTTCCCGTTTTTAAACAGTTAGAAATTGGTTGATTTGAGACTATGTGATTGAATTGATTATGTATAGTTAGTCAATTATGTGAGTTGTAGAGTTTTATTAGATCATTTTGTTCGCGCCTTGAAAGAGATTCAACGGTAAGTGATTATTTGACTTCATGTTTTATATTCTAGTATTTTAGTCTGCGTTTTTAGAAAATGTAGCGAGTGTTGGCTACAGTTCCTAGAGGTAGTGGGCGTGGTTGGGGACAAGTGTGTGAGTATGTCAAGAGTGTGGTATTGAGTACCATGTATGAGCTAGTTTCCAATTCGCAGACGTTTCAGGAGGGATCCGTGAGTGCAGCCAGTGTTGGTGCTAGTCTGAGGACTGGTAGTATCAGTGAGGGTACTAGTGTGAATGGTAGTATGGGAGGCCTAGGTGTGGGTGCAACTGTAGGTATGGCTCCATATCGAGATAATTGTATGACGGATCTGTTGGCTCAATTGTGGGGGAGGTTACCGAGTATAGTGTCATTGCAGCTCTAGTAGTGCCTCCAGTGGCAGAGGTGTAGCCGACAGCTGTGGTAGCAGAGGGCCTCCATCCTATCTGGTGATGATGGGGCAGATGCAGAGGATCAGTTCACTGGTTCTTCTTGGGCACAGTTGGAACTGAGGGAGCCGATGAGTGGAGGATGAGGATGGAGCATAGTTTTTGCTCTATCTGATGTACTAAGGAGTATCATGTGGTCTTAGTAGTTCACTATATGGATGGTGACGTACACCTCTGGTGGAGAGGTGTTGAGGCAGTATGGACTTGGGGAAAGTTCTTGGTTGAGGTTAACGCCAAGTAGTTTTCCTCACGAGGGTGTGGAGCGTTTGAAGAGGTGTTTTGTGGAACTGGTTCAAGGTAACCGGGCAATGCGTGAGTTTGATGTGGAGTTTTATAGGCTCCTATTGTATACTGATTATTGTAGGGAAGACGAGCCAACCCAGCTGAGGAGGTTTTTGCGGTGACTTCATGCTGAGTTGAGGACGCGGTGCAGAGTGTCTAGGCTCACCTCAAGGGCAGAGTGGTCGAGACATTAGTGTCGATTTAGGATGATCTGAGAGATTAGTTGGAAGCAGTGGTTGTACCAGCTGTGTTTCAGCCGAGGCGACATCATCATCATGTTGTTTCTTGCCAGTACGGTAAGCTTGCGCAATGACCGAAGATGAAGTAGGAGGACACTTCTAAGTCAAGCCAGAGTGATCGTGGTTGCTCCAGAATGTGCTGAGAGAAATGGTATTCGGAGTAATGCTGGTGAACATCCGAGAAGAGTTATTTTGGCTAAAGGGAGGTTTCTAGCGACTTTTGGTTGTGCAAGGCATATATGTGCAGATTGTAGGTGAGTCTATGCCAGCGGACCTGGTTATTGATCTTGTGGAGCTGTATGATGTCATCTTGAGGATGGTTTAGCTTAAGCGATACAGCTATATTGTCATCGAGGTCATGTGGTGTTTGAGCATGATGGAGGGAGGTTGGTCAATCAAGGAGTGAGACCAACTTCGGGGAGTATTGTAAACTCTGCTTTTTAGGGTAGAGCAGATGATTATGCAGGGTTACGAGGCCTATCGAGTGACGATTGTTATACTGAAGTCTGTTGGTAAGGTTGCAGTGAGGAATATCAGGATTGTTCTGGACTTCAAGGATGTTTTAAGTCGCTAGAAAGGCTACCGTTGTCTCTATCTGATCCTTTTATGATTGAGTTAGAGACCGGGATAGGTCTGATACCTTACAGGATGGCTCCAAGAAAGATGGCAGAGCTGAAGAAGAAGCTAGAAGATTTGTCGAGTACGAGTTTTTATTTGTCTGAGTACTTTGCTGTGGGGAGCATCGGTGTTGTTTGTAAAGAAGAAAGATAAAAGTTTCTGGTTGTGTATCAATTAGTAGGGACTTAATCGAGCCACTTTGATGAATAAGTTGAGGGGTGTTGCTTGGTTCTCCTAGATCGACTTGGAGTCGTAATATCATCAGATTCTGATAGATAAGGCATATATTCGTAAAACGACATTTAGGATGAGATATGGGCATTTTGATTTTGTAGTGATGTTATTTAGGTTGACGAATGCGCCAGGAGTGTTCATGTCATTGATGAACAGTGTGTTCCAGGAGTACTAGATGTGTTCGTAATCATCTTCATTGATGATATCTTGGTGTAACTAAGGAGTATGAGGCTCATTTGAGATTGGTTATGGAGAAGTTTCGTGAGCAAAGTTTTTCTAAGTTAAGGAAGTGCAGTTGTGAGATGGGTTTTCTCGGTCATATCGTGTACAGAGAGGGAGTGTATGTGGATCTGACTAAGATGGAGACTATCAGAGATTATCCTATACTAAGTAATGCCACAGACATTCAGAGTTTTCTTAGCTTGACAGATTATTATAGGAGATTCGTCAAGGGATTGCCGATATGATGTAATCTATGGCAAGCTGACAGGAAAGGCAGTTCCTTTGTCTGGTTTTTGGAGTATGAAGAGAGCTTTGCAAAGCTCAAGGAGATGTTGCTGAGTACACATATGTTGGCATTGCCCGAGCCGGGTAAGACTTAAGCGGTGTATACAATTGCTTTGAGTCAACAGAAGTTAATTCGGCTCGGGAGCAGGTTGTGATAGCATTGGTGAGCGAGATTAGCATTTTGCGATTATGTGTTATTTTGCAAGAGCCTTTGGGCTTAAAGGCAGCTGATCAGGTAGATCTTCTGAGTAGGATTCGAGTGGCTTAGGAGAGTGAGCAGGTTGATTGTTGCATCGAGGGTAGTTAGTTTTGAGTATCAGGTCCCTGTAAATGGGAAGATTCTTGTGTGTGGGTGACTTTTTATACCTAAGGATGAGTCGTTGAGACATGAGATTCTGAGTGGGACTCATGCGAGCAAGTTTTTGATTCATCTGGAGTGACCTAGATGTATTGTGATCTAAGATAGTACTATTTTTGGGTCGGGATGAAGAGTGATGGAGTGATAGTTTTGGCTAAGGAAATTGTGAAAGAGATTGTGAGGCTGCATGGAGAGCCAACCAGTATTGTGTCTGATAAAGATCCTAAGCTCATGTTTGAGTTAGAGAGGCCAATTCAGACAACTGAGGATTTATTGAGGATGTGTGTTCTGGATTGGGGTGGTCATTAGGTGGATCATTGACGTCTGGCTGAGTTTGAGATCTATATATCGACTTTCAAGCAAGTATTGAGGTAGCTCTTTACGAGGTTTGTATCAGAGTAGAGCATTTATGGTGCGAGTTTTGTTTAGGAAAAGACGGAGAAGATCCATGCTTTGAAGTTGATCATGAAGAAAGCTCACGATCGGCAGAAGAGTTACGTTGATAAGAAGAGAAAAGAGTTTGATTTTAAGGTTAGAGATCGTGTGTATCTCAAGATAGTCATGTTGCGGGGTCTTAACAAATCTATTTGGAGAATAAGCTAAGTCCGAGATTTATGGGTCTATTTCTAATGGTCGAGCAAGTTGAACCGGTGGCTTATCGGTTAGAGATACACTCAATTATGAAGGCATTTCATAAAGTTATCCATGTGTTGATGTCAATGTTCAGGAGGTGGTGGCTAAGATTTCAGAGGATCTTCAGCCTGAGTTACATGTAGCGGCAAGACCTGTGAGGATTCTCGAGAGGAAAGTCAAGGTGTTGCGCCTAAAAACGTTACCGTTGTTGAGAATCTTGTGGGATTGCAACAGTGTTGAGGATGAGACTTGGGAGCCAAAGGCGAAGATGAAGTTGAAGTTTGGCAAGTAGTTTGATGATATGCTCAAATTTACCCTATGAGCTACTCTCTCAAATTAAGAGATCAGATGCAGTATTTAGGGACCGAATCCTCAGGGAATCAGATGATCACAATAGGATTATTAATTTTGGATTAAACTACGCAAACTAGATTAAAAGTATATCAAAGCAAACAATTAAAATCGGTTTTAAAATAATAGGAAGAAAACGCTAGGCACAGGGAAATCTCCAGTGAATCAGAATTGCAGATAAATCAATAGTTAGGAATATTAAAGCACAGTTCCTGAACATGAACACGAATGTAAAACAAATCGCTGTCGCTGCGAATATTATCTATGTTAAAATCCTAGAAAGCCAAATTTCTTTGTGAATCCTAACAATTCATACAAGTATTAATGTCAGGTTCAATTGTTCACAAAACCCTAAACCAATTTTTTTGCGAATAGGAATTTTGCTCATCAAAGACTAGTTCAAGCAAATCAATAAAACTATCGTTTCTATTAATTTCCCTAAAATCAGATTTCAGTTTGCGAGGCAAAAATCAGCAATAAACACAAGTCAAGATGAAGAACATTCTAAAGATATTATCCCAACAAGAAATCAGATCTAGCAATTCATCAAGCACTTTCGAATAACCCTAAACCTAACAAGAGAACTACTCAGACATGTTCAAAGAAGAAAACATGATTTTATTAAAAGATATGTCTAAGAGTTAAGTAAAATAAAGCGTAAGCCTAAACAATGGCTGTAAAAACACATATATAGGGGTACAAAGTCGGCCAGAACATAAAAGTAAACATCTGGAGGCTTCGAGCTTCGAACGGACTTCGTCTGATTAAGATTTGGGCTTCTGCAAACAGGGTGTCGATCGACACCAATTTCAAGATCGGGTTCTTTGGTTTCTCAAGACTTCGTGTTGAGCGATGCTCCTTATGGTGTCGCTCGACACTGCTTCTAAATATCGATTCCGAACTTGCATCTTCGCCACTTTATCCCATGATGCTCCAAAACTTCCAGTTTACATCTTTTATGCTCCAATTGACTGAGTACCTGAAAAGACTCTAAAAACAACTGGAAAACACCATGATATATTATGGCTTAAACTAGGTAAAAACCATGATATATCAACTCTCCCAGACTTAGATTTTTGCTTGTCCCTAAACAAAACAATGTGCTCACTCTTTTTAGACCACATACCTGCAAATTCAACCAGTGATACTTCGATGTGTCCCTAGAAGCTTAGCAGTTCTTCAGATTAAATCCAAACCACTTAGAGAAACTCCAGACTCTCAGTCGCAGACCCCTTTCATTTATCAGGTGCGGTCTCATCAAGGGAATATCGGTCGCTAGCCTTCTATATTCTTTCCCTTCCTGTAACACTTTCTTGTGTTTCACCCTCTTTCTTCCCTCTGTAACTGTTAATCCAATTAAGGATACCATAGAGATGCATGCCATTTTTTTCTGATTAAGGACTTTTTCGGGCTACATTTTTCTACTTGAACTACACTTTTCTGTAAACTTTTTTAATATTTTGGCATCTCTATGGTTTCCTAGACCACGCTCAGTACTGTTATTCTATGATGGGAGACAGGGTCTCGAGCACTTCTTTTGGTCTAGGACAGCTGTAAACATCATCCGGGAAGAAGTTTCAGAGTGGTATGTCCTCTCGTTCTAGTGTTGAAAGAGGAATCAAGTTCTGCAATAACCAAGCCCCTTGACAAGAAGATTAAGATTCAATTAGGGTCGGGGTCCTTGACATCCTTTCCGGCGTTCTCCAGAAATCTGAACTCGCTCCGTTAAACCACTCCGCTTTCAGTTACCCACCTAATAAAACCAATGAACTGGCAATATAGTGGTCCTTGAGTGTTGTTCAAAACAAGTTGGAAGAAGGGGGGGGGGGGGGTTTCGACCCAAAAATTTTAAAATTGACTCAAAAACACCAAAAATAGAAAACATCATCAGCAACAACCTCCCCCAGACTTAAACAACACTGTCCCCAGTGTTATTAAACCTAAGATTGGTGAAAATAAATAGATAGAAAACAAAACGTAAGAAAAATCAAGTAAGAATTCGTACCTGGGAGCAGTGTCGAGCGACACTGCCTCGGTATAGATCGACGCATTTGAATTTGTCACATCGAGCGACTGAAGTTCTCGTCGATCGATGCTGGATTTTACTTGGTGTCGAGCGATGCTCCTCATGGTGTCGCTCGACACCAGCTCCTGAAGTTCATTCTCACTTGCGTTTCAGCGTTCGAATTCCTGAAAACGTAAAATTGAAAAAGAAACAAAAAGAAAAGAAAAATAACTAGACTCACAAGTGGGTTGCCTCCCACTTAGCGCTTGTTTTTAGTCATTAGCTTGACTATGGTGAAGAGATTAGATGTTCGGCGGATCAGCACTCTTCCATGGAATAATTCTAGGGAAAAGTCTATGCGGGTTCTAGACCATTTTCTTAACCACACGTCTCCTTTAGCCTTAATCTTCAGAGGAACTATGATTCGCATCTTCGCGAAAGGCTTTGAAATCTTCTTAGGCTTCACCTCTTCTTTTCTTTTTCGTGCAAAATCATTAGAAAAACCAAGCTTTCGAGGAACTCGATGCTTGCGTGAGCGCGTAACCGCTTTTTAATTTTTAATGAAATCAAAAGAGATAGAATTAAGTACAAGAGGTTCATACCTTGGCTCTTCAAGAGGTATCTCAGGAAGTGTCTCTGAAGGAACTAATTCCTTGACGATCTTAGGAAGAATGTCTTCTGAAGGCTCTGTAATAGGCTCATCTTCCAGCAAAGTATCCAGAGAGAAAGCTTGACCATATATGGTAAGTCTTCTCCTTGTCGTGTTCATGTCAAAATCCATGACAACATCTCCAAGGTCAAGCTTGATCTTCCTTTTTTGCACATCGATATTCGCTCCAGTTGTAGCTAAGAAAGACCTTCCTAGAATAAGGGGATCTTGAGGCTCTTCGTCGTATTCCAAAATGACAAAGTCTGTAGGAATTATGCAATCATGAATCCTGATTGGCACATCATCAAGAATACCTTTCGGGAATCTCCTAGAACGATATGCTAGGATAAGCAAAATCCTAGTCTTCTTGAAGTCCATCTGTCCAAGTCTAACAGCGACGGAGAGTGGCATCAAATTAATTCCAGAACCCAAATCACACAGTGAATAAGGAAACCTCTCTTCAGAAGTCAAGCAATCAAGCACAAAGCTTCCTGGATCAGCCAGCTTCACTGGAACTCTGCTCTGAATCATTGCGCTAACCTCTTCAGAAACCACTATCTTCTTCTTCTTCTTCTTAGAGACTGGAGATGTGTTCAGGAGAATAACTTGGAGATCTCTAGTAAGCAATGCTCCTTCCTCAGGACTAACTCCATTAGCAACCATTCGCTTGACGTATCTTTGAATCGCAGGAGAAAGTTTGATTGCATCCACAAGAGGCATCTCAACCATGATCTTTTCAATCATCTTCTTGCACATGGCTTCCTCAGCCTCTTGCTTGCTCTTTCTAGCTCTGGGAAAAGGCAGCCTAGGAGTATGGACTTGTTCTTCGAAGGAATCAGAAGTATTCGGAAGAACTATCTAGGATTGGGTAGGGTGTCGAGCGATACTGCTCTGGTGTCGCTCGACACTAGTATCCACTTCGAAGATTTTGTCGAGCAGAGCGTCAAGCGATTCATCTTTTTCTTCAAGTGTCGATCGACACTCATCCACAGTATCGATCGACACTGGCTCTGTTTTCTGAAAATCGCTTTGAATTCGTCGAAATAATCCTCTTCCTTCACCCGAATTGCATTACAGGCTCTCTTGGGATTGGAGTCTGTCTTTGCAGAAAGAAAACCCTCTTGTCTCTTTACCGATTCTGCAGTCTAAGCTACCTGGGTATCCAATCGCTTCATTTGAGTACTCAGAGACTCAATTTTCCCATTAAGATCCTGGTACACAGAGCCTAACTTCCCATTGAAAGTTACATCCATCTTCTGCTGTCCCTCTAGTATTTGTGAAAGCATAGCCTCCATCTTTGAATCCGTGGGTGGAGGAGGCTTCTGGTAAGAAGAAGAACCATAGTTCCTAGTGTATCCACTGCTCTAGAATGGTTTTGAATAAGAAGATCCATATCCCTGTTGATTGTTGAACTTCTGAAATCCAGACCCATTGATGTAGTTAACATCTTCGTTCATGGCCTCTGGATTGAAAGTCTCCACATCCTGTGTAATCTGAACTGTCTTCTTTCCAGCTAGAAGACTAGTGATCGAATCTATCTTCTTTGAGACCTCAGCGAGCTGACTGTTCTGGACGTTCTTCCCAAATTGTCTTCTCTCAAAGTCGATGTTCTTTGTGGAGTTGCTGTTAGCTAAGTTCTCTATCAGATGGAGAGCAGTCTCTGGAGAATTCGTGTTGAAATTCCCATTACACAATATCCAAAGTAGTAGAATAGCTCAATGCAATCCCTCTATAGAAAATCCCTAGAAGCTGAACGTCTGTGAAGCCATGGTGAGGATAATCTCTCTGATATCCTTTAAACCTATGCCACACAGCCTTGAAAGCCTCACAATCTCCTTGCTTGAAGGTTGTAATCTTCTTCTTGAGCTCCTTAGATCTCGCGTCGTCAAAGAAAGTGCTTAAGAAAGCATTCTTTGTATCTTCCCAAGTTGTCAGAGATCCTGGAGGAAGTATCCTCAACCAGTAAGATGCATCTCGAGCAAGTGAGTATGGGAAGAGCTTGCAAAAGATGTAGTCATTGGAAACTCCATTTGCTTTGATGCAAGAGTCTAGATCTTCAAACTTTTCCAAATGGTCCATCGGATGCTCATGAGGAAGACCATGAAACGGATCTTGAGAAACCAAACTAAAGTATGCCAGCTTCACCTCAAAATCATTCCTCTGGAATGTAGGGGGACGAATCGCAGTTTGATTCGCATAAAATTGGTCTGGACAATTGAAATCGGCAAGTGTTCAGGGTTGATTCCGGACCTAGTGTCGATCGAAGCCAGCAGCGTGTCGATCGACACCACCTTGTAATCCTTGTCGAGCGATCTCTTCGTCGCGTCGCGCGACATGATCTTTGTCCTGGTGTTGAGCGACACCGTTGTGGTGTCGAGTGACACCGCCCTGTTCTCCACCTTCAACGATTGCTCTTTCCTCCATCGGCTTGACAATCTCTTCGATGATCACAGTACCATCGTCGTTGATCCTCTATCCATGCTCATTATACTTCAATCCTGCTAGATCTCGCAAGATTCCATCTCCTCCTGGAAGTAGAACAAGCACTGGTCTAGCAGCCATCTTTCCTTCTTTGACTGCTTTTCTATTTTTTCGCTCTTAACGCGCTAATTCCTGAAGGCTCAAATTAACTAGTTCCTTGTCCTTGTTGCTTCTAGTATTGTGCTCGGGCATGTACCTGGAACGCAAAACAAAAAGAAACACAAACGAAAGAGACTAGTAGGAAATTAAAAACAAAAATAAAATCCTAGACAAAATCCTAATAAAATTAATGTAATGGTAATTGATACCCCGGCAACGGCGCCAAAATTTGATATGCTCAAATTTACTCTAAAAGATACTCTCTCGAATTAAGAGATCAGATGCAGTATTTAGAGATCAAATCCTTAGGGAATCAGATGCACACAATAGATTATTAATTTTGGATTAAACTAGGCAAGATAGATTAAAATTAAATCAAAGGAAGCAATTAAAATCAGTTTTAAAACAATAGGAAGAAAATGCTAGGCACAGGGAAATCTCCAGTGAATCAGAATTGCAGATAAATCAATAGTTAGAAATATTAAAGTACAGTTCCTGAACATGACCACAAATGTAAAACAAACTAGTTGTCGCTGCGAATATTATCTATGTCTAAATCCTAGAAAGCCAAATTTCTTTGCGAATCCTAACAGTTCAGACAACCGTTAATTGCAGGTTCAATTGTTCACAAAACCCTAAACCAAATTTCTTTGCGAATAGGAATTTTGCTCATCAAAGACTAGCTCAAGCAAATCAATAAAACTGTCATTTCTATTAATTTCCCTAAGATCAGATTTTAGTTCGCGAGGCTAAAATCAGCAATAAACATAAGTCAAGATGAAGAACATTCTAAAGATATTATCCTAACAAGAAATCAGATCTAGCAATTCATCAAGCACTTTCGAATAACCCTAAACCTAACAAGAGAACTACTCAGACATGTTCAAAGAAGAAAATATGATTTAATTTAAAGATATGTCTAAGAGTTAAGTAAAATAAAATGTAAGCCTAAACAATGGCTGTAAAAACACATATATAGGGGTACAAAGTCGGCCAGAACATAAAAGTAAAAATCTGGAGGCTTCGGGCTTCGAACAGACTTCGTCTGATTAAGATTTGGGCTTCTGCGAACATGGTGTCGATCGACACCAACTTCAAGATCGGGTTCTTTGGCTTCTCAAGACTTCGTGTCGAGCGATGCTCCTTATGGTGTCGCTTGACACTGCTTCTAAATATCGATTCCGAACTTGCATCTTTGCCACTTCATCCCGTGATACTCCAAAACTTTCAGTAAATATCTTTTATGCTCCAATCGACTGAGTACCTAAAAAAACTCTAAAAAGAACTATAAAACACCTAAAGAATCTAAACAGTGGACTTATATTATGGCCTAAACTGGGTAAAAACCATGATATATCATTCAACAAGTAGGTCGCGGCTTGAGCTCCAATTTCTTTGCGGTTCTAGTTTCAGATATGTTAGTGTAGTGCTATATTGTATTGTGGTTCATATATTTTTGTTGAGTTGTAACAATTATACATTTTTGAGATTTATAAGATGGAGTTTCTTATATTTTGGTGTGTTATAAGATGTGTAGTTCTTATATGTGTGGTATTGGGTTGACCAGTGGTTGGTCATGATTGAAATGATATTTTGGTTTGGGAATATCGAGTTTGGACCACATGAGGTATTTTTAATCGTAGATGTGTATATGCATTTTAGAATTGATTACTCTAGGGGCCATGGTGTCCCCGAATAACTCATTTATTTTGGAGATGACGAGTTCTCATGTATACTTATTTAAGATGTGGATTTACCGGGATAAGTATCGAGGGATGATGAGTTCTCTCAAGGGGATGACGAGTTCCCCAAATACCAATAGTTCAAAGGATTTGTTACTGAAAGTGTTAGAGGTATGATTCACCGATAGCTCAAACGATATGTTCCTGCGAGTAAGTGGGGTGCGGTAATGAGTTAAGAGTAGTGAATGTCTAGAAACATGCGTATAAACCTGAGATTAGATGTGAGCCTCAGAGATCGAGTGAGATGATCTCGAGTGATACTCGTTATGTTGGCCAGTTCTTTGGTCAAGGTGGGATGATGTTCCGGGTTATGGAATGTCATGTTAGTATCACGAGCAGGTAGTTCTACATAACATGTGTTTATATACGTACGAATTGATTACTCTATGATTTGAGATTTTTCATGTATACCAGAGCTCAAAGGATGTGTTCTTAAGAGATTGAGTGGCGTAGGGTAGCCAGGAGATGTCCCGTGAGTGTAAGGGTTACCATTATCGATAGCTCAAGGGATTTGTTCCTGAGAGTGTGAGATGAGTAAGATTAATCAATGTCTGAACGTGGCATAAGCATGAGACCAGATGTAGACCTTTGAGTTTGGGTGTGTGATCCCGAGTGATACCGACGGTGGGTCCTGAGTTTGGGTCATGGTGACCAGTGTGTTAGGATTTGAGGTCAGATCCATTGTTAGTGGAGGAAAATTGTAACATCCGCAAACCAATAATTGGATTTTTGGTAAGGGTGTCAATCAAAACCAGCATGGTGTCGATCGACAACAGTGTTGATTTGGTGGGTCTGTTTGATTTTAATCATTTGGTTGTTGGTTCGAGTTATGGGAACTCTAGGTCGTGGTATTTAAGCTTACTATGACTAGCAATCGTGTTTTTCAGAAAGAAAAACGTGGGTTTTGAAGATTGAGAGAAGAGGGAGAATTGTGTGTGTTCGTGAGGAAAAAGAATTGTTTTGTGAGAAGGAGACATTTTTGTTCTGTTTTGGTAGAGAAGAGAAACGGACAAGAAGAACTGATCGGATTAGAGTGAAATTTTTAGGGTAATCTCCTCTCTCTTAGTTAGTCGTGGGGCAATTCGGTTTGTCAATCAGATGTGTGTATACTAAGAGATATCTTGTTTTTTTTGTGAGAGAGATCTGTGCAGAATCGGGTCTGTGATCATATTACTCCAAAGGCGATTTTGCGGAGTTCCAAAGCGAGTTAGACGACGATCTTTATATCGTTGGAAATCTCTTTGTGTTTAGTTTTTGGATCATTTTTCTGATCGTGATTCTGAGGTGATAAAGAAGGATAACCCGTAGCTTTTGGGTCTTGCTAGAGGCTTGATTCATGTTTACCTCTGTCCCTAATCGAATGCCAATCCCAAAGCCAAGATAAAGAAAAAGTACGATCGTGGAATCATGGCAAGGAGAAGAGGATGATTATGATCTCTAGGTTATTGGTTATGTGTGTTGGAATATAGAACTTGGTGTTTAGGTAGCTAAAATTGTCAAATTAAAATGTTGGGTTTCTGAAATTGATTTTTGTTGGTTTAATGGATTATTGGATTTAAATTGGTTTATGTGTTTCGCCGGTTTGCTTGTTTTGAATTAGTCGTTGAGAATTAATAATTATGAGATAACTAATTCGGATTAAAAAAAAAATTGGTTGTTTCAGAGTTATTCTATTCCATATCTTCAAGTAAATGAATATTCATGTTATAGTGGACTTGAACTTTAAATAAAAAAATTGGGCCACTCAGATTCATAAATTAAGAATATTTAATCAATTTACATAAATGTCATTAATGAATCAAGCGGGTCACAAATCGGGTCGAAAAAAGATCCGCGTGTTTTTGACTTTTTGATGGATCCAATGTGTCATTGACTGGACATTATTACCTTTAATTTACTTGAATGATTTTCAGAGAAATTGCAATTTTGTTGTGTGGCAATTGCTGTAATATTTTCTGACATTTTGGACATAGTGCTAAATGTAATTTTCTTTTAATATTATAGAGATATTATTGTCATCCAATTAACAAAAGTATCAAATTAGTATCAAATTAATATTATTATCATCCCTTTTTTGGACCTTATGTCCAAAGTTTCGATACGTATCTCGGTATCTGCCTAATCAGCTCCGCAAATGTCCACCCTTCTTTAACCGAACTTCTTGAAATTAGAATTGTTGTAATAAGATACATTTTTGTTTGTTTTGAGAAAAGTAATATGATTACTTGTACAAATTAAAAGAATAAAACCGTGTACCGTATGTAATAATATATACGTAACGTAGGATAATATTAGCATGGCTTGTTAAATCATATGATTATAGTATAACTGAAAATCGTGCGATATACATACACAAAACATAAAAGAGAATAAAAAGAAATATCAAAAATCTTGGTAGGTCCGAGCTTGAGGTTCATATTGAGACGTAAGAGGAATAACACGTGTCCATGATGTTGAAAGCTTCCATGGAGAGGTACAAGTCTCCGACTCCGAAGTATATTCTTTGAGGACAATTTCTCCTTTCTACTAATCTCAGCGTCTCTCTCTCAAAGAAGAAAGAGAGGTTCATCTTATTCTCTCACCTCCACTAATCAATCTTTCGTTGTCTTTCACAAGATTCCGGCTTCAACTTTCTAAGGTAACCAAACCAAACCGGAAACAAAGCCTTATCGTAATTCTTATTGAAAATATTTGTTTTTCAATTGTCTTAAGTTGAAATCTAGATCTTTCTTGCTGCGCAAGATTCAACAGATTCTTGTTAATTCCTTCTTTCTCTTCACGCAGATGTTGATCCAAACCTAAAATTTTGTCAATCTTGTGCAACAACGGTCGTAAAAGAGACAAGAGAAGAAAAAAAGAGATAGAAAAGGCGAAAGAAAGTGAATCATCATCATCAATGTTGTTGTTGTTGCGTGTGGCCTTCAATTTCATTGGTTAGAAGAATAAAGAGATGTTTTTCCCTCTCATGTTATCCATTTATTCGTTATTTAGGGTTTGAAGATAGAAGACAACGTCATCATCCCATCACCAAAACCATTTTCTATGATTCCTTTGTGTGTATATTTGTGTTTATAAGATCAAGATTACTATTAGGACGAAGGTCATTCTCTAAATCAGAATATCTAAAGACTGATTTCGGTTACTGAGGAGATTTTGAACCGAAAGTTCGAAACTGTCACGGTTTATCCAAAAGAAAAAATCAAGATTACTATAGGGCATTTTTAAAACATTTCTTGATTTTTCAAGAAAAAAAACACTTAAAATAGTATCAAATAACGGAATCAAGAAAATGAATTAGGTCTACATTTTATCCTCTCATGCTTAGCTTTAATTTCCAGTTTCATGAGATGATTACATTTATAAGTTTCTCAACATCTGATAGTTTTAGAGGCTTTTGCATATACATTTGAGCTCCACTGGCTAAACATCTACAAGACCAAAAACAGAACGTTAGATTTTTCATATTTATTTACTTAATTACTTCCATAGGAAGAAACAATGAAACGAAGGTTCTTAATCATATCTCAATTTTTTATTACTTGTTGACGCGAGTAGGAATGTTCTCTGAAGACATTATCACAACAGGAACCTCTTTCAAATATGACGACTCCTGCTACAGGAATGTTCTCTGAAGTAATTTTTTATTACTTGTTAGATCAAAATTAAACCGATAAAATCCGATCTCTAAATTTTGATTCCGAGAAATCTTTATATAATTTTTACCTTAACTTTCTTGAGTAACTCGAAACCTGTCATTCCAGGCATACAATAATCTGTGATTATTAAATTCACCTTCAAATCCTGGGAAAAACCAACACAGTTTGAGTTTTGTATATAGACCTAATATCAAATGCATCATAAGGAAAAATTTATAGATCTTGAAAGGATTTTTTTTTCTTACATTATCGGTCAATGCATCCAAATACTCCAAAGCTCTAATTGCATTTTCTGCTGTTGTCACTGCAAAAGATAAACACACATTTTAGAGACAAAGAAAACAAAAAAGTAATGAATTTTGATCAGAAAAATTGAATAGTAAAAAAAAGATCGAACCTTTGCAAGAAGAGATCTTAAGCAACTTCTCAACGAGTTTACGGTCAATGAGATTATCATCAACAGCTAAAACATGAAGCTCTTCATGACTACGATCATCAAAAGCCGCCACCTCCATTAAAGATGAACAAGAACCACTATTCATCATCAATTGTTCCTTAGATGTCAAGTAACTGAGAAAGAAAACAACTTGACAATAAGCAAAGAAGCAAGATTGACTCTAGAGATTAATACAAACCCTTTGTAGACATTGCTTTAAATTCTCCACCACCTCTAATAAAAATAAATTCACAAATCAAAAAGACAAACATACATGAAGAAGAAAGTGACAAGATACAGAAGAGTATATGTCTATCTATTTATAAATATATGAATGAATCATGTGAATCTGGTGATGGTATTTATGATGATTTCTTTGATTTTTTGGTGGGTGAAGAATTACCATTATTATAACCAACTATTTAATTCCGTATAATTAAAAAGGAATAGAAAATAAAAAACAGAGCATGGTGAAGAGATTGCATCAAGAATATCACGGATATTTCGTGATATCTTATTTTAGGGGTTATTTAGCTTCAGTATCAGTCATTATAAACATAAAAGTTTTATATATATTTGTCTTTTTGTTATAAACTTACTTGTTAGGACATGGTCATGGAATCGTGTGGCGATTTTGCTTTCTTTTGGACCACTTTTTAAATTATAAATTTATAATGCAATACCAAATTGTTAGATACATATTCTTGTTTAGAAGTGAAATATGATATGAAAACAGATTTATTCGGTAACAATCTCCTATAATATATCAAGAATCAATCTGATATGATTTGGAATCGTATAATAATCTCAAAAAGATCATAATTTTTTTCAGACAAGTAGAGAGATTTTGTGTATGTTTAGTTTAAGAAAGAAGTTGTGGTATTGCTATGGAAGACTGATTCTTTGAGAAGCTGAATAAAGAAAGTAAGAAACTTATATGTGTGTCAGTGACAGTCGTACGAATTTGCTGAAGATCTTATAAGCTGAGAAGATAAATCTTTAGATGTATATGTATAACAAAGATATATGATACACTTACATCTTATTATTTATTCTTTTCCTAAATATTTTGGTTGAAATGGATCACCAATCTCTTATGGAGATACCCATGCTTAAAAATTAGAACTAAAGGAGTTTGTTTCAAATATTTAAAGTAATCCAAGTTAAATGAGAATTTTCTTCTTTGTAGTGGACGAGAGAAAGAAATACGGATAGAAAAAAGGCGATATTTTGTGCGAACTGCTACTGTAGTCACAGTGTCATCTCTTGACTCTGTCCGCCGGCGACTTCTTCACCGTCGGATCTTCGACGAGCTTTCTTTTTCAGGCCCTCGCCACCTCATGGCGAAGAAAAAGCACAAAAAATCAGCTTCCCCCAATAAATCCAAATCCAAATCGGGATCTAAGTCGAGGTCGTTGGAATCTGTAGCTCCAATCACCGATGTCTCGATCAAGCCAGCGGCGACATATTTGCCGCCCGAATTAGTTCCGGTTGTGGCCTCTACAACGGAACACCCAGTTGCTCCTGTGATCGCTGAGTTGTCGGCAGATCCAGAACCAACAAAATCAACGGTGGTGACTGTAGAAGCCCAGATCTCCACTGCGCCAGCGAAATCCACCCAGATGGAGGACACAGTTCTGGAACCGAAATCAACAATAAAGGTTGCTGAATCTTGGTGCTCTCTTGTAAAAGGGACCACAAAATAGTTGAAGAAGAAGGGTGAGTCTTTCACTTTACAATCGGGAGAAGCATGTGTGAAAATCCTGAACGAGGTGATTGAGCGGAATAAGCACTGTGTCAAAATGAGTAAGCCTACCCAATCCTACCCAAAACCAAACCGCATGGGTTTGAGATTTTCGTGGGCGGGTTTAACTCAACCCATTTATTATATGGATATAATTTTTATATGAAACCCGTTGACTTAATGGGTTAAATGGGTACCCATATATATGGAATCACACAATAAACTTATAAAAACTCAACACATATTTCATAATTTATTATAAATCCAACAAAAGTTTTTAACTTAAACAAGAAAGAAACCATAAAATCAATAAAATAGAAAAACCATAAAACCATTATATCTTAAAATAAACTAGTAAAATCATAAAACCAATAAAACAGAAAAACCATAAAACCAATAAAACTATTTTTAAAAAGCACTTCAATCTTTCTTCGGTTCCTCTCCTTCTTTAAATCCATCTGGTTCATTGTTCTCATCATCACTTTCAATGTCTACAAATAATAAAAAAGTATATTACTAACTTGGATAATTTAGCAACTAGTATTAATATAGTAAATATAAATGATTTACCTTTTTCATCACTTGGAAAACCAAATAACCATGATCTCGTACAAAGTAGAGCAAGGACATGTTTATATATATTTTGTGCTTAATCCGTGGGTAACACATAACCCTAATGAGTTTACCCATTAAACCCGTGAACCCAATAGGGTAACCCAACGAAACCCATTTATTTATATGGGTCAAAAAATATAATCCTTACCTACTAAAAGTGCGGGCGGGTTATGAGTTAGAACCCATTTTAACATCCCTGCTCCTGGGATTCGTTTATCCTAGGTCAGATCAACTTAGACACCCCCCACACATTGAAACCAATAAAACCAATAAAACTATTTTTAAAAAGCACTTCAATCTTTCATCGGTTCCTTTCCTTCCTTAGATCCATCTGGTTCATTGTTCTCATCATCACTTTCAATGTCTACAAATAATAAAAAAGTATATTACTAACTTGGATAATTTAGCAACTAGTATTAATATAGTAAATATAAATGATTTACCTTTTTCATCACTTGGAAAACCAAATAACCATGATCTCGTACAAAGTAGAGCAAGGACATGTTTCAGAAGAAGTCGACTCTGGTATTTGTTTAAAACACGAGAACCAATACTGAAAGATGATTCTGAAGCTACAGTAGTTATAAGATTGCTTAGAACATCATATGCCATATAGGCTAATTTACATAAATCAATTAAAAGAATATATATATATATATATATTTATATATATTTTGTGCTTAATCTGTGGGTAACACATAACCCTAATGAGTCTACCCATTAAACCCGTGAACCCAATAGGGTAACCCAAAGAAACCCATTTATTTATATGGGTCAAAAAATATAATCCTTACCTACTAAAAGTGCGGGCGGGTTCGGGTAGCCCATGGGTTAGAACCCATTTTGACATCCCTACTCCTGGGATTCGTTTATCCTAGGTCAGATCTACTTATATGGGTCAAAAAATATAATCCTTACCTTTTTCATCACTTGGAAAACCAAATAACCATGATTTCGTACAAAGTAGAGCCTGGACATGTTTCGGAAGAAGTCGACTCTGGTATTTGTTTAGAACACGAGAACCAATACTGAAAGATGATTCTGAAGCTACAGTAGTTATAGGATTGCTTAGAACATCATATGCCATATAGGCTAATTTACATAAATCTATTAAAAGAATATATATATATATATATATATATATTTTGTGCTTAACCCGTGGGTAACACATAACCCTAATGAGTAACCCAACGAAACCCATTTATTTATATGGGTCAAAAACTATAATCCTTACCTACTAAAAGTGCGGGCGGGTTCGGGTAGCCCATGGGTTAGAACCCATTTTAACATCCCTACTCCTGGGATTCGTTTATCCTAGGTCAGATCAACTTAGAACCCCCCCCCCCCCCCCCCCCCTCGCTAAAGGAATCATACACAATGTTGTCAACAGAATTTGGAGCAAGAATATGAGGGACATTTCAGTCTCTAAAATGGAAGGTAATTCATTTTTATTCAGAATCCTAAATAAGACAACAAGGTCCAGGGTGATTAACCAGCGACTCTAGCAAATAGAAGGTCAAACAATGTTTGTCGATAAGTGGGAACCAGGTGTGATTCCAGTGAAACCAGAGTTAACCTTAGCTCCCATTTGGCTTGAGCTGAGAAAGGTTCCTTATCAATTCTTCAATGAGGAGGGACTGGAGCACATAGCGGGCCTGGTGGGAGAACCTAAATTTCTCCATCCCACAACTGCCAACAAATCAAATTTAGAAGTTGTAAATGTGAAGTTTGACTCAGGTGATATAAGCAGAGTTTTTGTATCTAGCCCGTGGATGCCACCAGTCTGCTCTCATTGCAAAGAGATTAGACATAGTATTAAGAGGTGTGCATCTGCACCAAAACTTTGTTCCAAGTGCAACTCAACCTCTCATGTAGCCGCCAAATGCCCTAGGGCTAAGTCAGTCGAAGGAGTGAATAGGAACACAAGAAGAGGGCGATCAATGACTAAAGCTTCATTTGAGGTGAGAGATGTCAAGGAGACAGCTACTCTGGAGATTGTGGAACAAGATAAATCTGTGCTTGGATCAAACAAAAACTTCTCTGGAGGGGAAACTAGTGCTACTGCAGGGGTTAGGGTTTCTTCTCCCTCAGCAAAAGTAATAACCAAAAAATAAGCCAGGAGGGATAGTGGAGAAAAGAGTGGATCAAATTCTGAGGTTGAGGTGGACTCATCAGATGTGGAATCTACACATTTAGAACAAGGGGAAGAAGGTCAGATTTTGGACGTTCAGAACAGAGACAAGAAGCTGCAATTGATGCAACAAGTTGGTACAAAAGGTACTAGGGGCAAGATCCCCAAACACAAATCTTAATGTATACGGATATTTTTTGCTGGAACGTGAGAGGTTTCAATATCTATAGTCATAGAAAAGGCTTTAGGAGGTGGTCCAGGTCTAATAAACTTGTTTTTGGTGGGCTTATAGGGACCCACGTCAAGTAGCCTAAGAGCTCTAAGTTCATAAATGATGTTTGGTCGGGCTGGTGTTTTGAAGACAACTACAACTTCTCTGAGTTAGGGAGAATATGGGTGCTTTGGAGCCTTGTAGTAAAGGTATCCACTCTAAGGAAATCACTACAAATGATAACCTATGAGGTTACTTGGCCTGATACCTTCCAAGTAATAATAATATCAGTGGTGTATGCCTCCAACTGCCCTCAAATGAGATTAAGTCTTTGGCAAGAGCTTGTGGAGATGGCAGACAGTCCTGGAGTCAGAGGTAAGCCATGGATTGTTCTTGGTGATTTTAACCAAATGCTTAACCCACAGGAACATTCTTCTGCTTTAAATCTCAATGTGGATAGAAGGACAAGACAATTCAGGCAGTGTTTTCTAGATGCTGATCTAAGAGATCTCAATTTCAGGGGCAATACCTACATTTGGTGGAATAAAAGCAAATCATTACCTGTGGCAAAGAAGCTAGATAGAGCCTTGGTCAATGATTATTGGAGTATGGAGTTCCCTAATTCTGTGGTTAGTTTTGGCAATCCGGATTTCTCAGACCATGTCTGTATCTCTGTCATATTGTCACCCCCGAGGGAAAAAGCTCCTAAACCCTTCAGGTTTTATAACATGCTTCTACAAAACGTAGACTTCATTCTCTTGGTAACCTCTTTGTGCTATTCATTTAATGTGGTTGGGTCTGCAATGTTTAGAGTGTCAAGAAAGCTGAAACTATTCAAAATTCTATTAGGGAGTTCAGTAGATCTAACTATTCAAACTTGGAAAAAAGAGTGAGTGAAGCTCATGAGTTGTTGTTATAATGTCAAAATCAGATGCTCTCGCAGCCCTTAGAAGCGAATGCAGAGATGGAGTTGGAAGCTAGGCGTAAATTGCTTATATTATCTGAAGCTGAAGAAGCTTTTTTCTTCCAAATATCTAGAATCTCATGGTTGGGCATGGGTGATGGAAATACAGCTTACTTCTATAGGATGACCAATGCAAGAAATGATGTGGATAAGATCTTCTTTCTGGTTAATCAGCATGGAAACAAATTTGAAACCCAACAGGAGATTTAGGAACACTGCATTGTCTATTTCTCTTAGGTGGTCATGTGGATGATGCATTATATGAACAAGAAGATCTTGATCTTCTAATGCCTCTCAAGTGTTCTCTTGCTCAGCAGGAAGATCTCACCAAGCCATTCTCTCCTGAAGATATAAAAAAACCTTTTTTCAAGCTTCCAAGAAACAAGGTCAGTGGCCCTGATGGCTTTACCTCAGAGTTCTTCATATCTTGTTGGGATGTAATAGGAAAAAAGGTGACTGAGGCTGTCACTGAGTTCTTTGCTAATGGGAAGTTGCTAAAGCAGTGGAATGCAACAGTCATGATGCTCATCCCCAAGTCTCCTAATGCATCCTCCACCACGGATTTTAGACCCATTTTTTGCCTGAATACTGTGTATAAAGTCATTGCTAAGCTTTTGGCCTCAAGGTTGAAGTCTATCCTCAGTGATGTCATCTCGCCTAACCAAACGACTTTTTTTGCCATTGAGAAGTTTAGCAGAGAATGTGCTGCTAGCAACAGATTTGGTGCATGGTTACAATCAAACAATTGCTCAACCTAAAGGGATGCTGAAAGTGGACCTCAGAAAGGCATTTGATTCCATAAGATGGGATTTCCACTATAAGAAAGTGTACAATTTGCAAGAGAAGTTCACAAGGGAGCAAATCATTGCAAAAGTTTGCAACGGAATTAGTGGCAAAACAATTGCGAAAAAACTTCCGTTGCAACTCTGATGCAAACAAATTTAAAATACATTGGCTGCAAAACGGTAGCGATTTTGCAATTGCTTTTCAAAGAGTTAGCAACGGTTATAATTAGCAACGAACTTCGTTGCCTTTCATTTCTAATTATTGTAACGGAAAAACCTTGCAAATTTTGGCAGCGGAATTCGTTGCAAATCGTTACAGTTTGTTCATATGATATTGATGAAATGGTTTGTAGTGATGAATGATTTTACAATGTGAAATAAGTATAGGTAGAAGCATAATCTTATATATATATTTTAATAAGTGAAGTTGCCTAGAAAATTAATTTTCCGTCTTAAAGTCGTTACAAAAACAAATTCGCAACATCGTAGCAATGGAATAGCAATGGAACAGAGAACTTCGTTGCAAATCCGTTGTAAACCATGTATTCTCAAATAACACAATAAACACATATCGTTTTACAAATTCTGACCAAGTCTTGAAGCTGTGAAGTCTCTTTAATGTCTAACCATGTGATATTTGATCATTTAAACCAATAAAACATTACACAAATAAGAGTAAAAATTTGGTTCTAAGAGTAATTCAAACCAATACACAAATGAGTTAACTCATATATGTAACCTTGGATCATATATGTCTTAACCAATAGATGAGCCACAAAATACAAAAACAACTGAATATAAAAATTTAAAACACAAATACACATGATAACCTCTCTGTTTTGAGGTTATAATCTGCATTTGGGGTTTCAAAATTTGCAACAAATTTGCCAAGAAATAAAATTTACGTTGCAAATTCATTACTAAAAATACTTTTGCAATGTCTATGCAAGGAAGTATCAACGTTCTTCGCAAATCCGTTGCAAATCATGTTTACAAATTTCAACAAATTTCTTCAAGGTAAGTCTTTCTAATGTCTAACCATACAATATTTGATCATTTAAATTACTAACAAGTGCCATAATAGAAGCCAAAATATTAGAATAAAAGAGTAGCTTAAATTAAAATGAATAAAGAAATTAGTTAACATGTACATATTGATCTTACTTATAATATCTTCAAATCTTTTGCTAAACTCTATTTATCACATATATTCTAATCAATTATGAGCCAAAAATATAAAACCACAAGAATATAAACACAAATGCACATATGCTAAAACATAGTGATTTGAGGTATAATCTCCATTTGGGGTTTTAAAGTTGCAACAAATTTGTAACAGATTATAGTTGGGGTTTTAAAGTTGCAACAAATTTGCAACGTCTTCCCAGTAAAATAGCAAAGGAACTGGGAACGTCGTTGCAAATCCGTTGTAAGCCATGCATTCTCTAATTACACAATGAACACAAATCTTTTTACAAACTCTGGTCAAGTCTTGTAGCTGTGAAGTCTCTTTAGTGTCTAAACATGGTATATTCGATCATCTAAACCAATAAAACGTTACACAAATAAAAGTCAAAATTTTGTAATAAGAGTAATTCAAACCAAAACACAAATGAGTTAACACATATTCAAAGTTTTCTTATCTTTAAATCTTATGCTATATATGTACCCTTGGATCATGTATGTCTTAACCAATTACGAGGCACAAAATACAAAAAACAACAAAATTTAAACATAAAAAAACACAAATACAGATGATAACCTCTCTGTTTTGAGGTTATAATCTCCATTTGGGGTTTCAAAATTTGCAACATATTTGCAAGGAAATGAAATTTATTATAACAAATCGGCCCTCATATCGACCGAATTAGTTGCATTGATTTAAAATCATAATCATTTCAATTTAGCAACACTCTTTCATTTAAGTTTTTTGCAAAGTATCATTGCAAAAATGTTACAGATAATCTTGCAATGGAATACACTGCCCAAAATAGTTACAAATTGATTAATTTTTGTAACGGTTTCCCATAACCATCCATTGCATACTTTGTAATGGAAATCTTATAACAATTGTGTTGTAAACTAACCGTTACAATATTTGCAATGTTCTCGTTGCAAATATTCATTGCAAAAGCTTGCAACGACTTACCCACGAAAGTACATTGCAAAATTTGCAATAGAAAGTCCCTTGCAAGTTCGCTACAAAATAACCGTTACAAAAATTAGCAATGGCTCCGTTGCAAATATCCGTTGCAAATATTTCGTTGCAAACCGTTAAAATATTGCAACATATTTGCAACGATAAAATTTTGCAGCGATCAATTTGCAACGAGTTTTTGTATGTCACAACTCCGTTTCAAAGATAGTTTAGCAACATAAATTTATGGCTTTGTAACAGAATATTTCATTACAAATCAGCTCATTTCTAGTAGTGTTCATCCTTAGTAGTTTGAAAGCCATAAATATCCCAGAGCAATTTATCCAGTGGATATCAGAGTGCATTACAACTCCTTCTTTCACCATCTCCATAAATGGAGTTTCAGGAGGTTTCTTTAGAAGTTCAAAGGGAGTGAGGCAAGGTGACCCTCTGTCACCCTACCTCTTTGTTCTGGTTATGGAGGTCTTCTCAAGACTGCTTTCCTCCAAGTATGACTCATGCTATATAAGGTACCACCCCAAAACAGAGGATATCAAGATATCCCACCTGATGTTTGCTGATGACCTTATGGTCTTCTTCGATGGCTCAAGCTCCTCCCTTCATGGAATCTCAGAGTGCCTAGATGTATTTGCAATGTGGTCAGGCCTGAGGATGAATTTGCAGAAACTGAGCTCTTTCATACGGGTGTGAATCCCACAAAGTCCTTTTCTATGGAAAGCTATGGGTTTACTAGAGGATATTTGCCAATAAGATATTTAGGCTTACCCCTAATGTCCAGAAGACTCAAGATCAATGAGTATGAGCCTTTGATTAGCAATCTGATCTCAATATTCTAAAATTGGGCAACTAAAACTCTCTCCTTTGCTGGGAGAGTGGAATTGATGAGATCGGTGGTTTATGGCCTTATAAACTTTTGGATGACAGCTTTTGTTCTGCCACAGGGATGTATAAGAAGGATCCAGTCTCTCTGCACACGATTCTTATGGTCTGGTGGTATAGAGAACTCTAAAAAAGCCAAAGTAGCATGGCCAATAATATGTCTCCCTAAGGATGAGGGCGGCCTAGGGTTGAGGAACCTATCTATGTGGAACAAGGCTCTCTGTATAAAGCTCATTTGGAGGTTTTTTCTGCTAAGGACTCCCTCTGGGTGGCGTGGCATACACAATATAACATGAGGAACAAGAGCTTCTGGGAGATGGATATTAACTCGGCTGACTCTTGGGCTTGGAAACAGATCCTCAACCTAAGATCTCTAGCCATCAAGTTTTTTAGAGGTATCTTGGGGAATGGTACTGTGCTCAGTTTCTGGTTTGACAATTGGACGTCTCTGGGACCTCTTATAGCATATATTGGTCCCTTGGGACCTAGGTACTTGAGGATACCCCTAGATGCCAAAGTTTCAGATGCTGTAGACCATAGGGGGTGGAGACTTGCACCTCCCAGGTCAGAATAGGCATTGAAACTTCATGTCTATTTGACTACTATTGACCTTCCTAACCCCCAGGACCCTGACGACTTGTATGAATGGCAAACTGATGGTTCTGCTAATGGGAGTTTTTCCACATCTAAAACTTGGGAATGCATTAGACCAACAACGCCAAAGAAAGATTGGGCTAGTTCTATTTGGTTCAAAGGACACATACCCAAACATGCTTTCACGATGTGGGTAGCTAACTACGACAGACTTCCCACGAGATCAAGATTAGCTCAATGGGGTATGCAAATATCCAGTTAATGTTGCCTTTGTTCTACCATGCCTGAAGCCAGGGATCATCTGCTATTGAGCTGTGAATTCAGTGCTGAGATTTGGAGATTAGCTTTTGCTAGGCTTCAGGTTAGTAGAGGATCATTCCTGGATTGGTCTGAGCTTCTATCTTAGGTTAGAGGTTCCTCTGACAATGCTCCTTCAACACTGAGGAAATTGGTTGCTCAATCGGTGGTGTTTCAAGTTTGGAAGCAGAGGAATAACGTCTATCATAACCAAATCTCAGTCACACCGGAGCTCATATTCAAGGTAATTCACCGTGAAGTAGTCAACTCCATTTCTGCGAGGAGACAGAGGCGTGGATTTGCAAATTTAATGGCTCACTGGATCTAGCAAAGGTGCACCTTTCTCAAGTTGTAGTTGCCTTAGGGTCTTTGACCCAAAAACTTATTCATCTTCGTTTTTTATATTTTTTTGTCAAAGATGTATAATACTTAGGTTTAACTTTTTGTAAAGCCTTTTTCATTAATATGATATTTACAAGTTAGAAAAAAAAAGTAATCCAAGTTAATTTGAATTTTCAATATTGACACAATTCACCTAGTTTTGATGGTGAGGACTTTCGTGTTATTATCTAGATTCTAGTAAGGTCCAATCGATTTGGTTTGGGATTATTGGTGCAAATAACACTTTCTAAAATTAGATGTGTGAACCTATACTTCTATTATTATTATTATTATTATTATTATCAAAAATTGGTCACAACTGGTTGGTCCATTAGCCTAACATTCGCATGGAGTGGGATTTGATCCCGGATGTGATGTGTCTATCCACAGTGGACTTATCTCCTGCACTAGAGCAAGGTTACTTCACGATATTTCTATGTTTTTGGTGTCATTTTGTCACTATTCATCATATTTTTACGGAAAACTGTTTATTTCCCCACCGTAACTATGACATACACATATAACTCCATGAGATATTTGTCTCTTTCCAGATATCCACCAACTGAAAGTTCCATGTCTATTTTCCCACCAATTGAAAGATAAATGTCTATATCTCCATGAAATTAAAGTTCCATGTTTAATTCTCCACACGTTGGTTAATTGTTTGGTTTACTGTTTTCAAATCGTTGTTTAACCAACGAAAACCTGCTTAACCAAATTCTAACGGGTTTTGACCCGACTGTACATGGTTAATGACCCGTGTGTACAGTAAACCGAAACTTAAATCTTACCTGTGTTTATCCCCAAATCAGATCAAAATTCCCAAATAAAAAAAAAAACTCAAGAACCCTAAAATTTTCCCCAATTCAGATTTTCATTATAAATGGCTGCTAATTTACGAAGTGCGATTCAGGATCTTATTTTGGGTATTGACGATGAACCAGTTGCTCTCTCCACTGAGATCTGCTTAGAGGCGGTTCGGGTTAATCAATTCTCGTTGATGGGGAGGGCTCTCATGCCTTGTCATCAAAATCTTAGGGCAATTGTGGCAACACTACCATGAATTTGGGGCTTAACGGGTCTCATCTCAGGGCAAATGATTGAAAGACGCAAGTTTCAATTTGTGTTTTCGTCTGAAGAGTTGATGCAATCAGTCTTGAACAGGGGTTCAATGATCGAATGCTTATCCTTGAGCGTTGGGTTCCAACGATGGATGAGATAATGTTGAATTTTATACCTTTTTGGGTACAAATTCGTGGGATTCCTCACTATAATAAAATTTGATAATGTTGGTCTTATCACCCTCCTTTCTTCACTCGTCATGTTGATTCTCTTAAAAAAAAAATTCGGTTTACTGTCGGTTTTCTCGGTTTGATATCGGGTTCTCCTACAAACCAATCAAAATTACCACGGGTGGAGATATGGACATTTATCTTTCAATTGGTGGAGAAATAGACATGGAACTTTCAGTTAATGGATATCTGGACAGAGGCAAATATCTCGTGGAGTTATATGTGTATGTCATAGTTACGGTGGGAAAATAGACAGTTTTTCCCATTTTTACTCTTTCCAAATTAGAATATCATAGTTTTGTCATTTCTCTCTCTTTCTCACACATGTACACGCACGTACTCACATTCTCATTTTACATTTGTTTTCTATTATTTCTTCTTTCTATTTTAATAAAATAAATATTTCTTTTACTTTTCAAACAATTTTTTTTTTCTTAATCTTACTAATTTCATATTATTATAATTTATTTCAGTTCTAAGGTTTTAAAATATATGGTTAAATATATTCAAGTAGTGTACATATAAATGTGGTGTACATATGTTTTACATATATGATATATCTTATTATATAAATGAGAGTTAGCATAATTCTAACTCATTAGATCGCGACATGTGTATAATATCGTTTAGATGATGACACATGTTAATTATTTAAATATGTATGTTTTTCAATATCAAAATAATTAATTATCCGAAGAAGTTAGCATATAAAAAAAAACAAGTCTAAAGTAATTTTATAAATTTCACAAAATCTCTACAAATAGTTATATAAAATATTTAGTCGAAAATGATTTTTAATAAAAAGAAATTTAACAGAAAAAAAAAAAAATGTATGACTAAAAATAAACGAGAATATATCTATCGTTATCGTTATATATAGGTAGAGGTTTAACATTTGTATATTTGTGATGACCATTATGTATATATATGAGAACATAAAATAATTAACTACTAGATTTGGAACCGCGTCAAACGCGGGATTATAAATTTTATTATTAATTTATATATTTTGATTTGCATAAAATATAGAACTAACACATGAATTAAAAAAAAGTTTTGTGAAAGAATTTCAAAATCTATCGTTAAATATTAAATAAATATGGTATGCGACTTATTTAGTTTAAATTAATCTGGTATTATGATTGTGTGTAATATTCAAAACATTTATATACATCCGAGTTAATAACATTTACATGTATTTTGACTAAAATATGAACAAATAATAAATATTTAAATTTTATTTTAAGTTTATTAAGTTTGTTCGCACAAACCAAATCAATATTTTCATCATTAATCCTATAATTACAAAATTGTAGTAGTACTAAAAAAAAAAACAAATAAAAATTTGCAGATCATTATCAATTTCTCTTTGATCGACAAATCATGTTTTTTTTCTTATGCCTTTAGAATTAATAGGTAAGTTATAGATTTTGGGTAATTAATTACCACAATATTTGTTACCTTCCATGGAGAATTAGTGGATTTTGTTAGATGTGTATATTAAAAGTCATTATGATTTTAGGAAAGTGATATAAAGGTTATTTTTCGGAATGTTAAAGAAAGTGGATGCAAAATTTTAGGAATGTATTTTTTTTATTTGTTGCTATGTTTATAAGTTTTGAAATATTTTTTTTTATAATTTTTAATAGAATGATAATTGTCCTTTAAAACTCTCTTTAGATGACACTAAGGATTTTTTAAGTTTTAATATCCCCTAAAGGCCTCTTTGAGTGACACATAAGATTTTGAACTTTTAGTGTGTAACACCCAATTCTATTTTTTTTTTTAAACCTTAACTATTCTACGCGGAAACACACAACCATTAATCCAATAATAATCCAACAATTAATCCAATAATCCAATAACAAATATCCAAATAAACCAATAACAACGATTCAACATTTCTAGCAACCTATCCGGGTTCACTAGAAACTAACAGATATAATAAAACGAACAATCCTAATCATCCTCTTCTCCGGCCCTGATTCCACGATCACATTTTTCTTTTACCTGCAACACATGGAAAAAAGAGTTGCGTAAGTATTTAAGAAATACTTAGTGAGCCGGTCATACCATCAACAGGCGTAACAAGCAGGCTCAAGAAACAATAAACACAATTCACATTTATATCATAATCAGCCAGGTACATAATTTGGATTTTTAAAACATTTTGAAAACTCAACAGGTCGTGTCCAGCGACACCAGTAAGGTGTCGATCGACACGACTCAAGTGCTCGTGTCGAGCGACACAACAAGGGTATCGATTGACATGCTACCAGCACTCGTGTCGCTCGACACCCGCCTCGTGTCGCGCGAAACGCCTCTGTATCGGCCAGAATCAGGCTTCTTCTCTCACGGCTCGATTCTGATCGATACGAGTCGCAAACCTACAAACGATCTATTCCACAGTAACCACAATACAACCAGCAACAAACACAATCAATAAAACACAGAATTCATCACATAATCATCACGAAAACATCAATCAACCGTCATTGCCTAGAAACCTATGGTCACGAACTCACCTCGAGTCCAAGCGAAAGGAAATGACGGACAGATTAATTCACAAACACACGAACAAAAGCTCTTCAACCCAATAGTTCTCTGATCCGAAGGAAGATTCCTCGACAACAACAAAGAACACGATCCTAATGATTTTAACGCGAAGGGAACGGTTTCTAGAGAATTTCTTTGCAACAAATTCTCTAAAACACCAAGATCACCTTCTTAAACTCTCTTTCTGCTCTCTCTCACAATATCACGACGGCTCAGGGTTTACACGCAACCCTAAGCGCTTAAATAGCGCAAACCAATCCAAAACCAAGATTAAAAACTTAATTAACCCGGTTCTGCAGACAGGAGTGTCGAGCGACACCAAGCAGAGGTGTCGGTCGACACATGACCATCCCTCGTGTCGATCGACACACCCACCGGTGTCGCTCGACACGACCAAAATCACTATTTCCAGTCTACAGATGTAACAAGTCTCCCCCACTAAATTGGATTCGACCTCGAATCCCGAGACTCGTCTCCTCAGAGACTAAAATCTGACCACCACCAGGTCAATGCCACTAGAGATCCTCACTTGATCTCTGAGACTCACATCTAATCCTATGTTTATACGCCCGTTCCCAGAAAATTATTACGCTTAACTCATTATCGCACCACCTTGTTCTCAGGAACACATCCTTTGAACAACCAGTGCACTATACCCTCTAACTCTCGGGAACAAATCCGTTGAGTCCATGGTATACAAGGGAACCACCATCCCCTCGAGAAAACCACCATCTCTCAACAAAACGAATAAGGGAACCACCATCTCTCAAGACCTATACTGAGAACCACCATCCCAGATAAGTCCGCAGGAGAACTACCATCTCCAAAAGTGTAATGAGTTATTCAGGAACAATTCCTTGGAGTAATAATTCTAGAACGTTTATAAACATCAGCAAAAAGATCTATCTCACGTGGTCTAACTCGATATTCCCAACCCGAAATATCCTCAAAAACATAACCCATACTGGTCAACATACTCACAAACATCAGAAAAACGTAATATGATAACACAAAAATATAAGGAAACTCATCTCATAAATCTCAAAAATGTATATGGTTACAACGAAACGAAAATACAATAATCAACAACAAAAAAACGCCACCAACGCCAAACCAAAACTAGAACCACAAAGAAAGCTAAGCTCAAACAGCGACCTGCTTGTCGAACCACTTCTTGAACTTCAGCTTCATCTTTGTCTCTGGTTCCCAAGTCTCCTGCTGGCAACCGCCACAATCCCATAAAATACTTAACAACGGAATCTTCTTCTGATGCAGCTCCTTGACTTTCCTCTCAAGAATCCTCACAAGAACCGCCAAAACCGTCAAATCAGGTTGAATATCTGCAGGGATCTCAGGCACTAACTCCTCCGACTCATGCAGGCACTTCCTCAACATCGACACATGGAACACCTTATGAAATGCTTTCATGATCGGAGGTAACTCAAGCCGATACGCTACCGGTCTAACTCGCTCCACTATAGGAAACAGACCCATAAATAGTGTACTCAGCTTGTTCTCAGAAATGGATCTGTTAGGACCCCTTAACATAGCCATCTTGAGATATACGCGATCTCCAACCGCGAACTCAAGCTCTCTCCTCCGCTTATCAGCGTAACTCCTCTGGTGATCCTGAGCTTCCTTCATGTTCAACCTCACGACACGGATCTTCTCCATCGTTTCTTAAACATAAGTAGCTCCATGGATATTGCGCTCCCCCACTTGGGTCCAGTATAAAAGCATCCTACATGGCCTCCTATACAAAGCCTCACAAAGAGCCATCCCGATACTCGCCTGAAAGCTGTTCTTATACGCAAACTCTACTAAACTCAAGTGATCATACCAATGACCACCCCAATCCAGAACACACATCCTCTACAAATCCTCCATAGTATAAATAGTTCTCTCTGACTGCCCATCAGTCTGTGGATGATAAGCCGTACTCATATATACCTTAGTGCCCATCTTTGCCTAAAATGCTCCCCAGAACTCTGATACAAACCTGGGATCCCGATCTGAAACAATACTGGCTGGCACTCCATGCAGCCTCACAATCTCCTGCACAAACTTCTTAGCCAACTTAGCCGCTCCATCGGTCTTGTTAATGGTTAAAAAGTGTGTTGACTTAGTCAACTGTTGGGGTCGGTTTTCACCCACTCAACATTAACTTTCAAAGACGAACGGTTATGGAAAATGACCCTCCGGACTCCCGATTGGCCAAGCGGAATAGCACCTAGGTCTTCACACGGGGGAAAGCAAGTAGCCATGAAAGGTGTCTGGGCAAGGCATAGGACCACGCAACATGTCGCGGGAGAAGACGGGTTCGGCCTCATGGCCGACCACGACTTCGGCCTCGCCTCGGCCCGGCGAGCACGGCCTCGGCTCGGTGGCCGACCACAGGTTAGGTCTCGCAGCCGACCACAGGCTCGGTCTCGCAGCCGACCACAGGCTCGGTCTCGCAGCCGACCATGGTCTCGGCCCAATGACCAATCATAGCCTCGGCCCAGTAACTGACCGCGTCCTTTCTCCAATCATTGATCACATCCTTGGCCCAACAACGTAGAGGTAACTTGAAGCCCGGTCCAGACACGAAGCCCTGATTGGTGTACCCGAATCCGTGAAGACTTAGGAGGCTGTGTTGACTTAGAAAGCTATATATACTTCTTTGTACAAACCCTAAGGGGTATCCGCAATTTCATACACAAACCTGTACCCAAACTTTTACACAGCATTAAGAAAACTCTTTCTCAATCTCTTGCGACCTTAGCTAACCTAGGAATCTCAAACTCCTCTTGAAACCCTTACAAATCTAATTGTGCTAGTTTAGGCTCCCACATCAACCGATCCACGATCACCCAAATAGCGTTATACATTCGTGAATCAAGTAATCCCACTACGAAATCCATTGTAATCATGTCCCACTTCCACTCAAGAATGGGTTAACTCTGCAGAAGACCACTCGGGACCTTATGCTCTGCTATAACCAACGAACAAGTGTTGCACTTAGAAACATAAGCCGCCACATCTCTCTTCATCCCGACCTAGTGATAATATCGTTTGAGATCACGATACATCTTAGTTGCACCCAGATGAACCGAGAACTTGCTCGTATGAACCTCACTCAGAATCTCTTGCCTCAGCGCCTTATCTCTAGGTACACAAACTCGACCACGAATCAAAATCGTCCTATTCAGAGAAACCAGATACTCAGAATCAACTGCTCGCGATACACCAATAAAACCCTGATCACTCTGCTGAGCAACTCTGATCCTACTAAGAAGATCTGCCTGATCGACTACCTCTAAGCCCAAAGGCTCCTGCAAAATAGCATAAAGACGCAACGTGCTAATCTCGCCTACCAAATCTTCGATATCCTGCTTACGGGCTGAACCGAACCTCTGTCGACTCAAGGCATCTGCTACCTGATTAGCCTTGCTCAGATGATAAATAATCTCCAGATCATAATCCGCTAGCAACTCAACCCAGCGCCTCTGCCTCATATTCAGCAACGGTTGAGTGAAGATATGCTGCAGATTCTTATGATCTGTAAAAATCTGCAGTCTTCCTCCATAGAGATAAGACCTCCAGATCTTCAGAGCAAACACGACTGCTCGTAACTCTAGATCATGTGTAGGCCGATTACGCTCACTACTCTGCAACTGCCTCGAAGCATAAGCGATGACTCGACCTTCCTGCATCAAAATACATCCTACACCGACCACTGAAGCATCAGTGTACACAGTGTAAGGCTTCCTCGGCTCGGGTAATGCCAACACTGGTGTACTAGTCAATATCTCTTTGAGCTTCGCAAAGCTCCTCGCACTTCGGTGACCACACAAACGGAACCTCCTTACCGGTTAGCTTCGTCATACGCTGCACCATGCTCGCAAAGCCCTTGATGAACCTCCGATAATAACCTGTTAATCCCAAGAAACTCTTTATCTCAGTAGCACTAAACGGTCTCGGCCAATCTTGAATCGCCTCAATCTTGGTCGGATCCATAGAAACTCCCTTTGCAGCCACAATATGACCCAGAAAACCCATCTCACGCTGCCAAAAACTACACTTGCTCAACTTAGCATATAACTTCTGCTCCCAAAGCCTTTCTAGAACCAACCATAGATGAGTATCATACTCCTCGGGACTCCTCGAATAAACCAGAATATCATCGATGAAAATGATAATGAACATGTCCAAATACTCTTTGAACACGTCGTTCATTATTCTCATGAATGTCATAGGCGCATTCGTCAACCTGAAAGGCATCACCACAAACTCGAAGTCCAATATCTCATCCTGAAAGCCGTCTTGCGAACGTCTACCTTATCAATCAAGATCTGATGATAACCCGAAGCCAAGTCAATCTTAGAGAACCAGGTAACACCCCTCAGCTGATCCAACAACTCATTAATCCTTGGGAGAGGGTACCTGTTCTTCACAGTGACTCGGTTAAGTCCCCGGTAATCAATGCATAACCAAAAATTACCATCCTTCTTCTTCACAAACAAAACTGGCGCTCCCTACTGCGAAACACTCGGACGAATGAAACCTTTACTCAATAGGTCCTCAAACTGCTTCTTCAATTCTGCTAACTATGCTGAAGCTACCATGTAAGGAGCCTTATATATCAGAGTTGTCCCAGGCTGTAGCTTAATCGTGAAAGGATCAGACCGAGATGGCGGTAATCCCTTCAACGACAAAAAAACATCCTTGAACTCCTGAACAAGTCGAATATCCTCAAACATAACCTCACTACCGGACTCTGACATCATGATTATCACTGAAAAGCTTCGCAACCCTGCTCTATACTGAGATCACAAGACTACTGGAAGTCAGCCTCAAACCCTGAAACACTAACCTCTCTTCAGCCCGCTCGAAGAACACTCTGCATGGATAGCAATCCAAATGCACTCGATAGAAAGACAACCAATCCATCCCCAGAATCACATCATACAACGGCACTGGACTAATCACTAAGTCTGCTGACATCGAATGCCCAACAATATAAACATCTACTGCTCTAGCACGACCCGTAATAGCTAGGAAACCTTCTCCAGCCACCTTGACCATGCATGCATGCTCACCAGCACTGCTCCGAATGCCACTACTCTCAGTACACTTCGGAGTGATATAGCAGTTCGATGCTCCAGAATCGAACATCACGTGGGACTCAAAACCGCCCAATAACAAGGTCCCTACACAATTACATGGGCTGAGAACCCTGATGACTCGACCACAAGTAAAATAAATGACAACAAACAACAACATCAATAAATTCTACCACTAGGAATTTACAAAGTTAATTCTAGAATTTTACCCGTGATTTGCCCGGTGTTGCTGTTCTAACCAAACTCTGCCGCCGAAAACACATGCGCTGTGAGACCAATCAGATCAAGTGGCGGCTGCACTGCCATAATCTGAGCCATAGGCTGAACCCCCGCTGGCTGAATCGCTGCCACCGCCGCCTTTATGCCCTGGCTTTCTGCAATGAAAACATATCTTCGCCTCTCTGGCACTCTCTTCCCTCGAACAGCTCGCCGCACGGTGATCTATGCTACCGAACCCAAAATAACCCCGACCACTCGAGCTCGATCTCGACGCGTTATCCCAGCTTCTCTTCTGGCCCTGTGCAGGCTTATTGCCTTTGCCAGAACCAGAACCTTTGTGCTGCTGGTGCTGCTACTGCTGCTGGTGCTGCTACTACTGCTGCTGTTGGGGTCGGTATTCGCCCACTAAACATTAACATCCGAAGATAAGACTAGTTAAGGAAATGGCCCCCGAAATCTTGATAAAGAAGGCATTACAGAACCTAAGTCTTCCTGCGAGGCAAGGCATGTGGCAGCAGAGCGAACTTAAGCGGAGCATGAAGGGATCGGGACCAGATGGCGATGACCACAGCTTCACCCTTGTGGACCGACCACGGCCTCGCCAAATGGTGCCGACCACAGGCTCACCGCGTCGTGCCGACCACAGCCTCGCCGGCTGGTGCCGACCACGGGCTCGCCGCATGGTGCCGACCATGGCCTCGTCGGATGGTGCCGGCCCTGGCTTCGCTGGATGGTCCCGACCCTGGCTTCGCTTGATGGTGCCGACCACGAGCTCACCTCGGTCGTTAGTCTTACCAATAGCCCGATGCAGTCTCAGGCCTATCAAGCTGAAGGAAGCCCGAAGCCCATGTTGATGCAGCTGACTCAAACAAGGCAATTCCGTGAAGACTTAGGAAAGTGTAGACGACTTTGAAAACTATATATACGTCCTAGTAAAAACCCTAAAGAGGGATTGATCCGAATTTTTCCATACACAAGTTTTGTACTCAACTTTACACAGCAATAAGAACAACTCTTTCTCAATCTTTTGTGATCCCTAGCTAACCTAGAAGTCTCTATCTCCTCAAAACCTTTACAAATCTAATTGTGTTGGTTTCGACCCCCACAATTTGGCGCCGTCTAAGGGGACCTAGAGAGTTCTGACACACAAAAGCTAGGTTTCGCAACACCGTCGCCATGTCAGGAAGCAACAGCAGAAGCAGCGAAGGATCTTCATCTCACAGGAACGACGAGGAAAAAGTGAACCCCGTGGAGAACACCGCGCCTCGCGCCGCCAACAATCCAGCAGAGATCACAGAGATCAAACAGATGCTTGAGACGCTGGAGAAGAGAGCACGAGACCAAGAGAAGCGCCATGAGGATACGATGAGCAAGCTGCAAGCGCTCAAGAGAAAGACACGCAAGAGGTCCCGTGTCCGTCCCGCGCGCCTCAACTTTACCACGCCACGATCTGTCCTAAGGAATTAGGACGAGGAACTGCCGCTTCGTACCAATCATCCGCTCCCAGAAAACTTGCCTCCACCACCGCCTCGTCGGCAATCCAATGCAACTCCTAAGCGGGTGGTAAAAGAGTCGGACGAAGATCAACCCCCTCGGAGACGTGCCCGGGTCGACACAGAAGTTGACAACACTGCAGCCGCAGAAGAAGGAGATGCGATCATAGCAGAACTCTACAGGAGGGAGCGAGAACGCAGGGCTCCGCAAGGCTCCCGAGACGAAGGAGTCGCAACGTTAAAAGCCCAGTTAGACCAGGTCGTCTCCGATCTGCGGACTACCAAGCTGCAGATGTACCAAAGCACGGGACGGGTTCCTGGGGTCGCCTACGTATTGGAGAAGGCACGTAACACCCTTTTGCTGAAAATATCTCGAGGGCCAGAATCTCTGATCCGGGACGGATCAAACTCCCGAGCTATGAAGGAACCTCCAACCCTGCTAATCATCTAATGGAGTTCGAGGTAGCCCTAGGAAGAGCAAACTTCAGGGAAGCCGAGAAGGACGTCGGCTATTGCAAGCTATTCGTGGAGAGTCTCAAGGGGCCAGCCCTCCAGTGGTTCTACAAGCTGGAGAAAAACTCCATTCATAACTTCCACCAGCTTTCTGAGATGTTTGTTCAGCACTACAACATCTTCGCCGAGCGAAACATCTACGATGCAGAGCTGTGGACCAACAAGTAAGGAGAGAACGAAAGCTTACGCTCCTTCATGTCAAGGTTCAAGCACACCCTGTCAAAGGTTGATGGAATCAGCAATACGTCTGCGCTAGAAGCCTTGAGAGGGGCAGTTAGGTGCCCGTCTCCGTTCTGGCAGGAGCTCACCATCAATCCGCCAACGACGATTCAAGACGCTCTTCACCGCGTAGCTGATTTTGCCTGAAGCGAAGAAGAACTCTATGCCAAGAGGGGCGGAAAGGCGAAGCAGACAAACGAACCTTCTCAGGTTCCAACCCCAGCTGCATCGAAGAGAGGCAATTCCGCTTTCGTCCAATTTGAAGGAGAAGCTGGTGGAGCTCATAATTACCAAATCCAATCACCTGACTATGGCAGAGGTCGAGGGCGTGGTCGAGGACGCGGCAGAGGAAGCCTTACGTGGGTTAGGAACCCGAGCGAGTACGACGAAAAGCGGTACTGTGAATTCCACAAGGCGACTGGGCATTCAACTGCGAGGTGCCATGAGTTGGGACGGCAGCTGGCTGCTAGACTGGCTGAGGGCACCCTTAAAGGTAATATCAGCCTGTCGGATTTCACACCAGAGGAAAAAACTCAAGAAGCTACCGAGGGACAGACGGAGAATCCCAGGCGACAATGTCGCGGTAACAACCCCGAGAGCAGGGATCCCCGAGGCACCATCAATATGATCATGGGAGGATCGCAGTATTGTGCTGACAGTGTAATTGCGCTCGAGGCTTACCAGAGGTGCGCCGAAGTCTGCGCCAACATCCCTACATCCCTAAAGACGAAGCATGCCAGTGATCCTGTCTCTTTTAGCGAAGAAGATGCCGAAGAGCACAGGTTGCGCAACCGTGAAGAGAATAAGGGTTCGGACCCAGGAACTCACAAAGAGAAACAGGATTTCTCAACCTCACAAGGGCCACAGAAGAAGGCAAGAGTCGATTCCAGTCAGGGGAAGGACCTGACTAATCTCTTATAGAAGTCCCCTCTGCACATCTCCCACCTTGACGAATCATTGTCTCTTGTCTTCTCCCTAATGAACTACGAGGCGACTTGATCCCTGCAAAGGGTACGTAGGCAGCCTATCCTCAGATAGGTCCAGTTGCCCCCTTCGTCACACCAAGGGGGGGAGTCCGCGCTCTATAAGCCTTGTCTCCGGACGAGTTCCACTGATCTCCTCCGCCTCAGGGGGGGGGGGAGTAAGTGTTATACTTAAGCTTTGTCTCCGGACGAGTTCACTTGATCTCCTCCGCCTTAGGGGGGGGGGGGGGGAGTGAGTGTTTTTCACTAAGCCTTGTCTCCGGACGAGCTCACTCTCTGTAGACGATATCAGTTCCTTCCTTCGTCTCGAAGGGGGGGGGGGAGTGGGGTACCCGTACTCTACTCCTTGATTACATTATCCCCAGAAACCACAAACACTTGCCACAACACTCATCATGAGAACAGCTTGTCCTTTATGGACTGATCAAAGCTTCAATCGAGTAGAGTCATTCCGTATTTATTGCTGCTGGCCACAGTAATAATGCGGAAATACGAACACAATGACATCTACAACGGATACAGCGCGCTATATAAGTACCAGTGTTCAGAATTGGGGCGTATGAACCCAACTAATCACTCAGAAACCCAACAAACGTCAGTGGTAATGCAGCTGCTAGTGACCTCCGTTCGGAATGCGTTCTGAACGTGTCACTCTGAAACCCAGGAAGCACTCTGGTAATGACCTCCGCTCGGCATGTACCCTGAGCGTGTCATTCGGAAACCCAGGAAACACTCTGGTAATGACCTCCGTTCGGCATGTACCCTGAACGCGTCATTCGGAAACCCAGGAAGCACTCTGGTCAAACTCAAGGTGAACTTGCTCTCGGACAGACGTGTCTAGAAGAGCAGCACCAACACGCAAAGCCCAACCGCGATGTTGGCAAACACATGCCAAAAACGCATAACAACTCAAAGAAATCCTAAGTATAGGAACAACATCAACAAACACCTGAAGCAAGTACTTATATCCAAAACCATCAAGGTTCATCATGAACGAAAAACTACAGAGTCATCCCGTATTCTCCACAATGCAAGGATCCAAAATAATAGCCAAGATACAAACCATCCAACGCTACAACCGAAAATCATCAAGTCCAACAAGAGTGTTCAGAAATAAGAAACTACAAATAAACTAAGTCATAATCAAAGAGAAATGGTAACACATCCTCATCAGCTATATCAGTATCCTCTGCGATCTCTAAGGCCTGCCTCACGCTAGAGACAAGCTCATCAAACACATCACGAGCATCGTAAATCAGGATCTTCCTCTCAACTAGGAGCTGCTCTGCGGCATCCAGGGTCAGTCCATCGGGCCCGCGAAGACGTTCGATCAGCTCCAGGTTCGCGTTGATCTCAGCAAGGTCTAGTATGTTGTCCTTCGCTGTCCCCTCAATCCCAACAAGCAACCTGGCGACCTGTTTGGTCCGGATAGCAAAGCCGCGAGCCGCCTCATCCTTGGCCTTAGATACGGCTTCCTCAATCTCGGAGTCCCTGAGACTCTCAGCCTCCAATAGCTTACTCCTAAGCGAAGCAATCTCCTCCTTGTCCTTCGCGTGCCTCGAAGACGCTCTTAACAGTTTCCCGCACAACTCATCTGATCTCTTCTTCGCAGAGGGGACATCATCCTCAAGAGCTTGGTTCTTCTCAGCGTGCTCAGCGTTGGCCTTCTTGGTCTCGCTAAGCTCATTGTCATGAGAGCAAGAGTCCTCCCCAAAACAGAAGGCCATGTGATCCAACTGGGTGGAAGCTGCTGATGTCAGCTCGTTTTACACATAGCCGGGGCCATCAAAAACCCCTATGTACGTTGTAGCACAAAGGGTTATCGTATCCACAGAGAGGTTTGATTGATACACTAGGATTGCAATGATCCATTCTTAAGCTAGAGCAATGCTTTTTACAAGTAAATAAAAGATGGAACTATGAACAAGTGAACAAGGATGGTTTATTAATTTACAAGTTCTCAAAGAGAAGAGAGTTAGGCCATGGAAAATCTTATAGGCAATGAATCGAAGATTATCACAACTGTCAAGGTTCTATCACGCACCGTTCTAGAACTCAAACATGAAAATATAGCCAGCTAACTGTCGTTACGAAGGCTATCTATCTTTAGATCCTCGAATCCCAAATTTCTTTGCGAATTCGTCGAATCTAAACAAGCATTTAGCACGAGTTCAATTTGTTCACAAAGTCCTTAAACCAAATATTCTTTGAGAATAGGCAACTCTGCCCATTTAGACTAGATTCAGGTTATTAATCCCACTGTCGTGGCTAACCAACAATCCTAAGATCAAGATTCTAGGTGATCAAGCTAGATTCTAGCATTAAAAACAATCTAAATGAAGAACTAACGGATAACCTCGACAGAATCTTCGATTTTATTGATTTCTCATCAAAACCCATAAAATCTCCATGTCCTAACAAGCAATTTTACTCAGAAATAGATGAAGAAATCATATCAACTGAATAGAATTTCATAAAAGAGATAGAGTTTAGAAGATACAAATGGTGTCACAAGGTGCAGAACATAAAGATCTCCCTCCAAGTTCTTCAAAATCTCTCTCCCTCTCTCTCTCTCTCTCTCTCCGAAATAGATCTAGTTTTTAGATAATATCTAGATATTTTACAAAGAAAACAAGATAAAACTATTTATAGAAGTGCCCAAAATTAGGTCTGCAGGTCCGCCGTCGATCGACATTAAAGTCCTGTTGATCGACGCGAAGGCGTCTGTGGAAATATCTGAAAAACGCGTTGTTCTGGCTTCTTCAGGCTTCCTGTCGATCGACACAAATCCCTGTCGATCGACGGGAAACTCTCTGGAAAAACCCCTCCGGTAAAACGGCCATATCTCCTGAACCACCAATCGGAATGACCTCAAACCACTTCCATTGGAAAGCTATCTCAAATACCTACAACTTTCATGAAGACCTCTGAAGCTAAATCCAAATGGAAACCGTTCTTCTAAGTCGATCTTTGAAGCACTTCGGATGGTTTCGGCACAAACGCCTATTTTCCTGCAAAACACTACAAAAGACACACAAATACAAAATATACTATACAAAACCGACTTATATCATGGTTAAAAACGGGTAAAAACCATGATATATCACGCCCCCAGACTTAGCATTTGCTTGGCCTCAAGCAAAACATACACCAAGAATGTGAAAGAGGTTTGAAAACATAGAACATACCTTCTTTCGATGCAGCGAATTGACCTTTCCAAAACCAACCAGAATCAGACCACCATGTACTTCTCCGCAGATACACACAACCTTCCAAATCCATCCACCACTTCGCAGCATAATCCGTTAGTCTTCATCGCTTGATCTCAATGTTCTCAAAGCCATGAACCTTCTAGACTCATTCCCATACTATACCGCGATAAATCAACCTAAACAACACTTGGTAATCTACCTCTCCCCCAGACTTATTTCGTTCTATATTTACATATATATACATTTTTTTGCGATTGTTAAACTCGAAGCAGTGCATATTTCACTAATGTTGTTCCTTGTGAGGAGACAGGTTCGTGACTCACTACGATTGTTCCTTGTGAGGAGACAGGCTCGTGAGATTGCTCGTCCTCAACATCCTTTTTAAGGGACTCAGACTGCTGCTTATGAGCTGGGTGATCATCTCGAGTACAGATTCATTGGATTTATTCCTCATCTTGTACTCAAGAGCTATCATTTCACCCCAATCCTATTAATATCTTATATACATGTATATATATTCTTTTCTTTTTTTTTTATATACGGGGAGAGGAGTACCATTATTATCAACAGGGGGTTGCATTTACCAGGTATGAATGAGGAGTCAAGCTCAATGGACATCGATCCCAAAGAGTATCGTGCAATAGCTCTGACTTGGCGGATTATACTGGAAGTAGCGGACTTCTCTAGTCAATTGGTCTATCCTAGGATTTTTCATTAGTCTTAACTCTAAAGTTGATCCTGGAAGAATGGTCACATGATGAAAAAGACCAAAAGAAGGGATGTTCTACTAATTTTGACTCAATAAAACAATCAAATTTTTTAACCAAAAATTTGAGTCAAAAATCAAAACAAAAAGAAACCCGTTAGTAAATTCCTCCCCCAGACTTAACCAACACTGTCCCCAGTGTTATCAAGCCCGAGATTGGTAAAAGAAATCAAATGAAATGCGAACTTGATCAAAGAAATACAAAATTTACCATTTTTGGGGGTCCTGTCGATCGACAGGGACTTCTGTCGATCGACAGGGACTTCTGTCGATCGACATACCATGTTCTGCCTTAGACCGTTGTGTTGTTGAAATCTTTAAAACGACCCTGTCGATCGACATAGTGTATTATGTGTCGATCGACAGAGTATTTTAAAGATTTAGATGGTTTCTCTAGAGGTCCTCGTGTCGATCGACAGAGAATCATGTCGATCGACAGTGCTGGCTCTGTCCAAACTTCATATTTGTCGACTTCTCGCAAAGTGTCTGGTTCGAAGCCCGAAGTTGTTCAAACCTGCATCTACTGACATTCAACAAACGATCAACGGGAACAACTCATTGCATTCCTTAAATAAAAATTCAAGTTCGCTTAGTATTCGAAATTTCAACTAAAAAAAATCAAAACAAAAGTACGAAATTGAAAAGTAAATGGGTTGACTCCCATTAAGCGCTCATTTTAAGTCATTAGCTTGACTATGGATAGGTTTGGGGAGGTCTCCAATGGCGCGTTTAACGTTACTAGCTTGACGGTTGCTTCATCTTTGTCACTTCCTTCTAGAACAAAAGAGAAAAGATTAACAACAAAAGGGAATAAAAATAAAACTCTAGCCTTAAGAAGAATCAAAATCCCAATGATCAATGCAAAAACCTCCCCGGCAACGGCGCCATTTTGATGTCAGCTCGTTTTACACATAGCCGGGGCCATCAAAAACCCCTATGTACGTTGTAGCACAAAGGGTTATCGTATCCACAGAGAGGTTTGATTGATACACTAGGATTGCAATGATCCATTCTTAAGCTAGAGCAATGCTTTTTACAAGTAAATAAAAGATGGAACTATGAACAAGTGAACAAGGATGGTTTATTAATTTACAAGTTCTCAAAGAGAAGAGAGTTAGGCCATGGAAAATCTTATAGGCAATGAATCGAAGATTATCACAACTGTCAAGGTTCTATCACGCACCGTTCTAGAACTCAAACACGAAAATATAGCCAGCTAACTGTCGTTACGAAGGCTATCTATCTTTAGATCCTCGAATCCCAAATTTCTTTGCGAATTCGTCGAATCTAAACAAGCATTTAGCACGAGTTCAATTTGTTCACAAAGTCCTTAAACCAAATATTCTTTGAGAATAGGCAACTCTGCCCATTTAGACTAGATTCAGGTTATTAATCCCACTGTCGTGGCTAACCAACAATCCTAAGATCAAAATTCTAGGTGATCAAGCTAGATTCTAGCATTAAAAACAATCTAAATGAAGAACTAACGGATAACCTCGACAGAATCTTCGATTTTATTGATTTCTCATCAAAACCCATGAAATCTCCATGTCCTAACAAGCAATTTTACTCAGAAATAGATGAAGAAATCATATTAACTGAATAGAATTTCATAAAAGAGATAGAGTTTAGAAGATACAAATGGTGTCACAAGGTGCAGAACATAAAGATCTCCCTCCAAGTTCTTCAAAATCTCTCCCTCTCTCTCTCTCTCTCTCCGAAATAGATCTAGTTTTTAGATAATATCTAGATATTTTACAAAGAAAACAAGATAAAACTATTTATAGAAGTGCCCAAAATTAGGTCTGCAGGTCCGCCGTCGATCGACATTAAAGTCCTGTCGATCGACGCGAAGGCGTCTGTGGAAATATCTGAAAACGCGTTGTTCTGGCTTCTTCAGGCTTCCTGTCGATCGACACAAATCCCTGTCGATCGACGGGAAACTCTCTGGAAAAACCCCTCCGGTAAAACGGCCATATCTCCTGAACCACCAATCGGAATGACCTCAAACCACTTCCATTGGAAAGCTATCTCAAATACCTACAACTTTCATGAAGACCTCTGAAGCTAAATCCAAATGGAAACCGTTCTTCTAAGTCGATATTTGAAGCACTTCGGATGGTTTCGGCACAAACGCCTATTTTCCTGCAAAACACTACAAAAGACACACAAATACAAAATATACTATACAAAACCGACTTATATCATGGTTAAAAACGGGTAAAAACTATGATATATCAGCTGCATACACAAAGAGGAACAAAAAGAATGTTGTCAAAACCAAAGGAAGTTAAACAAAGAACAATGAGGGGGAGAGATCAAACCTCAGCAACTTTGGCTTTCACCAGCGCAAAAGCCTTCCCGCCAGAACCGGGAGTCAGAGAGTACGGTGCTGCGACGCCGTGGTCTGTCAGCTCGGCAACGAAGGACAGAGAGGAGCCCACCTTCTGTCGCTTTGGAGGCGCCCCGTCGGGAGTACCTCCCGCCTTGCCTTCAAACCTAAGGGCCCTCTTCCGCGACTGCTCATGCCGCCTCGCAATCTCGTCAGGGGTAAGGTCAGAAGCGCAAGAACGCTGAGCTGAAGCAGCAGGAGTCTTAGGCGCTGTGGTCGTCGGAACACGAGTCTACGAGTCTGCCCTCGCTGAGACTGCGGTGCTCGTCGACATCGCTTTCGCCTTTTCCGCTCGCTGATAAGCCGAAACTCTGGGAGCACCCCGTCCAAGAACCTTCCCTGGGAAGATCCTGGTGGAAAGCGCCTACTGGATCCTCTGACGGCTAAACAAATTCACCTAGTCACCATCCCTAGAGGCGAGAATGCTGTGGATGGCCACTGCTTCACTCTGGCTGACCGCCTGAGATGTTGGTCTCACTACAAAAACAGAGCAATACAGAAATCGGTACACAAAACATAAACATGATATTATAGAATAGAATTACCTCTCTTCTCCCAACTCGTCCTGACGAGGGAGATGCAATCCGCCTCAATGGTATTCTCCGAGATCTTGACAAAGAAGAATCGATCTTCAAAGTGATCGTCCTTGCTCGGGAACCCGTCAATGAGCACACGACCTGGAACCGGAGAAACTAGATACCTAAGCTCATCTGCGCGTCCCTTAGGCCTGAAGTCCAGAAGGCTGGACAGCTGTTCGGTAATAATCTCTGCGTTACACTCCCTACTAAGCACGTAGATACCAATGACGTGCCTTAAACCCCTGGGATTGATCTGAGCAAGGGAGATACCATTCGCATCTAAGAAACGAAGAAGGAAGCCAGGTACCGGAAACCACAACAAGCAATGCTCGATGAAGTTCTCATACACGGTGAAGTATCCTGGAGGCGGAGCATCAGCTCGCTGCGTGCGATCGGGTGCCTGATCTCATCCGAAATCTTGCATCTCTCTCGGAGAAGCTGTAGCGACTCCTCGTTAGAAGCAGTGGATCCCGGAGGGTCCGGGCACGCCTTTTTCTTCTTAGCAACTATAGGTCGGTCAACCTCATCATCATCCTCAGCATCGGAAGGAAGTGACCTAAAAGACGAAGAAGAATTTGACAGGGCGGCGTCGGCTGCACCATCTGGGATCCCCAGGTCCTCATCATTAAGGAGGAAGGAGGGTCCAACTCCCCCATTTTGGGCCATCAGGTCCTCATCGCCACTAGGCCTCCTCTCCTCCTCAATATCCGCTAAGTCATAAAAAACATCATCATCGCTCTCATCGAACTCACCAATACTAACCCGCGGAACGGTGAGCTTACTTCGGAGAAGAATCCCGGTACCGGCATTCTCATGACACGCTCTCATCGGCTACAGGGCTGCCGAGAACGCCGTCGGAACTGTGTCTCCGGTTTGGCTCGGCAAAACAACCGCGCGATCATATCCACTCACGACCGCGACCACGGGCTCGCTCGAGTCCGCGACCTCGGGATCGGTCCTGTAACGCCCCAGTCCAGGATCTAGACCGGAACGGTACTGAGGATCACTAGAACGCCCTATCCGAGGTTCCAGGAACAAATCCTAAAGCCTTAGACTAGACATTCCAGCAACCGTCCCTATCGAATACGACTCAAGGCTTGCCAACCCGAGTCTTACTCGACAGTTGGTTCGTCTGGACAAGACTAAGTATCGTATGAAACCCCATTTAATAAAAACCTTCCTTTATTTATTTATACTTAGTCTTTCAAAACGATTACAAGATTATATCGATCCTGAGCCTATTACTCCAAAAAGGCTTGTACATATTACATATATACATTTACAAAAACAAGGAAATTCTACCACTGATTTCCTAGTGTTCCGAGTGCCACAAGGTCTAATAGTCTATGGTTACCTGCAAAACAGATTGAGTCGTAAGCACTAGATGCTTAGTGAGTCTAGGTTTTACCTAAACGATTTTAAACATATACAACCCAATCCAAACCCAAAATCAAGCAGCACGCAATCACTCAAAGAGATGCATAATTAACATGACCGCTCGTATGCAATTAAACATTCTCTATTCTCTTAAGGCCTTACGCGTTGTCCATTCCCGTCACGTGAATGTTAAGGCATCACTCGGTCCTTTGCCACAAAGGCTAAGACTTATGATCCTTTAACAATTCCGTCGCCGAATCTTTACGGACTCTAACGGAATTTATGCATCGATCGCTTATGCATACATGGCCAAGGCTGCAATCCCGTCTCTCCATGTCATCGTGAGTATTAATTAGTACCCCACGGGTAACTAACTAAGTCACGGGACACGGGAATGACATACCGCGTATTTATAAAGTTTTATATCATTTAACCATGCATATAAACTCATAAATATTCAATCATGGATTTAAGTCCAACACTTAGCAATTCTTATTAATAAACTATTTGAACCTCAGTTCGCATAGTGCAATTAATCAAGCAAGGTGTTCTACTCATCAACACCATCACACATACATCTGTCTACATGTATTCTACTCATCAACACATGAACTTAGACTCACCAAAACACTTAACCAAATCCTTGAATCTTAGCAAGAACCTCTATGGCCATAAACTTAACAACAATCAAACTCGTGTGTTCTACTCATCTAACACACGATAAAATGACCAAGACTCACCAAAACACTTAACCAAATCCTTGAATCTTAGCAAGAACCTCTATGGCCATAAACTTAACAACAATCAAACTCGTGTGTTCTACTCATCTAACACACGATAAAATGACCAAGACTCACCTCTAAGAAGAAGTATGCGAGTCGGCTCAAGACTCTTCTCGGATTCGCCTTAGATTCGTTCTCGCCTTCAATACAAAACGAACCAAAGGTTTACTAAGGAATACTTAGGGATTTTCCAAGGAAACTTAAGGAAATCAAGCTTAAGGAACTGGACATAGGTCGGATCGAAAGATACCAACCTTTCCTGAAACTCCTAAGATCGCTAGAATGGACTTTCCGGCTCGGCAAGGGCTCGGATCGTCTCTTTGGACGGATCGGATTGGTCCCTTCTCTCTATCGGGTGACAGATCGATACGCTCTCGCTCTCTACCGGATTGCGGATCAGTGTGTATCGCAGATCGGATCGGCACGATACTCGGTACTTTCTCTCGGATTGATCTCTATCGGGTCTCTTGGCTCGTACGGATCAGTACGCTCTATCGGATCACGGTACTGATCTCTATCGGGTCGCGGATCGATACTTGGCTCGGGTCGGGACTTCTCTCACGGTCACGGATCAAGAATCACTCGGACAACATAACGGTTCTTTAGAAATTTAAGGGAAGGTTCGGATGGGTCTTAAGAAGGAACAAGGGTCCTCCTTATATAGGAAAATAGGAAGCTAACAAGGACCTAGGTGCTTCCCGGTCCTTGTGGCTCACATGCAAGCCGGAACTCACCATCAGGTGACACGTTGCATCGTGTCACGGTGAAGGCATGCAAAAGGGCCTCTCTAGCGTGTGACACGTGTTTTTCACATCGGCAACTCGTCCCTATCGCTACCGACATACAGTTCGGCGTTGACCAGCGCCGAACGGTGTCCGAACGGACCGGTCTCGGCGCGTGACTAGGCGCGGTCTTCATCCGATCGGTACGGGGTCATTTCTAGGGTCTAAGGCAAAATCCATGTTTGGCCGGTCGTTCCGCATGACCTGGGCCGGCCTTGGCCTAGATCGCGGTACGGGTCACTACATTCTCCCCTCCTTATTTAGAATTCGTCCCGAATTCTTATCTACTTAAAGGTCCACTTCATCGGTTTGAGGTTCAATAACATCACCGGTTAAGATTTCCCAAATCTTACTTCTTCTTCTCATGAACTATCATCTCGATGGTTCCTTCTCCTAACAACTTTAATCTGCGAGATTTCTCGTCCTTTGAGAAATCTAGATCGTCTCACCGATCCTCAAAGGTTCTGGGGAAGAAGGTCTAAGCTCCGTTTGCGGATCTGGTATCCGTTTTGATAGTGGCTCATCCGGGCCACAAATTATTTACTCAAACATGGTTACATGAACTCCATCATGTAATCCCATACTCGATAAAAATCTATCTTCTTCTCCTATTCCTTCGATACTGCGGTAAGGACCTTATACCATGAAGTCAACTTACTTGGTTTATTAATTTTTTTACATCAATCGGCTTTTATCCTTACTCAACTTTTCTGACTCGGTTTCCCTTTCTCTGATCTGGTCTTTAACATACTTAATCACTCTGATTCGGCTTTCCTTTCTCTGATATGATCTTTAACCATACTCAATCACTCTACAACAAAAAAACAACCATTCTCCTCTGTCGATCGGCTTATATCTTCCTCCTATTAGCCCGACCAAGGCTAACTCTATCCGTAGTCTCTTTCAAGAATTCCGACCGGACCTTACGTCTTTCTCCAAATCTAGTCCAACACACTTTTCTGAGATAGATCATTTATCATCCTGATAATGTTACTCTTTCTGCTCGTCTGACTCTTTAGAAAAAGCATTACCAATGCTTAAAACCGTTCCAAAGGTTTTACTAAAAAGTTTACCAGAATCTAGCCATGGATTGCGATCACGGCCATATACTATATTAGCTACCACTCCATAATATCAACTACTTCCTTTAAGCACAACTTAACCACTATCTCCTGGTTTACAATCCACGACATAATATCAACTACTTCCTTTAAGTTCAAACCGTGTTCTCTTCATAATTACTCAAACCGTGTTGTCTCTTCATCTTAATGCTCTCGGTAAATCCTATAACCAACTCCCTAACAACCACATCTCATTTCCATTCTGAAATTAGTAAACTCTGTAATAATATTGCTGGTACTCGATTCTCTAACTGGATCTCCTGACAAATCTGACACTGCGCCTCTTGCTTCTCACTGATCGTTTCCTTCCCAAGCCAAATCCTTTAGGCACGGTAATCCTTCATTCTGAAACAAAAATACCTTTAGGCTAAAAGGTATTTATCTGCTACCACTCTCGTAACGTTCCGACCTGGACTAGGCCAAACTTGATCCGATAGGTCACTCAACAATAAGACAAGAACAAGAGCGACCAACCGACCAACTGTTGACCCAAATCCCATTCCGAGACGCCACTCTCTTCATTTATGGTCTTTAAGTTACTTGCCTTGAATTATGCAGCTCAACTCTTCAAATCTCTCTCCATGTCAACACTTGTTTTATGGCAACCTAAAACATTTGCATCCACGGTTGCCTTTTCCCCGGTGGTAAGTGATATCCATATCACGACTTCTACAATTTCCATCCACCTTTTCTATCTTAGGTTAAGAACATGTTGATGACTAACAATTCTTAACTCTTACGATCCATCATTACTTGTACCCATTCTTCGCAAAACTGAGATCGCTAGATCTTAATGCAACACTACTTTAATACTCTCTAAATCATGTGCAGAATACTCTTCTTCATGATTTCCTCAACTACATAGATGCACAAGCAAGGTCCCACTTGCCTTGTATCAATACATAAACAATCTTTGTTCCACTTGCATCGACGCATACCATAAATGGTTGGTTCGGCTACGGCTAGGACCGGTGCTTGGGTCAAGCCTTCTGATGAAACACCTTCTCCATTTACACGTCCAACACCAAGACTACACCCTTTCCATTCAGGCTAGTCAATGGTTTAGATATACATGGAAAATTCTTTGAACTATTTTCCAGTATATCTAGCTAATCCTTTCTCCAATTAAATCTAACCACTTCTTCAATTCTACTCCATCCGATTTGCAACAATCTTCTTTGCAATCTTCTCCGCAATCTTCTCCAGGTCGACCGGAACTCCCTATTCCGACACTTGATGTTGCAAGACCTATCTCTTCATTCCAAAAGTTACATTCTCTAAACCTCAGCAAAATGTTTGACTTCTCAAGCGTTCCAACACTTTCCCCAAGTGTTCCACATTTTTTTCTAGCGTTCCAACACTTTCCCAAAGTGTTCCAACACTTTTCCAACTTCCGTGCGATTCAAAGTATATAAGAATATCATCAATGGAAATGATGACAAACCCATATCATTAGTCTCACAAGACTTTATTCATAATCTTCATCTATGGTAACGACCATTTTCTTTCTCGATGACTAACACTAAAGCTCTCCACGGTGATAAACTTCCTTGAGTGAATCTTTCCTCCAATGAATCCTCTAGACGTTCCTTCCACCCTACTAACTCTGCATTTCACCTTACTAACTCTTCAGAGCCATCTGGTATGGCACCTTTAGCTATTGGACTCCCGGTCCCAATAGAAAGATGAACATATCATTACGAGATGGTGGTAACCCTTCCAAAGGTCTTAACACATCAACGTAACCACACACTACGGGGAACTCCTCGAGTTTTTGCTCAGCTTTTTATCTCACTAACTCTGCTCAAAGTCACATCGTAACTTAACCTTCCATAAGGCACTTTCTCCCAAAGGCCGTTTTGAAGGATATTCCGGTATTGGGTTTGATTCCAATACAAACGGTTCCCTAAATCACTTACTTGATACTCTTCCTCTACTGCGGTCAAAGACTACTCTTCCTTAACTGCGGTCATAGATTCCTCTTTTTCGACTCCGGTCAACAAGTGCCATCACGCCGTAAGCCAGTCCATTCCTAAGATCACTAGATACTCCTCTAATGATACCACTTTGCTAAGAAAATATGGTCTCCAATATCAAATTTGCACTCCCATATACTATAGCAACTCTCGGCATGAAGGTTTTGATTACTGGGTATTCTAACACAGGTAAAAACTTTTACTTCCATAAAAGTTCCTTTTACAACTCAATGTGACCTCAGGTGGTACGAACTATACCCTACACCTGAGTCCAACAAAACGCATGTGGGTACACCACAAACACGTATTGTTTCCTAGTTATTTCTTTCAAAGTGACCTTAGGTGATACCAACCATGTATTTCACCTTAGTCAAACAGAACATGTGTGGGAACGTCACAACCATGTAATGTTTCCTACTCATGCATTTTCTACTCAAGAAAATTAAGCATTTGCTTTGTTTAATTCCTTATATATATATTAAACATTCAACACCAAAAGATTATCACACATATCGAGAAAACACATCAAAAAGATATTCGAGATAGAACCCTTTATTTACCTAGTACGGAACCTTTTTATAGGTCATGAGGGTTCAGGTTTATTTAGGGACTATTACACATCCTATAACGGCTTTCACCTAACCGTTATCATACACTCAAACAACTTTTCGCTTAACCTTTAGTTAAACTCCACCGCTCTTATCCCCACTTGTGCTTCCATTGACTCGACTTCGTAGTGAACGCATTATGGCCGGTATGTCACGTAATGTCCGGGCCGTCTGCGTGAACATCCCTTGATGTCGATCTCCTAATCGTTCTTCAACTTCAGGTGCTTTGGGTCTTGTTCTACTAGGTCCTGCTCCCTTGGAATTAAAACGGTGAGGACGCTTCCAACCCTGATGTTCTAATTCCTCCGGCTCCTCTAACTCAGAATAGCGGCGACGAGAAGTAACTGACGGGGAACTCGGTGGCGACCGTGGTGGTGATCGATGGCCATCAGATTCCGATCTACATGGTCCTTTAGAACTCGTATCCTCCTGATGATATCGCTCCGATGAATCCGATGAGTCAGTGGATATCCATCCAACATGACCATGGTGTGAACCCTCAGGTATGGGGTCACTATGATCTCGAAGTCCTAACTCCGACAACGGATGTGGAGGGTTCTCGCCTGTATAATCCGGGTACCCGACCAACGGCTCCTGATCATACTCTGGCACGTAGTCTGAAAGATTTGGAACATCTTCTGGATCATACTCCGGCACGTAATCTGAAAGATTTGAAATATCCTCTGACGGATCCGTATTAATCGACGTAGACGAATCGTCAGGCTCAGGTGGAGGAAAACCAGGGTATCGTCTCGGGTACCCTAAAGAAGGCTGTCTGTGCCCCCTCGGTGCTCTCCACAATCTCGTATCTGGCCAATCACGACGTGTCGGTTTAGACATCTGCATCACGGAATCAGGTAAGTCCTAATCATCCTAAACATACTATAGCACCGGAACATAATCAGTTTATCCTACTTGCTTTTGCGACAGTTTTGACTCGATAAAACGTTTGAAAACCAAGTCCCATAAAAGCATTGTGAACAATGCTCTGATACCACTAATTGTAACGCCCCAGTCCAGGATCTAGACCGGAACGGTACTGAGGATCACTAGAACGCCCTATCCGAGGTTCCAGGAACGAATCCTAAAGCCTTAGACTAGACATTCCAGCAACCGTCCCTATCGAATACGACTCAAGGCTTGCCAACCCGAGTCTTACTCGACAGTTGGTTCGTCTGGACAAGACTAAGTATCGTATGAAACCCCATTTAATAAAAACCTTCCTTTATTTATTTATACTTAGTCTTTCAAAACGATTACAAGATTATATCGATCCTGAGCCTATTACTCCAAAAAGGCTTGTACATATTACATATATACATTTACAAAAACAAGGAAATTCTACCACTGATTTCCTAGTGTTCCGAGTGCCACAAGGTCTAATAGTCTATGGTTACCTGCAAAACAGATTGAGTCGTAAGCACTAGATGCTTAGTGAGTCTAGGTTTTACCTAAACGATTTTAAACATATACAACCCAATCCAAACCCAAAATCAAGCAGCACGCAATCACTCAAAGAGATGCATAATTAACATGACCGCTCGTATGCAATTAAACGTTCTCTATTCTCTTAAGGCCTTACGCGTTGTCCATTCCCATCACGTGAATGTTAAGGCATCACTCGGTCCTTTGCCACAAAGGCTAAGACTTATGATCCTTTAACAATTCCGTCGCCGAATCTTTACGGACTCTAACGGAATTTATGCATCGATCGCTTATGCATACATGGCACAGGCTGCAATCCCGTCTCTCCATGTCATCGTGAGTATTAATTAGTACCCCACGGGTAACTAACTAAGTCACGGGACACGGGAATGACATACCGCGTATTTATAAAGTTTTATATCATTTAACCATGCATATAAACTCATAAATATTCAATCATGGATTTAAGTCCAACACTTAGCAATTCTTATTAATAAACTATTTGAACCTCAGTTCGCATAGTGCAATTAATCAAGCAAGGTGTTCTACTCGTCAACACCATCACACATACATCTGTCTACATGTATTCTACTCATCAACACATGAACTTAGACTCACCAAAACACTTAACCAAATCCTTGAATCTTAGCAAGAACCTCTATGGCCATAAACTTAACAACAATCAAACTCGTGTATTCTACTCATCTAACACACGATAAAATGACCAAGACTCACCAAAACACTTAACCAAATCCTTGAATCTTAGCAAGAACCTCTATGGCCATAAACTTAACAACAATCAAACTCGTGTGTTCTACTCATCTAACACACGATAAAATGACCAAGACTCACCTCTAAGAAGAAGTATGCGAGTCGGCTCAAGACTCTTCTCGGATTCGCCTTAGATTCGTTCTCGCCTTCAATACAAAACGAACCAAAGGTTTACTAAGGAATACTTAGGGATTTTCCAAGGAAACTTAAGGAAATCAAGCTTAAGGAACTGGACATAGGTCGGATCAAAAGATACCAACCTTTCCTGAAACTCCTAAGATCGCTTTAATGGACTTTCCGGCTCGGCAAAGGCTCGGATCGTCTCTTTGGACGGATCGGATTGGTCCCTTCTCTCTATCGGGTCACAGATCGATACGCTCTCGCTCTCTACCGGATTGCGGATCAGTGTGTATCGCAGATCGGATCGGCACGATACTCGGTACTTTCTCTCGGATTGATCTCTATCGGGTCTCTTGGCTCGTACGGATCAGTACGCTCTATCGGATCACGGTACTGATCTCTATCGGGTCGCGGATCGATACTTGGCTCGGGTCGGGACTTCTCTCACGGTCACGGATCAAGAATCACTCGGACAGCATAACGGTTCTTTAGAAATTTAAGGGAAGGTTCGGATGGGTCTTAAGAAGGAACAAGGGTCCTCCTTATATAGGAAAATAGGAAGCTAACAAGGACCTAGGTGCTTCCCGGTCCTTGTGGCTCACATGCAAGCCGAAACTCACCATCAGGTGACACGTGGCATCGTACCACGGTGAAGGCATGCAAAAGGGCCTCTCTAGCGTGTGACACGTGTTTTTCACGTCGGCAACCCGTCCCTATCGCTACCGACATACAGTTCGGCGTTGACCAGCGCCGAACGGTGTCCGAACGGACCGGTCTCGGCGCGTGACTAGGCGCGGTCTTCATCCGATCGGTACGGGGTCATTTCTAGGGTCTAAGGCAAAATCCATGTTTGGCCGACCGTCCCGCGGTACTTGGCCGGTCGTTCCGTATGACCTGGGCCGGCCTTGGCCTAGATCGCGGTACGGGTCACTACAGGTCCTACCTGAAGTCGCGACCACATGGTCGGCTTTGGGCGACGCCGCGACCGCGTGGTCGGCTTTGGGCAATGCCGCGACCACATGGTCGGTTTTGGGCGATGCCGCGACCACATGGTCGGCTTGGGACGACGCCGCGACCGCATGATCGCTTATACTCAAGGACGTGACCACGGGGTCGATTCCACCCGAAGCCTTGATCTCGGGGTCGGTTCTGTCCGACATCGCACCGATGTCTTCGGCTCGATGCGACAACGCCGCCGGTTTACAACAATCAACCGAACCGAGCTTCGTCTTATCCATAACAACGATTTCACCTGCAACAAATCAACACACTAAATCAAAGGTCAAAGATTTTTCTTCTCCACCAAGAACAACATCTATCCTTAGAACAAACTTCAAAGAAGGGTCTCAACAATTCTATCTCATCAACAATTGAGGCTTGAAAATCAATGGCAACCAAAGATTCAAGGATTCTCCTAAGCAATCAACAATCCAACATAGCAAAGTTTGATTCTTTGTCTAGATCTATAAACTTGGATTTTCAAAGAAGCTATGGAGATTTAGAAGATAGCTTGAAGGGGGAATAAGAAAACTCACCAAAAAGGAAGAATGCATCGTGGAGATGCGAGCTCACGGTCGGCGGTGCGAATCTCCGGTCGGTGTCTCCACGTGATCGGCGGCGGCAAGGAGGTTTGAAAAAAAAATCTCTCTTTTGGAAGATAGAGAATGAAAGAGAAAGGAAGAAAGGAGGAAGAAGAGGATGGGTTGACTAAGTCAAACCTTATCCTTAAAAAAAAAAGGATCTTCTCTTTCTCTCACCAAGCGGGTCCCGAATTCATTCAAAATAACACAACACTCTTCCCTCCGAAAATCGCCTTGCTATTACCCGAAAACATCATTGACATTAGCAATCGCAACACGGAGTCTTAAAATCTCCATAGGAAGTGCGGAGTCTTAAAATCTTCGAGAGAAAAAGAAAAAGTCTTTTCTGCAGAAAACGCAGCAGCTTCGACAGAGGAGGTACGAAGTCTTAAAATCTTCATAACCTTTACAGAGTCTTAAAACCTCTTGGATAAAGTCACTCTCTACTACTGTGGCATAGGCGAACACCTTTACTTCGAACGGTAATGCTGATATCCAACACATCTTTTAACTTGGCTCCGTTATCTTTAACACTACCGAGCTGGGGGGCTAACTGTTGGGGTCGGTATTCACCCACTCAACATTAACATCCGAAGATAAGACTAGTTGAGGAAATGGCCCCCGGGATCTTGATAAAGAAGGCATTACAGAACCTAAGTCTTCTTGCGAGGCAAGGCATGTGGCAGCAGAGCGAACTTAGGCGGAGCATGAAGGGATCGGGACCAGATGGTGATGACCACAGCTTCACCCTCGTGGACCAACCACGGCCTCGCCGAATGGTGCCGACCATAGGCTCGCCGCGTTGTGCCGACCACAGCCTCGCCGGCTGGTGCTGACCTCGGGCTCGCCGCGTGGTGCCGACCATGGCCTCGTCGGATGGTGCCGACCCTGGCTTCGCTGGATGGTGCCGACCCTGGCTTTGCTGGATGGTGCCGACCACGAGCTCAACTCGGTCGTTAGTCTTACCAATAGCCCGATGCAGTCTCAGGCCTATCAAGCTGAAGGAAGCCCGAAGCCCATGTTGATGCAGCTGACTCAAACAAAGCAATTCCGCGAAGACTTAGGAAAGTGTAGCCGACTTTGAAAACTATATATACGTCCTAGTAAAAACCCTAAAGAGGGATTGATCCGAATTTTTCCATACACAAGCTTTGTACTCAACTTTACACAGCAATAAGAACAACTCTTTCTCAATCTCTTGTGCTCCCTAGCTAACCTAGAAGTCTCTATCTCCTCAAAACCCTTACAAATCTAATTGTGTTGGTTTCGACCCCCACAGCTGCTGGCTCCTCGGCTGCACAGCAGGAGCAACCACATGTGGAACAACCACCGCACCAGCCTGCTCACGTTGATCCTCCTCGATAGAAGCTGCCAGCTCCACAAGCTCCACCCTCGAGGCGTATCTAGCACCTCTGCACTGAGTCTGGATACTCATACGAAAACCCTGTAGAAACCTCTGAATCAAAGTCCGCTCATCCTCCACACTGCGCCCAGTATTCACTACCAACCTGCTAAACTCCGCGTCATACTTGTGCACAGAACGCTCTCTCTGAGCCAGCTCTATAAATCTTAGATGTAACCGATCACGAGGTTCATGAGGGAAATACTTAGCGTTAAACTCAGCTAAGAATTCACCCCAGGTCTACGCAACTCTCCGAACCTCGATGGTTCTCCACCACAGATATGCATCTCCACCGAGATAATGCACCGATAACTCGACCCGGTACTCTTCCGAACATCTGATGGACTGAAGTTATGCTCCAACCTCAAGCGCTACTCATTGGCCTCCTTAGGAACAACTCTGCCCAAAAAGAAAGGCATAGTGATCCTGTGCAACTGTCCCATCATCTCCATATATGATGGAACCTGAATAGCAACTGTAGCCCTCGGTTGTGCCTCTGCCAGTGGAGGCACTCCTGGAGCCTGAACCAGTGCCACTGCACCATCAAGCCCTCTAGACAATCCGAACGATCCACAGGCGGAACAACACCCCCACTAGGTCCTGCTATACCTCGCCCAATACCCCTCAAGGCACCGGGTAAGCCCACACTGGCACTTGCACTAACCAGACCCATCTGATGCGTCTGGGACTCCGACGCCTGAGAATCACTCTGAACCACACTGCTAGATGACTCCACTTGTGGTCCATGACCATGACCTCGGCCTCTACAACCAACCACTCTGCCACCACGGGCACCCGCACTACCACGACCTCTCGCACCAGGAATCATCTCACTGCACTTTCCAAAGAACAATAGATAAGTACACGAGAAATCACAAGAAAACACAAACACAAACCCACTGCATAATCTCATTGAAGGCCAAAGAGGATGATTCTAGACTACTAATTGTCTAAGTTCACATATACAATTAAAGCACATAGTCTCAAATCATCCAAACCTAACAGTCCTAAAACTGTATAGGCTCTGATACCAAAAAGTAACACCCTGTTCTATTTTTTTTTAAAACCTAACCATTCTACGCGGAAACACACAACCATTAATCTAATAATAATCCAATAATTAATCCAATAATCCAATAACAAATATCCAAATAAACCAATAACAACGATTCAACATTTCTAGCAACCTATCCGAGTTCACTAGAAACTAACAAAAATAATAAAATGAACAATCCTAATCATCCTCTTCTCCGACCCTGATTCCGTGATCATATTTTTCTTTTACCTGCAACAAATGGAAAAACGAGTTGCATAAATATTTAAGAAATACTTAGTGAGCCGGTCATACTATCAACAGGCGTAACAAGCAGGCTCAGGTAACAATAAACACAATTCACATTTATATCACAATCAGCCAAGTACATAATTTGGATTTTTAAAACATTTCAGAAACTCAATAGGTCGTGTCGAGCGACACCAGCAAGGTGTCGATCGACATGACACGAGTCCTGGTAGTGTGTCGATCGACACCCTTGTGGGCAACATACCTCTCTATCGGCCTAAATAGGGCTTCTCCTTTCCCGGCTCGATTTCGGTTGATATGAGTCGCAAACTTACAAATGATCGATACCACATTAACCACAATACAACCAGCAACAAATACAATCAATAAAACACATAATTCATCACATAATCATCATGAAAACATCAATCAACCGCCATTGCCTAGAAACCTATGGTCGCGAACTCACCTCGAGTCCAAGCAAAAGGAAATGACAGACAGATTAATTCACAAGCACATGAACAGAAGCTCTTCAACCCGAGAGTTCTCTAATCCGAAGGAAGATTCCTCGAGAACAACAAAGAACACGATGCTAACGATTCTAACGCGAAGGGAACAGTTTCTAGGGAATTTCTTTGCAACAATTCTCTAAAACACAAAGATCACCTTCTCAAACTCTCTTTCTACTCTCTCTCACAATATCACAATGGCTCAGGGTTTACACGCAACCCTAGGTGCTTAAATAGCGCAAACCGAGCCAAAACCAAGATTAAAAACTTAATTAACCCGGTTCTACAGACAGAAGTGTCGAGCGACACCCACCAGAGGTGTCGATCGACACACGACCATCTCTCGTGTCGATCGACACACCCACCTGTGTTGCTCGACACGATTGAAAATCACCATTTTCGGTTTACGGATGTTACGTAGTGTCTCAATTAATATACAGGATTGCTAAAAAGAGAACTATATCAATGAGAAGATGCAAAGATAAAGAACATTTGGTGAGTGATATGTTTTTACATGTTAAAAGTTTACAAAATAGCATCAAAGAAGAATTGTAAAAAAAATGTAAAAATAATTTAGTTATTCTACCAAATAGTTTAATGATTTAAACCATATATCAATATATCAACCGTATATAATTTATTGAATTCGAAATTCTTCAAATTATAAAGAGATATGAAACTATATTTTTCAAATTATATATGAACTTATAACTTTAATCACTACATTATTTAAGTTAGGGTTTAAAATAAAAAAATATACTATACTTTTTCTCTGAAATATTCTTTAAACATAACTATTAACTTAAATTAAATATTCCTCGCATCGCGAGGGTTTTATTCTAGTAGTATATATACGTGTATATTTCTACTATTTTATGTACATATACATATAAAATTGTACGTACGTATATATGTACACATAAAAGTTTATGTACACGTGCTTCATATGTACGGTATACATATATGTATGTGTACACAATATTGGTGAGGAGTACCGAACCAGGAGTCTTGAAGAAAAAGAGCATGAAGCTTAGGAGAGCTAAGGAGAGCAACAAGCTGAGTTCAACTCAAATGGAGGCTGAGATCAAACACCCCAGTTCAACCAACACTTGGAGATCATACTCAACTCATTTAGAGTTAGCCATGAAGAATAATTAACCAAAAAGGATTCCATATGAAGAAGTTATTGAAGATTGTGTATTAGCTACTGGTACAATTACTATTACAGCTCACGAACACAATACACAAGGTTTTCTTTTCTAAAACTTTACTAGATTGATAGATAAGATGACTCACATATTTTCTATCGTTCTCGTTAATCCTAGCCTTGTAGTTCAAAGATCACACACGATCTTATGAACACATAACTACCCTTTAACCCTTAGATTCAAGAAGTTTTTTTCTAACCCTAAATCCCTTTGCTAAAGATTATAATGCTCTATTGTGTTGACTGCACAAACCACATCCAATTCCCTATATATACCTACAGGAATATTCCAGATTTGTTAAGATCTTGTATCTTTCCAAATCTTCCACATCTTCTTTAAATCTCTCATGGATCTTCTCGTTTCCTTTTTCTTTACTCAAAGATCCTTGGTCGTCACTCATCTTCACTTCATGATGGCTCCATGTCGTTTTAACCTAGGCCACGACCCAACTTCATAAAGCCTAAGTCCTTTGTACTTGCTTCAGCTTCAGTTGTAGTATGTCTGGTACAACGACTGGTACAGGACTAGCATCTTCACACTTCTCCTTTTTCTCCAAGTAAAAGATCTTCTGCCTCCATTCATCTTTATTCAGTTGGAAAGTAATCTTTAACTTTGTCAAAGCCCAAACTCATTAAGCCCAACTCCTTTGTGCTCATCGAGCTCCTGTTGTACATCAATTGATACATGGACTCCATGTGATACATTTTTCCTTCTAGACTTACATCTTCAATCTTCCCCTTTTTAGCTTTGTGTGTCTCACAAGCATAAGCACATGGAACATATACACATAACAACAAAAGTATCCAGCCAGAAATAGGATTCTAAAAAAGACTATATAGTACATGGAATTACAGAGTTATAGAGTTCTCAAGATCAATCATTCAACATTATAACCTTATCTCCTAACTTCCCCCATAGTCCTATCACTAGTGACCGAATCTCTAATCAAGATCAATAACACATAACAAATCATGATCCAGTCATACTCTCCCATAAATCAAGACATCTCACCCAGTTATACTCCTCAATAAATCAAGACATCTACTTTTCTCCCCCCAGCTTGTGAGCATACAAGTTAAAAACAAATATAGTTAGTACATAAGGAAAATTAACATAACCTTTATATTTTGAAGTATGGCTCACTGGGTCTTGTGGTACAATGGCTGAACAAATCTCCATTTAGTTTAGCTTGTCTGATTAACCTTATGATTCATATTCTTTCCCTTCATGTTCAACTTGTGATTCGGATCCATTATCTTCAGATCCATCATTTGGATTAGCTCTTGGAGTAGATGGAATCCAAATAACACCAAGACTTATGACTATGTAATGTCCTGATGTAGGTAGAGCTGATGTTGAAGCTCTTTGCACCGCTGCAGAAACATGCAACTTGACAGGAGTAGATACATGTTGTGTTGTAGCAGATGCTTGAGACTGGAAAGGTATATATAACTTGGCAGACACTTGAAATACTTCTCTTTTAACTCTTTTGCTTGATGTCCGCTTAAGAGCTTCTCCAAATTCTTGTTCTTCATCTTCCTCAGCTTGGTTAGTACCACTTCTAATGACTATCCTATAGCTCAAAAGACTAATTCACTTAGTGGGATCAAAGCTCTCCCTTGGAAGACCCATGGAGGCAACTCTTCCTTCTTATTTAATCTCTTTTATCCGAAACCCATGAAGAATTCATCAACCGGCCCATTTCCCATACTTAGAAAAATTCTTCCTTTACCTAGACTGAATCAACTGTGGTACAGAGCCAAGGTCTTCCGAAACACCATGATTCAGTGCATAAAGTTCTAAACATATATATACATCAGTAGCACAGTTCATGAATTTCAGCTCAACCACAACCATATTTTCCCAAAATCAAATAGGGATTATCAAAACAATGGTGCTCACAAATCAATCTTTAACAACTAGCCATTGAAAAACATCTTGTTCAAATTAAATTAGTACCATTTTTCACCGTTGATGTGTTGAATGAACCAACACCGTACTAAACCCAGAGACACATCTTCGCTTGTACGGATTACAGCATTTGGCCATCAGTGACTCAAGTGATTAGCTATCAAATCATCATGTCTTTATCTCCCCTTGAGTTTTTTTTCAACCTTTGTTCACACGAAAGAGCAGATGATCATCGAATTCCTTAAGTATCTGGCTGTCTGAGCAAAAGAAATAGAGCATGAACCAACATTGAAATCCTCACTTACATGTTTTGAGCTTAGTGAAAATTTATGGTACAAGAATGCCTAAGCAAAAGAAATACAGTTTGTACCACTTTCATTTTATTGTTGTTTATCATATTGAGTTTTTGGTACAGGCTGCCTGAGCAAAAATAATACAACATACCACGGTTTTGAAATTCTCTTTTCTCGGTGAAGTATGTGTCAATGACAAGACAAGACGACATGATGGGTAGCTCTTTCTCACTAGCGTTTCTGATTCCAAAAAAATCCAAATGTATACACATCCAGAGGGAGTACCTGTGTCAGTTCTGCACACTCGAAAAACCACATCAAATTCTACAAATACCAATTGAATTTATTAAGGTGACAAAACAATTAAAGTTCAGAGGTTTTATGAATAAATCGGCCAATTATAAATCAGTGATAATGTGTTCAGCCACTACATGTTTCTCCTCCACTAGTTCTCAAATAAAGTGGTACTGAATATCGATGTGCTTTGTCCTTGAATGTTGTACTGGATTCTTCGAGATACTTATAGCACTCGTATTATCGTAGTGAACCAACAGTGTTCCTGAGTCCATCCCGTAGTTAGCTGACATCTGTTTCATCCATAAGAGTTGAGTACAATAGCAACCCAAAGCGATATACTCTGATTTAGCTGTAGAGAATGATACAATGTTTTGCTTTTTACTCATCCACGAAATCAGATTGTTTTCAAAGGAGAAACAGCCACTGCTTGTGCTTTTTTGATCGTCCATACACTCGGTATAGTTAGCATCATAATACCCACCCAAGTTTTTGTTCGATCCCTTGGAGTACCAAATAACTAGTTCAGTTGTACCTATGACATATCAGATAATTCTCTTAACCACTTCAAGGTGAGATTGCTTAGGCTTGGGTTGATATCTGGCACATATGCCAACACTTAAGCACAGATCAGGTCATCCCGCTGTCAGATACAAAAGGCTGCTAATCATACCTCTGTACAACTTTACGTCCACATCACTATCACTGTCACAACACAGTTTTGTTGTAGTACTCATGGGAGTGATGGCTTCTTTGCAATGATCCATCTTGAACCTCTTGATTAGATTTCTTACATAAGCACTTTGTGAGATAAATACTCCTTCTTTGGATTTGCAAACCGAGAGCATACTTTAACTCTCCTACCATACTCATCTCGAACTCTTGAGTCATACTCTCTACAAATTCATCAACAAGATCTTGTGATGTACTCCCCAAAATGATGTTGTCTACATCGAGTTGTATCATCACTGTCTCACTACCTTGCTCAAGAATGAACACCGTCTTGTCAACACTTCCTCTAGCATATCCTTTTTCTATCAGAAATCCCGTAAATATCTCGTACCACACTCTTGGGGTCAGCTTCAGTCCGTACACTACTTTCCTTAGTTTGTACACATACCCACTATTTTTCGAATCCTCAACCCTTTTAGGCTGCTCGACATGGATTTCCTCTTGTAAAACTCCATTTTAAGAAGACAATCTTGACATTCATCTGATACACCTTGAAGTTCAGAATACAAGTCATTCTGGTAAACCACCGAATGGATTCTAGTCTTGTAACAGGTGAAAATGTCTCCTCAAAGTCCATTTCTTTGATTCGAGAGTCCATGTACCCTTAAGCAATCAGCCTTGCCATATTGCGGATGACATTACCACTCTCATTAATCTTGTTATTAAAACTCCACTTAGTACCAACAACGTTAAGTGCTTCAGGTCATGGTACAATTTTCCAAACATTGGTTTTCTCGAACTGTTATAGTTCATGCTCCATATCCACTATTCGGAATTCATATTCAAAAACTTGAACATGTGTCCTTCGTTCTAGGACTGATACAAAGTAGACAAACTAAACTATCTTACTTACATTCTTCTTCTTTGTTCCATTATGCATCTCATAATAGTCCTTCCTGATCCATCTCATTTTCTTCCCTTTGTTCACAGCTCCGATGACATCAGATACAAAATGATTCCAACGCACCTTATATTGCACAAAATGGTTTGTCACCACCTTGTTCTATGGCTTATCTTGTTCCTCTAAACTAGTCTGATTCAGTACCAATGTTTACTCTTCCCACATGTAGCAATTGTTGCTAGACCAAACACCTAGTAACACTTTGAGGCCATCTTTGTTAACAGCTTTACAGTTTACCTTCCTAAAGATAACCATTAGGCCTTCATCACATTGTTAACTTACACTGATTAGATTGGCTTTCAGCCCTTATACCAAGTACACATTCGTTAGTTGAGGTAGTCTAGTCTCACCGGTGTTTCCTTTTCCTTGAATAGCACAATGACTTCCATCTCCAAACGTGACTTTTCCTCCTTTCACTTTCTTGATGCTCCGAAGATTGTCCACAATACCAGTCATGTGTCTTAACTGCCACTGTCAAAGTACCATGGACATGTATCATCTTGTGTCTCTGAGACAGATGCCATGTTACACCGGAGGTTTATTCTTGTTGAACTGATTGATGCATATCTTATACCAATGAACTGTAGATCAGATTTCTTGACCCAGATCTAACTTCTATAGTGATGCCATGAGTATTTTCCTTGCTGTCTTAGGCATCTCACCTTTTCTCAAAACTTATAATAGTACCTCTTAATGTGACCAGTTTTCCACATAAATAGCATCTTTTCTTCTGAACTATACCACTTATAGCTTTGGGCTTAGATGTGCCAGTGTATCATGCTGATACAAACTTGACACCTCTAGTCTCTGAATCAGTTCTTCCATTGTAACCCATGCCTCTGTGTGTCTTCTCTGTGCGACCATAAGATAGAATCTTATCAAGTTATTGTGTACCAACGAACATGCGAATCTTCCTGTATTGAAGATTCAACTGAGCTTGAAGCTAAGCTGAGTTTTCTCGTTCCTCAGACAGCTCCTTTTCCAACCTTGTATCTTTAGTTATGAGAGCTAGTTTCTCCTTTATCAGACTTAGACCACCTTGTACCAGCTTCTTATCAGCATCAAGCTTATCTTAAAAAACTTTCACCAGTTCTTCAAGCCGTTGTTTCTCCTTGATGAGACTAGCATTCTCCTGGTTGAGATGAACGAGAGTATCTCGAATGTCTCTGTAGCTTAACACGAGCTCATTCTCATGTTCCTCCTTAGATTCTGACTTAGACAGTATCTCAACCACTTCTACTATTCCAACAAACATAAAAAAGTTGTTCAGCATAACTTCATCTTTGCTAGTTTCTTTTGATTCTCCATCGGCCAACATTGATTGTTCATTCTTGCGCTTTGGCTCAATGGTGCACTCCTGCTGAGTATATCCTATACCTTTACACCCATAACACTTAAATTCATGTTGTTTCACCGTAGGACAGTCAGTTTTAAAGTGACCAAAACCTTGGCATTCAAAGCATTGTACCTCAATTCTTCGACCAGTCCTCTTGTTCTCCAGTTGTCCCTTAAAACCACTAAATCTCCTTGAGCTTTAACCTTGATCTACACATCTTAGACCTCTATCGAACCGTCGTACCAGCAAACCCACTGTATTAGCTTTATCTTTTGAATCATCCTCATGTTTTTCTCTTAATGTCAGCACCAGATTCTTCATATTTTTGGTCTCCGAGGAAACACCATCAAGCTCTATCTAATGATGAAGCATCATACCTACTATTATCACCAAAGCTCATCTCTTCAGTGTTTTGAGAAACATTGATTACCGACTTATAGGCCATGAATTTCGGAAGAAGACATCAAAGGAATTTCTTGATTAGCTTCTTTTATTTGTACTTCTTTCTAAGAGTAGCAGCCTTTTGTACAAGAGATTTCAACTTTGCAGCAAACTCGGTGATAGTCTCACGCTCCTTCATCTTTAGATTTTCAAACATGTACGCTAGCATGTCCTTCCATGAATTTTGAACCTTCTTAGATCCTTTAAAGTGCGCCTGTAGCATATCTTACACTTTCTTAGCTGTTTCACAGTCTTGAATCAGTTCAAAGGTTTTCTTTATAACATTGTAGTGAATCGCAGAGAAGGCCCTGGAGTTGTATTTGGCCTTCTTCATCTCTGTCTCAGTCCAGTCTTCCTCTGGTTTGAGAGATAAGACCCCTGCTGCACTAGCACTGTAAGAGCTTCCCTCTGAACCAAAACAGCTCTCAAAACAAGTATATGAATGCCTGCGATGATGGATCTCATCCTTGACTTCCAAAAACCATAATTGATGTCATCCAAAATCACCTTCAAATTGTTAAGTAGCTTTTGGTAGATATCCATCTCTTCCTCAGGATCTCACTCGTATTGTGCAGATAAACGCCTGCTCTGATACCAATTATAGATTTATTAGCTACTGGTAAAGTTACTGTTATAACTCACGAATTCAATACACAAAGGGTTTCTTTTCCAAAACTTTACTCGATTAATATGATAAGATGACATACACGTTTCCTATCTATAATATCCTAATTCCAATAATTGTATTTTGGAAAGGGGGGTATCGATCGACACCTTTGGTGGGTGTCGATCGACACCAAGTTCTGCGATTTAGTTCGGTTTAGATTTTTAATCGCGATTTTGGCTCGGTTAATGGTATAAAACATGCCTAGGGTTGCGTGCTTCCCTTGGCCATTGAGTTTTCATTTAAGCAGAAAATATTAGTGAGAGAAAAGAGAGAATTCGATCGTTCTTGAGGATTGTTGCAAACAAATCCTCGAGAAATCGTTTATTCGAGTTTTAGGGTCGTAGGATAATTGTGCTTCGTGGTGTCATGAGGAAATCGCTTGGATCAATCTATTCCAGTGGGTAGAGGCTCTATTCATCGTTCGTTTGTGGTCATTTTGTTCCTTTCCTTCGTTAATAGGCTAAGGTGAGTTGTGACTGCGGTTTCTAGGCAATGAGGATAATTCGATGTGTTTTCGTGATTGTTTCGTGTGCAATTTTGTGTGATGGGGATGTTGTGTATTTCTATGATCGGTATTGTTCGTGCTTTTGTGTTTTCGTTGCAGATTTGTGACTCGCGTTCATCGAAATCGGGTTGAGAGAGGAGAAACTTGATTTTTGGTGTAAACGCAGAGGCGTGTTGATCGACACCAAGAGGGTGTCGCTTGACATAAGTTTTGGTTATGTGTCAATCGACACCTTTGTGGTGTCGCTCGACACTGGATTTTTAGTCGTGTCAATCGACGCCTTCGTGGTGTCGCTCGACACGCAGTTCTGTTTTCCCAAAATATGTCGATTTTGTATCATTGAGTTATGAATTGTGTTGTGTTGGTTATATATGTTATGGTAATTTTACATTAGCCTGCTTGTTACGCCAGTAGGCGGGATGAACAACTCACTAAATATTTATGAAATACTAATACAACTCATTTTCTCATGTGTTGCAGGTAAAAGGAAAATGTGATCGCGGAATCAAGGCGTAGGAAGAAGATGATAGGATTTATGAGTTTTATTGTTAGTTCTAGTGTATCATTGTTAGGGTGCTAGATTTATGTTTACCATTCCTGAATATTATTTCTCACATTGAGTTATGATTTATTGGAATTGGATTTAATTATTTTCTAAAATATTTCCTAAGAACTTTCGCATAGTAACTATTAGGAATCTAGTTTTAGAGGATTAATATTTATGGGAATATTAGTCTGGACTAGTTAATTAAAAAAAAATTTTGGGTGTTACATTTTCGTATCAGAGCCCTTACGGTTCTAGGGCTAGTAGTAAATTGGATGAACTGAGACTATGTTTATAATTGATTTTGTGTGCTTAGTCAGTTAAAAGTCTTAGAATCATCCTCTTTGGCCTTTAAAGAGGGTCTGCTATGAGTTTTATTTATGATTGTGTGTGATTTCTAGTATGTTTATCTACTTTTCTTAGAAGTGCAATGAGATAGCTCCTAATGCTAGAGGTAGTGGTAGAGTTGGTGCCCGTGGTGGCAGAGCTGGAGGCCGTGGAGGCCGAGGTCATGGTTTAGGACCAACAGTTGAGTCTTCTTGAGTTTGAGGCGTGGCTTCGAGTTGAGGCGTGGCTTTGAGTGGTTTGTATGCATCATAATCTCAGACGCATCAGACTGGATCCTTGAGCTTGAGGACCAGTGAGGGTTTAGCGAGTGCCGGGAAAGGTTTCAGGCGTGGTGTGGCAGGCCCAAGTGTGGGTGATGTTCTACCGCAGGATCGTCTGGATCATTTGGAAGGCTTGATGATGCAGCTGATAGAGCGGTTTCTGGTAGTAGCACCGGTTCAAGTACCAATGGTGCCTCCGGTGGCAGAGGCGTAGCCGAGGGCTGCAGATGCTGCACAACTTCCGTCTTATCTTGAGAAGATAGAACATATGCAATGGATTGGTACACCATTCTTTGAGGGTAGAGTTGGTCTGAAGTAGGCTGATGAGTGGCGCTTGAGGATAAAGCGTAACTTTAGATCTATCATATGTCCGACTGAGTCTCGGGTAGAGCTGGCTATCCACTATCTGGGTGGAGATGCGCATTTGTGGTGGAGAGCTATTGAGACTCGGAGAGTAGTGTGGACTTGGAGTGAATTCTTAATTGAGTTCAATGCTTAATATTTTCCTCAGGAGACTCGAGATCATCTTCAGATGAGATTCATATCGCTGGCTTAGGATGAGCGTTCATTGCGTGAGTACGATACCGAGTTTAGTAGACTTGTGGTTTATACTAGTTGTGGTATCGAGGATGAGTGGGCTCTTGCGTAGAGGTTCTTGCAGGGACTTCGTATGAGCATCAGGACTCAGTGGAGAGGTGCAAGTTACGCCTCGAGGGTAGAGCTAGTAGAGCTTGCGGCGTCCATAGAGGAGGATCAACGCAAGAAGGCTAGTGCAGCGGTTGTTCCGCTTGTGGTTACTCATGCGGTCCAGCAGAGGGGACAGCAGCAGCAGCATCAGCAGGGTCAAGGTTCTGGTTCTAGCAAAGGTGGTAAGCCTGCGCAGGATTAGAAGAGGAGATGGGATGACGCTCCTAAGATGATTTTAGGTAGTAACGACACTCATGGGTGTTTTGGATGCGAGAGTTCACATCATCGGGTGATGAACTGTCCTAAATTTTTTGGGGAGGCTAATATTTGCTTCCATTGCAGAGAGCCGGGGCATATCAGGCTAATATATCCTAAGTTCCCGCCATTGGTGCTTGCAGTGGTTCATCCGGTGGCAATGTAGCCATTGGCGCAGGTAACGGCAGAGTAGTCGTTGGGTCAGATTGGTGGAGCACAACATCGGTATGAGTAGTGGAGGAGCAGGTTGAGGTGGTGATAGTATTGGAGGAGAATCTAAGAGATCAGTTCGAGTATTGAGTTGCGTTTCTTTTATTTTAGTTCTTGTTCTTTATTATTCAATTTTAAAATTTTTAGCTTAGGTTTTATGTTTTGGATGGTTATTACTACGTTTGTTGTTGAAAGATTGAGGTGGTGATAGTATTGGAGGAGAATCTAAGAGATCAGTTCGAGTATTGAGTTGCGTTTCTTTTATTTTACTTCTTGTTCTTTATTATTCAATTTCAAAAATTTTAGCTTAGGTTTTATGTTTTGGATGGTTATTACTACGTTTGTTGTTGAAAGATTATTTTAATATAAATTTATTAGATGAATTTATTTATTTATCGTTGCATGTGATGGACTTCGTATCTAGATCGGTGGACAGGTAGGAGTGATATCAAGTTCATCTGGATTACCACCGAGACCGCGTGTTGTAAAAACGCAAAGGTTCGAGGTAGGTTTATCAGAGAGTAAAAGCGACTTCAGGAAATTCCGGCAGAGATGGCAGAGCTAATGGGGCAGCTAGAGGATTATTTGAGTAAGAGTTTATTTTAAACAAGTGCTTTTATGGGGAGCGCCGGTTTTAGTTGCAAAGAAGGCAGTGGGAGTATCTAGAGGTTTTAATGATTATTGTCATGGATAGCAATCCAGTATTTTGAGGAGTTTTTGGTCAATCGTGTTATCATTATATCCAGACAAGGGGACCAAATATTTATAGGATGGTGTTCAGAACGAGCTTGGAGCATTTTCAGTTTATCGATAGGTTATCTAGGTTATCAAAGGGAGCGGAGTTCACGAGGTTGAGGAATGGCGTATTTCAAGAGTACTTAGTTGTCTTGGTGATTCTGGTCATTGACAATGTTCTAAATGTACTCGAGAAGTCCTGAGGATCAGACAATGCAATGGAGGTTAGTCCTGGAAAGATTTCTGGAATAAAAGCATTTGGTTATTCGAGCAAAAGTTAGTTGTGGCAGCGAGAGATGGTATTTTCTCGGTCTCGTAATGTTGCAAAGGAATCCTCAGAGGATCGGTTTAAGTTTGGGACTATCGAAAGTTGGTGTAAGTTGCGTAACACCACGCGTTTAGGAGTGCACGGAAGGTTCCGTGTGGCTGAGGAGAGGAATCTGAGTTTGAAAGATGATTTGAGGCAGTTGGTTCAGTTTTTTAGGTCTCTTCGAATGGGATATTCAGGTGTATAGGCGAGTGTATCGGCCGATGGATGAGTACGCTTAGGCGTTGGAGCCGATTCGGACCTTTATGGGCAGTTTAAAATTACGATGTTAAGTGTTCGTTATTTATTGCTCTAGGAACTGCGGTCCTGAATAACTCTTGTGTTTTTGGGGATGTGAGTTTCTCCAGAGGAGGTGTGAGCTCTCATGTATACTTAATTGGGATGTGAGTTTTCCAGGTACCGTTGGCTCGAAGGACGCATCCCGAGAGTACGAGGGGTATGTTTTCTTGATAGGTCACAAGATGCGTTCTGTGGGTGTCAGGTTTAGAATGAGTTAAGAGCAATAGATATATATGACGTGCATGGAGTTTTGGATCAGCGAGGTGCTTCAAAACTTAGGAATGGACCTAGAGGAATGTCGGTTGTGTTAGCCAGGTGTCCAGTTGAAGCAGAGTTGTGATGTCAGAGTAAGAATTAGCTGGTTATGATCATGGAAAGTATTCCTAGTTTTAGGTGCTCGTACACGTATGTGTTGATTACTCTAAGGAAATTTTTTTCCTATTTAGAGTCTGAGCTTGAGGGAGACGTCCTAAGAGTATGATGATGACGGTATAAGTATGAATAATCAATGTCTGATCATAGCATAAGCATGAGACGGGATACAGACCTCAAGATAATTCTTTTTCGTTTGGTTCTGGTGACTTGGGATTAACAGATGGAGCGTATTTGGTTGTGTATGTTCTTGTTTGATTCTTGTGCAATCGATCGATCTAGTTCTGGGTCTAATGTTGGTCGTGCATGTTCTTGTTTGATTGTTGCGTGATCAATTGGGCAGATCTAGTCAGGATTAATAAACGTTGTGTAACACCATGATTTTTTTTTTTTAAACGTAACAATTACTATGCGGAAATTCTCAGGAAATAAATCAGGAAATAATTTCATAAATAATTAAATCCAATAATTTCATTAAATAGATAAATAATTCCTTAAACCAGTAAATCAAATAGCAAAAATTCAGGAATGGTCAAAAAAATAAACTAGCAACCTAGACATTCGGTTTTCTAGTCTAAAACAGCAACAACAACCCTATCATCCTTTTCACCGGCCATGATTCCGCGATCACATTTTATCCTTACCTGCATCACATAGCAAAAAGAGATGCGTAAGTATTTAATAAATACTTAGTGAGACGGTCATTTAATAAATACTTAGTGAGACGGTCCTCCCATCTACAGGCTAAGTACGAAAAACCAAACAACAATTAACAATTAATTTTAAATATTTAATTCCGAAAAAGCACGTGTCGATCGTCACATCGCACGGTGTCGATCGACGCAACAATAACCAGGGTGTCGATCGACACATCGGACGATGTCGATCGACGCTGCTTTCACCATGGTGTCGATCGATACACAACAAGGTGTCGATCGACACTAGGTTTTCATCTCGATACCAGATCGCATACAACACACAAAAACATGATTTTCACCAATTCCAATACGAATAAACATATACAAACATCACATACTCATCCATGAATCCATTCTAAACATCTAAAACAATTCCTAATCGTCTAACGGCACATCCAAACCTACGGTCACGCACACACCTCGGGAATTCGACGAAAACGACGAATGGCGAAGAACGAGCGATGAACAAATGGATGAACAGTGACGAACAGTGGATTCCTTCACTGAAAATCGACGGGATTCGCAGCCAAAATATCCACGCACACGAACGAGCCTTTTCGAAAAGAAAACACGAAGAACGAATTCACAAACAAAATCAAAACCTTAGAATTCTCTCAATTCTCTCACGAAATGGTTCTATTCTCTGATCTCCTCTCAACAATACGGCCACGCCAATGATAAAGGGTTTAAAACCCCAAGCCTTAGGCTCCCTAAACCGATCACGCCAAATCGCATGGTTTAATTTATAAAAACCCGACTGATCAGAACGTCGTGTCGATCGACACCCTATACCAAAAATGATCGACACCCTATACCAAAACTCAATTTTTGGTTTCGGGATGTTACACGTTGTATTTGTATAATCTGGGTTAGGAGCTGTGCATATTTAAGCGTTTTAGAGTAGGTGTGATGTGGAAGTTTTTGTTGGGCTTTGTGCCGGTGTTGTTGTTTTGATTCTGGTATTCTCGTTCGATTGTAGCGATTATACGTTTTGGAGATTTATGAGATGTTTGTCTTATATTTCTATGTTATCGGATTGTGTTCATGTGTTATGTGTGTGTTGGTCAGTGTGTGTCGTGATTTTTGCAGATAATACAGGTCGGGTAATATCGAATTTAGAATTTATTACAGATGACTCATCATCTGGAAATGGTGGTTTTCCAGGGTATGTATTGGGGACAGTGGCTTCTTGTATACATGTTGAAAGATGGTGGTTCTCTCCAGGAGATGGTGGTTTTCTTGTGTACTTATACTGGGACAGTAGTTTTCTTTATAGTACTGAGAGCCTATATTGGGATGGTGGTTCCTCTACAGTGCTGAGAGACGGTGGTTCTCTCCAGGGACTTGTAACGCCCCCGATCATTGGTCAATGACCGTTGACCGGAAACGCCACATACCGTCTCAAGAACAATCGATCCTAAGTCCCAAAAATAAATTAAGGAACATATGACCAGCCGTTCCCGGGATAGTTTACCCGACTGTCTCGATCCTAAGGCTTTGCAACCTGAACCAAGACAATACGGTTGTTTCGGTCCGGACAAGACCACGCAGCAGTGTCGCTTGGATATTTAGAAAACGTTCCCCTTTTTATACTTAGCATATATTATATATAGAAAATCCTTGGAAAGCTATATACGTCGGATCCGAGATTTAATTCCATACATAATAGATGCTAAGTCTTTGCAAGATCAACGGAAAACCTACTCTGGCTTTCCTAAGTCCAAGCTGCTTACTACTATGGCTTCCTGTAACAAAAGTGGAATGGAGTGAGCAATTTAAAAATTACTCAGCGAGCAAAGTCTAAATACAACCCACCCGAAACCCCAAAGCAATCAAGAAAAGAATAACAAGCAGCAAGCAGCCAGAACGGTAAGAATCAAAGAACAAAGCGATGCAAGTCCTAAGACAAATAATTCCACATGCAATGCAACCAGTTTTAAATTCAAATCAAGGCCTTGCAGATCCAACACCAGTTCCCGGATAACACTGGGATGTAAGACACAAAGTCAAACAATTCTCCCGAGGCGTATGCCCTAACGACTCGGATACACCGTCATGTATCATGGCTCATGAGAGTGACCCAAGAATCGGCTATGGCATGATCTACATGTCTTTCTTCAAGAACAAAGTACCGCTACATCATGATAACTGCACATGATGTAATTCAATTCATAGGTTATTAACATGCAGGACTCTTTACCTGGCATAATGCTAATAATCACACATGATGCAAATTCATTTATTCGGGTTATTACCATGCAGGACTCTTTACCTGGAATAATGATAATACCCACACAAATCCAATTCAAATCAACATTAGGCTAAATGCACATGACACCGCTCATGATGCACATCCAAAGCTCTAATGCATGAACAATTCAAGGATTAAATCAACCATGAATGCAAGAACTATCAAGTCACTAAGACATGAAGCTAATCAAGGCAAGCATGGAAAACTTATCCTACATAATCAAGCTCAAGAGATCACGCAAGCAAAAATCAAGACTAAGTAAGAATCTAAGCATTTAAACTGAAAGGAAGAAAGAAATCCCACGGTGACCCTACTCATCTAGTCATCGGGACTCCACTCACAGTTACAGATGACGAGGCTTAGAACTCTGATCACTCCTTAAACCGTCCACGGATTCTTAGACTCACTCGGATAGAATTCCTCCTTGATCTAACTTTATCGAGAACTCTCGGATAATTGCTCACAAAGGGGTAAGGAACGACTAAGGACTATCTCTCGGAACTTTAGCTCACCATAACCGAGGTTCTCACTTAAGGATTCGGACTATAGAGGTGGTATAGGGGGTTTTTGATGAATTTCCGGATGAGAAGAAAATTCCCAGAGAAGTCTCCGTATATAGTCGGAGGTGGGACCCCAGGGTCCTTAAATTCTGGATTTAAGGCACCATTGTCTGCCAGGTGCCCAGTCTAGGTTCTAGATCGACCATGAATGAAACCTAACCATCTGAGTGTTGATTTTTCTATGGAAAAATTGTGGCTCAATGCTGGCCAAGTAATTCAATTCCTTCTAGAAATGATGACATGGCGCGATCATAGCCACTCATTTCACCTGCTACCGAAAATGTCGACGTGGCCGATTCCTAGCCACTCGATTAAGTCGGTTGTGGCCAAGTGTTGATTTCGAGCCGGCTTCGGTTGTTTTTGTCTTGCAGTACGAGGCTTGTCCACGACCTTACGTACCGCGGTCCGAGACCTTCCTAAGCCGTCTCCGTAATCCAATATTTCCCGAGTTCTTTTTCCCTGTGGGTCTCAGCACTGTTCACTCGATCCTTAGTACCATTCCGTGATACTAATTACTCGGCATGTAGTACTGATTACTCAGACCGTAGTACTGATGGCTTGATCCCATGTACTGATTACTTAGGCCGCGATATTGATTACTTAATTTGCGGCCTTGATTACTTAGTCTGCGGCTTCGACCAAGAAAATATTCTTTCGGCTGTTCTAAGTCTTCTTCTTGCTGGAACGCTCCTTCCTATGTCTTAAAGCGTCCGTTCCACCATGTTCTATCCTTTGATCGTTGATCATTTTACTTAACTCATTTTTTTTTCGATCCTTCTTAGATTTTTCTCGATCAAAACTCTTATAATCTCTTCTTTTAGCTTTCCCGAGTTAAAATTTCCCAAGGCCGCAACTTTAAAAATTGTGGCCGTTATGGCCGGCCATAGATACTAACCGGATCATAACATGACGGTGGGTTCCCTAGAGTGTGTGGTGTGTGTGGATGAGCTCAACGTAATAAATGTTTGAAAAACGGGTGTGTAAACATAGCAGTGGATTCGAGTTTCTGGGATCATATGAGGATCACTGGTGGTATTTGCCAGGTAGGGCCGGGATTGTCGTCTTTGGTAGACATGTTCGTTGGGATTTAAGGTTGAATCCAGTTTAGTGGGAGAGAATTATAACATCCAAATTCCAATAATTGTATTTTGCAAAGGTGGGTGTCGATCGACACCTATGGTGGGTGTCGATCGACACCAAATTCTGCAATTTAGTTCAGTTTAGATTTTTAATTGCGGTTTTGGCTCGGTTAATGGTATAAAACTTGCCTAGGGTTGCATGCTTCCCTTGGCCGTCGAGTTTTCATTTGACCAGATAGAAGAGAGAATTCAATTGTTCTTGATGATTGTTGCAAAGAAATCCTTGAGACATCATTTATTTGAGTTTTAGGGCCGTAGGATCATTGTTCTTCGTGGTTTCGTGAGGGAATCGCTTGGATCAATCTATACCAGTCGGTAGAGGCTCTGTTTGTTGTTCGTTCGTGGTCATTTCGTTCATTTCCTTCGTTAATAGGCTAAGGTGAGTTGTGATCGCATTTTCTAGGCATGAGGATAATTCGATGTGTTTTCGTGATGGGAATGTTGTGTGTTCCTGTGATTGGTATTGTTCGTGCTTTTGTGTTTTCGTGATTGTTTCGTGTGGGATTTTGTGTGATGGGAATGTTGTGTGTTCCTGTGATTGGTATTGTTTGTGCTTTTGTGTTTTTGTTTCAGGTTTGTGACTTGCGTTCATCGGAATTGGGTTGAGAGAAGAGAAACTCGATTTCCGGTATAAATGCAGAGGCGTGTTGATCGACACCAAAAGGGTGTCACTCGACATAAGTTTTGGTTGTATGTCGATCGACACCTTTGTGGTGTCGCTCGACACTGGATTTTTAGTCGTGTCGATCGACACCTTCATGGTGTCGCTCGACACGCAGTTCTGTTTTTTCAAAATGTGTCGATTTTGTATCGTTGAGTTCTGAATTGTGTTGTGTTGGTTATATATGTTGTGGTAATGTTATCTGAGTCAGCTTGTTACGCCAGTAGGGGGGATGAGCAACTCACTAAGTATTTATGACATATTTACGCAACTCATTTTCCCATGTGTTGCAGGTAAAAGAAAAATGTGATTGCGGAATCAAGGCATAGGAAGAAGATGATAGGATTTATGAGTTTTATTTTTAGTTCTAGTGAATCATTGTTATGTTTACCATTCCTGAATATTATTTCTGACATTGAGTTATGATTTATTGGAATTGGATTTAATTATTTCTTGAAATATTTTCTAAGAACTTCCGCGTAGTAACTATTAGGAATCTAGTCTTAGAGGATTAATATTTATGGGAATATTAATCTGGGTTAGTTAATTAATTATAAAAAAAAAAAGTTTGGGTGTTACACTGTCGTTCTTGTCAATCCTAGCCTTGTAGGTCAAAGATCACACACGATCTTATGAACACCTACCCTTTAACCCTTAAATTCAAAAAGTTTTTTTCTAACCATAAATTCCTTTGCTAAAGATTGTAGTGCTCTATTGTGTTGACTGAACAAATCGCAACCAAGTCCATATATATATACCTATACGAATATTCCAGATTTGTTAAGATCTTGTATCTTTCCAAATCTTCAATATCTTCCTTAAATCTCTCATGGATCTTCTTGTTTCCTTTTTCTTGACTCAAAGATCCTTGACCGTCACTCATCTTCACTTCATGACCGCTCCATGTCTTAACCTAGGCCATGGCCCAACTTCATAAAGCCAAATACCTTTGTACTTGCTTCAGCTCAGGTTGTACTATGTCTGGTACAACGACTGGTATAGGACTTTGAGGATCGCCCCATCTATCCTCATGAGGGGAAGTTTGGCCTCCATTCATCTTTATTCAGTCGGCAAGTAATCTTTAACTTGGTCAAAGCTCAAACTCATTAGGCCCAACTCCTTTATGCTCTTCGAGCTCTTGTTGTGCATCAACTGATACATGGACTCCATCTGATACAGTACTCCTTCTGGACTTGCATCTTCAAAGATATTTGGCATATCTTTAATGGATGCGCGGATGGAGACATACAAGTTCAATTGTTTTGGTTTCCCAACTCATCAAAGGAAGACGAAAAATTGAATTCATGACCAAATTAATTAATGTTTAAGAGTTATGGATTTTACAAATCAGATAAACTAGAACTTTCCAGATTTGGACACAAGAGCGCTTATTGAAGGATTGCGACCAAACCACAAGGAGTTAAGCTATGAATTGACTTGTTTTGCAATCTTGACTCAACCAGGGAACTTGTCAAATTGTATTCATTCAATTACCAGTTTTGGTTTAAAAGTTATTCAACTTCTAAACCGGAGGATTCTCGGCTTGCCTTATATGAAAAATTATGGGTTTGGAGACTTGAATCCTATGTTTGGTGGCCAGGAGAGGCTCTAATACAACTAGAAGTTCTTGAAGACATCTCAAGGTTTATTCTCAACCATTGGATTAGGAAGATTACATCATGCTCATTCAAGTGTCACAACTTACCAAATTCATACCCAAATGAAGATTCAATGCACCAATGGCTATATTTTGATTTTGTGGAGCTAAAGAAGACGTATAGAAGACTGAGAGATCAAGATATCAAGATATAAGTGCACCATCAAGATTCCCTTATTTGGAAAACATACCAACGGCCATATTACTTTAATGTTGTTTTATTTCTTTCCCTTTTTCTTATAACTAGACCGTTAGCTTGAGAGCCATATTTATATTTTATGTTTTGTATTTTCCTTTCCTATAAACTAAAAACTCATAAAAATTATTTACATTTCAATTTTCAATTCTTTTTATTTGTTTTTGCATTAGTAAATTAAAAGAAAAAAAAATGGTGTCAATCTTTGTTTAGTTCAATTCCATTAAAAAATATATATACAAAGAAAAATTTGTTTGTTTCTTACTGCTTTTATTCACTAACGGGGTTTATTGGTTTTGGTATTTTAGTGGATTTGAAAATCTATATAGGATTTACAAATTTTTGTGATTTTCAAATCCAACTTGTGTATTTTGATTTGTATTTGAGAATAACAAGGTTAGTATTTGAGAATAACAAGGTTTATCAATGGATTTGAGTCTTTGTAATTTCAACATAGGAATCTTTCCAAATCCACTAAAATCCATTTTTAAATTAAATCTATAAGTAAATATGTAGGATTGAATATGAGGTGATTTTTATTTGTATTTGAGAATCACAATTGAATAAGAATGAATTTTGATTTGTATTTTAAAATGACATATTGAATAAGACATGATTCTAATGAGATTTTAAAATGACTAATTGAATAACATAAGATTTGCTTAGAATTTCAAATCCATTGAAATACTAAAACCAATAAACCCCCCTAGAATATTTCCATATTTCCATAATTGTTGTTTTTTCCATCAATTGTTCTTTCCATCAATAGTTTTTTTCCTTTATTACTTGATACGAGTGATACATTTCCTCCTTCTTTGTTAGGTATTCACAAAAGAGAACCATGAGCATCAATGGAGTTATTTGATGAAGAAGCATCTTACAAAACCTAAGACCAATGGAGTCAAGGGGAAGAGAGCATTGCTTTTTCCCATGAGGAGGTTGATTACGAGGCACCACCGTGGCCAGGAGATGTGTGACACCCCGGTTTTAGAGCATATATGGTATATGTGGGATATGCGGAGAGGCTTAAAAGAATTGATTTGGCTACCTATATCACCAAAGTGCACTTATCTTTTCGGTCACAGGTTTTGAGAGAACTCCAGAGTTAAACGTGCTTGAGCTGGAGTAGTTTAAGGATGGGTGACCTACAAGGAAGTCATTTTCAGTACCGTGTGGGTGAGCTCAAAACACAAGGAAAGATCACGTGGTGATTTGCAGGGTCAGTAAACAAGACTTCTGAGCCTCCCGGACTAACACACCGATTGTAAGACATGGTAGGCCCACATGCCTGAGAGTGGATAGGGGCCCATAAGAGGGGCGGTTGGGGCGTCACAAGTGGTATCAGAGCGAACTCTGACAACTGTGTGATATCAGGGTAATGATCTTGGTATGTGCAACGAGGACGTTACGATCTGTTAGTGGAGGTGAAAGTGCACTTATCTTTTCGGTCACAGGTTTTGAGAGAACTCCAGAGTTAAGCGTGCTTGAGCTGGAGTAGTTTAAGGATGGGTGACTTACTAGGAAGTCATTTCCAGTACCGTGTGAGTGAGGTCAAAACACGAGGAAAGATCGCGTGGTGATTTGCAGGGTCAGTAAAAAAGAATTTTGAGCCTCCCGGACTAACGCACCGACAGTCAGACATGGTGAGCCCACGGGCCTGAGAGTGGACGGGGGCCCATAAGAGGAGCGGTCGGGGCATTACAAGATGGTTACTCAAACTCTGAGTACATAGCCAAGATGGCACCGACCAGTCGACTTGGTCTAGAGAAGAAGTACACGACCAAGAAGGTGTGGGAGATCACTGTGAAGAAGATTCATGGAACGAAGAGCCTGAATCACAAATGAGTCTAGAAAAAGGAGGGTATGAAGATGAACAAGAACATGGAGAGTTTATTCAATGAGAAGATTCTAATCAGTTCGTGGAGTCATATCGAAAATACAAATGTTGGTATGAAGAAACAGATTCACAAATCAGTGAAGGAGAGGCATGGAACCATGAGGATGAGATTTGGCACCAAGAGGCTGAATCAAAAGAAAACTATGATGGTGAATCACATGTTGAAGAAGAGGAAGAGCCCATTAACACCATCACCCAATCTGAATCATGGGAACCCAACATATGATGAGGTAGATTTTGAATCCTATCACATCTGTTTTGCTGGTCATCACCAAGGGCCAGACGCTTACTTAAAGATGGGAGAGAGACATGGAGCATTGACTCCAAGCCAACCAAATTCCCGAGGAGGAGAAAATGTCTGATGCCGAAGATACTCTCACCAAAGATGCTTTTAGGCAATGGGAACAAAGCGCTTACATAAGGCTTGAATATGACGTACCAAATGCCTTTTGGGAAGAGATGAAACAAATATTGCGTAAAGAGTTTGTTGAGGAAGCTCACTTGGAAAGCAATATAAAGATTTATATAAATCCCGAACCCAGAAGGTGGATTCTAGCAACAAAGTCTTATCCAAAAGCTACGGAAAACAAAGTTTGTTTTCCTAAACACATAAAGTGTTTCCTAACACTCAGGAGAAGAAGATAATAGCTAAAAAGTGGTACCAGCAAAGGACGTTCATCATCTTCCAAAACCAAAAGGTGAAGTACAAAAGAAGAGTTCAAAGTTTTTGCTTGAAACGAAAAGCAGAGACCTTCCACTACAAGAAAACAGGTCATTTGCCACTCCCAGAAGCGTCACAAATTCGTCACTAATGACCCATTTGCGACTACTTAGCGACGCCAACTCGGCGTCGCAAAACGTGCGTTGCTAATTTGCGACGCTGCAAATCCGTCGCTAATTAGCAACGGATGTATGACGGATTTAAGACTCCACAACTCAGTCGCAAATTCGTCGCTAATTTGCGACGGATTTAGGACTCCATAACTCAGTCGCAAATAAGCGACACTTGTGTGACTCAAGCAGGTAGTCACTAATTAGCAACGGATTTGAGACTGTATTGTGCGTGGCAAATAAGCGACTAATTAGCGACTTTTGATTTTGCGACTAAGTTATGACTAACTATATTCGTCGCAAATTAACGACTAATTAGCTTCTAATTAGAGACTATTTTGTTGTCGTCACATTTTGGGTTAGTCAGATTTTGGTCACTAATTTGCCACTGATTTGCCACTTATATGCTACTAATTGTTTATTTGTTTTGTTTTGAATTGTCCCAATCGAATAGATAACCAAAAATCTTAAAATTAAAAGCATACTACATATCAATCATTTAAAGTACAAAAGGGTTGAAATCAAAGTACAAAAAGTATTACAACATGCTAGTTTGTTAAGAAGAGAAAGTTCTTGTGACCAAAAAACAAGAAGAGAGAGTTCAAGAGTTTAAGAAACAGCCTAAGTTTTGGATCTTTGTTCTTCATGAACTTGATCATCTTCACTTGTTTTTCTACAGGAGTTAACATCACTTCCATCATCAACAATCACCACCTAGAAAATAGAAATTATTTAGAACAGGGTATTTCGGACCAGTTCACAGAGATCTCGAGCATTGGAATGTTAAAACACTTGCACAAGAACGCTAATTCAACATCAAAACACCACCTGCGCAGAGTACCGAGTCAAAATGGGATGCTTTTATCGATGGTTTCTACTGCTAGTTTATCATAGTCATCAGTTTAATGTAAATACCTCTTCAGATGAATGTTTGTATGTAAAAAGTCTTCTAGCAGCAGCTCTAGTAAACATCTTGAACCCACACTGCGAAAAAACGATGTTTAGTTAAGAACACGTCTCAGTGAAACAGAGCAATTTACATCGACTGCAGAAGGAAGCAACAAATTCACCTGAGTATCCCGAAATCCGGGACCAGCAGCCATTAGAACCACAAGATGGAAACCCTTCATCAGAAAGTTGCGATACCATTTCCTCTGTAATCGGCAGATTAAAGTCAATTATCTATGACGCATACACAATCAAAACAATGATGTTGTATCTACTACAAATTACTAGACTTACAGTAGCAAGAGCTTTCTCTTCAAGATGAGCACGAGAACCAAATGCGGATACTTGCACATCACCTATTCTAAAATCCACTTGCTTTGATGATGGGTCTCTGATTGACCTTTCTTCTCTGGCTACTACATGGATCTGAGAAGCTATAGGAGATCAGGAAATTTGTAACACATTTTCCTTCCAAATTGAATGAAATTTCAGTAGTCAAACCTGATTTTCAAGCTTTTCTAGGTCTGTTACTTTAGTTGCTCCATCAGCATCCAACATGAGAAGTAGCTCACCACGAGAATGCATCATTCCCTATTTAATGCTTTCAAAAAAGTAGAAAGCTTCAATTAAAATTTCTCTTTCTAAGATGAAATAGTAAGCAAAATACTCTTACTCACTCACAGAAAATGAATAAATAAATAAAGCTGCATTGCATGCTACTAAGAGTTGAACTCACTGTTCTTATAGCTTCTCCTTTCCCTTGATTCTTCCCAAGTGGTATAACCCTAATGTTGTCAACGGAGTACTTTCTAACGAAATCAAAAGCTACTCTTTTTGTTCCATCAACACTTCCATCATCAACAATCACCACCTAATTAATAGAAATTAATCGAGCGATTTAGCATGAGTGGCTCGTCTATATTGATATACTAGTACGCATTTCCAGTTTTCGTAACAAAAACCTTGAAAAACTCATACATATTCACCGTGCCGAAGGCCACTCCTAGGTTCAGAATCAACCTTAATGAGTTTGAAAGAGATTAAAAGAACAATGGGAAAAGTGTTCAAATTCTGTATCGGGACGAGCCAACTTTCACATGACAGCTAATCTAGCGTTATAACACTCAACTTTTCAAGCTTCTTTGTCAACCAAATTGCAACATTTGATACAGAAATCACTAAACCTCGAACTCTACATTTATAACCTCAGAGCATATGCATTTCTTTCTACAAACAGCTGAATCTGAAGCTTCATCATTCACATCCAGTTACAAAAGAGCCAACTCTGACACATAAGTGGCTAGATCAATTCTATATAATCTCAAAAGCTATCCTCCTAAACGTTCCAACACAACTCGAATCGCCAATGTAAGACATTTCTCTAGGTATCCTCAGTTCTATTAACTATAACTACTAATTCTCAAACAATCGTCCCATGCTACAACTATACCAGCAAAATCACAATCAATTCGAAACGAGAAAAAATCAGATTGATACCTGTTTCAACGATTTCGGATCCTCAAGTGCAATCACGGTCTCTACAGAACTGGGAAATTATCAATCAAAACAGATAAATCAATATTTTCCCCAAAAATCGGAAAATTCGAAGAACTTGGAGTAAACGTACACGTTACTGTGTCTCCTTCTCCAAGCTCCACAAACGACGACTCACAAATCATCAATTTAGTACGAACCCAAATCAATTCTTTGTTACCTGCTAGTGTCTTCCGTCGAGCTTTCTAATACCGTAACCCAATTCCGTCGATTCATCCCACAGATTGCGCATAATCTCAGTTTTCTTCTCATCAGGTCCCCAACGAGAGTTCCACTTCTCTCCCGCCGCTGCTCTTGCCCAACATCCTTGTTTCCTGAATCAGTCCAACGGTGGAATATACCAAACCCTAGGGGAGGGAGGGAGAGAGACACAGAGAGAGAGAGAGAGAGAGAGAGAGAGAGAGAGATGAAACAGAGAAGAGGAAAAGAGATCTGGACACAAGAGAGGAGAAATTAAGTTGGAAATTAAGCGCACAAGTGATTTTGTATAAAACTGACTCAAATTTTGATTTTTTTCAGATTTGGGTGAGAGCAAACTGAAATTATGGAAAGCAAATGAGAGGGAAACTAAAATATATTAGTCTCAAAAGAGTAACAAAATAGTTACTAATTTATGACTGATTTGTGACGATTTTAAGTTAGTCACAAATCAAATCCCTAAACCCTAAACATTTAGACCCAAAATTTGTTTTTCTAGCATTTTCCTAAACCATATAGCCTAAATAAACTGATATAACCATTAAACCACCACTAACAAAGCTAATTTACAAAAACATCAACTTTACATAAACTTAGTTTAAAACTTATAAGTCTTTATAACCTAAAGTACATTAATGTTGTTCTCACATAAATATTTTTTTGGAAATTGATTTACTCACTACAACCACATCTTTGCTACTTTGTCATTGACTTGATTACAATCTAAATACAACCATGAATCATAGAAGCATCCATTTTGGGTTTTAAGGTGTAGTATTGTAAAATGGAGTGGCAAAGTAGTCACTAATCAGTCGCAGATTTACTTCCGCGTCGCAAATGTATCACAAAGTAGTGGTATATTTGTGACTATTTTGTGACGTTAGTATAGGGTTTGAGAATCTGAAATCCTAAACCCTATATAGTCACTAAAGAGTCACAAATCCGTCACTACCAAAAAAAATTTAAATTATTATTTTGAAACCCTAAACCCTATATGGTCACTAAAAAGTCACAAATTCGTCACTACCAATTTTTAAAAAATTGTTGTTACCTACATTTAAACATTTGTGACGCTTTTGTTACGCTTTTATGGTAGTCACTAATCTGTGACTGCTTTGATGGTAACAAAATAGTCGCAAATTTGTGACCACTTTATTCGTCGCTAATTAGTCTGTAATTTGTGACTACTCTGCGACTACATGAAAACCAACGAATGTCTGTCTCAAATTCGTCGCTAATTTGTTACGTTTTTATGACGAAGTTGATCAGTCACAAATTGGCGACGGTTTTGCGACTGATTTTGGTGTCGTCACAAATTGGTCACATAAGAGTCTCAAAGTAGTCATAAAAATTAGTGACTGATTTTTCAGTCACAAACAGTAGTCACTAATGGACTGTTTTCTTGTAGTGTTCAAGGTAAGTCCTCTAAATCTTTAAAAAAATTTGAACCCACTTGTTATAGATGATGTCATAAAAAAGGCACTACAAAGAAATAGGTTAATTAGATCATTTATTTAATACATATGCATTACTTATAATTGATACAAATGAATTACTTATAATTGATACAAATGAATTTTGCATCACTTAAAAAAGTGATTCCGAAAAGGGTGATGCAAATAATTTACACCAATTTAAATAAAATCGATGCTAACATTTATCAGTTACAAAAAATGATACTAAATTTAATATCAATTAATATAAATAATGTTAGTATTTACTACGGTTATGATAATTGATGCTAAGTATTTGTATCAGTTTAAAAACCGATGTTATTGTAACACCCGCATTTTTTTATAAATAAATAATTAAATAATTACGTAATTAATCTGGATTAATGATGCCATAATTATTAATCCTCAACGATTAATTTCAGGGTGGACAACCAGCGGAAAATAACCAATAAAAATTCAAATCCAAATTCCAATAAAATAATAATCAGTAATCCCAACAACATAAATTTTCAGGAACGATCAAGTCTAACATTCTCAAATACCAGCAACCTAAACCAGGCTACTAAAAATTCAGCAAACATAAATAGAACATAGATCCTATCATCCCCCGTCCTCGCCATGATTTCACGATCACATCTTTCCTTTACCTGCAACTCAAAAGAAACCGGGAGTTGCGGGAGTATTGATGTATGAAGTTTTAACCCAAAATAATTCTGCAAGTGCACAGACAATCGCAGTAGTATAATAGATATCGAATTCACAGAGACCAAGGTTACACTATGAAACTATAGATTCTAATTTAAAGCTAAGAGAAAATAGGGTTGGTGGTTTTTGCAGCGAGCAGGTGCTCGGAAGTCTAAACGGTAATAAAATCAATAAAACAAGCACTAGGTCAAGGTAATTCTCTGGTGATTTCGGATTTAAAGCTGAGCTACTATTCAGGGGCTAAATTAAACGCAGTCTAGAACTCAAACATAAAAGCAATATTGCCTCACTGTCATGATGTATCAATATCTTTGTTTAGCAACCTAAATGCCTAAACTGTCGTTTGGATTTAGTAATGATGCAGACAAGCATTAATGAATTGGTTCATTTTGTTCACAATCGATGGTAACAATCAATTCTCGTTGGTTACACACCGATTGCTCATCAATGGTTTATCTAGCAACCTAGAGCACTGTCGTGAATAAGTTAAACTTGAAATCATAGACTAGGCGGCCACGCTAGGCTAAGCATTACGAATCCCAATTGATGAAGACATAAGATTCGGCCCTATTTGGCTCAGCCACTAACAATCCTAAATCACCATTGAAATCACCTTAACCTAGCTAATGGACTACTCAAACATGGAGATGAAAAACACAATCAAATAAAGAGAATTCATAATTAAAAAGGTAAGAGTTTAGAATTCTTCTCCAATAAAAATGTCGTGAATTGATCCTCCGGATCGTACAAGTAGTCCACGGAAGGAAGGAAATAAATCGGAACAATTGAAATGCAACAAGTGTTCGGAAGAAATCCCAAAAGCAAAATAGTCAACAATGTCAAGCTAAGGGGAAGAAGAGAACGTAAGAAGAAGAAGAATTTAAAAGTGAATAATAAAAGTCTTTGCCCAAAATGTGTCGTCATAACTCCTTCCAAATCTCCTTCCTCTTTTGTGTCTCGGTCATAATATCTCCATTAAAGGGGAGAATCAAAATCTTTCAAATAGGGAAAGTCTTAGGCATTTTTGGAGAATGATTTAAGGAGAGAGATTTGGAGTTTGACCGAGCCATAAAGGAGAGGATTTGGCGTGTGGGGCCCTCTTAAGGGCGGCTGCCTCTGGGAATAAAGCTCCTCTGAATTAGTTCTAGGTTAAAGTTGCGAGCAGGTGCTCAGAGCAGGCGGGCGAGCAGGTGCTCGGTTATGAAAAATCGCCCTTTTGCTCCAAATTCATCTCTTTAGCTCCAAATAGCTCTAGCAACTCCAATCTATGCTCCAAAGCTTCCTGGAACCTGAAAAGACACAAAAAGAACTAGAAAGACTCGAAAAACAATAAACAGAATAGGCTAAAATCCTAATATATCAACTCACCCGGACTTAGACCTTTGTTTGTCCTCAAACAAAAAAAAAATCAAGAACAGAAAAGTGTCTGAAAAAACCGGATGGAATTCACTCGCTTGTTGGAAAAATTTCAGACTTCATACTTTCGTCATCGGGCCTTAGAACATGTACCGTAGTCAACCATGGGGTTCATAACCTAAGTTTAGTCACCCACAACTCATCAAAACGTTGGCATCCTCAATATCATCTCTTAAATAGATTAATGAAAATGAAAGTACAGTGATCTTACCCAAGGGGAATCATTTCAAGGGGTGCCGACTTCTTCTAACCAAGACCCTCTCATGTATACTCATTTTCTCAACTCAATCCTCTCTCAAAATAGTTAAATGATTGATAGGTTGGGTTTTTTTTTTTTTTTTTTTTTTTTTTAGCTGCCATCACTTTTCTGATGCTGTTTTTATTTGCTTTTACCTAGTGGGACGAATCGAAATGAGACCGTGAAGAGATACGGGTTTACGCATCGTCCCCTGGCTCACTTCGATACTTTTAGTTTCCCTATAAAATTTTATTAAATTATTATTTTTTTTATGGGACGATTCTGATGAGGTCACAAAGGATACCCGGGCTTATTTGCGTAGTCCCTTGGTTCACTTCGAATCTTTTAGTTTCACTTACAGCATGCCTTCTGCGAGTCCCAAAAGATACAGGGGCTTATTTGCGTAGTCCCTTGGGCCACCTGGACATGTTGCTTTGATAAAGGAGAGGAGAGTTAGAGAGTAAAGAGTTTACTTGGTGGAGAATTGCGGTGTCTTGTATGGTTCGAAAAAGTCTTGCCCAATGAACATCAAACCCTTGAAAAAGAAATTAAAAGTCAAGATTAACCAAATAAGGATTTGAGATGATATTAGATCAACCTAAATTCCGATGAATAAGGGCTTTTGGGAAAAATTTATCCACCCATAACCTTTCCGATACAGAACCTTAGCCAAACAAGTCATGCAAGTAATCCCTAGTCCAGATATAATTCCAATAGATCAAGTTCATAATTCCCAAGACTCAATAAAGTTCAAAAGCAGATTGAATAAAAATTCAAAAGCAGACTCAAGAAAATCAAAAATAAAATGGATAACTAACCGCTCCCCCAGACTTAAATCACACCGTCTCGGTGTGAAAAAGTTCAAGAGATTGGCGACACAAAACAAGAAATAAAAACAAAGATGGATAGCACAATGATGGTAGAAGGGATAGAAAAAATATCACCGAGTAGAAGCGTCGTCGTCATCATCGGTCGTCCTCCGCTTCTTCCTTCTCAACGGTTGGACCGAGTAGGTGCTCGAATGGCCGGAGCAGGTGCTCGGTGAAATTCCCAGGAATTTTTTTTTTTTTTTTTTAGAGATATTCGGAGTGGGTGCTGGGCACGGGACCGACCGGTCCCGATACTGGATCGGTCGGTCTGATTCCCAGTGCGTGCCCGTGCTCTGACGCGCACATAGGACCGACCGGTTCGGGTTACTGACCGACCGGTCTCATTCCCAGGGGCTTCTCTCGATCCGTTGAGCTCCGTGGAACGACCGGTCTGTCCTGCGGACCGACCGTTCTCGTTTTCAGAGAGTCCACAGCGCCCTGTCCCGATGTCCTGAGCAGGTGCTCGCGCCTGGTTCCTGGGGTGCTCGACGAAAATTTTTCTCTTTTTTTTTTTAGAATTCAAGTACTGAAAACACAAGTAAAATGTTAGTAATAAAAGGAAATAAGAATCGAATTATGTACAAGAAACCTTACCGATTGGTTGCCTCCCATCAAGCGCTTGTTTTAAGTCTTTAGCTTGGCTGATCAACACAAGGTTAATCATGAGAATCAAAAGGTTGAGCCAATGCACATTTGGTCCTTCTCCTATTATGAACATGAACAAAGAATGCAAGAGAACACATCCATGGTAAAAAGGTAAAACTCTCATCAAGGGATTTTACTACAAATGTAGCATATATCTTGAAATCCTCCTTGGTTAGTTGCTCATGCGAATCAAATGCATTAAATGGAAAGATAAAGTTAACTTCTGGTTTAAACGAGTTCTTCACAAAATAGTTAACTTCATCCCCATCTATCATGTAAAACACAAAATTCTCATTCCTAGAATCTATCTCTACCTCAGGGTCCTCTATCTCATTCAAGAGATCATTTACATCAACCATATCCCCTAAATCAGTTTTTTTCTAGAAATGATCTAGGTTCCTCTACCATTGAAGACCTAAACTCGAGATCGTGAACACTTAAAGCACACAAAGAATTGATATCAAAGCATACTTCATGATAGTCCCTAGCAAGTTTTTCTACTCTTAGAGTATCTAGTCTTTGAGTTTCACCTATCAAATCATAACATTCATCAATGAGCTCGAGAGTATCCAAATTAGAAGTTTCATCTTCACTATAAGGCATGTGAATATCCTCATTATCATGAAATTCAAAAGATGAGCCGTATGTACCTTCTAATTGGGTTAGTTGAGTTGGTGGAACCCAATATATTACCTCTTCAAGAGCATTAGCTACCATTATCTCATCGGACGTGAGCTCCCTTCCTTCAAGTGATGCCCGGTGTGAGATAATATTCACTCGTATCCTCATTGCTAGGTCTTTCCTTGTCAAAGTTGGATTTTCTTCGTAAAGCTCATCCAATTTCGCTTTTTGCTCATGTGTATGCACACTCTCATCAAACGGTGGCTCCTTATATGGCTCATCTTCCTCCTCTTGTGACCAATCATCTTAATCCATGGTCATCAACTAAAAGAACCTATACAAAAGAGAAAAAATAAAAAAGTTAGTGTCTTAGACTAAATTTCAAATCGAATTTCAAAGGCAACGCAATTGGTCCCCGGCAACGGCGCCAAAAACTTGATGTCCTAAAGTTTTAACCCAAATAAAATCCGCAAGTGCACAGACAATCGCAGTAATATAAAGGGTATCAAATCCACAGGGACCAAGGTTACACTATGAAACTACGAGATTCAATTTAAAGCTAAGATAAAATAGAGTGGTGGTTTTGTAACAATAAACAGCGAAATGATTAAACGATATAGAAACAAATAATAAAAAGCACTAGGTCAAGGTAATTCTCCAGTAATTTTAAGATTTCTAGGCTGAGGGACTATTCAGGAATAAATCTAAAATGGTCTAGAACTCAAACATAAAAGTAATATTGCCTCACTGTCGTGATGTATCAATATCTTTTTTTAGCAACCTAAATGCCTAAATTGTCGTTTGGATTTAGTAATGATGCAGACAAGCATTAATGAATTGGTTCAATTTGTTCACAATCGATGGTAACAATCAACTGTCGTTGGTTACACACCGATTGCTCATCAATGGTTTATCTAGCAACCTAGAGCACTGTCGTGAATAAGTTAAACTTGAAATCATAGACTAGGCGGCCACGCTAGGCTAAGCATTACGAATCCCAATTGATGAAGACATAAGATTCGGCCCTATTTGGCTCAGCCACTAACAATCCTAAATCACCATTGAAATCACCTTAACCTAGATAATGGACTACTCAAACATGGAGATGAAAAACACAACAATCAAATAAAGAGAATTCATAATTAAAAAGGTAAGAGTTTAGAATTCTTCTCTAATAAAACTGTCGTGAATTGATCCTCCGGATCGTACAAGTAGTCCACGGAAGGAAGGAAATAAATCGGAACAATTGAAATGCAACAAGTGTTCGGAAGAAATCCCAAAAGCAAAATAGTCAACAATGTCAAGCTAAGGGGAAGAAGAGAACGTAAGAAGAAGAAGAATTTAAAAGTGAATAATAAAAGTCTTTGCCCAAAATGTGTCGTCATAACTCCTTCCAAATCTCCTTCCCCTTTTGTGTCTCGGTCATAATCTCTCCATTAAAGGGGAGAATCAAAATCTTCCAACTAGGGAAAGTCTTAGGCATTTTTGGAGAATGATTTAATGAGAGAGATTTGGAGTTTGACCGAGCCATAAAGGAGAGAATTTGGCGTGTGGGGCCCTCTTAAGGGTGGCTACCTCTGGGAATAAAGCTCCTCTGAATTAGGTCTAGGTTAAAGTTGCGAGAAGGTGCTCAGAGCAGGCGGGCGAGCAGGTGTTCGGTTATGAAAAATCGCCCTTTTGCTCCAAATTCATCTCTTTAGCTCCAAATAGCTCCAGCAACTCCAATCCATGCTCCAAAGCCTCCTGGAACCTGAAAAGACACAAAAAGAACTAGAAAGACACGAAAAACAATAGAAAACAATAAACAGAATAGGCTAAAATCCTAATATATCAAGTATTACCAAAAATACTGAATGAAGCGGTCATCCTGCCAACAGGCAATACAAAAAAAAACAAATATCAATAAAAATTCATTCGGTTTAAACATTTTTATCCAATTACCAATTAAGTAATTAAACCAATTTTCGGTTAACATAAAATAATCAAAATTCAACAATTACAAAACCGGGTGTCGATCGACACACCAAAAGAGTGTCGATCGACACACCTAAAATGATTTCAACAATTTTACTGAGTGTCGATCGACACAATATCTAGGTGTTGATCGACGCTCGGTTTCAAGAACCAGAGACCGAGCATGTCCTCACGCGGCTCTTCTCCGATCTCACCGAAACCGGCCACAACACAATCACAACACAAACTCGCATCAAACGGTGAATACGACGATAGAAACAACGCATAAATTCATCAACTATCAATCAATCCAATAAACGGCTAATCAATCCTACGTATCGCCGCGATCACGCACTCACCTCGCGATCGAAGAGGAATTGACCAAGAACCAGAATGAACACCGCCATGAATCACTGACTCTCACACAAAAATCAAGAGGAAAATGAGCCACGAACAATTTCGAACTGCACGAAAGATGAATCTCCGAAAACACGAACAATTCACGAGCAACCTCTCGATTTCTCTCAAAACTCTCTCGATTTCTCCTCTTTTCTCAACTCACACTCTGAATTCTCTATCCCCCGACGGCTCACAAGAATCATTGAATAAAAGGGTAAGCTAAGGATTTTTTGGTAACCGAACCGCGTGAAAATCGCGGTTAAAACAAAACCTTCGATTTTTAGAAATTTAGTGTCGATCGACAAAACCGCCACTAAATTATCCAAACTTTGGTTTGCGGTCGTTACAATTCTCCTCCACTAACACTGGATTCGAATCCCGACAAAACCGCCAATTAAGGCCACAACACCCAAACATGACCCGAACCGGTCAAAACTATCCGAGATCATAACACTTGATCTTTGAGGCTCTCGTTCAGTCTCATGTTTATACGCCCATTTCGAGACATCTATTACTCTTAACTCATTCCACACCCATCTCACTTGCAGGATGCATCCCTTGAGATGTCGGTGTCACACCCCTCCTACTCGCAGGACACATCCCTTGAGTTATTGATGTGAGTAAGTTTTAACCACAAATACAATCCGCAAGTGCACAGACAATCGCAGTAATATATGAGGTATCGAATCCACAGAGACCAAGGTTACACTATGAGATTATGAGATTCTAATTTAAAGCTAAGATAAAATGGGATTGGTTGTAACGAAACAATGAACGAAACAGCAAATTAAACAATGTAAATTCAATAAGAGAAAAGCACTAGATCAAGGTCATTCGCCGGTGATTTCGGATTAAAGACTGAGCAACTATTCAGGATTCAATGTAAGCGCGGTCTAGAACTCTAACATAAATGTAATATTGCCCCACTGTCGTGATGCATCAATATCTTTATCTAACAACCTAAATGCTTAAACTGTCGTTTGAATTCAGAGATGTTGATAAGCATTATCAAAATGGTTCGATTTGTTCACAATCGATGGCAACAATCAACTGTCGTTGGTTACACACCGATTTCTCATCAATGGTTTATCTAGCAACCTAGAGCACTGTCGTGAATAAGTTCAACTTGAAATCATAGATTAGGTGTACAGGCTAATCTAAGCGTTACGAATCCCAATTGATGAAGACATGATAATCTATCTTATTTGGCTCAGTCACTAATCAATCCTAAATCACCATTGAAATCCCCTAATCTAGCTATGAGACTACTCAAACATGGAGAATAAAAACGCAGCAATACAATAAAGAGAATACATAATATAAAAGAGAATACGGATTAGAATTCTTCTCAATAGATGTTGTGGAATGATTCTCCAAAGGTTACAAGCAATCCAAAAGCAAGCAGAACAATAGAAAAGGGTCTCAATTGAGCTCTGAAAAGAAGCGTCAAGAGAAACTGAGGAAAAGAAAGTGTTTTAGGATGTTCTTGTCAGAGGCGGCTCTGACTTATTTATACTAAAAATTAGGTTAAAATCGGATCTGGGGACAGGACCGGTCGGTCCCAATTCCAGGAGCTTTGGCTTCGGCTTCTTAAGGTCCGGACCGGTCGATCTCCACCCTGGACCGGTCGGTCCGGTTTCCAGGGACCTTTAAATCTTCGAGTCCTCGGGCGAGCAGGTGCTCGCTCCAGACCGAGCAGGTGCTCGGTTATGAAAAACGCCATCTTTTCTCCGGATTCGTCCCTTTTGCTCCAATGACCCCCAATGACTCCAATCCATGCTTGAGAGCCTCCTAGAACCTGAAAAGACACAAAAAGAACTAGAACGAACCGAAAACAAATAGAAAACAATAAGTAAAAGATGCCAAAATCCTAATATATCAGTTATCGGTGTCTCGCACCCTTCCCACTCGCAGGACACATTCTTTGAGTTATCGGTGCCTCATGCCCCTTCCACTCTCAGGACACATCCTTTGAGCTTTGGGTACACCATGCCCCTTCCACTCTCAGGACGCATCTTTCAAGCTCTGGGTACACAAGGGAGACTAATCAACCCCTCGAGAAAACGCATCCTCTCTAAACAAAATGAATGAGCGATTCGGGACCACAACCCCTAGAGTAATAAATTCCAAAACATCTACAAATATCTATTGACTAGAACTACCTCGCATGGCGAAACTTGATACTCCCTAACCCGGAATACCACCACATAACACATATAAGAAAAACTCATCTTATAAATCTCAAAAACGTTTAATCGTTACAACACAAACGAAAATACAACGATACAAAAGCATCAACATGCTAAACAATCAAAACTAGAACCGCAAAGGGAAATAAAGCTTACGTCGTGACATGCTTGTCGAACCATTTCCTGAACTTTAACTTCATCTTCGCCTCTGGCTCCCAAGTCTCGTCCTGGCAACCGTCATAATCCCATAAATTCCTCAACAAAGGAATCTTTATTCCGACGCAACTCATTGACTTCTCTCTCTAGAATCCTCACAGGAACCGCCAGAACCATCAAATCTGGCTGAAGATCTACCGGGATCTCAGGCACTAACTCCTCTGACTCATGCAGGCACTTTCTCAACATCAACACATGGAAAACCTTATGAAATGTCTTCATGATCGGAGGTAACTCAAACCAGTACACAACCGTTCCAGCTCGCCCTACCACAGGAAATGGACCCATAAATGCAAACTCAGCTTGTTCTCCAAAATGGATCTGTTTGGACCCCTTAACATATCCATCTTGAGATATACGCAATCTCCAATCACGAACTCAAGCTCTCGCCTCCGCTTATCCGCATAGCTACTCTGGCGATCTTAAGCTTCCTTCATATTCAATCTCATGGCACGGATCTTCTCTGTCATTTCTTGAACATAAGTAGCTCCATGAATGCTCCTCTCCCCCACTTGGGTCCAGCACAAAGGCATCCTACATGGCCTTTCATACAAAGCCTCAAAAGAAGCCATCCCGATACTCGCCTAAAAACGGTTATTGTAAGCGAACTTGACTGAACTCAATTATTCAGCCCATTGGCCACCCCAATCCAGAACACACATCCTCAACAAATCCTCCATAGTCTGAATAGTCCTTTCTTACTGCCCATCAATCTGTGGATGATAAGCTATACTCATATGCATCTTAGTGCCCATATCTGCCTGAAATGCTTTCTAGAACTCTGATACAAACCTGGGATCCCGGTCAGACACAATATTGGCTGGTACTTCATGCAGCCTCACTATCTCCTTCACAAACTTCTTAGCCAACTTAGCCGCTCCATCGTTCTTCTTAATGGCCAAAAAGTATGCTGACTTAGTCACCTGATCCACAACCACCCAGATAGCATCATATGTTTACGAAGTAGGTAAACCAACCACAAAATCCATCGTAATCATATCCCACTTCCACTCAGGAATAGGTAAACTTTACAAAAGACCACTCGAAACCCCATGCTTGGTCTTAACCAACAAACATGTATTGCACTTAAAAACATAAGTCACCACATCTCTCTTCATCCCGACCCAGTGATGATACCGTTTGAGATCTCGGTACATCTTTGTTATACCGAATGAATTGAGAACTTGTTCGCATGAGCCTCATTTAGAATCTTTTACCTCTGTGCCTTATCTTGAGGTACGCAAACCCGACCATGAATCAAAACCATCCCATTCGAAGAGATCAGATACTCAGAATCAACTGCTCGTGGCACACCCATCAATCCCTGATAACTCAGCTGAGCCACTCTGATCCTACTGAGAAGATCTGCCTGATCCACTGCCTCTAAGTCCAAAGGCTCCTGTGAAATAGCACAAAGACGCAACGTGCTCATCTCGCCTACCAAATCCTCGATATCCTGTTCACGGGCCGAATCGATCCTCTGCTGACTCAAGGCATCTGCTACCTGATTAGCCTTGCATGGATGATAGATGATCTCCAGATCATAATCTGCCAGCAACTCAACACATTGCCTCTGTCTCATATTCAGCAACGGCTGAGTGAAGATATGATGCAAAATTCTTGTGATCTATAAAAATATGCACTCTATCTCCATACAGATAAGACCTCAAGATCTTCAGACCGAACACGACGGCTCCCAACTCTAGATCATGTGTAGGCCAACTCCTGAAGCATTAGTATACATGGTATAAGGCTTCCCCGGATTGGGTAATGCTAACACCGGTGTACTAGTCAACATCTAGTTGAGTCTCGCAAAAGTCTCCTCGCACTCCGACGACCAAACAAACAGAATCTCCTTACCAGTCAACTTTGTCATCGGCTACGCCATACTACGCAACTGCTGCTGCTGGTCGCCCTTACGAGGACAACTGGCAAAACGATGCTCGAAACTCTCACATCCATAACATGCTCCGCCCCTCTGACTGGACCTGGAAGCACCATCCCATTTCTGTTTCTGGCCCTGTGCAGGCTTGCTGCCTTTACCGGAACCAACACCGAAACCACTTTGCTCCTACTGCTGCCTCCTCAGCTGAACAGCAGGAACAACTATCACTGGTAGAGCCGCTGGAATGGCTACAGCTAACTAATCACTCAGATCCTCCTCAATGCTTGCAGCCATCTCTACCAGCTTCGCCCTCGAAGCTTACTCTGATACCCTACAGCGAATCCTCAAGTCTGCACGAAGTCCCTTCAGGAACCTCTGAACCTGCGTCCGCTCATCTTTCATGCCTCGATCCGCATAGATAAGCAGCCTAGTGAACTTTGTGTCATACTCTCACACCATACGATTTCCGTGTACCAGTTCCATAAATCTCGTCCTTAGACGATCTAAAGCCTCCTGAGGAAAGTACTTGACATTAAACTTAGCCACGAACTCACCCCAGATCTATACTGCACCAAGCCTCCTGGCCACAATTGCTCTCCATCATAAGTAAGCATCACCACTCAGGTAATAGACCGCTATCTCAACCTGATAATCCTCCGGACATTGAACCGAACGGAAGTTGCGCTCCATGCGCATATACCACTTATCTGCCTCCTGAGGCCCAACATCGCCCCTGAAGAAAGCAGTACTTATATGCCGCATCTGACCCATCATCTCCAGATAAGTCAGACGCGCCTCCGCCACTGGAGGCACTACTAGAGCCTGAACCGGAACCACCGCCAGAAAATGCTCCAACAACTGCGCTAGAATGCCCTCAACACAATCAAGACGATCCTGAGGTGGAATAGCACCCACACCTGGGCCTTCCACACCTCTCCCGGTACCCCCTCCCGGCACTGGGTATGCCCACACTGGCACTCACACTCAAAGATCCCGTCTGATGCATCTGAGACTCTGACGTCTGAGAACCACTCGTAGCCACACTACTGGATGACTCAACCACTGGTCCGCGACCATGATCTCGACCTCCACGACCACCAACTCTGTCACCTCGGGTACCAGCTCTGCCATGACCTCTAGCTCCAGGAACCATCTCACTGCATTGCATTTCCCAAAAACACATGCTAAGATACTAGAAGTCATAAAGAAAAACAACACAACATATCGTGGAATCACACTGAAGGCTCGGGAGGATGATCTAAAACTCTATACTCAATTACTAACACAAAATCTCAGACCAAACAACCTAACGTCCTAAAACCGTATAGGCTCTAATACCAAAATGTAACACCCGTATTTTTTTTTTTATAAATAAATAATTAAATAATTACATAATTAACGATTAATTTTAGGGTGGACAACCAGCGGAAAATAACCAATAAAAATTCAAATCCAAATTCCAATAAAATAATAATCAGTAATCCCAACAACATAAATTCTCAGGAACGATCAAGTCTAAGATTCTTAAATACCAGCAACCTAAACCAGGCTACTAAAAATTCAGCAGACATAAATAAAACATAGATCCTATCATCCCCCGTCCTTGCCATGATTTCACGATCACATCTTTCTTTTACCTGCAACTCAAAAGAAACAGGTAGTTGCAGTAGTATTACCAAAAATACTCAGTGAAGCAGTCATCCCGCCAACAGGCAATACATAAAAAAAAACAAATATCAATAAAAATTCATTCGGTTTAAACATTTTTATCCAATTACAAATTAAGTAATTAAACCAATTTCCGGTTAACATAAAATAATCAAAATTCAACAATTACAAAACCGGGTGTCGATCGACACACCAAAAGAGTGTCGATCGACACACCAAAAGAGTGTCGATCGACACACCTAAAATGATTTCAACAATTTTACTGAGTGTCGATCGACACAACCTCTAGGTGTTGATCGACGCTCGGTTTCAAGAACCAGAGACCGAGCATGTCCTCACGCGGCTCTTCTCCGATCTCACCGAAACCGGCCACAACACAAGTACAACACAAACTCGCATCAAACGGTGAATACGACGATAGAAACAACGCAAAAATTCATCAACTATCAATCAATCCAATAAACGGCTAATCAATCCTACGTATCGCCGCGATCACGCACTCACCTCGCGATCGAAGAGGAATTGACCAAGAACCAGAATGAACACCGCCATGAATCACTGACTCTCACACAAAAATCAAGAGGAAAATGAGCCACGAACAATTTCGAACTGCACGAAAGATGAATCTCCAAAAACACGAACAATTCACGAGCAACCTCTCGATTTCTCTCAAAACTCTCTCGATTTCTCCTCTTTTCTCAACTCACACTCTGAATTCTCCCTCCCCCGATAGCTCACAAGAATCAGTGAATAAAAGTGTGAGCTTAGGGTTTTTCGGTAACCAAACCGCGTGAAAATCGTTGTTAAAACAAAACCTTCGGTTTTCAAAAATTTGTTTCGATCGACACCACCTAATGGTGTTGAATGACACCTACCAAAATTACTGAAACTTTGGTTTACGGTCGTTACAGTTATAATCCCTACCATAATTAATTGTTAAATTGTAAATATGTTAAAATCAGTAATCATTTTATCAATTATTTCAATAGAAAATTTATTTAAGTTTTTGAAAAGATACCAAGCCCATAAACCAAACTAAAACACTACCAAAAAATCTACGTCAATCTTTAATTATAGACTTTGGTTTTAATGACTATTTAAGTTTAGAAATGAGGGATAAGTGTTAATTATATATACAAATTATTTTCCATCGCCTTTATTCTTGATTGTCGATGTGGGACATTTAGTTAAAAAGTTACTAAAACATATTGCATCAATTATATATTGATATAACAATTTGTATCATTTTTTTAAGTGATGTTAATAAAATTTAATGGTAGCATCAATTATAAACCGATGTGAATGTATACATTTGCATCAATTTTATTGAAGTGATGCAAATTAGTTCAGGTTTGTATCAATTTTAATTAATCGATGTTAAACCACATATTTTATATCACTTATGATAAGTAATACTAAAATAGTATCATTTAATTTTGTGATACAATTTAAGTGATTCAATTTCAAAGTTTGAATCTTCCTAGACAAACATTCATTAAGAAAAATTCAGACTTTTAAACTTGTACCATTGAACTTTATTAACCATCAACCTTATCCTCTCAAGAGGCGATAATATCCCCCGATAAAATCCCCTAGCGCCGCTTCTTCTTTTTTCCGATCTCCTTTTCCGGCGTGAGGTGTTCCTCACCGCTGCCGGAAAAAGGACCCTTGTTGTCTATAATTTTGTTTTTCCTTTTGTTTTGGCTTCCGGTTTCTAGGTTCTCGTTGGATTGGGTTCGCTTGAGTCTTAGATTTGCTTCTCGTGGGTTAGCTTTTCGCTCTTGGTTCCTCTCCTCCTGGGTCTGCCGGTTTTGAGATCTTGGTATCTTTGGGTTGTTGGTGGTTGTTTGCGGGTTCATCGGAGTATCTCCTGCTCACTTCTTTTGAGTTCTCTGGGTCCACTTCATTCCCATGTTTGTTTGCTATTCGGTCGGTTCCTTATTGGGTTTGGGGTTGGTTCAGGTTCTTTGTGGGTTTGGTTTTATGGGAGATGCTTCTTTTGGTCCCGCTTCTGGTTTGTGGAGGGTAGTGGTTTGGTCTCGGTTTTGTCTTCTCGTCGCCTTTGTGCTTGAGAATCTATTACCGTTTCTCTCTTTGTCATTCTCGTTTGGGTCTTGTTCTTTCCTGACCGAATAAGTGATTGTTCCATAGCTAAGGTTTTCTGTCATATTATGCAATTTTTCTAGTGCTCTGCTTGCTCTTTGTTTCCGTTCTAGGTCGATCTTGCTCCGTTCTTGGATGGTTGAGTCCGGTGCTTCCTGGTTTGGATAGCAGTCGCTTCTTGTCTCTACAAATCAGATCTGATCGAGATTTGGCCCGTTTATGGTATCTTCTTTCTAGGCATTTAAAGTCTCGTTGTTAGACATCGCCGCATCCGGGAGAAATTTTTTTGAAGAACTTGTTGGTCTTGCCGGGTTATGAAGATTTGAATTCGCTTCGTAAGGTAGATTGGAATCGCTATGGGAGGTCTCTGTTATCAATGTGTGTTATCATTGGTATTTCTTTGTCAAAGAGTATCGAGGAGCCATGAGAAGTTGCATTTTTGGTGAATTCCTTAGTTTGTGTTCTTCAATCTTATGTTTAGTATGTCTTCATGTAATAGTTAGATTGCTTCTTATTGTTTTCAACCGCTCCCCTTGTTTGGACTCCGCTTCCGCTCCCCATGTTTGGGCATCATTTTCGTACTCTTGATCTAAGACGGATATGTATGTGTGCCGTCTTATGATCATGTAACACTTCTTTTTAAGTTTTATTATAAACTTCTAGATGGAAGAAAAAAAAAACTTGTACCATTGACATTGACCCAAAACCACAAAGATTGAGAAATCAAATGGGGTTTGAGAGTTGGGTTGATTGATTATTCAACATATCACACAGAAGAAATCTGAATCTACCTTTGTCTTTTGTTAAGACTCAGAGAAACTGGTCTTAATCAAAGTAGTTCTTGGAGTTACTACAAGTTTTTTTTTAAAGTGTATATATTTCTGTTGGGGGTTTATCTCTCTCCTACCATATCTTTGACCTTTAATGAATGACTCATAGTTTGGTACAAAGTGACAAAAGGTAGGGAGAAAGAAAAAGGGGTTTTAATTTGATATGGCCCATTTTTTTAATTTTTATTCAAACTAACCCTCCTAAATCTAAATGGCCTCCAACTCTTCTTTTCTCAAGTACTCTACCCTTCATTATTTATATTTCTTAATTAAATAAATCTAATAATAAAACTAAATCTCAACAACCAAAAAAAAAAAAATCTCCACGTCACCTCATCATCTTTGTTCTCAGGCCCCTTTGTTCTCTCTTCACGGTGAAACTGGGAAAAACAAAAACAGAGCCAACATGAACAAAGCAAGCTTTAATGTTCTCTTTTCTCCGATCTCATCTGCTATTTACCCTCATAGGACTCAATTTTCACTCATGAAGAGAAAGCTTGTCATCTTCTTCCTCTCGTCATTGTTCTTCCTCTCGTCGGAAAAAAAGGATTAAAAGCTTGTTCCCTTCTTCTTCTCCAATACACGACTAAATCTTCAAAATTAGGGTTAGATATCTTTTTTTGCAATTTTTGTGTTTAGGGTTACAATAAGTTTTCCGATAATTTTGGAGATTTGTTTGTAAATTAAAATTTTTATTTCTTTTGTATGGGTTTTCGGATATTTGAATTGAATCTTTATGTAAGTTTCTTAGGATAATATGATAGTTTTTGTGGTAAGATAACAGTTAAATCATCATGAATCATACAAAATCGAAGGTAAATTGAAGATGAACATAATCTTTTTTTGGTATTACTAGGTACTACTATGTATAAATGTGGGACTTATGTTGTATGTTCTCTCTGGTTGGTATTACTACGTATAACTAGTATGACTGTGTTGCTTATTTTGTGTGTTCTGAACATGTGTAGGTATAACTGGGTATTCTGGTACTACTAAGAGTAAATGATCTTTGTTATTTTCTTATTCTTTTACATGGGAGAATAAATTGCACAATCATATGTTTTGAGCATGGGGATATTTATTCACAGGAAGATAAGTACATAAGCTGGAACTCAAGAGGAGAACGAGAACGATATGTGCTAAAATATATATCATTCGAAGAAGGTTGCAAGTGGTATTTACGGGTTGTTCCGATTAAGAATTCAGATTGTTGAAAAGTTGTAACTTACAAGAAGATGCATACATGCTCTCGAGCTGATTTGAGTACAATGAAAAAAAAGAAGGAAAGCAACAACAAAAATGGCTGCCTCTCTAGGGTTTAGGGTCTCAACAAACAAGGTATCCATCAGTTGGAGAACATCGAAGAAGAGGAAAAGGAAGAGGATGTAGACCTCTCTGCCATGTACTACTGGTACTACTTTGTATAACTATATTGTTTGTCTTGTGTATTCTTTACGTCTAAGTATGAATTGTTTAGGAGTTGATTTGGGTACCTTTTAATTAGTAGAACTAGTATTTAATGAGTGTATACTTGAAACATAGATGAACAGAAAGTAGAATTTACAAAATTAAGCTAAAGGTAGCCAAAACTACACCTTATATATGTTAATGTTTGAGTATAAGCACTCATTGTTAGTAGAAACATACAATCTTTGTGTTATCTCACTTTTCAATATACGAAACCCTAGTAACTTCGATTAAATGGATAAATTCAGTAAGTCCTACTAAAAATATGATAATTTGACATATGTACTACTGATTATACGTGAAAACAGTCCAAGGTATGACTATGTATAAGTTGGTACTACTAGGTAACTGAGTATGACTATGTTTGAAATTTTAATGGTTTTTATATGTTTTGGCAGCGCATGTGTTAAACATGTTAATTGTTTATTATGTTTTATACACACGTGTTATATGTATAAATTTACATTAATAGGACCAGTAGAACCAGTAGTACCATATACACTTAAACACAAAACGAGTTCTTACACTTCCATTCATATCCCAAGTACATATAACCCTAAAATAACAATCCAAAAACATAAGTAGATAAATTCTTAAAACCATAAGTAGATTAACACAATCCAAAAACATAAGTAGATAAATTCTTAAAACCATAAGTTCTTAATGCAATCTGAAAACACAACAAAATTCATTCATAGACTTCCAAACTGGGCTTACTTCTTTGGTTTCTTCATATTATTCGTATTAGTGCCAGTATTGTTATATGCATAAATACATAGTAGTACCAAAGATATTTAAACACAGAAACGAGTTCTTAAACTTTCATTTATTATTCCATGTATATAAGTGCTGACATATCAATAGTACCTAATAACACCAGTAATACCTAATAACACCAGTAATACCTAATAACACTAGTAGTACGTCTATCAATTTATCATAAAACATGAGTTCAACATTACAAACACGAGTACGTAACAACATCAATGGTACCTAGAAACATCAATTTATCGATTCGAATCTTTTACTACCTAAAACATTAGTTCACCATTACAAAAGCAACATAATTCATTTTTTTTGTTCTCTTGCTTGTCCTTTATCTCTATTTTCATCGCCATCCATCTCACCTTTTCACCACTAGCCTAGCTGTATCCGATTTCAATGGCAGATGATCTCCTTGTAATACAAGAGAATCCGACCGAAAATTTCTTCTTTATAAATGTTTTCTGTACGAGATGCTATTGTGATTAGTCCATGTATTATAAAAAAAATCATTAACAAAACACACAAACACAGAAATATAAAATATAAAGAAAGACATTATACAATTTATATGATTCACATGAATATTCAACCCTAAATTTCTAATCCGTGGTTCAAGATGAGGTTAGTTTGACTTTGATGTTTCTGGAAACATGAACCCATTCCTTATAAGGTATTTTGCAAAATCATCAACAAAACAAATCAAAATATATACAAAATCTACACAAACCCTAATTCGGATTCGCACTATTGAAATTTATAGATTCCAAATTGGGTTTTACTTCAAGACCTAATTTCAATTAGTATCAAAATCCGACATATGTACAATTGAAATCGAAACCATCGTGAAATCGAAACTCTATCAACTCGCAACCCAAAACTCATTCAAAATCAAAACTTATTTTCTGAAGTTCAATAGATCTGATTGACAGTTACCTTGAAGATATCGGGAAACAATTAGAAAGAAAGAGATGCAACGGCGATGGAGGAGACAAAGAAGAAATTGCAAAATCGCAATGAGAGAAGAGATGAAGAAACACTGGAAAAGAGTCGGCCGTAGTCGGAAAAAAAAGTTAGGATTTTTTTAATAAATCCATGTTTCAGGATATTTTTACTGGATCCGAATTCGGGTTCGGATCTATGGTTGGATCATGTAATATTTCCAATTCATTAAGGCTATTTTGGTATTTAACCACATTTTTATTAAAAACAAATCAAAACAATATTCTGTTTAATAATAAGGCCTTATCTGAATAAAATTTTAAAAAGGAGGCCATATCAGATTAAAACCCATATTTGTATAGTTACTGTAATTGGGATTACTGCTCACCTGGAGAAAACCTTCCCTTGCCGACATAAAAATTATTTTCCGATCTGGACTTTTTTGGTGATCTTTTGGTTTTGAATTGATACGTCCTCTTAGCCGTATTGTTCTAGTTTAGTGATTTCGTTCTAGTTTTAATAAGTTGTTTGTTTTATTAAGATTAGTATGGACTGCGTTTGTGGAGGCTCTGTTTCGGGATTAGGTCTTTCTTTGGGCTGGTTTGATCTGTGTTCGCTAGTTGGCTAGGTTCGAGATCTTTGTTGTTGCCCTTCCTGCTTTGATCTGTTTCGTTTTGGCCTTCTTGAATCTGTGTTATTGGTTTTAGTCTGAGTTAGGGTTATTTGGTAGTGAAGAGGTGAATTTCTTGACCATTGCGTTTTTTTGTGGTTTCTTTGGGTTTTAGTTTTTCGAGTTTGACTTGGTATTTCAGGGGGATCCGTGATCCTTTTACCAAATCTCAGCTGATTCTGGTTATGCTAGTTTTAGAAACGCGTTTTGGTCTTCTAGTTTTCTAGTTGTACCTTAAGGTTTAGGGTCTATTCTAGGCATTTGTTGTTCAGTTCAGTTTGTCTCCTTACGTTTAATAGGTTTTGCTCTTGGAGACCTTGTGGTTAGTTGATCCGCATTTGGGTTGAGAAATTTTTCTTCATTTTTCATATTTTCCTTTTCTCCTTTGTGTTAGTTGTTTGCTTTTTTCCGTGGCTTGAGGTTTTGTCTCACCCGGGATGTTTTAATTCTATCCGTCAGCCGTTTGGCTACGGCTTAGAGTCCGGTATGACACCAGCTCTGTGTCCGGATTTGATCCGGCTTTGTATTCCAGTTTGGAACAGGCTTTGTAACCTACTTGTTTCATATCAATAAAACTTAAGATGACAAAAAAAAAAATCAAATTAAAACCCAAGAAAAAGCCAATCTTGAAGACTTTTACTTCTTCTTTTTTTTTTGGTTTCTGGGCAAATTCTGTTTGGTTGCAGAGAGAGGGAAAAAAACAATGGGGATCGTTTCAGAAGAAGCCATTGATGAGTTCCAGGAGCTCATAGATCAAAGTCTGACCCTTTTTTCCTCTTTCCTCTTTCGGTTTTTCTACTTTGATTTCTGATTAGTCATTTACTAAATTGGGTAATTTTTTGTGACAGTGGAGGAGCCATTGAAGAAAACATTTGAGGTATGTATGTTTTTTCTCTGTTCTTGGAAATTGGTCAAACCCAACTCAACTGATTCGAATGAGCAGATCACAGATGCATCAAATCCTCCATAAAGTTTTCATCTTTACCCATACTTGATCTGGATTTGATTCTATGATTGGTTAAAATTGTTTCCCTTAAGATTTTCCATCTCTAGGCCTGATCTTGTTGAGCTAGAATTGTTTTCTTTCATGTTCAAATCTCAAGTTAAAGGAACGTATTTGTGAATCTGCAGAGAGTTCATCAGGGATACTTGAGAGAGAATTTGGGTCGTTTTCTGAAAGCACGAGACTGGAATGTATGCAAAGCGCATACAATGGTACCTCTCCCAAACACTTCATTATTATCTGAGTGTTTTTTGCCACTCCACTCTACAGTCTTGTCTGATTTCAGCGGTTTTAATTCATTTTCAGCTGCTTGACTGTTTGTGTTGGAGGGTGGATAGTGAAATTGACAGTATACTATCCGTGAGTTTAGTAGATTTCAGTATCTCTTTGGTGTGTGATGTTAAGCTCTAGGTTGAGTGACGTTATATCATGTTTTTGTGTTTCTGCAGAAACCCATTGTTCCTACCGAGTTATACAAGAACGTGCGGGATTCTCAACTCATAGGAATGTCTGGTTACACGAAAGAGGTAGCCTCATTACCTTTTTTTTCTTATCAAAACATGTCTCTTCTTAATTGCTTCTGCCTTTTCTGCCTTTTGATGTATAGGGCTTGCCTGTGTTTGCCATTGGTGTCGGCCTAAGCACATTCGACAAAGCTTCTGTAAGATCCGCTTCATTGTTTTGTCACAAGTTTCATAGTAAAAATGAGAAAGAATTATGAATGTGCTTGTAATGTTCCATGTACAGGTTAACTACTATGTTCAATCCCACATTCAAATCAATGAATACAGAGACCGCGTATTACTGGTTAGTACATGGCTGATGGCTACTTATTTTTATTCGGTTTCTCTTTTGCTCTAATGAGTAAAAACATTGTTACAGCCTTCTGTGTCTAAGAAGAATGGGCGGCCAATCACCACCTGCGTCAAGGTTCTAGACATGACCGGGTTAAAACTTTCAGCGCTAAGCCAAATAAAGGTATGGTTAATGATACTGCAAGTCACAATAAATTTCTTGAATTCATTTTCATACTCCTTTTCTCAACCTTGTGTGTTAAACCTTTGATGCAGTTAGTGACTATCATATCGACCATCGATGGTCTCAACTATCCAGAGAAGACAAACACGTACTATGTCGTGAACTCTCCATATATATTTTCTGCCTGTTGGAAGGTAAGCCTCTTCTCGATTCTCATTTGTTTGTAACTCACGGTGTTTAGCTACTTAGTACGTACTGTTTATTTCTTATCAGGTTGTAAACCTCTTTTACAAGAGAGGACGAGGTTAAAAGTTCATGTGTTATCTGGTTGCGGAAAGGATGAGTTATTAAAGGTAAATATATGCATTTACTTTCTTATGATCTTGGTGTGAAATGCAAACTAGAATCTCTTCTTGCCGCTAAATCTTGTGGTTGTTGTAGATTATGGACTACGCATCGCTACCACATTTCTGTACAAGAGGAAGCTCAGGATCATCTCACCACACTCAGAGTGTAGATTGTTTTTCCATTGATCATCCTTTCCATCAACAGCTATACAACTATGTGAAGCACCATTATGAAACCAAGGGACAAGCACGACCTGCAAAGCAAGGATCATTCCACGTGGGTTTTCCTGAGCCAGATGCTGGACGTGTTGAGATAGCCAAAACCATAGAATCGGAACTGCACAAGTTTGAGAACTACAACGGTTTGCCAAAACCCGTTAGAAAAGCCAAGCATGAAACTTTGTAAGATGATGGACCCTGAGGGAATTCATTTTCTACTACTACAACAACTATAAGATTTTATGAGTAAGCCTGTTTGTGCTCACTAGCCATGCAAATGTAAAGCGAAGAAAAGAGAAAAAATCTTGAACTTAATGTACGCCGAATCTGTTTGAGGAGAGATCAAGATACTCGAGATTGGCTAAGAGTCTGATTCCTGAAGGGATTTTCCCGGATAGCTGATTCCCATTCAGTTGTAGTCTTGACAAACGGTTGAGTTTGCTGACTGATTCTGGGAGCTCACCGGTGATGCTGTTGGAAGATAGATCGAGCTGACTTAGCTGTGTCATGTTCCAAATCTAAGGCGGAATTGTTCCCGAGATGTTGTTGTTGGAGACGATAAATGCAACTAGCTTTTGGCTTTGTTCCCACTTGGCTGAAATCGTTCCGTGGAACTTGTTGTCGCTGAGATCAATGAAATTGAGTTTTGGGTAAACTCCAAACGCCTCAGAGATGTCTCCCGAGAAACTGTTCCCCTTGAATCTTGCTCTGATCAAGCTCTTGCAATCTTTCAAGCTTTTAGGAATGGGACCTTGGAGGAAATTATCATCCAGCGTGACATTCTCAAGCTTGCCACCTCTACAGATGGTTTCAGGCAAGGAACCGGTGAAGTTGTTGGTGTCGAGTTGCAGAACGGTTAGGTGTGAAGAGTTGGCGATTCCCGGTGGGATCGGACCAGAAAGCTGGTTGTCACGGAGGAATAACCATTCCAACTGGGTTAAGTTGCTAAATGAATCAGGAACAGAACCAGTGAGTTTGTTCTCACTTATCTCCAAATCAATCATTAGTTCCAAGCCGCCTAGTTCCGGAGGAATAAGACCAGTAAGCTGATTCAGGTAGAGATGAAGAATGGCTAGGCTTTTGAGATTTCCTAAGGTTGAAGGAATTGGACCGGTAAGCTTATTGGTGTGGATGCTAAGGGTATCTAAAGCGGTCATGTCACCAATCTCAGGAGGGATTTCACCAGAGTCCAGAGAGCTTATTTCCCTGAAGAAGTGTTACATTCTTCAACTTTCCAAAAGTGGAGGGGATTTGACCGGTTAGGTTGTTCCTATCAAGGCATAGCTCAGCAAGGTTGGTTAAGTTTCCGATTTCAGGAGGAATTGAACCAGAGAGAGAGTTGATAAAGAGGTAGAGGTTAACTAGTTTGGATAGGTTTCCCAAGGAAGAAGGTATTGGTCCGGTTAGCACTAGCAGATTGTCATACAAGGCTATTTCTTGAACCTTAGCTAAGAGACCTATCTCGGATGGAATCGACCCGTTTAACTTGTTTTCGACTAGATGGAGAGTTTCTAGGTTACTTAAATTGCCAAGCTCAGGTGGAATTTCCCCAACTAACTGGTTAATGGACAGATCAAAGTAGATGAGCTTAGATAACTGTCCGAATTGAGGAGGGATGGTTCCAGAGAAACGGTTCATGCTAAGATCAACATAAGTGAGGTTGGGGAGAGAAGAGAAGGGGAAATCTTGGAAAGTACCTTCGATACCGGTGTTTGTGAGATTTAACCGTATGATGCTCCCGCGTAAGCAAGAAACACCATACCAACTGGTACAAAAGCTGCTAGTGTTAGGATTGACCCAAGAAGACAGCTTTGAACTTCTTGTCTGGTTCGTGAAAGTTGACTTCCATTTCAGAAGAGCATTGGCTTCCGAGACAGTCGCAGAAGCTGATGCAAGAAAACAGCTCAAAACTGTGGCTATGATCAAAAGAAGTTGAAGATCACCACGAGGCTTGTCTTTACAAGCCATTCTCTCTTTTTCTCTATCTCTCTCTATTGAATGAGAGATGGATTTTTTCTGGGTTTGTGTTCATACACAATACAGATTTTATCTATCATCTGGTTTTGGCTCTTTTATAATCTGCAAATTGATTTCGTCGACGGGATGATAGAGTTGACTATGGGCTGTCACTTGATAGTGCTGGGCAAAAAATCCGTTAAAACCGATTCGATTCGCGATTCGTTGTGATCCGAACCGAAAAATTCAAATATCCGTAAAGTTTCGAAGCAAAGCAAATACTAAAATAAGCGATCTGTAAAAAACAAAGCAAATCACAAATAGTATTTTCAAAAGGACCATTATCCGATCCGATCTTTATATATACGCAAATACATTTATCATTTATATAACGTAACAAGTATGTCTAATTTGTATAATAAGTTTTCTTTGTTGATCCATTTATTTTTACTAAATATTTAATTTTTATGATGATTAAATTACAAAAAAACAAATAATATTTAAACAATATTAAAAATATTAAAGGATCGGATCGGATAGTTACGGATATCTTAAAAAAGTTCGGATATTTGATTTTTCACGGATCGAATCGGATATCCGCGGATATCTAAAAAAAATTCGGATATCCGAATTTTCGGATACTCGAAAATTCACGGATCGGATCGGATCGGAAAATCAAATATCCTTTTAAAACGGATCGGATCACGGATATCTGCATTTTCCCTATTATTTGTTTCGTGCCCAAGGCTAGATATTAGAGGACAAAGAAGTCAACACTTTCAATTTCTTTTTGTTATTGACTGCCGTTTACTTTCTCAAATCTTGATATAAACATTTACAATTCACATTTACATAGCTAAAATTATATGAAAACCACTTAAATCACTTCTTGCTTTCATATTCTTCTTTTTCAATCCGATTGGTGTTAAGTCGTTGTTTTTTATTTAAGCAAAAAGATAAAAGTATGTATAAAGTCAGAGTCGTCTTTGAATGTTTGATTATGAAAACATTAAAAGGATGATCGTGACTAGGAATGGTGGATTATATGGGTCGACAACGACGGTCAATGATTCGTTAAAAATAATAATTTATTTACATTCATTTTAACGATGATTGTTTATGGAAAATTGGCTATCATACTCTTGCTTCAAACCACTTCGGCTAAATACTTTCATTTCCACCGAATTTTTTTTTTTTTTTTTAAATGGACAAAATGTGATCATTTACCAAATTAGAGAGAAGTTTCCATTATTTACAAGAACCAACTAAGGTCAACCCGAACCAAACCCGTAAACCCGATCCGAAACCCAAAACCTAACCAACTAATTCCTAAACCGGCACCAATAACCATTTTAAACCGATATACAACGGTTGAATCGATTAAAATCCAGAAAATCCCTAATTTTTATCTATCCCCAAATTTCAATTTCAAAACACAAACAAAACTCAATCCCGATCTCTCTTCCCTCTCTATCTAACAATTGTTCTTGAGGAGTACAACTAGTACAATTGAATCGGAATCATGGTGAGAAGTAAGATATGAACTCCTTCTCCTTCCTCCTCCTCCGGAAGTGAGGAAGATCCACCGGCGGCTGAAACCGTAGCCGTAGATATGGCCACCGTAGAGCCCACCGGAGGAGAGAGGCGTGGAGCCTACGTAGTCGTAACCTGTGCTTAGAGAGAAGAGAAGGGGAAATTTCCGGTCCAACTTTAAAGTTGGCGATGGAGAAATTTACTTATCTTTCACTGTGAGGGGATAGAACACGATGGTTCTGCCTTCACCTGTGCCGCCGACAAATTGTTTTTTTTTCCTTCTTTCGGAAAAACAACAAAATTGTTTATTAATCGTTCTTACGTTTCTAAGAACGTAGAGAACATCGCCGAGATCCAGTTCAAGATTCGTCTTTTTCTTAATTGAGGTAGGATCCGAACCCGGCTTGAACAAAATCACATCGCTTTCAATGATTCATTTCAAATCTTGATTCTTTTTCGTTTCTTGATATGTAGGTTATCTAAAAGATCTTTAATTTGGATTGATTATGGCATGTAATCTCGAATTCAGCTAAAACCCACTTTCACTCTCAAAGCTATGGAGACGGAAACGAATCTTGGTGGATCCGTACGGAAACCAGAGATTGTAAAAACATACAGTCACAAGCAATTTCACTCTTCTAATGCATTAGGGCATGTTCAATGGTAACCTCCTAGTGTCTTATGTGGTGTTGTTATAATATAAAATTATTAAAATGGTTGTAAAAGGAAGAAAGAGGAGAGAATATCTGAGGGGCTCCGGTTCGGAGAAAGAAAGTCTCAAACACTCCGGTTCAACGGAGACTTTAGTTTCCATTTATTTTTAAGTCAAAAAATGAGGAGATTACGATTTAACCAGACAAAAGAAATAAAATTACAGATCCAACCACTCTATTACCCACCCAATAAAACATATCCACCCTCCCAAAACAAATCATCAATCTTCGTCACTTTTTTTTCTCTCTCTCTCTTTGATCAATCTTCGTCACTTTTTTTTCTCTCTCTCTCTTTGATCAAACCTCGTCACTTTTTCATGTTTATCAGACAAAGAATCGGTGTGAATGTTTCTTATGAAGATTGGGTATCTTAATTGCTAGAGAATCGAATTGGGTTTTGGAGATTCGTATTCGGTTTCCTCAATCAAATCCCCAACTTTTTAGGGATTTAAGTTGCTTTGACGATTCTGGAATTAAATTTCGTAATTCCTCAATCAAATCCCCAACTTTTTAGGGAGAGGGATCATAGTGATCAATATATGATGCATAAAGGCAAAGAAGAAATGCTTCGGCAATATGCGTAAAATTCTAAACTTTGTCGAGCGTGAGATCTGTTTGCTTTCAAGGTTCATAGGCTTGTCATTGCCTCATGTATTCAAAGTTTCTGACGAATACCAAACAAATATGGTACAAACAAGGAAGTTCAAAAAGGGACATAAGAAAGTAGTTGTGCCTAGTAGTTCGAACGAGAAAGCAAGTAATTGTCTCCAATCAGAGTTTGGTCAAAATCCCTAAATCCTAAATATGGAAATCCACGAATACAAAAACCCAAAATCCAAACCAAAACTGCTAGCTTACCTACAATTTTGCATATGTCTTTTGTTCAGACAAAACCCTAATGAAACAATAGCGAAGAGAAAGAAAATTGGAAAATAAATATTGAAGAAACGAGAAAAAAAAGAATAAGGGATTATATCCTAAAAAAAAATTTTTTCCAGCGGAAAAAAATCAAATATTAAACCTTGTGGGAAACGTGCAAAACGTGTAGTTTACCAAAATTAAATCTTCCATATACATATCAAATTGTTCCTAGTTGTCAGTTGTACCAAAAATATATTTCGATATTTTCAATTTATATTAGTTATACCAAGAATTGTTATTTAGCTGTACACACCATATATGGAGACTCGTGTATTGCCCCAACATTTTCATGTAATAATATGTATAAATAGATGTCGTATATATATTTCGTATGATAAGGTGGTTATTCATATTCAAAGTGAGATATAAGTATATGGTGTTAGTTGAGAAATGTGAATCATGATTCTATTTATTTACGATTTCATGGCTATACTCCTATACACATGTTTATTTCATTTAGTATTGTTTGTTTTCTTAGGAAATGTTGTAACAAATTGAAATTAGTATGTTTTCCTATCCAATGACGAGATATCCTTGAAAACAACAGTAATACCAGTTAGTCGTAGTACTACTGAGGCAGAGAGTTCCAAAACATAACAAAAAAACTCAAATTCAACAAGTTCATAAACAACAGTGACATTGGTTACTCAAATTCAACATGTTCAATATTATAAATAAATCCCCGTTTCACTAATCGCCGTGTGAACTAAATATGTGCTTCGTGTGAACTTGAGAAGAGCTTCAATCTCTAACTGGAAACCACGATTTGAACTAGAATTCAACTTTGTGTCAACGACTGCAACTCGACGGGAATCTCGCCGGAGCTAGTGAGAATGGCTGGAGATTTGGAATTACCATGTAAATTGGATGGAATCCCATCAAATATTTCTTCTTTTCCCACGTATTTTCCTCTATGTTTAACATATATTACTGTTTTGTTCATTATACCTTGCAAATATATTGTTCAAATACCATACAAATCATTTATTTTGCTAGTACAACCAGTCGTAAAAGATATATTAATAGTACTAGTTTTTCCATTAATATGCTATTTTATATATATTTTTACTCATAAATCAGATCATTAAGGGTAAAAACGGATTTTCCTATTTTACAACATTATTGGAGTATCGTAGACAATTCAGTAGTATGATAGACATGAGTACTACCAGACAGGAGTATACCAAACATTCATCCAAGAAAGAGAGTGTTTTTGTGGGGTATATTAAAATATAAAATTAAGAAAATTTGAGTAAAGAGAGTAGATAGTGAGTGTGTTTAAATATAAAATTAATAAAAGTTGAGTAAAAGGAAGAAAGAGTGTCTAAAATTAGATATTTTGGAGAGTGTTCTTAAAAGGAAGAGAGAGTGTTTAAATATAAAATTAATAAAAGTTGAGTAAAAGGATGAAAGAGAATGTATAAAGTTGAGTAAAAGGAAGAAAGAGTGTGTGTTTTAATAATTTTATATTATAAGAACATAAGAGCACCACATAAGACACTAGGAGGTTACCATTGAACATGGCCTTAGAGATCTTAAGAGAAACCGTTCGTATCCTCCGTTACAATCTTGGTGCTTTCATGTTAACTACTGCTCTTTTGATCTGTCCTGTCTCTGCTTTTCTCTTACCAAATTTTTTACTTGATCAATTTCTAGTGAACAAACTCACTGTGAAGCTTCTCTTAGTGGCTAAATCTAGTGGTCTTCCTTTACAGCCATTTGTTAAACTGCTGTTTCGTCGGCTTTGTGTTTTTCATTGTTCGTTACGGTTTCGCTCTTGTCGAAAACCGCCGTGGTTTACGCGGTGGATCGGAGTTACTCAAGGGAGAAAGTCGATTTTAGCAAGTTCTTGGTCTCGTTGCGGAAGCTATGGAGACGAGTTGTTTTCACTTACATTTGGATTTGCTTAATGCATTTCACAACTCGTCCGCATTCAATAATCTTGTTAAGTAGTCTACATTATGTTGTATTTTGTATGTTAGTCATTGAGCGGAAAACGTTTGTAACTGTGGATTAAAACTTGGAGATGGTTTTTACCAGTACCTTGTTTGCTTCTGATTTCGTTTATACTTGATTTGGTTGTTTGTTTGAGTTCAGGCCAGATACACGTCACATATTCGTGGATGTAGGCCTCGGGTTTTTATGTGGAGTTCACACGGCAAGAAGCTCTTGACTATATTTCACAAAGGGAGGAAATATAATAAGGATAGTGTTAGTCTTTGGCATATGATCCTCTCCAAAAGAGTGCTTGATGGCCTGGAAAAAAACATTCTTTTGATTTTATCAATTGTTTGGAAGTGTTTTGGTTTCTCATATCTTACAAGGAGGTTGAGGTATGATCTCCTTCCTCTTATTAGACGAAGGAATAAAGGCTGTTGATTGAGGTGGTTACAGCAACTCCCAGAAAATGCTCACAGTAAAATGCATTGCTCCTTTGTGAGTGAATGTCAGCAAATCAATGTCTTTCAAACCGTTTTCTCTCACGAAACGGTTCAAGACAATTTTGTTCATGAAGAAGAATCCAAGGTCTTTGCAGATTTCAATCTGCCAAGTGATTCCCCACTTTGTACTTATCTTCATCCTACCAAAGAGGTCTGCGACGGAGAAGCTTCTCTCACAATCTAGATGAATTGCTCTCTGGTTATACAAACATGATGAAGGGAGATCACGAATGTCAAGATGAAAATGCCTTCAATTACAATGAAGATCAGTGAGTTTTTGTACATAGAGAGAATGAGAGAGTAGTTCTTTGAGAGCCATTATTACACTACAAAAAAAAAAAAACCAAAAGATTCAACCTTTCCTAGAGAAAGCTAATACAACTTCTGAACAAACGGAAATTTAGAAAGTTCATTACATAGACAATTGATATGAACCTTTGTTCACACACGAATTAGATTGAAAGATTTAGGCTAAGCTTCCTCTTAAACCTAAACTCTCTTTGGAGGTTAAGGTTAATTCTTGGAAGTTACTTTCTTATTAATCAATAGAGACTCTTATATAGAGTTTTGATACAACTTAATCATAATCCTAATGTAAAAAGGAAAACACTAATATATAAAATTATGAAAGCCTAATTTATAAATAAAGTAAAACACCAAAACCCATTAACTAAATAAGCCCTAACGTATTGTAAATCTCTAACCATAGTCTTGTATCATTACTCCTCTCCTCGACTGTGAGCTTGTCCTCAAGCTTGTCCAACTCATGGTATCCATACGAGCACATGGTAGTAATGATTGTAGTAGTTGTTGGAACATCATGGAACGATAATCCATGGCTGCTCGACGCGCCACACCTTCCTCTTTAGCTACACAACGAGTTCTTTTGATATTGATAAACACAAAATCAAAAGAATTGAACTTTTGAAACTCATTGTTACACTACAAAAATCAAAAAGACTCAAACTTTTGAAGCTCGTTGTTACACTACAAAGAACAAAGCAATAATATGACTAAATTGTTGAAGTCGCCAAACCAAGAGAATTTTCACTAGAGGATTTTGAACTTATTTTCACTAGATACTAAGCCAACTCTTCCAAGACTTGGTGTGCAAGCAGAAAACAACTGCGAATATTGATTTATTTAAAAACAAAACAAAAAAGATATTAAAATAAATGAAAATGAAAATGAATTTTTTTTTATAAAACAATATTTCATATTTAAATGAAAAAGTACATAGCCATCACATCTTTGACATTTACCTAATTTGAATGCTCTAGTTACATTTCTTTTGTTCCTTTTCTTATCTTTTAGATTACGAACATTAAGACTTGTATTGTATTTCACAGGAATAAACCTCATCAAATGTTCATCCATAAATTCGATGAGAAATGATCAAAATTGATTTGATGAGAAGTGACTAAAAGTCCCAATCTTTGTGTTTTTTTTTTCCTAATCATAGTGGAAAATGAAGGAAATATGTATTTAATTTAACCGAACAAAAAAGAAATTAGACGCCGTAAGCTTATTGTGGGTCCGCGTGATTTGCACGCGATGCAACAGAGAAGATAAATCTAGACGGTTGATGAGATTCGAATCCAACGGCTGGGAATAAGGATAATAATACAGCAACCCTAAAAAGGCCTCCTTGCCTCTTCCTCCTCTCCGTCTATGTAAAAATTATCATCACTGACTTGTCAGATTTTCTCTCTTTTCTCTCTCGCTAGGTTTTCTTCAATCTCATCTCTTCCTCCAGCCTATTTCCTCCTCCGGTGAATCATGTCTGACGAAGAGCACCACTTCGAGTCCTCCGACGCCGGAGCTTCCAAGACCTACCCTCAACATCCTTAAAGGTGGTCACATCGTCATCAAGGGCCGTCCCTGCAAGGTTCCGATCTCGATTATCCTTATCTCTTCTCCGATTTTATCATGCATCGCTCATCGATCTCTGTTAAATTGTACCTATAAAATTCAAATTATCTCCTAATAATCGATTATTTTTATCGTCTAGATACCAAGTAATTGGGTATTTGTTAGTTCAATGATAATTATAATTATTAATATCCAGAGTAATATTGATTAATTATTTATCAATCTCTATATTATATATTATCAATATCAATTTAATGTTTAATTATTTATATTCAATATTAATAATTATTATATTCAATGATATTAATTCTTTTTTTTTTTTTAACAATCCGTTTATGGAACAATTGATATCAGCGGCCTCTTATTGGTATTTGAAGAAGCAATTATCAGTAGATCATTATTATTGCGGAATTATTATCCTTGTAGATAATTCCCTTGGCTATGACGATGTGAATTATCTATATTTAAAAGCAATTATCTCCTAGATCCTTCGATTTAGGTTTATTAGTGAGTATACAGGTTTATTATCCTTATCTTTGAGTGTGGTTTCACCTATAAATAATACAGTTTGAGTATACATCACTTCTTCTGTGCAAGAAATCTTTAATTCTACTCGAATTTGAGTGGTTTTTCTTCTTAATTTTGTCGTGAATCTAGTTTTACAGAGGTTTAGACCCTTTTTCGGATTCGTGACTAGAGTCTAATTTGAGTGTGTTTTTTTTGGTGACGGTGCAGGTAATGGAAGAGGGACGGCAAAAGGATTTGCAGTTGTTGGAAGAGATTATCGATAAAGGTTTAAAACACAAGTTTGCTCACGCTACTGCTTCACGGTAATTCAATCACATACAGATTTTCAATTCTGTGTATCAAGTTTAAGTTTTGCTTCTAGGGTTGGGTTAATCATTTGTTGTTTGGTTTTGTAGGGACAAGATCTTTGAAGAGCAAAAAGTACTGTATCCTTTTCTTTACGGAAGATTCTTGCTTCTTGAAATGTGCATTATCTTGAATGTTTTGGTTGGTTTCTCCTACGTATTAGCCTCTAATTCGGTTGGATATTCTTGTTTCCTTAACGGTTACTCTCGATTCAGCTCTGATTTGCGACAAAACGTAGAAACTCTGGAGCAAAATGGTGTAAATAGTCTCAAAACCATGGTCAATCTCGGTTCAGAGATTTACATGCAAGCTGAAGTGTATGTTGCTTAATAGCTTTGGTTGTTTTGTTTAATCATACTCAGCTTAATGCATTTCACAACTCGTCCGCATTCAAAAATCTTGTTAAGTAGTCTACATTATGCTGTATTTTGTATGTTAGTCATTGAGCGGAAAACGTTTGTAACTGTGGATTAAAACTTGGAGATGGTTTTTACCAGTACCTTGTTTGCTTCTGATTTCATTTACACTTGATTTGGTTGTTTGTTTGAGTTCAGGCCAGATACACGTCACATATTCGTGGATGTAGGCCTCGGGTTTTATGTGGAGTTCACACAGCAAGAAGCTCTTGACTATATTTCACAAAGAGAGGAAAGAATTAAAAGGTATGATATTCTTTCTTTTTGCTCTTCATGCTTTAAAAAGATTTGTGTTTCTCTATGTACACAAAAAATGGGAATATAGTCAAATTCCATGGAAAACATGGTTACATCATTGTGTATGATGAATGAGTTGTTTGATGAGATGGATTATAATGACTAAATCTTAAAACTGGTGGTTTTGTTATTGTAGACAATTAGAAGAGGTTACTGGTGTTATTACGCAGATCAAAGGGCGCATCAAACTGGTAAGTTCAAGTACTATCTTGCTTTGTAACTCACGGTTTAATGAGATCGAATCAGAGTTAGAAAATCAGTGTAGCAACTCTGCATCAGATGTATACAAATGTTTTATCTGGTTTATGGGTGTATGAACATTGTAACCATTGGTGCAGGCTCATTACCAGATTCAGCAAATACTCAATCTTCCTGAAGAGAATCCATCATCATCAAGGCAACGCACGTTTTAGTACTACTTGGTGGAGAAGTGATCACGAGAAGTTCCCTTACGCTCTTCTCTTGTCCAGATCGGTCTCCTTAGTCTTTTGATTTTTGTAGCTTATGCGTGGAAGAACAGAGAATTAGCTCTAGTGTAATACTAACTCTCCTCTCGAATTGATTTAGCAGTCTACGATTAAATGACTGAAGTGAATATTGATGTTATTAGATCAGCCTGATCAGGCATAGTCTATTCGAAATCACCATGCTTTTTTTTTTTTTGCTAATTGTATCAACACTTTGTTTGATGTTGTGTACATTGAAGTAGCATTACTTTAAACATTCATTAGATTTCCCCAAGTCTTTACATGCTCGTAGGGAAAAATCTATTAATATAAAGGTTAAGAAAATTAGGACACCTTGCACTTCCTCACTGGACCAATCATCTTGCCGTGCATCCAGGAGACCAGCTGCTACATCATCGCATGAAATGCTAACGTACTTGGACGACCACAACAACCACTTTACGACAGTAGTCAGCTTCACATCGAACTCTGTAAAACTATAAGTGGTCAAGTCATTGTCGATTCCACTGGCAGTACTAGTTCCCGGTGTGAGATGGACGGTGACGTGGACCGAGGTCGTCTCTTTCGCCTTTTGAACGAAACTCGGGTACACGGTCGAGACCAGACGGTTCTTGCCGTGGTAAACTGAGAAGTTAACGTCGTCGTAGAAGAGATCAGTCGCCAAGTTAGGATTGAGGACTTGAAACTGCATGTTCCAGTTACCGGAAATATGATCTCCGGTGAAATTGAACTTGGTTACCGTAAGGGAAGCGAGAGTAACCTCTGGTGAGTCCCGCGAGCTGCAGAGGAGCACGAGGACTGTGGCCGTAGCAACCACTCCGAGGATAACACAAGCCTCCATTGTTTTGGACAGAGTAAAAAGCAAGAAGTGATAAGAGTAATGTGAAGAAATTTCCAAGAAAAAGAGCATATAGAGAAAACAAGTTTTAGCTTAAGATATTATTAGTAAAACCAAACAGAGTTGCTTATTTGGGAAATGGGATCAAGAAGAAAATAAGTCGCATAGACAAGTTATACATCTCAAAATTATCATAGACGTTAGGTGGGGGATATACAAGTTGCATTACCATTTACGTAGAATTAGAAAGCTACTCGTAGACCTTTAGACAGTATATAAAAGCTAATAAGTTATGGTTTTTACTTTGAAATAGCAGGATATCAAAACAAGTAAATCTTGAACGGTCCTAAATGATTAAATTTATATGTGTATCAATTGTTCATTTTATAGTGGATGTCAATTTCTTTTTTTTAAAAGGAATGGGTAGATATATCAATTATTTGAAGTGATGTATACTCATAATTGTTTTTTTAACCAAATATATATATATTAAGAAACCAATTACAAGCTATGATATTAGTCATACAATTTTTAAATGTGATTACAAGTAAGTAGAAAGAGAGACGAACATATCATGTTCCATGAACAATCTAAGTAATTCATACTTTACTTAGACAGTAACTCAATTTTCACACTTTACAATTTCAAACTTGTAATAAGTAATTCATAGACAATAAAAATATTGGTCTTGTATTGTCATTCTGATACATATTGGCTCGGTTTAAGAGAGAAGATTCTTCACCAATATCGACCGCTCTAAAAACCAGAGGAAAAGATAAAAACACTATTGGATAGAAATGCTGTGTTAGATTTGACAAGATAAAGTTAATGGAAAAAGGGGTAAACAGAGAGAAAAAAGTCAAGTAAAATTTTGAATCTATGTCCATGTTGCGAAATCCAAGACGAACAAGACAAAGCTAAGTGTCTTTCAAAATAATAAGATTTCTTGTTATTTTCTTTTGCTCATCATATCAAAATTTATTGAGATTTTCTCTAGAGTTGTTGGTGTTTAACAATGGCGGATCAATCTCTTCACTCTCCGAGCCATCCACATTTCTTCTAGCCTCTCCTTCCCGGCTTCCACACTCAGCTCGTATCGTAACCCTCTTCTTTTTCTATTTCACTCTCTCAAGAAAAGTTTGTCTAAGCCCTTTATCAAAAAAAAAAAAAAAAAGTTTTGTCTATAATAATGGTTTCATTTCATTTTTTTTTCAAAAAAAAAAAAAAATAATGGTTTCATTTGTTTCTAAATTATAATCATTTTTTTTTTATCTTACGTTTGCTGCAGAACATTCCTGTAGTTTTCTTCTCGAAGCACGTCGAAGGAAGAAACGAACACATCAAGATTGCGAAGCTAAGATCAGATGCGTCGGATCGAACTTGGATAGTCAAGATGGACGGTTTAAAATTCACTAATGGCTGGGAAGATTTTGTAGTGGCTCATGATCTTAGAGTTGGTGACATCATCATTTTCAGACATGAAGGAGAAATGGTGTTTCATGTCACAGCTTTAGGACCAAGCTGCTGTGAGATTCAATATACTTCATCACCATCTCACAATATCAATGATAATAGTCATGGTCCGACCAACAATATTGGTAAACTTTAATTACTTCCACAAAATGTACTCAACGTTCTATATAATAAGATGCAAAATTAAGAATTATTTTATAATTGTTAATAGTTATAGGAAACAGTTCAAGAGAGAAGAGAAAGAGAGTGAAGAATAATCAAGGAAAGAAAGTAGAGTCTTCATCAGACCATTCTAGTTTTGTGGCAAATGTCACAGCTTCGAGCCTAAGCTTTGATCGACTGTTTAGATTAAAGAATCTTTTAGTACTGTATAATGGTTTATATATGTTAGTCTGAGAGACATTAATTAACCGAACTTTGTGATGGGATTTGCAGTATTTACCACAGAATTTTGCGAGGTCAAACGGTTTTGACAAAATGAGCGGTGAGAAAATCGTTCTTCGTAACGAAGAAGGAAGATCATGGAGTCTAAAGTTGAAATACTACAAATCAGTCATGCATACTTTTGTCAAACCTGGTTGGACAAGATTCTGCACTGAAAATGGGATGAACCATGGTCTGTATACATTTAAACTAGCCCAAAAATCTGGACCACCAGTCGTCCGCGCAGAACATAGACCAAAATCTTTACTAAACCGTTCTTGTTATGTGGGATCTGTCTCCCCTTCAAGCCTAATTAGGGACAGACTGGTGAATACATACAAACTTTGGTTTATTCTTTCTTGTTTTGTATATTAATATACATATATAGTGTGTTTGACTCGTGTATATATAATGTGGCGTTTTCGCAGTATCTTAGAAGGGATTTTGTAAAAGCAAATGGTCTGGACAAAGGATGCAGTGAGATAGTTTTAAAGAATGAATGGGGAAGAAGATGGACTTTAGCATTGAACCACTACAGATCACTCAACCAAACTACTATCAGACCAGGCTGGAAACTTTTCTGCCAAGAAAACCAGATCAAAGCTGGCGATTCCTTCATGTTTAAACTGGTTAAAACCAGGGAAAAGCCTGTTCTTTCTTTGTGCCCTACAGACTCAAACCGTGACAAAACGCCGTTAGAGTTTTCCGAAGATAGCGATGATGTAGAGTCCCTCTCTTCGGATACTAGCAGCGGAGATGAGAGCAGTGAATCCCAAAAAAGTGAAAAGGAGAGTCTTGGAGACAAGAACATCACGCAAGTATACTTGGAGATGGAGGAAAAGATGAAAATGAGAGCTTCATATTCGTATAGTCAAGACCAATTTGTGATCTTAACTCTTACACCATATGCTGTTAAACGATATAAACTGGTAAGTTGATGGAAAAAACTCTGCCTCAAGGTCTATATAATATTTACTTTTTATTACAAGGAAATATGTAGCAAGAAGAAGATGAAAATAAGACTGATATAGTGCTATTCCTTGTGAGGGCACTAATGTTTGATATAACGTGAATTTGGACGTTCTTAATCACGAACTTGACGAGTTTTCAGAGTCTTTGAGTTGTTTTGAGTTGATATTTAGATCCATACTCGAAGATTTGGAACCACATGCATTTGGGAAGGAGATTCGAGCATTCAACCGAAAACTGGAGTGTCCTGGAAACCGGACCGACCGGTCCAGACTTGGAGACGTGAAGACTTTTGCTCCTGGAAACCGGACTGACCGGTCCAGAAGTGGACCGACCGGTCCAGACTTGGGGACGTGAAGACTTTTGCTCCTGGAAACCGGACCGACCGGTCCAGATTCCAGACCGACCGGTCCAGTCCCCAGATTTTTAGGAAAATTTCCACATTCCGTTTTATCCTATATAAACCCATAGGGTTTTGTTTTTTTGGGAGAGAACTCTTTTATTAGTTTTATTCAGACGTTTTGTAAGCAAGGGAGAAGATCTCATCGCCCTTTGGAGAAGATTTCTGAACCCTTATTGATTTCTTGATTTATATGATTATGCTATTCTCATCCATAGTTTTTGTTTGTTCTTTAATCATGTCTGAGTAGTTCTTTAGTTAGGTTTTAGGGTTTTCGATGGATTTCACAGATTACACTAGACACAAATAGGTTGCTTATCAATTAGCATCTTCATCACTTTTAAGCATAATGCTAGGATTGAACTGGCCACTTAATCTCTAGATCTTAGGTTGATACACATTCCGAAAGCTTGTGTATCTCTGGAACTACTGTTGATGAGCAATTAATCTTTAGTCTCGGAAGTGAATTAGAGTCAATTGTGAACTGATCAAGCCTGAACTATAATGCTTGTCTAGGATAGCCGTGACCAAACGGAAATTTAGGCACTCGGATCTCTAGGGAAAGTAATTGTTATCACGGAAGTGGAGCAATTTATATCAGTGTTTTGAGTTTAAGATGCATGCATATTAGAATCTGAATAGTTGTCTGGTTTATGATTGTGATTTCCTGAGAATTCCCTAATGCCTAACGCCTTTATTTATCTGAATTTAAATCGTGTTTACTTGCACTCTTGTCTTTAATTAGTTAACATAAATCAAAACCACTTTTTTCCTGCTTAGTTTATTTCAATTATCTATAGTTTGTTGTGTAAGCCATTGGTCTCTGTGGATTCGATCCCTGAATATACTACTGCATGCCTGTGCACTTGGAGTGTTTTATTTCGGGTAAAACCTGAGCATATCAAGTTTTTGGCGCCATTGTCGGGGACCAATTGTGTTTACCATCAGATTTGATTTGCGAATTTCGTCTAAGTACTTTACTAATTTATTTTTCTTTTTGTTTTTGTCTTCGGTTGTGCTTTCAGGTGTATGCAGAGGATAAGTAATCGCACTGAACCTCTGACATCACTCTCAAACGAAGAACTAGCCAGAGTAGAAAGGGCTAATAGAGCTAAGAAGAACCTCTTGCCAGTTATGGAGGTAGTAGAACAAGCTGATAATGAAGGTCTTCAAGCTGCCTTGTTTGGCCAGATAGAACAGATTCGAGCTGCAACCGCTGCCAACGCGCAACTGGCGCAACAACAGATGCAGTAGATGCAGCAGCAGTTTGCCATGATGATGGCACAACAAGTACCGCCACAAGGACAACAAGTGCCGCCACAAGGACAAAATCCTCCGCCGCAGAGAGGAATTGGAGAAGGGGACAATGTGCACGCTTTCTACCAGAACAGATCAGCCATTCGTGTCCCTGAGATTTAGAGGAATGACTTCGAGATTAAGGCACAAATTATTAATCTGGTAGAGAGACATGTGTTCCATGGTTTGGCTGCTGAGAACCCCATGGATCACATAGAGAACTTTGAAGAGGTCTGTGAGACGACCAAGGCTAATGGGGTGCCAACTGATTGCCTTAAGTGCAAGCTGTTTAAGCACTCTCTCGCTGACAAAGCTCTGAGGTGGCTCAAGTCACTTCCTCCAAATTCTCTTAACGGCTGGGAAGAAGCTAGAGCCGCCTTCTTGGATCATTTCTACACCAAGACCAAGACAGCTCAGCTCAGAGGCAGAATCAACAACTTTTCGCAGAAAGGTGGAGAATCATTTGTTGAAGCCTGGAATAGGTTTAAGGAGTACCGAAGAGAATGCCCCCACCATGGATTTAACGAGCAGCAGATGCTCACGACCTTCTACGATGGAGTCACCTGGGAATACAAGACCAATCTCAATGCCTCCAGCAATGGTGACTTCATGACCCATAGCATAGAAGGTGCCTACCAGTTGATAGATAACATGGCGCAGAGTTCCAGCAATCAATGTGCTGAGTATGATCGATCAAAGAGGATCTACAGCGTTGACACACTATCTGCAGCAGAAATAGCAGAGCTGACAGCTGCTAAGATCAGGGACTTAATGCGAGGAAGCCATCAGGGCATTAGTATGGTCGAGAATGCTCAAGACGCAATCTGCTACTCAGAGGATGCTGCAATGGTTTTAGAGGATACTCTAGAGGTCAATTATGTAGGTGGTCAAGGGATTGGGCAGAACAGAGGTTTTGACAACAACTATCGGAACCATCCCAATCTATCCTACAGGAGCACCAATGTTGCTAATCCCCAGGATCTATCCTCAGCAAGCTGCAGTTCCAACTCAGAAACAGTTTGCCAGTTCATCAGGAACAGCTCCGCCAGCTCAGGGATTTACAGGGTACAATGTTGGTTATCAGAGGCAGTATGGGCAGAGTTCAGGCTCCGGGTACCAAAATCTGAATCAATTCCAGCCTAGACAACAAGCTTCTCCACCTCCAGCCTCCAATCCTGACGATGAGCTTAAAGCTATGATGCAACTTATGCTGGCTAATCAGCAGCAGAGTTCCAGCGCCATTTCAGACATCAATGGGCGACTAGAAGCTGTGACCACTCATCTGAAGATGCTGGACACTCAAGTGGCACAGGAAGCAGAAGCTGTTAAACGACAGCAAGGGACTCTTCCGGCTAAAGGAGAGAAGAATCCGAAAAGGGACTGTTATGCCATTTCTATAAGGGAAAACGATTTTCCAGCAGATGTGAGACCGACCGGTCCCACTATCAGACCGGTCGGTCCGGTGAACAGTCCACCGATTCGTACTTATGTCCCCAAGGCACCTTACCCTGTTTGTCCTAGGAAATCTCAGGAGGATTTAGAAGAAGCAGAATGCAGAGGAATGGTTATCGATCTCACAGTCGAGATCCCTCCGGTAACTGAGGAGTGCAGTGTCGTGTTATAGAATGGGACAGTGACAAAGCTTGGTGATCCTGGTCGCTTTGAACTTTCAGTCCAGATCGACTCTACAATTTTTCCTCGCTCACTTTGCGACTCAGGCTCTAATGTCAACACCATACCTTACTCCGTAGCAAAATGACTAGGCTTTAAAGATTTCAATCCTACTAAGTTTTCTTTAAAATTTGCTAATTGTTATGTTAAACGTCGTATAGGTGTTCTTGAGGACGTACATCTGCTAATTGGTGGTGTTTGTGTCCCTCCAGATTTCGTGGTGTTTGACATAGCTGAAGAACCAGGAAATCCTCTCATCCTGGGAAGACCATTCCTTTGCACAGCTGGTGCAAAGATTGATCTAAAGCATGGATGCATTGATCTCCAACTGGGAGATACTGAGATGATATTCGCAATGGACAAGCTGCTGGAGAAGCATGTAACCGATGACCCACCTTTCTCGATTAAGGAACCAGATGATGTCTTTGATCAAGTCACAGAGGACCCATCTCTTCCTAGTCAGTCTACCGCAGACAGAAACTTATATCCAATAGGCATTGGGACTCCATACGAGCATACTGTTTCTCTCCAAGAGGGTGATGTTATCCCTCTTGATGATCCACCTGATCCACCATGAAGGGCACACACGTCGAGCTAACGACGTTAAACAAAGCGCTTGGTGGGAGGCAACCCACCGGTAAGTTAGTTTTTCTTTTTCATCTCATTTTATTTTCTTTCTTTTAATAGTCTTTTCTTTGGATTTATTTTCATACCGGGTCGGTGTGAAGTAAGTCTGGGGGGAAGTACTATTAGTACTAATTATGTTTTCTATTTTCTTGTTTTCAGTTTGTACTAAACCTTTGTGATATGCATGCAATTCTAGGACCACATGATGTTTGCTAACCTTTTTAAGATTAACAGTGACTAATCAAAGCAATGGGAAGATTAAAAACGCCCTAGGCAGATCAGTGTTACCAGAAGGCTCCTGTCTCCTTGAAAGCTAAAGCTGACACTCTTTGCTTTGGTCTGTTTTCTTAACTCAGGGAATTCGAAATCGCATAAGAAGTATCAACCACGTTAGGAGTCCTATCCTTTTTCAAACACTATCCCCTCTTCAGGACTCCTAATGGCCAGGCTCACTTTTAGTCTGGTACCACACCCTTACCTTAACCTTTCTTTCAAACCTCATGCATTCTATCAAAGACATTGACATGCACTCAAGCGCAAAAACTCCGGAGACGTAGTCCGGCCAGCCTATCATTCTAAAGAGCTTTTGGTACCACTTCAAAACTTTTTGCTTAGGCTTTTAACTCTTTATTTCTATATCTATTTTTATTTTTCGTTTTTCATCACTTGTGCTTAGGAAAAAGTCTAGAACTAATCCCCAACTTGATTCATTATCAAAAAAAAAAAAAAAGAGGTTGAAAGGGATTAGAATAAAGCCTCAGATTTTACATGCATATTTATTTCTATTTCTTATTCTTAGCATTAGTTCTTTAGATAAGCAGAAAGTTTTCATCTAAATAAAGAAAAATGTCTTAAGTTTGAAAAGCTGTGCATCATCTTTGGATTTAGTTCTCTTGGGATTTTGTGCCATGACTTGCATTCGGCCGCGACTGAGGTTAGCCTAAACACTTTCACGCCACCACTAAATAACCTAAATCCTTAACCTTTATGCGACGTACATTTTCCCGTTGGTAAGATTTCTAGACCTTAGTGCTGAGTCGCTGAGACATAGGAACTTGAGTATGGTAACATTGCTATGTATTTGGCAAAGTACATGAAGTACCATCTTGGTTTTTGATATGTTTATGAGTTTTCAGGGTTGTTAGCATTACATATGTGGGGTCCTAAAGGATTGCATTCAGCTCACAAAGGTTAGTTAGGTTTTTATAGCTCCCTTGAATCTATTTCTAGTTTGTCTTCACTTGAGGACAAGCAAAGATTTAAGCCTGGGGGAGTTGATATAACGTGAATTTGGACGTTCCTAACCACGAACTTGACGAGTTTTCAGAGTCTTTTGAGTTGTTTTGAGTTGATATTTAGATCCATACTCGAAGATTTGGAACCACATGCATTTGGGAAGGAGATTCAAGCATTCAACCGAAACTTGAGTGTCCTTGAAACCGGACCGACCGGTCCAGAAGTGGACCGACCGGTCCCAACTTGGAGACGTGAAGACTTTTGTTCCTGGAAACCGGACCGACCGGTCCAGAAGTGGACCGACCGGTCCAGAAGTGGACCGACCAGTCCAGACTTGGAGGCATGAAGACTTTTGCTCCAGGAAACCGGACCGACCGGTCCAGTTTCCAGACCAACCGGTCTAGTCCCCAGATTTTCAGGAAAATTTCCAAATTCCGTTTTATCCTATATAAACCCATAGGGTTTCGTTTTTTTGGGGAGAGAACTCTTTTATTAGTTTTATTCAGACGTTTTGTAAGCAAGGGAGAAGATCTCATCGCCCTTTGGAGAAGATTTCTGAACCCTTATTGATTTCTTGATTTATATGATTATGCTATTCTCATCCATGGTTTTTGCTTGTTCTTTAATCATGTCATAGTAGTTCTTTAGTTAGGTTTTAGGGTTTTCGATGGATTTCACAGATTAAACTAGACACAAATAGGTTGCTTATCAATTACCATCTTCATCAATTTTAGGCATAATGCTAGGATTGAACAGACCACTTAATCTCTAGATCTTAGGTTGATACACATTCCGAAAGCTTGTGTATCTCTGGAACTACTGTTGATGAGCAATTAATCTTTAGTCTCGGAAGTGAATTAGAGTCAATTGTGAACTGATCAAGCCTGAACTATAATGCTTGTCTAGGATAGCCGTGACCAAACGGAAGTTTAGGCACTCGGATCTCTAGGGAAAGTAATTGTTATCACGGAAGTGGAGCAATTTATATCAGTGTTTTGAGTTTAAGATGCATGCATATTAGAATCTGAATAGTTGTCTGGTTTATGATTGTGATTTCCTGAGAATTCCCTAATGCCTAACGTCTTTGTTTATCTGAATTTAAATCGTCTTTGCTTGCAATCTTGTCTTTAATTAGTTAACATAAATCAAAACCACTTTTTTCCTGCTTAGCTTATTTCAATTATCTATAGTTTGTTGTGTAAGCCATTGGTCTCTGTGGATTCGATCCCTGAATATACTACTGCGTGCCTGTGCACTTGCAGTGTTTTATTTCGGGTAAAACCTGAGCATATCAATGCTTAAGAGATTGAATTTGAAATGAGGTACATAAAGTACAGATTTAAGAGTGAGATGATCAGAAAGAACAATTGTGCAAGAGATAGTAACTACTATGTGAGTGCTATCAGGGAGAGTTACTGAGGTTTGACTAATGGGTTCCGTGGTAGTGAATAAGGCTAAGTCAAAACAGACATGACAACTAGCCCCAATATCTATTACACAATCAAGTGTTTGAAAAGTAAGGCCTTTCTCAATTCCCACATTTGAAATAATATGAGTAAGGTTGGTACCTGAAGAGGGAAGTGTTTGAGGTATTAAATGGGGTTGTGGTTTTGAGATAGAAATTGTTCCATCCGCAAGAGTGAATGTACTACCAGAGACCTGAGCAATATTGTTCATCACATTTGAAGATGTGTTCAGAACACGTAGAATTTGCTGAAGTTGATCAGATGTGAGACTCCCCAAAGTTGCACCCTGTTGATTATTGACAGGTAATTCATCACTATTCTCTTGGGTCAGATTAGCCAAATTCTCTTTCTTTGGTGGCCATAATTGTTGTGATTTCTGAGACTGAACAAAAGTATTATTATACTTCATAGATTGAGGAGGAGCCTTATAACCTTGAGGGTACCCATGAAGTTGATAACATCTGTTTACAGTGTGACCAGCAATTCCACAGTGAGAACATATAGGCCTTGGCTTCTTCTTATTGAATCCATTAGTATAAGCAGCTGATGTGAGAAGTTTTAACCCAAAATAAATCCGCAAGTGCACAGACAATTGCAGTAGTATAAGGGGTATCGAATCCAGAGAGACCAAGGTTACACTATGAAATTATGAGATTTTAAATTAAAGCTAAGATAAAATAAGGTTTTGGTTGAAAATTTCGTAACAATAAAACGGCAAATAAACGATATGAAACTCAATAAAAACAAGCACTAGATCAAGGTCAATCGCCGGTGATTTCGGACTAAGGACTGAGCAAGATTCAATTTAAGTACGGTCTAGAACTCTAACATAATAGTAATATTGTCCCACTGTCGTGATGCATCAATATCTTTGGCTAACAACCTATATACCTAAACTGTCGTTTGGATTCAGCGATGAAAACAAGCATTAATGAATTGGTTCAATTTGTTCACAATTGATGGTAATAATCAACTGTCGTTGGTTACACACCAATTTCTCTCCAATGGTTTTTCTAGCAACCTAGAGCACTGTCGTAAATAAGTTTAACTTGAAATCATAGACTAGGTGATCAAATTAATCTATGCATTACGAATCCCAATTGATGAAGACATATGATATTTATCCTATTTGGCTCAGTAACTAATCATCCTAAATCACCATTGAAAACCTTAATCTAGCTAAAGGATTACTCAAACATGGAGAAATCAAACACATTAAAGCAAATAAGAGAATTCATGATATTATGATAAGAGATTAGGGATTAGAATTCTTTCAATAGGATTGTGGAATGATCCTCCAAATCTTGAATCCAAAAGCAAAGAACAATTGATCAAATTCTCCCAAAGTGTAAAAGAGAGTCTGAAAAGTAATCGTGCAAAAGGGACTAATCGGCCTTTTGTTTTAGAGGTGGCTGCCCTCTTATATATAATTAAAACTAGGTTAAAATTGGATCTGGGTACGGGACCGGTCGGTCCTTGGAAGTGGATCGGTCGGTCCCGATTCCAGGGAGCTGGCCTTCGTGCTCTCCAATGTGTGGACCGGCCGGTCCCTTGTGGAGAACCGGTGGGTCCCGATTTCAGGGACTCTTGGATCTTCTGGCCTCTGGCGAGCAGGTACTCCACTTTGGGCGAGCACGTGCTCGGTATAGAGAAAATCGCCTTTTTGCTCCAATTTCCTCTCTTTTGCTCCAGTGATCCCCAATAACTCCAATCCATGCTCGAGAGCCTCTTAGAACCTGAAAAGACACAAAAAGAACTAGAAAAAACCAAAAAACAATAAAAAAAAATACATAAAAGAGGCTAAAATTCTAATATATCAACTCCCCCGGACTTAGATCTTTGTTTGTCCTCAAACAAATTCAGAAATAAGTAAAGGAGAGAGGTTTGAAAATGCGGGAACTCTTCTATCCTCAGTGAACCGAGTTAATAACCTTCAATCCGCAGACCACATAATTCATATTACGAATAGCAAAGCTTTACTAAGACAACCTCAACACATTTCTCAGCCAAGCCATTTCCCAAGCACAAACTCAACGCATTCAAAGTATGCGTGAGGATCTCGCTAAAGGCACCTTTTTAGGGTAGACGGCGCTAAGGGTGTAAGGCCATTTAGAGGTGGAGTTCAAAGTGTTTAAAGTGTTTAAGGCTTACCCGATGTTTCGTAGAGGATGCAGGATATCGCACAAAATTGCAAGAGAGAATAAGTTTGTTGATATCCACATTCTCTAAACCACTCTTTCTTCTCCAAATCTCTCTAACGCCTCATCCAGCCATCGTCCATCTTGGGTACATTCACTGTGTAGAGAGACACTATTTTACAGATTTACCACTCTTCATCATCGATTTTTTTTTTTAGGGATTAGAATTATGATGATGAAGAGGGTTTAAATTACAAGCATGTGTCTCTCAAACACCAAGATAGATAGAATTGATGTACATACCCAAGTGGAGCTCATCATTGCTATTCCTTCCTCATTATAAAATCATCTTTAAAAATAGGAGCAGATGCTCGTTCTTTTGAAAGAGTGATTTAGATGCAGTGTCGACTCGATTCTCTCCGGCTCTTTTGCGCATATGCTGCACATATGACAATGAAGTAACAAGAATGCAAGGAGTTTGAAAAGAGGTAATGGTTAAGGAGGGTACTAGCTAAAAATGAGCTAGCTATTCAGGAACAACAAGAGTGGTAAAAAGAATAAGGAGTCCTGAATATGGTTTATTTTCCTAATCTAGTGCCAGTAACGAGAGGAAATTTTGGTCAATCTGAAACCTGGAAGATAGTGTATCGAAGTGTTCTAGCTGTTCCTTGTACCCATGCTCTGTAAAAATGGTCACTAGAGAGAAGATTAAACATAGATAGTTCAAATATCATCATAAGATAAAGTCCTAATTCCCTACGAAGTTTGGACTCAATAAAACACAAAAACAGACTCAAGAAAATGAAAAAGAAAATAAGAAAATAGAAAACATAATTAGTACTAATAGCACTCCCCCCAGACTTACTTCACACCGACCCGGTGTGAAAATAAATCCAAAAGAAAGAACTATTAAAAGAAAGAAAATAAAATGATAAGAGAAAAGAAAAGTGAAGAAAATCTAACTTCGTCATCAGAATTCTGGAGACTCATCAGAATCTATAGTGTCCCTGGAGTCAGCTACGTCAGCGTCATCATCTGATCTCAACTCAGTGGAAGGTCCAGAAGGTGGAGGCATGTGACTCCCAGCAAAGCCTGATCCTCCTACTGCATCCGTGCCCCGTGAACAAGAAAGGGCACCCCAAATTGTGGACATCATACTGTGAATCTTCTGGTAAATTCTATAGTGCCATTTGGTGTGCTCAGGCCATGTGTCACGAGGCGGAGAGATGGCAAACTGGTTATTGTACGGTGGAAGCGGGTACCTCATCTCCGGCGGGGCAGGGCCACTGCGAGACTCTACATCATCCAAATCTCTACTAATATGGCGGCGCTTCCTGTGCCGCAAAAGTACAATCGGATCGGTACTTTGAGGTGCAGTGGGTGGCAAGAATCGCACGTTGTCTATGGAGGTGTGCATGCTCACTAGGTAATGAAATGGATTGCAAATCCCCAGCCAAATCAGAGTATTGCCACTTACCTGCAACTATCCATCGGCTCTGAACAAGGTGTTGCATGTCTAAGAGTGCAGGCGCCTGGATAACCTCGGTGCCCCTCATATCAATCCCATAGAAGAGAAAAATGGGAGTTAGGAGACTTCCACATACCTCTTGCTTCTTCTTTCCAGGTCCAGCGAGAGCCCTGAACTTCCTCTCTGTCAGGAAATGTGCAAATGCTGCTCCGTAGTTTGTGTACTGATCGCGAGGATAGTCGGTGTAACTCTCGGACACAAACTCCAGCATCCCGAGATGCAGCAAGAACAGCTCGTCTAGACGCAGTGCTCTAGGTTCCTCTTTGCAGAACATAGTGGTGCTCAGAGCCTTAGCTATAATGCGGATGATTGGGTTCCTGATAAGGGCAAGTTTCATGCTCCGTGGCGTCGCAGCACCCATACCAATCAAGTTCCATAAACGGTTGCCCTGATGAAAACAATGACGGCCAGGAAACTCCAAGCCTTGATAACTTTCATCAAAACCATAAACAGTGCACAAGTCCTGGAAAGAGATCTCATATTCAACCCCTCTGATCATATAGGATAGTGATCCTCGACCAGCTATCTTTTGAGCCTCGTTTGAATTATAAACCTCACAGGGGGCAAGAAACTGCCGTACTAGCTCAGGATACAGAGGATACTGTTTTGTAGCCATTGTTCCGAAAACCATGCGACCGAAAACAGCAAGCACCTCGTCCATAATACCCAAATCCTCTAGCATTTTGGGACACAAAACTCTGGTGGGTAACATCTCAACAGTGAGTAAACCATTATAGCAAATACTCTTGTACCTAACCCAACCATCACCTTTTTGTTTGTTCTCATACGATGAATCCTGGACTAATCCTTTCCATCCTAAAGTAGGATGTATATCAATTCCATGGTTTGTGAAAGAAGTACCGTCCGATCGTGGCCATGGAGTGATTGGATTAAGGGTTGCGTCATCGTTCGGCCATTTGAAAACGAGCTTCGCGATCGTCGCGGAGCAACAGGTTCACTGGAACTTGGTATTCCTTTTCCCTTTTCTCTTCTTGTCGATTTCTGCGAGTTATCTTGAACCCGTGTTATTTGAGGTTCGCGTCCGGTATGCGATCCATCTTCGGGGTCCGAAGTGGTGGTGATGAGGCATCTTTGGCATCCCATAACTGGGCACGGGACCCACCGGCCCCGATACTGGATCGGTCGGTCGTGTTTCCAGAGGCTACTCGTGTTCTGATCCACGTACGGGATCGATCGGTCCCGGCTTCTGTGGATCAATCCCTTGAATACTCTGGATCGAACGGTCGATATATGGGACCGACCGGTCGATATATGGGACCGTCCGGTCTCATTTCTAGAGACTCTAGGCGCTTTGGGTGAAACGTGGGACCTACCGGTCCGATCCTTCGGATCGACCGGTCGCGTTTCCAGAGACTATGCAGCGTCTTGTCGCTATTTTGAGCAGGTGCTCGAGGCCGTTTGAGCGGATCCTTTGGGACAAATAGGATTGACCGGTCCCGAAGTAAACCGACCGGTCGAATGTCAGAGTTCCAATCCAAAGTGCTCTGACAAAAATTCCTAAGGAAACCAAAGAGAAAAACAAAAACAAAGGTAAAATTGAAAAATGAAGAATGAAAGAAAGTATGTACACTCACCGGTGGGTTGCCTCCCACCAAGCGCTTTGGTTAACGTCGTTAGCTTGACGTGCGTACCCTTTAGGTGTGAGCAGAATCCATATGAGGATGAGAGACTTTCTTGTCTGGATCAGGTATCGGTGGAGGTGGGTTGAGGCGTGGTCCACTTGCTCTTTGATAACTTATATCTAGTTGTAGAACCTTGCTCAGCATACTGGCCATAGCTGCTTGACCTTTTTCCTTAAACTCCGGAGTAATGATAGCTTTGACTTTAGAGAAAGGCCTAGACATACCTTTGCCCTTCAGCTTATACTCGATTGTGTCTCCAACACATCTCTGCGGTATCAAGGTTATATGCGAACTTGTAATATTCTTCCCGCGCTTTGGTTTGTCCCGCTTGTTGACTTTCTTGGGCTTCCTTGCATAAGAACGAATGTCTCCATACAAGACTTCATTAACCTCATTCTTATTGCAAAGCGCTGCAGCTGGCAAGACACTTACCTTCCCTGTTACATCGTCTATGGCAACACAAGAGCCATATTTGCCGCCATCTTTGTCTGAAATAGCGTTGTAAGAGATCTGCTTGTCGATGTTAAAGAAAACTATCCTTCTGTTTGGTAAGTCAACAACTGCACCTGCTGTCGCAAGGAAAGGTCTCCCTAGAATCAAGGGCATGTATGAACCGTTGTTCATCTCCACAACTTAGAAATCAGTCGGGATCAAGCAATCCCCAATCTGGATATCTAAATTCTCAATTAACCCTTGTGAAGTTGTTACAGAGGCATCCGCAAACCTAATAGACATTTGAGAAGTCTTTATATCAACGATACCCAAAGATTATGCAGTATCCCTTGACATGAGGTTAACACTAGATCCAGAATCGCATAGAGAATCTTCAAAATCATCTTCAAAGATGAAACATGGAACAACAAACTTCCCTGGATCTTCAACCTTAGGCAATATCCTCAATGGTGGCGGCGTACTCCTTGCTTGTGCAAAGATTTCCTTAATCTCCTCTTGAGTCTCTCTGCAATTCCAAAAGAAATCATGTGTGGGACGATTTTCCAAAGCCTCTTTAAAGGAGATTTCTTCAGGAATCCTTCTCACCATCTTCTTAAAAATATCTAGTTTCTCTGTATTGATGGGATCCCCCTGATCTCTAGGCAGAACCGGGTAGGGGACTGGGGGTTTCTAGACATGTGGTGTGAGTAAGTTTTAACCCAAACAAATCCGCAAGTGCACAGACAAAAGCAGTAGTATTTTAGGTATCGAATTCACAGAGACCAAGGTTAGTCTACGAAACTATGAATTTATATTTAAAGCTAAGATAAAATGGGAGTTGGTTTGCAGTGAAACAATGAACGGAATAATAATAAAAACGATGTAAATTCAATAAGATAAAGGCACTAGATTAGGATCATTCACCGGTGACTTTGGATTAAGGACTGAGCATCTAATTTATAGAAAACAATTAGGGCAACTGGTTCTGGTTGACCGACCTGTCGGTCTGGACCTGGACCGGTCGGTCCGTCTTCGGGTCGTCTAAGGGTCTTCAAGTTTTCTGGGCTGGGACCGGTTGGTCCTTTGTGCAGATCGACCGGTCGGTTCACCGGTCTTGGTCGGTCGGTCCTCACAGCATCTGGACCGGTCAGTCCAGTGGTAGGATCGACCGGTCCTGTTTCCAGGGGCCTTTGATCATTGAGTCTTCAGGTGAGCAGGTGCTCGGAACAGACCGAGCAGGTGCTCGATTAGGGAAAATCGCCTTTTTGCTCCGAATTCTTCTCTTTCGCTCCAATGACCCCAAATAACTCCAATCCATGCTTGAGAGCCTCCTAGGACGTGAAAAGACACCAAAAGAACTAGAAAGTACCGAGAACGGATAGAAAATGACACGTAAAAGAAACCAAAATACTAATATATCAACTCCCCCGGACTTAGACCTTTGTTTGTCCTCAAACAAAACAAAATCTAGAACAGAAAAGTATCAGAAAAACCAGATGGAATTCACTCGCTAGTTAGAAAAATTTTGGACTTCATACTTTCGTCATCGGGCCCTAGACATGTACCGTAATCAATCATGGGGTTCATATCCTGAGCTTTGTTACCCACAACTCATCAAACGTTGGCATCCTCAATATCATCTCTTAAATAGATTAATGAAAATGAAAGTACAGTGATCTTACCCAAGGGGGATCGTTTCAAGGGGTGCCGACTTCTTCTAACAAAGACCCTCTCCTGCATACTCATTTTTTTTTTTCAACTCAAATCCTCTCTCAAAATTAGTTATTATTATTGGTTTTAATAGTTATATACTTAGTTTTTTTTTTTTTAGTTTTTTTTTATGGGACGAATCTAATTAGGTCACAAAGGAGATACGGGTCTACGCATCATCCCTTGGTTCACTCGAAACTTTTAGTTTCCCTTACAACATGCTCTCCTGAGGTCACTAAAGATATACGGGTTTACGCATAGTCCTCAGGGTCACTTGGGCATGTTGCTTTGAATAAAGAGAGGAGAGTTAAAGAGTATACTAGATGGAGAGTTGCGGTGTCTTACATGGTTCGAAAAAGTCTTGCCCAATGAACATCAAACCCCTAAGAGAGAAATTAAAGGTCAAGATTAGATACCAAATAAATTTGAGATGACTTTGGATCAACCTAATTCCGATAAGTGTGGGAATGTTTCAACCACCCATAACCTTTCCGAAACAGAACTTTGGTCATGCTGTGAGTCATGCAAGTAATCTTTAGTCCGAAAATAATTCAAAAAGATCAAGTTCATTATTCCAAAAACAGACTCAAAAACAGACTCAATATAAATCGAAAATAAGTTCTAAAAATAAGACACTTAGGACTGACACAACAACAAGACCGCTCCCCCGGACTTAAATCACACTGTCTCCGGTGTGAGAAAGTTTAGGAGATTGGTGACACAACATAAAGATAAATAAAATGGATAATACAATGATAATAGAAGGGTGAAAGAGATATCACCGAGTGGAAGCTTCATCGCCTCTTTCACCGCGCGTCTTTCTCTTCTTACGGGCCAATGGTTGTCCCGAACTTGAGGTGGAGCTAGATGGAACTGCCGTGTTGTGAGAACAACCCTTGGAAAGCGTCTCCAAAATCCTCTTCATGAGGCTGTTGTTCTTCATCGTGGATTGGATCATCCATTGCCTATATTCAACACCATTGGCATCATCAGAGATGGGTGGGAGATCAAACTCACCAGGGGGAGGGACGGTGTGGTAAGTGAGGCGAAGAATGGAATTGACAGCATCTTCGAAGTTGGTTTGCGAGCAGGTGCTCGGTCTTGATGCGCTCTTACGCGAGCAGGTGCTCGCTTTGGGGGCTGAAGAAGGTAGGCTCGGATTTGGTACTAGATACTCCGGAGGTGGCTGAAACGCAATGTCATCCATCGTATTGAGCTGTGTGAGGTGTGGACATGGAAGCATAATGAAGTTTAAATCCCCGTTTTTAGCTATGAACTGATAAGCACTTGGCTTAACGATGATCTTCGAGTTGAGCAGATGCTGCATATCCACACGCGATAGTTCTTCGACGCAAGAAGCCTTGGATAGATCCACTTTGAGATGGCGGAATAGTGAGGTGAGCAAGCTTGCAATGCGCTCAACACGAGGTCCATTGTTTGTCAAGGCTGGTTGACCCTTTGTTGCGCATATCGTCTCGGCGAATCGGATGCTCAAGTTATAGCGATAATGCTCATATTGCGCTGAGTCTCCATTTCCTATAATCAGACCAACACCCAAAAACAGCAGCATTAACTCATCAATATGTACCTTGTTACCCGCAGCTCGGTCAAACAACATGTTGCTGAGAAGGCGCGCGGCAATGCGGAGAGCGGGATGACAGAGGCGGTTTTAGCTCGCAGAGTTGCTAGAGTATGTTCCAGAGGCAATAACGTTCCAGAACGTCTTGGATTCGTTGAATCTCTTAGGTGCTTCCAGATTCTTTCTTTCGCTTCCCGTTAGGTTCTCAGGAACCTTTTCAGCAGCCAGGAAGTTAGCAAACTTACCAAACCAAGGGTAACTCGGAGGTTGAGCATTCTGGATCATTCCGCAAAAGAACATCTGAGCAAGTGCTCGATCTGGTACTTGGAAATTGTTACAGATTTTGACCGAGTAGATATGCTCATCCGGTAGACTATCATCCATAGGCGTTTTATCTTCAACATGTAGCCTGCTCAAATGATCCGCAACTCCATTTTCGGACCCTTATTTATCCCGAATCTCGAGATCGAACTCTTGAAGCAACAAAATCCACCTTAGCAATATGGGCTTAGCATCCTTCTTGGTCAGCAAATACTTCAATACTTCTTGGTTAGCGACCACCAAGTTTGTCCATGAACTGTCACTGGCTCAGTGAAAATCAAAGACGAGGTGATGCAATTGGTAGAGGAGATGGGTTTGGCACAATTGGTGGACGGAAGATCAGAAATGTATCCCGACCTTGTCCGCCAATTCTTTGCCACCTTGAAGTTATCTAGCAGCGGGACAACTCCAGAGGAGAAGCTAGATCCGAGGAATTTCTCCATGAGCTTCATGGCTAATGGGAAGCGATACAAGATGAATTCTGCAAGTGTTTGCAGGACTTTTGGATTTCCCGAGGTTCCACTTGTGGGTTTACCGAGAGACATTGCTGGAGGCGTACATACACTGTGGGATATGATTGGTACTGGTCCTTATCAGGTGGGGGGTTCTGCATAGGCTGATGTGCGTCATCCTGTAGCCCGCTACCTGCTTCGCTTGATTTCCTCCACCATCATATGCAAGATGGAGCCAGTTAAGGTTAGGAGTCACGAGTTGGTCCTACTTTCATATGCTTTGAGGAGCATCGTGCATAATGATACTTGGGACACTACGACTCCGAACATGGGAATGGTGTTGATGGAGTACCTTTACTCGCTCAAGCACACTCCGCTTTCTCTTACTAACCCAGGTAAGAAGCAATTACCTATGGGGAGCATCCTCACTCCGATCTTCGAGCGATGCAAAGTTTCCAAGAGCGGATATACGGTAGAGAGTAAGAGTGCATATGTGGACATGGAGCACATGAAGAATGCTCATTGGATCACGACTGACCATCCTATCCACTGGATTTTCCCGATTGCAAGAGACCAAAAGAGAAGGGTGGAAATTAGGAGTGTTGTAGAGTTTTTGCGGGTCATTAATGACCATTCGCTTATCTTCTTCGATCCACCAACGGAATTGCTTAAGCCGATAGAGCCGACTAGGAAACTCACAACACGGGGAGCTAGCACCTCCCATGCACCGCCAGAGCAGACGCAGCAGGAGCCTGATCATGAGCATCGTTTCCCGAGACTCCCCGATGGACAACTCGATGAGGACCAGCGCTTCAACTGGATCGCTAAGGCTCTGAAGGCGACATGGGATACGATGTCGTGCAAATCCAGCTGTATTCACCCCCGCACACCGTCTCCACGGAACTCACCACCACCGAATTCTTTTCAAGCACCATCAGAGCACCATCACGATGTTCCTGTCGATCGACACGATCTCCAAAGGGGTATTTTCTACACTTTTTCGATCAAGTTCACGTTTCATTTGATTTCTTTTGCCAATTTCAAGCTTGATAACACTGGGGACAGTGTTGTTTAAGTTTGGGGGAGGTCGTTGCTAACATAGTTTTGTTTTTGTTTGTTTTTGTGTTTGTTTTTGTTTGTTTTGTGAGTCAAAACTAGTTGGAACAACCCTTCTTTTGGTTCAGTGGAGCTTCTTTTTCAGCGTGTGACCATTCTTCCAGTTGACCGGTTCAGAGCTAGACTAATGAAAAATCCAGAGAATTGCCCAGTTGACCAAAAACGTAAACTACTTCCAGTATAATCTGCCAAGTCAGAGCTACTGCACGATTCTCTCTGGGATCGATGTCCATTGAGCTTGACTCCTCATTCGTACCTGATAAATGCAACCCCCTGTTGAAAGTAATGGTACTCCTCTCCCCATATAAATATATATATATATATGTTATAGGATTGGGGTGAAATGATAGTCTTTGAGTACAAGATGAGGAATAAAATCTAGTCAATCTGTACTCGAGGTGATCACCCAGCTCAAAAGCGGCAGTCTGAGTCCCGTGAAATGGATGTTGAAGACGAGCAATCTCACGAGCCTGTCTCCTCACAAGGAACAATAGTAGTGAGTCACGACCCTGTCTCCTAACAAGGAACAACATTAGTGAAATATGCACTGCTTCGAGTTCAACAATCACAAAAAAAAAAATGTATATATAGATATAGAACAAAATAATTCTGGGGGAGAGGAAGAGTACCAAGTGTTGTATAGGTTGATTTGTCACGGTACAGTATGGGAATGAGTCTAGAAGGTTCATGGCTTTGAGAACACTGAGACCAAGCGATGAAGACTAACGGATTATGCTGAGAAGTAGGCGATGAATTTGGAAGGCCGAGAATGTGTGCGGAGAAGTACATGGTGGTCTGGTTTTGGTTTGTTCTGAATCATGTGGTTCACTAACTGGAAAGGTCAATTCGCTGCATTAAGGGAAGGTATGTTCTGTGTTTTCAAACCTCTTTCAAATTCTTGGTGTATGTTTTGCTTGAGGCCAAGCAAATGCTAAGTTTGGGGGAGTTGATATATCATAGTTTTTACCCGTTTTTAACCATGATATAAGTCGGTTTTGTATAGTATTTTTGTTATTTGTGTATCTTTTATAGTGTTTTGCAGGAAAATTGCCAATTGGAGCTTAATGGAAACATTTGGATCATTTTGGAGCATTTTGGAGCTGAAAAGATCCAAGTGGAATCAAGCAGCACGGCCTGTCGATCGACACAGGGTATTTGTGTATATATCCTGTCGATCGACGGAGTATTTTAAAGATCGGATGATGTTAAGGCAGAGAGTCTCGTGTCGATCGACAGAGACCTATGTCGATCGACACGCGGTCTGCAAAAGCCAAAAATGTCTGTTTTTAGACCTAATTTTGGCACTTGTATAAATAGGTTATTTAGGTTGTCCCCACATTTCATCTTGTTTTCGTGGGACATAGAGAAAAGGAGACATTTTGAAGAGCTTTGAGGGAAATCACATGTTCTTGATATCCACTACCTACAAACCCTTTTGTATCTTCTACTCTTACTCTTTTATGCAAATCTATTCAGTTATTATGATTTCATCATCTATTTCTGAGTAAATCACTTGTTAGGTTTTGGGGATTTCTTGGGTTTTGATGAGAAATCTTTAAGATCGCAGATCTGTTGAGGTTTATCCGTTAGTTCTTCATCTAGACTGTTTCTAGTGCTAGAATCTATCTTGATCACTTAGAATCTTGATCTTAGGATTGTTGATTAGTCACAGAAGTGAGATTAATAACCTGAACTAGTCTAGATGGGCAAAATTACCTATTCGCAAAGGAATTTGGCTTAGGGATTTTGTGAACAAATCGAACTTGTACTAATTGCTTGTTTAGATTCGATGAATTCGCAAAGGAATTTGGGATTTGAGGATTTAAGGATAGATAGCCTTTGTAACGGAAGTTAGCTGGCTATACTCTCGTGTTTGAGTTCTAGAACGGTGCTTAATTGAACCTCGACAGTTGTTATATATTTGATTTTGATTCATTACCTGAAGAAATCTCCATGGCCTAGCTTTCGTCTCGTTAAAAACTTGAAATTAAGCCATCTCTTGTTTACTTGTTTTATGAATTGTGATTACAATTACTTCTTTTTACTTAGCATAATTTGAACACTGAGATTGATTGTGTATTCAATTCCCTGTGGATTCGATCCCTAAATACTACTACGATCTCTTAATTTGAGAGAGTAGTTAGGGTGAATTTGAACCCGTATCAGGCATCAAATTCACGCTGGATCCTAAATTGCACAATGAGCATGCAAACGTGCAAGGCCCAATCTTCACAGAAATCACAAATCTTCCCGGATCACCTTTCTTTTTTAACACCCTACTTTGAAGTATGGCGCTACATTCCTTAGAAACCATCATTAGGCTCTTGTCTTCAACAACCATTCCAGCGACTAACTCCTTCATGTATCTCTTGAGTGACGGAATCACTTGAACGGCATCAGCTAAAGAAAGCTTTACCGTCAAATCCTTAAGCATTTCCTTACACTTTGCATTCTCCAGATCTTTCCTTGATTACTTGGGAGGTTCTGGGTAAGGCACCTTGGGTATATAAACTCGTTCAGGCGGAGCTTCAGATCTCTTCTCGGGAACGTCCTGAGTGAGCGGGTGCTCGGCAGTAGGGAGCAGGTGCTCGGAAAAAATTTTCGCAGAATTAACTTGGTCAGAAACCGGAGGTGTCCCTGAGCTTGATCCAACCTCTTTAACCCTATCTTCCTTTGCTTAGCCATCATCATGAGCCTGGTGCTCGGGTACCATCTCTTTAGCTTTTACGCGAGAGCTTGTAACCGTAGGCGGTACCATCTTCCTTCCACTCCTCAATTCAATAGCATGCACATCGTACTCCTTCCTAGAATTAGACTCACCACGTCCTGGAAGAGACCCAGCTGGTCTTTTGATAGCCTCGGCGGTTTGAGCCACTTGCGTATCCAACTTCTTCACATGTGCGGTGACGGCCTCATACTTAGCATTCAGTTCTTCGTACATGTGATCTACCTTGGCATTAATTTCAGTGGATGCCTTCTGTTGGTTGACCATCAGCTGCTGCATGAGGCTCTTCAACTCGTCCTAGAGCTGGACGCGGAGGGAGCTTGTTGTGGTGCGGCAAATTGAGTGGCTTGCTGTTGGTTTCCTCCTTGGAACCGATTCTGATTCGGGATGAACTGCCTCCCTTGAGAGTTGTTGGGGTAGTATTTCTGAAATCCTGAACCTTGTGCATTCTGATTCGAACTTCCTCGCTGCAGGTAGACTTGGTCTTGTGGGTTTTCCACATTGGTACTTCGGTAAGAGAGGTTGGGGTGGCTCCGATAATTGGGGTTGAACCCACGGTTCTGATATCCTTGGCCACTCACGAAGTTAACCTCTTGAGCTCCGGCAGTCTCATCATCCTCAAACTCTTGAGGGATGGGTGTTTCCTCATTTTCCTCCACAAGCTTTACCGACCTTTGATTGTTGCGTAGAAGTAGATTAACCTTTGTTGTCAACTCATTAATCTTCTGAGTATCCACACTGTTAACCTTCCTGGACCTATCATACTCGGGAGCCTTGTTGTTGGAACTTGAAGCAAGGTTCTCAATCAGCTCGAATGCACCTTCTCTTGTCTTGGTCATGAAGTCTCCATTACTAGCAGCATTTACAGCATTCCGATAATCCCATTCAACTCCGTCATAGAAAATTCCCAGAATTTGCTCATCCTTAAAACCGTGATGAGGGCTTTCCCTATAATATTCTTTAAGCCTCTCCCAAGCTTCACAGAAAGTTTCTCCAGAATGTTGACGGAACGATGAGATCTTGTTCCTCAAAGATGCTGTTTTTGGACTTGGTGTAGAAATGGTCAAGAAACGCAACTCTAACCTCATCCCATGTCTTCAAAGAACCAGCGGGCAATGATTTCAACCACCTCAGAGCCTTGTCCGAAAGTGAGAATGGGAACAACTTGCATTTCAGGAACTCGCTCGGAACCCCATTAGACCCCGTAGTGCTGCAGATTTCTTCGAAGTTCTCGATGTGGTCCATCGGTATCTCAATTGGTAATCCGTGGAACAAGTGTTATTTCACCAATGAGATTATCTGAGGCTTGATCTCGTAGTCTTGCCTCTGAATTGTTGGTGAAACGATAGCCGAACGGTTCGTGTAGAATGCATGGGGATTATCCGAATCCCCAATTCTCGGTTGTAACGGAGGAGCTTGTGGTTGATTTCCTTGCAATGCTGCAATCTGATCTCTTAGTGCCTGTAACTGAGCGTTCATCTCTTCCTGATTAGCCATAGTATCCGGATTAGGTGAGTTTTTTCGCCGACGATTTTGGCGTTCAAGGCGAGCTAACTCTTTGTTCGAAACACTGACTAACGATTCGGTGATGTTTCTTCTTGTTCTTCTACTAGTCATGCACCTGAAACACACTAGAACAAATAAAAACAAAAAGAAAATTAGAAAAACGTCTTACACTATAAATTGAAATCGAATTTCAAAGGCAACGCAATTGGTCCCCGGCAACGGCGCCAAAAACTTTGTGTGAGTAAGTTTTAACCTAAACAAATCCGCAAGTGCACAGACAAAAGCAGTAGTATTTTAGGTATCGAATCCACAGAGACCAAGGTTACTCTATGAAACTATAGATTTATATTTAAAGCTAAGACAAAATGGGAGTGGGTTTGCAGTGAAACAATGAACGGAATAATAATAAAAACGATGTAAATTCAATAAGATAGAGGCACTAGATTAGGATCATTCACCGGTGACTTCGGATTAAGGACTGAGCATCTATTCAAGATTCAATTTTAGCGCGGTCTAGAACTCAAACATAAATGTAATATTGCCCCACTGTCGTGATGCATCAATATCTTTATATAACACCATAAATACCTAAATTGTCGTTTGAATTCAGAGATGTTGATAAGCACTAACAAGATGGTTCGATTTGTTCACAATCGATGGTAACAATCAATTGTCGTTGGTTACACACCGATTGCTCATCAATGATTTATCTAGCAACCTAGAGCACTGTCGTGAATAAGTTAAACTTGAAATCATAGACTAGGTGATCAAATTAGCCTAAGCATTACGAATCCCGATTGATGAAGACAAATGATATCATTCCTATTTGGCTCAGTCACTAGCATCCTAATTCACCATTGAAATCCCCTAATCTAGCTATGAGACTACTCAACCATGGAGATCAAAAACGCAGCAATCAAATGAGAATAAAACATCATGAAAAGGTAAAGAGATAAGGGTTTAAGAAATCTTCTCAATAGAAAGTTGTGGATGATCCTCAAAATCTTACAAGCAAAATCCAAGGGAATGAAAACACTTGAAGGATCTTAAGATCTTAGAACAAAATGAGTCTCAGCCTTTAGAACGGGAAATGAAAAATCAGAAAAAGGTCAACTTGTGTTTAGGAAATTGGCTGCCTCTTATTTATAGTAAAAAATTAGGGCAACTGGTTCTGGTTGACTGACCGGTCGGTCTGGACTTAGACCGGTCGGTCAGTCTTCGGGTCGTCTCGGGGTCTTCAAGTCTTCTGGGCTGGGACCGGTCGGTCCTTTGTGCAGACCGACCGGTCCTGATTCCAGTGGAAATTTGGCTTCGGGCTTCGAGTGTGGATCGGTCGGTCCTCACAGCATCTTGACCGGTCGGTCCTGTGGTAGGATCGACCGGCCCTGTTTCCAGGGCCCTTTGATCCTTGAGTCTTCGGGTGAGCAGGTGCTCGGTTAGGGAAAATCGCCTTTTTGCTCCGAATTCTTCTCTTTCGCTCCAATGACCCAAAATAACTCCAATCCATGCTTGAGAGCCTCCTAGGACCTGAAAAGACACCAAAAGAACTAGAAAGTACCGAGAACTGATAGAAAATGACACGTAAAAGAGACCAAAATACTAATATATCAACTCCCCCGGACTTAGACCTTTGTTTGTCCTCAAACAAAACAAAATCTAGAACAGAAAAGTATCAGAAAAACCGGATGGAATTCACTCGCTAGTTAGAAAGATTTTGGACTTCATACTTTCGTTATCGGGCCCTAGACATGTACCGTAATCAATCATGGGATTCATATCCTAAGCTTAGTTACCCACAACTCATCAAACGTTGGCATCCTCAATATCATCTCTTAAATAGATTAATGAAAATGAAAGTACAGTGATCTTACCCAAGGGGGATCGTTTCAAGGGGTGCCGACTTCTTCTAACCAAGACCCTCTCCTGCATACTCTTTTCTTTTTTTTCAACTCAAATCCTCTCTCAAAATTAGTTATTATTATTGGTTTTAATAGTTATATACTTAGTTTTTTTTTTGTTTTTTTTTTTATGTGACGAATCTAATGAGGTCACAAAGGAGATACGGGTCTACGCATCATCCCTTGGTTCACTCAAAACTTTTAGTTTCCCTTACAACATGCTTTCCGTGAGGTCACAAAAGAGACACGGGTTTACGCATCATCCCTTGGCTACTTGGGCATATTGCTTTGAAGTTTTTTAATGGGACGAATCTCCATGAGATCCCAAAGGATACACGGGTTTACGCATAGTCCCTTGGGTCACGTTGATCCTTTTAGTTTCCCTTACAACATGCTCTCCTGAGGTCACTAAAGATATATGGGTTTACGCATAGTCCTCAAGGTCACCTGGGCATGTTGCTTTGAATAAAGAGAGGAGAGTTAAAGAGTATACTAGATGGAGAGTTGCGGTGTCTTACATGGTTCGAAAAAGTCTTGCCCAATGAACATCAAACCCCTGAGAGAGAAATTAAAGGTCAAGATTAGATACCAAATAAATTTGAGATGACTTTGGATCAACCTAATTCCGATAAGTGTGGGAATGTTTCAACCACCCATAACCTTTCCGAAACAGAACTTTGGTCATGCTGTGAGTCATGCAAGTAATCTTTAGTCCGAAAATAATTCAAAAAGATCAAGTTCATTATTCCAAAAACAGACTCAAAAACAGACTCAATATAAATCGAAAATAAGTTCTAAAAATAAGACACTTAGGACTGACACAACAACAAGACCGCTCCCCCGGACTTAAATCACACTGTCTCCGGTGTGAGAAAGTTTAGGAGATTGGTGACACAACATAAAGATAAATAAAATGGATAATACAATGATAATAGAAGGGTGAAAGAGATATCACCGAGTGGAAGCTTCATCGCCTCCTTCACCGCGCGTTTTTCTCTTCTTGCGGGCCAATGGTTGTCCCGAACTTGAGGTGGAGCTAGATGGAACTGCCGTGTTGTGAGAACAGCCCTTGGAAAGCGTCTCCAAAATCCTCTGCATGAGGCTGTTGTTCTTCATCGTGGATTGGATCATCCATTGCCTATAGTCAACACCATTAGCATCATCAGAGATGGGTGGAAGATCAAACTCACTAGGGGGAGGGACGGTGTGGTAAGTGACGCGAGGAATGGAATTGCCAGCATCTTCGAAGTTGGTTTGCGAGCAGGAGCTCGGTCTTGATCCGCTCTTACACGAGCAGGTGCTCGCTTTGGGGGCTGAAGATGGTCGGCTCGGATTTGGTACTAGATACTCCGGAGGTGGCTGAAACGCAAGGTCATCCATCGTGTTGAGCTGTGTGAGGTGTGGACATGTAAGCATAATGAAGTTTGAATCCCTGTTTTCAGCTATGAACTGATAAGCACTTGGCTTAATGATGATCTTCGAGTTGAGCAGATGCTGCATATCCACACGCGATAGTTCTTCGACGCAAGAAGCCTTGGATAGATCCACTTTGAGATGGCGGAATAGTGAGGTGAGCAAGCTTCCAATGCACTCAACACGAGGTCCATTGTTGGTCAAGGCTGGTTGACCCTTTATTGCGCATATCGTCTTGGCGAATTGGATGCCCAAGTTATAGCGATAATGCTCATATTGCGCTGAGTCTTCATTTCCTATAATCGGACCAACACCCAAAAACAACAGCATTAACTCATCAATATATACCTTGTTACCCGCAGCTCGGTCAAACAACATGTTGCTGAGAAGGCGCGCGGCAATGCGGAGAGCGGGATGACGGAGGCGGTTTTGGCTCGCGGAGTTGCTAGAGTATGTTCCAGAGGCAATGACGTTCCAGAACGTCTTGGATTCGTTGAATCTCTTAGGTGCTTCCAGGTTCTTGTCTGTCGCGTGAAAACCGTAGACGTTGCAAAAATCGGTCATCGAAATCGCGTATCCTCCAGCAAAGAACAAGAATGTAGCTTCATGCAAGGATGGTGTCTCCGGATTTGCATAAGTAAGAGTGGCGGTAGCGAGGCATTGTCGAGTTATATCCGGGTAGAGAACATCCTCTTCCAGAGCAAAACACATGCAACTAGCGTTGAGAAGAATGCTACGCACTTGCTCTTTAAGGCCTAGTTCGGTCAAGGTTTGCTCACACAAGAACCTAGTTGGTTCAAGCTTCAAAGCCAATAGCTTGTTGTAGTTGAAAGCACTTATCTCGTCCCAAACGGTTGGTGAGTTAGGCGGGAGCCCAGCGGTCTCAATATCGAACGGAGCTTCTTTGGGGCGAGGCCACGAGAATGTAGTGGGTCTCCGAGAAGAGGAGGAGGAGGCAATACCCTTGCCCTTGTGTTGGTTTCCGAATTGCATCTTTGGTGGCATGACTGGAATCGGCTACGAGAGAGAGAGTTGAGCGACGGAGATAGAGCGAGACTAGGTGAATCCAAATAGATGGAAGTGGAGAGAGAGAGAGAAATGTGAGTGTTGTGGTGATTGACGAAAAGAAGGAAGCGTGAGAGAGCTTTATGGAGGGAGGAGGCAGCGACTTCTATAAGAAAAAGAAAAGAAAGATGTTAGTAAGAGAAAAGAAGTCTTAGGGTTTTTAAAGGGAAATTTTTTTTTTTTTTATAAAGGAAAAGGAAAAATCGGAGTGGGTCTGCGACCACTGGACCGACCGGTCCTGATACTGGATCGGTTGGTCCGATTTCCAGAGGAAAATCGATGCTGCATCAGGGAGAGGATCGACCGGTCCTAGGTAGGATCGACCGGTCCCAATTCCAGGGACCTGGGGCGGGGCTTGCATTGTGCCAGACTGACCGGTCCTGGGTAGGATCGACCGGTCTGGTTCCCAGGTGCATTTTGTGTACTTGCTCCGAAATTTAGCAGGTGCTCAAAGAATATTCCTTCAACTCTTTTTTTTTTTTTTTTTTTAGGATTCAAAAACTGAAAGCACAAATAAAATGTTAGTAAGAAAAGGAAATAAAAACCAAATTATGTACAAGAAACCTTACCGATGGGTTGCCTCCCCTCAAGCGCTTGTTTTAAGTCGTTAGCTCGACTTTGCAAAGCGTTTTAAGCTTGGGGAGTGTCGCTAAGGGGAATAGATCCACCTTCTCCAATGCATGTGTCTGCGAGATACGGCTTGACCCGCTGACCATTTACTATAAACTCTCCTCCTTTAGTGTCCAACAACACTATAGCTCTGTGTGGTCTTACTTCTTTGATCGTGAACGGCCCCGACCATCTTGACTTGAGCTTGCCCGGGAACAACCTGAGGCGTGAATTAAACAACAAGACTTGATCGTTAGGAGCAAAGTTACGGGATATAATCCTCTTGTCGTCATAAGCCTTCGTCCGCTCCTTATAGATTTTCGAGTTGTCATAGGCGAGATGTCTAATCTCCTCCAATTTGTGCAGCTGCATAGCTCTTCTCTTGGACGCACTCAAGATGTCAAAGTTAAGCATCTTAACAGCCCATGCCGCCTTGTACTCAAGCTCCACCGAGAGATGGCATGCCTTCCCATATACCAAATAAAAAGGTGTTATCCCCAACGGAGTCTTATAGGCAGTCCTATAAGCCCATAACGCATCGTCCAACTTAGCGGCCCAGTCTTTCCTAGTGGTACCTACGGTCTTTTGTAGAATACTCTTGATTTCTCTGTTACTAACCTCAACTTGACCACTAGTTTGCGGGTGATAAGCTGTTGCAACCTTATGCTTTACACCGTATTTCCTTAGAAGGTTCTCAAAAATCTTGTTGATGAAATGAGTTCCTCCATCACTAATCACCACTCGCGGGACTCCAAACCGAGGGAATATTATGGTTTTGAACATCTTTAAAACCACAGCGGCATCGTTTGATGGAGAAGCAATGGCCTCAACGCATTTGGACACATAATCAACGGCCACTAATATGTACTCGTTTCCATAGGAGGATGGGAACGGTCCCATAAAGTCTATCCCCCATACATCAAAAACCTCAACTTCCAGAATGAAGTTCTGGGGCATTTCATTACGCTTGCTGATGTTCCCTTGCCTCTGACAGGCATCGCACTTAGACACAAATCTGTTTGCATCCCGGAACATCGTTGGCCACCAGAAACCAGCTTGTAACACTTTTGAAACCGTCTTGAATGTGGCAAAATGCCCAGCATAAGACAAGCCATGACAATGTTGTAAGATCCCAGGGATCTCTGCCTCTGATACGCATCTCCTATAGAGCCCATCCGAACAATGCTTATACAAATACGGCTCATCCCAAAAGTAGCGCCTAACATCGCGGAAGAACTTCTTTCTCTCGCTTCCTGTTAGGTTCTCAGGAACCTTTTCAGCAGCCAGGAAGTTAGCAAACTTACCAAACCAAGGGTAACTCGGAGGTTGAGCATTCTGGATCATTCCGCAAAAGAACATCTGAGCAGGTGCTCGATCTGGTACTTGGAAATTGTTACAGATTTCGACCGAGTAGATATGCTCATCCGGTAGACTATCATCCATAGGCGTTTTATCTTCAACATGTAGCCTACTCAAATGATCCGCAACTCCATTTTCAGACCCTTTTTTATCCCGAATCTCGAGATCAAACTCTTGAAGCAAAATCCACCTTAGCAATCTGGGCTTAGCATCCTTCTTGGTCAGCAAATACTTCAATGCGGCATGATCGGTGTGAACAATTACCTTAGACCCGACGAGGTACGACCTGAACTTCTCAAAAGCGAAAACAATCGCTAGTAACTCTTTCTCGGTAGTAGCATACCGGCATTGAGCATCATCCATCGTCCGACTAGCGTAATATATCACATGGAGCTTCTTGTCTTTCCTCTGACCTAGAACGGCTCCCACAGCAAAATCACTCGCATCGGTCATGACTTCAAACGGCAGTTCCCAATCAGGCGGTTGTACTATCGGCGCACTAACCAATGCACCCTTAAGGGTGTGAAATGCTGCCAAATAGTCACTATTGAAGTCAAACTTCACCTCTTGACACAGCAATCTAGTGAGGAGTCTAGCAATGTTAGAGAAATCCTTGATGAACCGACGGTAGAAGCCGGCATGTCCCAGAAAGCTTCGGATCCCCTTAACCGTAGTAGGCGGTTGTAGACTCATCATCACCTCTATTTTAGCCTTGTCAACTTCTATCCCCTTCTCTGATATTCGGTGCCTAAGCACTATCTCATCTCGGACCATGAAGTGACACTTCTCCCAATTGAGAACAAGGTGCTTCTCCTCGCACCTTTGCAATACCCTGCACAAATTAGACAAACACGCAGAGAAAGAACAAATTAGGTTGTTCATCAATTATCATCTTCATCACCGCTAGGCATAATGCTAGGATTGAATTGATCACTTAGTCTCTAGATCTTAGGTTGATACATATTCCGAAAGTTTGTGTATCGCCAGAACTGTTGTTGTTGAGCAATTAGGCTTTAATCTCGGAAGTGAATTAGAGTCAATTGTGAACTAATCAAACCTGAACGTTAATGCTTGTCTAGGATAGCCGTGACCAAACGGAAGTTTAGGCACTCGGATCTCTAGGGAAAGTAATTGTTATCACGGAAGTGGAACCATTTATATTGGTGTTTTAAGTTTAAGATGCATGCATATTAGAATCTGAATAGTTGTCTGGTTTATGAATGTGATTTTCTGAGAATTCCCTAGTACCTAGCGCTTTTAATCATCTGAATTTGAATCATTCAACTCGCATCTTGTCTTTTAAGTTTAATAATATCACACCTACAATCATCATTTCCTGCTTAGCTTAGTTTAATAGCCTATAATTCGTTGAGTAACATTTGGTCTCTGTGGATTCGATCCCTTAATCACTACTTCGTTTGCTGTGTACTTACAGTAGATTTTATAGGGTTAAAACTCTGTGTATCATTCTTTACATACTAAAAGTCACAATTTGTAGCAATGGAAGATATTTTTAACTTTTTTTTACTTTTTACCGGCTTAGAGCTTCAACGTACACCATTGGACCGCTTCAGTTTTTGCATAATTAGGCCTATTGGTCTATATATACATTTAGGTTTAGCAAGTGGCCACGACTTCCTGCCCAATATAAAATTCTTTCTCATATATGAATATAAGTACTTCGGAGGGGAAGTACATTGAGAAATTAACAAAGTTTTGGTAGTAGTTAACGACCATAAGTAGACTTTTTTTGAAGATTAACCCAACGTGTTTACTTCTACTATCCTGTAATTTCAATTTTATATTTTTCAAAAGTAACCAATAATTTTAATATTTAAATGCAAAAGCAATTGTTACAAGTATATGTGACCATGTGTAACTATGTACCGACACATGCAATTTGAAACTATTTGTGACAAGAAATTTTGTATACTCCGTAACAAATACTACGCATGGCTTCAAATCATTTCGAAGCAAAATTTGGTACAAAAGTTACGTGACAATTTGAAGCATATTGAGTACATGATTTATTGTAACATTTTGTAACCATTAACCCACAAATAGCTGCACTATTGCTCAAGAAAACAATTTTTTTAAAAGTCGTAGCTAATTGTATTTATCAGTGCCTAATATTTGCTACAAACTGAATTTGTGCCAAATATTGTAACCACACTACAAGAAATAATACGAGTTACGTCACTTTATTATGGTCGGTTTATGAACCGACGTTAAACATAAAATTGGGAAGGAAATTAACGTCGTTTATATAACCGACGTTAACCAATACTTAGTATTAAATTTATTAAATAATAATAAAAAAAATAGTCTAATGTTCATAGTGTCGTTCTCAGAGAATCTTAACACGATTACTCCGATTTCGATCCTCTCTTGTGCTGTACAGATCTAACTCCGTTTACGATTCCGACTCTTTCTTCGATTTCGATCGTCTCCATAGATGATGTACAAATCCAGCTCCGATTTTGTTTCTGATTCAACGGTATATTCTCCGATTTCGTTTCCAATTCAACGGTGCCGTCTCCGATTTCGTTTCTGATTCAACGGTGTCGTCTCCGATTAAGATCGAAAGCATAGAATCATATTTTACTGGATTGTGAGGTTCGTAAAGGTTAGTATGGTGCAAATTTCTTAGAATTTTGTTGTGCTTCGAATCGGAATGCTTGATTTCAACAAGGATTCTCGTATGTTGGCCATCATGAATCATAATTTGAGTTTAGGTATTTTTTTGTCAAAATTCGATTCGCCTCGCTCTATATTTCGCTATATTTTGGAGATGTGCATATTCTAAGATGTACTTATTGTAATCAATCTCTCTGTGTCGAATTCTGATGTGTTGTGATGCTTTTTATTAATGGTGGATGTAGAGGAATTCTTTCTTCCCGAGATTATGGCTTTCAAAAAAAAAATTGTCATGTAAGTCTGCGATCAGAAGGTATGAAAACAAACTAGACTTGTTTCATCAAACTTTCATATACAAAATGCAATGTGCATACTCAAAATGACCATACCGATTGAATCATCATATTTAAACTGAATCCTACTTCTTTATCTTTTTCCTTTGTTTAGAGTTTAATTTTGTGTGGTAAGGCTGCGGCGGAGCTGGCCAAGGATCGATTAGTGGTCGGAGTATGTGATGGTCCGATGTTGATCAACAAACAAGTAAGAGATCAAATGAATTCAGAACGAAATTTAGTAATTTCTGTTCAGTTTCACAACTTATGTGAAATTGACTTCTTATATAGCTAAGTTCATTGGCTTTGGTTGATTTGGAACTCTTATCTTCATTTGAAACGTTATCCTTCTTACCTTTTGGGCATCTGCATTGAAGTTATCTTTTGTGTGTACAGTTTTCTAAAATGATACAACCCATTGAAGAAAGAATGTGTAATGTGGAGAATTAAGTCAAGGTAATGACGACAGAATTTAAACTAAATCGTTTCATTTTGTTGGTTTTAGTACTTGAACTTGTGCTTAAATGAGAGAGTGACAATTTTGGTTTCTATGAGTTGATATTCTGAGTAATATGATAATCCTCTGCTTCTTTGTGTACATAGGCACTTTCTTTGCCCAAGGTTGTCCTAGTTCATAACTTTGTGTAGTGAGGTACGTTTTACTGCCTTACACATAAATGGCATGACAATCAAGCTCTCTCTTTTAACTAGAGTCGTTTTTAGTTCGTCGCGTATGGGTTCTTTAAGCGTATATAGATACGTATAGTTGTATGGTCAATGTCTCTTTTGGGTTGGCGCATCTATTGAAGAATGCGTGAAGATTATTTACAACAGTCTACAATTATTGTCTTTAGGCATAATTCTCCTTTCATTGCTAAATGGATCTACTATCTATTGGAAGAGATCAGAGCATCGGTAGCAAATGTTTTCGAGGCAAGCGTGGTAGGAGCTACGGTATAAAGTTTGGAAGATGTGAGTATATAGGCAAATATGGTGGATAATGTCTTCAATTTTATATTTTTTAGTATATGACAAATTTGTATGTTTTGCGTATATACACGTTTAATTTGATGAATAAAGAAAATTATATGGTCCACTATAGTTCAGAATTTCAGTTAGTTACCTTTTTTATTTATTTAATGAATAATAAGTAAATTAGCAACAACAAAAAATCAAATTTACAGCACATAGCGTCGGTTTTACAAATGACTTGAATATAAAGGCAACCGTCGTTAGCATTTAAAAAAGCGACGGCAAATTTTCGACGTTAAATATGACGTCGCTTTTTAAACCGATACATAAAAAGTTAATGTCAGAGCTTATTACGACGGTTTGAGAAGTGACGCTAATATATTAGCGTTAATTATTAACCGACGTTAAATCCCTTGTTTTTTGTAGTGAACTATGAGTTCCGATTCCAGTATTTAAATTCACTAATTTTTGTTACAATTAAATTTTTAGCAATTAGACATAGTTCGTAACTGTTTGCTATAAAAAAGTTTGTGGTAGCTTGTAACATATGCTATATATTGCTTCACAACTATTTGTCACAAAATTTTCTACGCCTTTTTTGTTACTTTTTGAAGCAATATTGCTACATAAAATAAGGAAGAAAGTTGGAAAAATACCCCTTTTGTGTTTCTAAATTTGAAAAATACACCTTTATTTTTAATTTTTGAAAAGTACATTTTTTGAATTTTAAATTGAATAATTTATTTTTTTACATTTTTTTGTTTTTATAATAATATTATATCTTATTAATTCCATTATCACACACCATAATGGTATGAATTTTACTTTTAAACTTCTTCTCAGCTCCCCCTTATGGATTCATTATTGTGTTATTGTATTGTTCATTATTTCAATTCTTTAAATTTTGATTACATTTTATTGTGTGTCACACTAACGATGTATATTCACAACCCCATGATAAATAGTTAAAATGAAGATTTTAATGAATATATATAATCATATATTTTTATGGAAACTTTTGGATTTTTCTTGTCAAATTGAGTTAGGTCTTTTCATTTTTTTCTTTATTTTGGATTGTTGTGTTGTCATATTTATTGAGATATCTAATTATTGTACTAAAGATGAAACAAGGTTAATGATTTTTCTTTGTTTATACATAGAAGCAACTTACGATAAATGTTATAAAACTTTTAACTTCTTAAAAGATTAACTTTACGATCTATTGATAAAATTTAATTTTTAAATCAATTAAAACAATTTAACTCAAATAAAAATAAAATACATATTAATCATAATAGTGCATACGAATTTTAATTATTATTTTATAGTGTATGTAAAAAAAAAAATTTAATTCAGAACAGGATAAAAAAGTCTTTCCATAAACAAAAAGAGTTAGATTTCAAAAATGTAAAAAAGAATGTCTATTGTTCAAATTTTAAAACCTAAATAGGGTATTTTTCAAAAAATCCCTAAATAGTTTCAAATTTGCTACACATAAATAATTAATAAAATTAGTAGCAATTTGCTACTTTTTTGTAGCTAAAAATTGCTACGGGATAATTTTGCAGCAAAAAATGTAGCTATATTGTTTTATTCTTGTAGTGTCTAATGATGTCTTAATATCCCTTGCATACAAAATCCATTACCTGGGATTGCGATTGGCCTCAAGTAACCTTAATTGCGATTTAAGGTAGTCCTCTTATTCTTATACTATAGTATCTCTTCTGATAATCTCTTCTTTATGCCTTTACTGACCTTTACTTCAATAAATGTCAATAAAATCGAATGTCCCCGTTGGTATATCCATTCATGTTCGGTACTTGAGACAGTCTCCCTAATTTGTTGGGTATTGTTAATATTTATTGTGTTTGGGCTTGCTTTTAGTATTAATCCATTTACACTAGATGGTATAAAGACACTAGGTCATTCTTCATTTTTTATTATATAGATTGAGTTAATTAGGGTTTAGTTGAATCTGTATCTTTATAATAAGTTATAAACTCATTTTCTTGATTTTCATTAACGTGTAGTGAACATTTTAGAATTACAACTAATGTTGACTATTTTTGAGTAAAAAAGATCTCTCTTTTTGTTGTTGTTGGAGAAAAGGGTATTTACAGAGTTTTACTTGCTCTGACTAGGATATTAGGTCACACGTCATGGGTTAGTTCGGGTTCGGACACAATGGACCAAACATATACGAAGTATTCAAATATATTTTACCTACATTTAGCCGGAGTTTAGTTAAGATTCTATTTCGCATATTGTTTGCGGCCCCTTAAGGATAGGATCACATCACAGCGAATTTAGTATTCTTATTGCTAGTTTTAGATTTGTGTGAGTTTGGGTATATGACTTAGTCTATCCTTCGGCGTAGTTTGTTTGGTCTTGAGCGAAATCTTTTGGTTTTCCGCGTGTCATCGTCTAGTAGATTACGGATACAGGTTGTGTTACTTGGGATTAGTGGCTTGAAGATTGATGGTTTGGGACAAGGTTTTGTTTTGTTTGAGCGTCGTTTGTGGAGGACCTTGTAAGGCTCGGGCTCTAATGAACCTCAGGCTAGTGTAGTCTCTTTTAGCAAATGTGTCTTGGTTGGTTGATGTGCCTCGTAAACGGGTAATGGGTCTGCTTTGTTTAGTTGTTGCCGACTCTAGGGTCTCGTTAGTTTAGGCACAACTATCGGAGAATGTGCTTCCTCTAGCGTTATGGACATTTTTTTGACCTCCAAAGTTTCTACTCTCCTATCATAGTACATTTTCGCACGGCGATTTCAAGATATTTTTCGACTTTCTCGAGATTTCTTTGCGAAAATTCTTGAACGTGTATTGATTGCTTGTTTGTTTCCATGTTTTTATTCTTTTTTGCCATGGATCAAAATCTTAGGCTTTGCAATTTGTTTCACAAACACTGTAATCTTGAACAATCAGTTTCAGTAATGACATTTACCATTTAGCAAAAAGAAAAAAAATAAAATTAAACTTTGAGCGAGATGGGAGATGAAGGATCCGGGGCGGATGATGCGACTTACGTGTTCATCATCAGAGTTATGTTGTCCCCTTTAAGCTAAAATCATTCCTGCTGCTATTCCCACAAATTGAAACCACAAATTTAGAGTGATTTTAGTATTTTTCTATGCTCACTTTCTCAACATCATTAAGTACCAAATTCGTGTATCCGTGATAACCATGCATAAGGAGAAGTTAAAACATTAAAAATCAACATATGAAAAATTATTAAACCAACTTATCTGATGAATTTGTTCGGATATGATCACGTACGGTAAGTTACATTTATTTCTGTCTACAAGTCTACATACGACGGTCAAATTCACGGGTTTGAATTATTTTTAGTAGGTTCTAATGTGAATTGCATTAATTGATAGTATATTCAATTTCAAAGTTGAATTATTCCGAGTTTTCCTTCGAATCACTAAATGAAACCAATATACGTATTTCTTGGTCAAAAAATAAATGAACAAATAGAAATAAGCAAAAATATGAACATATGTATTGACGTAAGGGTTAATTTGCTAACTAACATAGAAAAAAATTATAATTGAAACAATAACAAAAAATCCTATATCTAATGGTTATGATTTTGTCACATAAGTGCATTTTTGTTAGTTTTTCAATTATAATTTTTTTTTATGTTAGTTAGCAAATTAACCCCATGTGTTTTTTTTTATTCGCATGCACCTACGTGTACTATAATAAGTCCACATCAGCATACACACCGTGAAAACTAAACTAACGGAAACAAAAAAATAATTCAAACAACGGTCAATTGTGAATAACCAAACGGTGGATGAGGAGATAACGGCGACAAAAGCGGAAAGTTAAGAAACCCCGTTAAGTCCCAGTCGCCTATCTCTGTTAAATTTGACGGGAAAGTCTCTCCACCGTTACCATTAACGTTTTGTTCCGTCTTCTTCAACACTTTCTCCACCACTGTCACTTTCTCATCTTCAATCACATCTCTCTTCCGTTTCTTCTCGTCGACGGCGCGTGGTTTCCACTTCCCGACTTCGAGAGGGAAATTCAGAATCGCTTTCGCACCTCGTAGTCTAAACGCAGCTTCGTCGTAAGCTCTAGCCGCTTCAATCGCTGTATCAAACGTTCCAAGCCAAATACGAGATCCGCGTTTATTCGGATCGCGAATCTCCGCCGCGAATTTCCCCCACGGTCTCTGTCTCACTCCTCTGTAATGCTTCGGATCTTCCGATATCGGTTTAGTAGCTTCCGGTTTGGGATTCGCATCGGCGAATTGGAACCATTCGGTTTTTGTTGGTACGGAGATCTTCAATGGCGGTTTTCGGTTCGATTGTGAATCATGAGATGCAATTTGAATTTCAGATTTAATCTCCGATTCGAATTGATTTTGATCGGACGGTTTGAAATCGAAGTCGGAAATAGAAACCTCTGAATTGAAATCTATTGGAAAATCCATGAATCTGGGTGTTATGAGATCGATGATTTCAGGTTTAGTCTCAGATTCGTAGAAATCAATCGGAGCTTGAAAGATCATGGAAGAAGAATCTGAGCTAGATTCGGATGCTGATGGATCTGTAGCAGAAGAAATCTCGTCGAGTAGGAGTTTCTCGATGAACCAAAGTGCAGATACTTCGCTAGGAGTCGCCATTGATAGAGTTTTAATTATTTTGAAAAGCGGATTAGATTAGTGGAAACAGAAAAGGAAGGAAGAAGAAGGATTGGATTGAGTAGAGAAGGAGAGTGGAAAGATGTATATATAGTAACAAGAGTTGTACCATTTCGTTTGTCTTCAAGGGGACTTATTCAATGGAGGTTGTGAATAAATTTGAATTTATTAATAACAAGAAGGAGCCAATGAACCATCCTATTTGTGTCCTCTTGCGTTTTAAAATAATATATAATCAGGTGTAAAATGGAGTACCACTTGCTCGTGTGTTTAGTAGACTTGGAGCCGTTGGATGATATGCGGGATTCATCTAGACTCTAGTCGACATCTTGATCGTTCCGTTTTGTACTTGACTACATGAATCTTAATCACAAAAATGTTCGAAACTTGTATGGATTAACAATTGATTATATGGTAATTAGTAAACATGTTAAACTAGTTTAGAACCCTCCAAATATTGCATTTTTCAGAACTTCTAGTTCTATTCTTGTTTGGGAGAGAAACATTGATTTATTCGGCTCAATCTCTAATTGAAGTACTACTATACGTTAAAGAATTTCGATGATTAATTGACATCCATTAAATAAAAAAACAAAGATGAGTTTGATTTGAGTTTGATTTTTTTCGGCCAATCCGACTAGTCATCATCTTTCGCAAAAATTACATGCAAAATAAAATAAAGAGAAATTTCCTAAAATACCATCAAAAAACGTTTTGTTCCAAAAATACCATCAAAAAGTTTTTATTCCAAAAATACCATTAATTTTCAAAAGTTCCAAAAATACCACAAACTCAAAAATTGATTTTAAAGAATTTCGAATTAAATTTTTTGAGTTTGGATTAACTAATACATAATTAGGGTATAGTTTTTGGGGATAGAGTTTAGGGTTTAGTTTTGAATATTTAAAGTTATTTGAAATTTGTGGTATTTTTGGAATTTTTGAAAAAGATGACATTTTTGGAACAAAAACTTTTTTGGTGATATTTTTGGTGGTATTTTTGAGAATTGCCCTAAAATAAACAAACAATATTACCAATTTTCCATTTTTGTTTTCCATATTTCTAAATATGCATGTATAGCATATAACATCTACGCAGTGCCTGTTAACATGTTAATTCCCATTTATATTGTTATTCATTTGTTAGACTTCACCAAGTCAGAGTGTGAATAGTTACATAAAACCACAAAAAATGAATTACAAATGATTAAAAGCATAACTTGGATCATGTACGAATTTTACTAATTACGCATTCACACATCGGAATTATTGGCGGTATGTCAATGTGATATTTACCAATCCGAATTATACCTAAGAACATGTGCATTGGAGACATGTGAGGGTCTGATGGATTAAAAATAATTGAAATAAAAGAAAATATGATCATAAATTTTGGATATGTGTCTTAATTAGAATTTTTTTAATAGATCCTAAATTTTGGATCCAAAAATGAATAAAACTAAATAAAAAATTGATTAAGACACATAAAAAATATCTCCAATGCCCATTGCCTAACCTAATTTAAACTAGTGGTGTTCCGCTTTCTAAGACCATCACCAATGGTAGATCTTCAATTGGAATTCTTAACAAATTTTTTTATATAAATTTTCTATCATCTCATTTTAAGAACTTTGGTAGAAGATTTTTTTTTTCACTTCCATTAGCAAAACTTCACTAAAGGTTCTTAAGAATAAAAACAAAGAAAACAAACAACATACAACAATAGAGAGAGGGACACGAGGAAGAGAACAGAGAGTTATGTTAATATTTTTTATTATTATTAAAAATACTTCAGCCACTTACAATCTGACACACAAAGGGCTCTTTACAATTCTTAAGTGTCCCAAATAAGACTCGACTCTAACACACTTAAATTATTTTTTAATTTTTTCACCTAAGACACTCATTAAGATACACCTAAAATCCACCGTTACAGATGCTCTAAGATTGGTTATGAATGGGATAAGAAAATCAATGTTTTAGTTTTTTTTTTTTTGGTCGGAAACGGGGCCGAAGCCCCTTTTATTACTGAATCAAATTGCTAACGACTTGTCGAGGAAACAACACTCCCTCAACATCTTCTAAAAACAAAGGACTAACAATGTCTGGACTAACAGTAAAAGAATGAAATCCTAAAAGAAGAGAAAACGCATAGTTAGCTAACCCATCCGCAAGACGGTTCGCCTCCCTCTACACGTGAGAAATACGGACTATCCAGTTCCTTGAAAGAAAGCCATGGCACAACCGTACCAGGAAAGACAGCGGGTGAGCATCTCCAATCCCGTGCTTAAGAAAACCCACGACCAACTCCGAATCCACTTCCACCTCTACTCGCTCTAACCTCTCCTCCCAAGCAATTAGAAGTCCATAATACACCCCCCAAAGCTCAGCTCAAGGCGCCGTGCACAAGCCAATGTTAAGGGAAAAACCTCTGAGCCAACACCCCTCTGCGTCCCTCAACACGCCACCTGCCGTTGCGATGCCAGGATTTCCATGCGAGGCCCCGTCCGTATTAAGTTTAATCCAACCAGCACTCGGCTTCACCCAACCAACCATTTTTTCCACTCTAAACCGTGGCCCTCTCGTGTCATCCAAGGCCATGTTAGCCTTCATGACTTCCAGCGCAAGATCCTTAATAAATTTCACCCTATCACAACATCTTTTATTTTCTCCGAAAACGTTCCCACATCTCCATTTCCAGCCCCACCAAGCCGCCAACGCAAAGATCGTAGCCCACGGAATATCGCCAACCATTCGGTTCTCACACAAGTTCCCATACATCCATCCCAATAACGACATAGCAAAAAATTCACGCCTCATACGAACCGGAACAATCCGCAACCAAATCCCTTCCATCGCCGGGAATTCTCTCAAAATATGAAGAAATTCTCAACACCTCCTCGACATACTGTGCAGGTGTCAGACTCAGTCAAATGCCTCCTCTTACGTTCTGCATTCGTCATTAACACTTGTAGCCTAGCAAGCCATAAAAACAAACACACTCTTTCCGGCACTCTCACCTTCCAAACCCGATGAAAGAAACCGGCCATATTCTGTCGAGGCTCAACATTCCTTGTTAACATCGCATACGCCGATTTAACCGAGAACTTACCATCTGGTTCCTCAATCCAATTAATCGTGTCCTTGGCTCCTGTCATTGTGTCCACAACCACTGATTGCAATTCTAGACATTTACTCTCCGGTAAGTACGGGGCAAGTCTTTCCATACTCCACCCACCTCCATCTCTCCAAAAATCCCGAGCACACATCACCTCATATTGATCCGGGAGATTTCCAATCCTACTCATCAATAGTGGCTGATTCGAAAGCCAAGTATCCGTCCAAAACTTCACACTCCTCCCATCTCCAACAACCCATCCAAGGCCCGGAAAAACCACTTCTCTCATTCCAATCATTACACTCTTCCAAACCATTGACCAAGTCTTCTTAACACTAGACCAATCTCGAGTATGAACATCACCCACACGATATTTACTACAAGCTACCCGTGCCCACAACGACTTGTTATCATTCATAAGCCTCCAACCAACCTTAGCTACAAGAGCCTTATTCATCTCCCTAGAACTGCGAATACCCAAACCACCCTCACTTCTCGGACTACACACTTTATCCCAAGCCACTAAGTGTGGTTTCTTCTTTTCCGAAGTATCACCCCACAAGAAACCTCTAGCCATTTTATCCAAATCAGCGAGAGTGGATGTCGGAAGTATAATCGATGTCATAGCATGGACCGGAATCGATGCCAAGACTGCTTTTGTGAGCGTAAGTCTACCCGCAAAGCTTAGTTTACTGCTTCTAAAGCTGCAAACAAATTATTTCAAATATGATAATTTTCTGGATAATTTATACCATTTTGGTATAACCAGTATCCATAGCTCTAACTCCATTTTCATTATACCCTACCATTATCTTTTTTTATTTTATTTTTGAGAAAAAGTCTACCTTTATCTTTATCATCTATTTTTTTTTTAGCTGAAATATCTTCATCATGTCACTTTGCTTAAACATTCTTACATAATTTGAAAAAATCCGTCCCAAAATATTTTCCCGATAAACACCAAGATTGGTGATAACATTTAATTTAGCTAAACTTGATATACTTCCGTAATTTGTTTGTATTCTCGCTGCATTTGAAGCAGCTGGTTGTAGAGTTTAAAAGAAATCATTGTGTCATTTTTATTTATTTAATAAAAAAATTCACTGTCAATAGTAAATACTACAAACAAATTTTAACTAAAATGCAAACAAGTAACTTAACGAAATCAGCTCGCAAAATAAATAATTCACACCTATTTCAACACAATATTTAATATGCTTCGAAAAATAATCTGTGTTTGTAAGAAAATAGTATATATCATCAAACTAAACCAATATCAACACAAAGACGACTTATAAGATCATAATGGTGACTAAATCATCAATATCTAACCAAACTAAACCCATAAAAGTTAGCAGTTATGATTAGTTCGATGTTGTGTATGGTTTAGTAAGCAGAACAAGACTGAAAGAGTCAAGTCAATGCAAGTGGCTTTTTATTTACAGATTATACAATTTTGAATAGATAATATTGAATTCTGCTGCTCCGTATTGAAGTTTTCTGAATCTGCATGCACTGCACAACATGCTCCCATCAATTTTATAACATTAAAATATGATTTATACGGATTTTATAAACACGTTAATATGTATATACGTATGACCACGAAAGAATTTACACGGTGCATTAATTGGTTTGAAGAATAAATCAACGAGTTACTAGAAGGTATCCCCTTTTTTTGGTCGATCAACATAGTAGAAGGTATCATATGTTCTTCTTTTTTTAAACTAGAAAGCTATGTTCAGGGCAAGCTCAAAATTATATAATAGGTGTTCATAGGACCAAAAAAAACTGTTGGTCCTTTAAATTTAATTTTTTGAGGTTTTTTTCTTTCTTTTTTTTGAAAATATCTTTTTGTAGATGCAGTTAACTAAAAAAAGTACATGATAAGAAAAATATATGGGCTCTTTTTATATTATTTTTAATTAATAAAATATATCTTTTTCCCCCTAATTTTCGAGACACAGGTTTTGGGGCTTGGCCCGTCGCACCACGTGTCTCTCCACTTCAGCAGGCCCTAAGGGCATCCTTATTGGAGATCCTAGAGGGTCTAAAGACCATATAAAATTATTAAAACACACACTCTCTCTTCTTTTTACTCAACTTTATACCTTCTCTTTCATCCTTTTACTCAACTTTTATTAATTTTATATTTAAACACTCTCTTTTACTTTTAAACACACTTTCCAAAAGATCCAATATTAGATCCCTCTCTCTCCCTTTTACTCAACTTTTATTAATTTTATATTTAACACACTCTCTTTCTTCCTTTTACTCAAATTTTATATTTCAATAAACCCCACAAAAACACTCTCTTTCTTTATTTTACTCAAATTTTAATAATTTTATAAACACTTTAGACCTTCTAGGGTCTCCAATAAGGATGCCTTAACTATGTTTTACTATATCGGGAAACTCACCTTATGTATGATTGAAGATGGTTGTTTAAAAAAAAAAAAAAAAAAAAAAAAAAATTGTTGTTTATCTGCATTTATAATTGAAGACAGTTATTTATTTGCATAATCATATTGTTGCATTGTCTCCATATTTAGTAGCCCAACGACCATGTTGCCTGCATTGGCCAAAGAAGAATAGAGTTTTCGGCTTCTCCAATTGTATTTCGTCTTTGAGATTTATCCATACCCGCAATCTAAAACAGTATCATGAAATTCACGTGTGATCCATCCCACACTCGATTCTCCATCTCCTTCATGGTTTTTTGAAAAAAACATCGGAATTACATTTCACCAGGTCCGGTCCTGAGATTTATAAGGTCCGACACGAACTAAATAATTTGGCCCTATTATTAAAAAATGTAAAACATAATGTTCGATAAAAAACCACAAATTTTATAATAAAAAAAAATTCATGTTATTCTGAAAAAGAAAATTCAAAAATCCTAAAAACCATTAAAATATATTTATTAAGTTAATATATAACTTTTACTTATTTGGTTACATATTAATAATATAGGTTTCATTACAATTAATTTTCTTTCCTATTATGTTATTTTTTACGATAAAACTAGAAAACATATATAAAGTGTAAAAAAAAAGAAAAAAATTTAACCTTAAAAATCTGAAATTTTTTGAGACCCAACACGTAGGTATTTTTGGTGTTAATACAGGACCGGGTCTGCATTTCACCCATCTTTTCTCAATGACTTACTCAATTTACTATCTCCCAAAGAATCAATCTTCATAAAACAAAATAAAATATTATAAACCAATTTCGATTATTAACCAGTTTCGTTGAACATATGTTGAATCTTTAAAAACATTGCTAAAAAAAATATTTACAAGGTTCTAACGAGAAATTTCCGAAAGATGTAATCTTGATATGGTTACTCTCCCCATAAACAATGTTAATTGGGATCCGATTGGCAACATAAGTCAAGACTAATTTTTTGATGGTACAATAAGCAGTACAAAGATGAGAGTATACAATTACAAGCAGTACAAATAGTGATTACAAATAACAGTATAGAGAAAAAGAGTGATATTATTTTTGTAATGATAGTTTACTAAATGGTTACACTAAAGATATTACAAGTTGTGGTGTTCGAATAAAATGTAACCAATCCGAGCCATTATCGAAACTAAGATGGCATGCATTAATTAAAGATTTTCATATGTTAATAGGGGTATAATAATCATGGAGAAATTTTGAATTATGCCATTATTGGCATGCCACTTTTCAATTATGCTACTGTTTTAAAATTATTACCAGCGTGCTACTGTTCACTTAAATGAAAAAACAAAAATAGATATTTTTTCTCTCTCATGTTCATCTCCCAGATCCAAAAATTTTCTCATCCAAATTTCGTTTTTTCTATCACTGAATTCGATTCTCGTCATCTCTAATTTCACTATCTCTGATCTCTGTCTCGATTTCCGCTAAGAAGATTTGAGAAGACGAGAAGATTTCCGCTAAGAAGAAGATTCAAACACAAACGACTATAAATTTTTGAATTTGGGTTAACTATTATGCATTTAGGGTATAGATTTTGGGTGGAGGATGGGGTAGGGTTTTGACTTTACTTTATAAAACTGTAAAAAAAATCTTATAAAACTGTTAAAAAAAATTATAAAGTTTTTAAAAGGTTTAGTAAAACTGTTAAAAACCTTATAAAACTATTTAAAAACCGTGTAAAACTGTTTATAAAGTTTTTGTAAAGTTTTATAAGGTTTTTGTAAAGTTTTATAAGGGTTTTAAACAGTTTTATAAGGTTTTTAAACAATCTTATAAACATTATAAAAACCTTATAAACCTTTTAAAAACCTTATAAATTATGAAATTGCTTAGTTTTTAATGACATGTAAAAAAGTCTTATAAAACTGTTTAAAAACTTTATAAAAACGGAAAAACCCTAAAAATAATTAACCAAAACCCAGATCTGACAAAAAAATAACCAAAATCCAGATCTGAACAAAAATCGAATCAAAAGCTCAAATTTGTTATCTAAATCGAATCAAAAGCTTAGATTCGTGACCAAAATTCAATCAAAAACTCAAATTTGTAACATTTAAAAAAAATAAAATTTATGGATTGAACTTCTTCTTCTTCTTCTTCTTCTTCTTCTTCTTCTTCTTCTTCTTCTTCTTCTTCTTCTTCTTCTTCTTCTTCTTCTTCTTCTTCTTCTTCTTCTTCTTCTTCTTCTTCTTCTTCTTCTTCTTCTTCTTCTTCTTCTTCTTCTTCTTCTTCTTCTTCTTCTTCTTCTTCTTCTTCTTCTTCTTCTTCTTCTTCTTCTTCTTCTTCTTCTTCTTCTTCTTCTTCTTCTTGAGGAAATTAAAATCGATTGAAGGAATTTACAGAGATTTACATGGACGAAAGAGAAACGAAAATCCTAGATCCATAACCCAAATCCGATTTGCAATTTCAAAGAAGAGAATTTTGTGAGAGAAAAAGAATTCGGATCTGGGCGTGAGAGAGATGAGAGAGAAAGTGAGATTTTTTTTTTCATTAAGTCAGTGAACAGTGACACGCTCGTAATGATTTTGTGAACAGTGGCATATTTGATTAATTTTTAGTGAACAGTGGCATATTTGCAATTGCCCCATAATCATGAGGTTAATCAACACTACAATTTTTTGGACGCTTAAAATACAGCAATTTTTTTTTTGTTTGGTCGCACAATTTTTTTGTGTTAATTATATTTTTTTGTCATCAATTCGTGAGACATTGGCCTATAAAACAAAAATTAACCTCTTTCTTATTAGAGAATAGACCTAGGTTTGAAACCTGGGTTGGTGAGATGGTCGATGCTCCCCTCCTGTTAATTAGAAAGTTTCATACTTTCGATTAATAATTTCTAAAGATATTAACAATTATGTGGTGAAAATATTTCCTAGCATCTTAATCAGGCAACATGAAATTAGTTTCGTTTTGTTGAACCAATATGGCCTCCATTATTAGTTGTTGCTCTAAATCTAGTAAAGCCAGAAAATTTTTTGTTTGTTTGTGGCGTCGACATTTTGTTTTTGTTATTCGGCCGTAATAGACAGGCGACCTATTTAGATACGTAAATGACTAATTACTTTTTGCATATAATTCCAAACTAGGTGATTTTCCCGCACTTTGTGCGGGTGTGAACAATATTTTGTTAGAGGGTTAATTTTAATATTAAAGGTATAATAAATAAATAATTTTGTCAAAAAAATAATAATTAATAATTATGAAAAACTAAAATAGCGTAACATGTAAAATTAGATTGAAAATATGGCATATGACTTACTCAATGACGAAAAACATAAGTATATAAATTTAAACAAAAGAAATATATATATATATATATATATATATAAAATTAACAAAGGTTTTGTAACATTTTCTTGTACACGACATTCATTTTTTATGCACTTTACCTTTTTTTGCCGGTGATTAAGATTTTCAACCTATTCCTAAATTTTACTATTGATAGAATAACATGTAATCGAGAATACATGTCTACGTAAAATCAACCCAATATTTAATAGGTACAATGTTACGAAAACATACGATAAGAACAGGTCCGGTCCTGAGATTTATAAGATCCGACACGAACTAAATAATTAGGCCCTATTATTAAAAAATGTAAAACATAATGTTCGATAAAAAACCACAAATTTTATAATAAAAAAAAAATTCATGTTATTCTGAAAAAGAAAATTCAAAAATCCTAAAAACCATTAAAATATATTTATTAAGTTAATATATAAATTTTACTTATTTGGTTACATATTAATAATATAGGTCTCATTACAATTAATTTTCTTTCCTATTATGTTATTTTTTACGATAAAACTAGAAAACATATATAAAGTGAATAAAAAAAAAGAAAAAAATATAACCTTAAAAATCTGAAATTTTTTGAGGCCCAACACGTAGGTATTTTTGGTGTTAATACAGGACCGGGCATGGATAAGAACACTAACCTTTAAGCTCAAACCGTGTTTAGGTATCAAACATTTGTTTTTAGAAAAACCATCAAACCCGAACCATGATTGATTACAAAACCCAAAAATCTCGTAAATAGTTTCATCCACGTTCTTAAGAAAATGAAACATATGAAAACATGTCTTGTATCACCCAATACATAAATGATTTTTAATATTTTTTCATGTGTGTAAAGTATTTGGAGTTAATATAGGATCTTCGTTTATACTTTTTTTTTTTTTTTAATTATTCTCTCATATATCTAAGGATTATTATTGTTTTGAAAGATCTAGAGTAACTGTGTTTGCCAAACTTTAAACGATATTGAAGACTAATATATAATTCCTAAATTTTACTATTGATAGAGTAACATGTAATTGAGAATACATGTCTACGTAAAATCAACCCAATATTTAATAGGTACAATGTTACGAAAACACACGATAAGAACACTAACCTTTAAGCTCAAACCGTGTTTAGGTATCAAACATTTGTTTTTAGGAAAACCATCAAACCCTAACCATGATTGATTACAAAACCCAAAAATTTCGTAAATAGTTTCATCCACGTTCTTAATAAAATGAAACATATGAAAACATGTCTTGTATCACCCAATACATAAATGATTTTTAATATTTTTTCATGTGTGTAAAGTGTTTGGAGTTAATATAGGATCTTCGTTTATACTTTTTTTTTTTTAATTATTCTCTCATATATCTAAGGATTATTATTGTTTTGAAAGATCTAGAGTAACTGTGTTTGCCAAAATTTAAACGATATTGAAGACTAATATATAATTCCTAAATTTTACTATTGATAGAGTAACATGTAATTGAGAATACTTGTCTACGTAAAATCAACCCAATATTTAATAGGTACAATGTTACGAAAACACACGATAAGAACACTAACCTTTAAGCTCAAGAGTGTTTAGGTATCAAACATTTGTTTTTTAGGAAAACCATCAAACAAGAACCATGATTGATTACAAAACCCAAAAATCTCGTAAATAGTTTCATCCATATTCTTAAGAAAATGAAACCTATGAAAACACGTCTTGTATCACCCAATACAAAAATGATTTTTAATATTTTTCATGTGTGTAAAGTATTTGGAGTTAATATAGGGTATTCGTTTATACTTTTTTTATTTATTATTATTCTCTCATATATCTAAGGATTATTGATGTTTTGAAAGATCTAGAGTAACTGTGTTTGCCAAACTTTAAACGATATTGAAGACTAAGATATAATTCCTAAATTTTACTATTGATAGAGTAACATGTAATTGAGAATACATGTCTACGTAAAATCAACCCAATATTTGATAGGTACAATGTTACGAAAACACACGATAAGAACACTAACCTTTAAGCTCAAGAGTGTTTAGGTATCAAACATTTGTTTTTTAGGAAAACCATCAAACCAGAACCATGATTGATTACAAAACCCAAAAATCTCGTAAATAGTTTCATCCATGTTTTTAAGAAAATGAAACCTATGAAAACACGTCTTGTATCACCCAATACAAAAATGATTTTTAATATTTTTCATGTGTGTAAAGTATTTGGAGTTAATATAGGGTATTCGTTTATACTTTTTTTATTTATTATTATTCTCTCATATATCTAAGGATTATTGATGTTTTGAAAGATCTAGAGTAACTGTGTTTGCCAAACTTTAAACGATATTGAAGACTAATATATAATTCCTAAATTTTACTATTGATAGAGTAACATGTAATTGAGAATACATGTCTACGTAAAATCAACCCAATATTTAATAGGTACAATGTTACGAAAACACACGATAAGAACACTAACCTTTAAGCTCAAGAGTGTTTAGGTATCAAACATTTGTTTTTTAGGAAAACCATCAAACCAGAACCATGATTGATTACAAAACCCAAAAATCTCGTAAATAGTTTCATCCATGTTCTTAAGAAAATGAAACCTATGAAAACACGTCTTGTATCACCCAATACAAAAATGATTTTTACTATTTTTCATGTGTGTAAAGTATTTGGAGTTAATATAGGGTATTCGTTTATACTTTTTTTATTTATTATTATTCTCTCATATATCTAAGGATTATTGATGTTTTGAAAGATCTAGAGTAACTGTGTTTGCCAAACTTTAAACGATATTGAAGACTAATATATAATTCCTAAATTTTACTATTGATAGAGTAACATGTAATTGAGAATACATGTCTACGTAAAATCAACCCAATATTTAATAGGTACAATGTTACGAAAACACACGATGAGAACACTAACCTTTAAGCTCAAGAGTGTTTAGGTATCAAACATTTGTTTTTTAGGAAAACCATCAAACCAGAACCATGATTGATTACAAAACCCAAAAATCTCGTAAATAGTTTCATCCATGTTCTTAAAAAAATGAAACCTATGAAAACACGTCTTGTATCACCCAATACAAAATGATTTTTAATATTTTTCATGTGTGTAAAGTATTTGGAGTTAATATAGGGTATTCGTTTTTACTTTTTTTATTTATTATTATTCTCTCATATATCTAAGGATTATTGATGTTTTGAAAGATCTAGAGTAACTGTGTTTGCCAAACTTTAAACGATATTGAAGACTAATATATATTTTTTTCGACATTCCACTTTTGACATGTCACTTTTCAAAAATGTCACTATTCTAAGTTATTAATATTATTAATGTTTGGGTTAATTATGTTAGATCATGATTTGGTTTTAGGGTTAAAGTTTGTTAGGGATCAAAACATTTTTTAAGATTGAACATTTTGAGATATAGGATTTTTAAAAAGTTTTATAAGTGGCATGCTTGTAAAAAGATAATTCAACATTGGCATGTTTGTAAAAAATAATGTAAGAGTGGCATTTTTGAAATCATCCCATTTTTTTTTATTAGTGTTTGTTTTGTCAAAACAAAAAATCTTTGAAAGTAATTGATATTCTCGGTATATTCTTTGCATCAAGATTTTAACAGTTTAAACTATTTAAATCAAATATTCATTCTTTTTTAGATTTCTTGTTAAAAGTATTTTAAAAAATAATACTAAAGTGAATGTTAAATAAATTATAATATTTTTTTGTTTTATAATTCGTGGGTAATTCATTTCAAAAATTTGAATATCGTGCATGATTTAGCATTGTTATCACAAGTAATTAAAGGAAAAAACAAAGTGCATTCAATTTATTAATCAGAAAATCACATAGAAATCATTAAATATAACATTTTCTATAAAAAAATAATAATAATAAAATCTTCCTAAAATACTATTTTGTGTGGTTAATCTCATCTTGTTTTCCTTTGGTGGAAACTGATTAAATCATAGTGCCGACTAATTTATATAATTATTTACAATTACTAATTACTAATATAAGTAGAAATTATTTTTAATTATTAATTACTAATCTAATTATTTTTAAGCCATGTCATCTTTTTGCAAAGACATGTCATCATTCCATATCATAGTTTTTTGGAGAAGAAACCAATAAAATTAAAACACCTAAGCTATTATAACTTAAACAACTTTGCTTTTAATAGTAAGGGGATACCCAATTTAAAGGTCGAGAATATTAGTAATTTAAATGAAAAACAATAATTTTAATTGAAAATCTATATAAATTTTGTAAACTTTTGTAATTTTCAAATCCAACATGTGTATTTTGATTAGTATTTGAGAATAACAAGATTTTCTTATAGATTTAAGTTTTTGTATTTTTAACATAAAAATTCTTTCAAATCTACTAAAATCCATTTGGAAATCAAATCCATAAGTAAATACGTAAGATTGAATAAAATGTGATTTTCATTTATTTGAGAATCACAAATTGAATTAGACATACTTTTATTGCAAAATTTAAAATGCTTAACTAATAATGTATAGAATTTAATTAGAATTTTTAAATTTATTAAAACACCAAAACTAATAAATCTCGCTAATAATTTGTCTTAAAAAAAGGACACTAATCATTATACCCAGAAGCCAAAGCACATGTAGTGCAGTGTTCCTTACCACTCAATTGGCATCTTAAGGTCGGGTGTTCGACCTCTCTTGTGTTCGAAAAATAAGAAAAGCTAGTGGGACCAGCATGTGGCCCACATGGAAGACCAAAAAAAAATCATTATATCCAGAAAAACACTAATCATTCATTTATAAAGAGAATCTTTGAATTCTCATCTCTCGTGAGGAATAAATAAATAATACTACTATAAAAGAACATTTATCGTCTTCTGTTAGAAGAAAACTCAAACATTGCGGTGGCGACGCACGTGCGGGGGTTGTTTGCACGTATTAATTTTGAGTTTGCTAGTACACGTATTAATTTTGAGTTTGCTATTAATACAAGAAAGAAATGTTTGAAAAGTCAGCGGTCAAAGTCAAAGAAGACTGGATTTGGTCAATTCCAAAATTCTGAATTGCTGACGTGTCATATCATATCTCTCCCTTCCTTCGATCGTTCCTCGCATTGTATTTTTGTACCTTTTGCTTTATCTTTTTTTTTTTTTCAAACTCTTTTCACCTATTGATTTCCTTAAATTTGTAAATATTTATATTGTAAACTCATGAATTGGGACTTCAATTGTTTTCTTCTTAACAATAAGCATCTACAATGAAAAGTTATAGGACACAACATTTCTTCCATACACTATAATAATTTATCATATTCAATTTTCTCTATATTTATTTGTTAGAATTTGTTATGTATAATTCATGTTACTATTTTTCTTCTTAAGGTTCTTCCACCATTTCCATTTTTTTTCTTTTTTATTAAATTTATCTTTCCTTTAATTTAAAGCAACGATTACGATGATTCCCCTCAAAGTTACAACTCTAAACACAATTACCATATCATATTCAAATTGATATGCATCCAAAAAATAAAAAAAATGCAAGCCATCTTCCTAAACTTAAAGAGACAATTCAAGTTGTTAGTAATGTGATTGTTGAAGGAGTGTTAATGGTTGGCCAAGATAGGGGATAAGACGACAACAAATCATCTGTTTGATACTTTTGATGATAACTGATGCAGAAGTTGAGATCGCAGAGTGAAGTCTCGCATTCCATTTGACTTTCATTTTTCTCTTCTTTGTTTTTGCTTTGTTTTAAAAAATATGATTATCTCACATTTTTGGTTAGTGTGACTAGGATGTTTGTTGTAGTAGAAATATGTTTATAGCAAGATGTGAACAATACATTGGTCAAGAAACTATAATATATAAGGTGATAGTATACATTTTAATTTATGTTGTGAAACAAATTGGAATAGTTACAAGTTAATATTGTTTACAACAAAAAAGGATATTCTACAAAAAAAAATTAAATATTTTGTATTTTCGCACATTAATCTCCATCTTCTATCCACAAGAAAAATTGCTACAAAATATGGTCTCAATCATATGTAGAATGGTGAAGGTGATCAATTTGATTCATTAAACAAGACTATATTTTTGTGAGATTCGTGTGAGGACTATTTTCTCGACGAACCAAATTTAGAACCATTATTTTTTATGGACCCGATAAAATGATATCGAAGATGACGGTTTCAAATGATTTTGAGCTTTATAATCATTATTTTTAGTTAAATCGTTTAATATTTATCTAGTTTGTGTTGTTTCGTTCATGATATATATGTGTTTCCAAAAACGTATATGTTTCTTAAATGTTTTTACAATTGTTTTAATTTTTTTAAATATTTCGTTTCTGCGTATCCGTTTCCGATTCTATTTCATAAGAGAAAACATTTCATGTTTCAAAAAATATTATCACCAACTAATTGTAAGAAATATATTATAATATTTCTTTTTCCTATTATGTGGTCTTACAAAGATCCGTTTTCTATTGGATTAATATTATTCCATAATATATTTGGTAACCAATTAAATGGAAATAATGGAGTTAATTCCTAAATCTCTACTTTGATGGACGGTTGAAATTAATTCTAAGGAAACCCTAAAGAGGAATTAGGTCCTCTCTCCGGCCTATAAATATATGTCTTTAGACCATCATAAAAGCATCCTAATTAACAACACCTAAAAGATAAGTTTATGGGCAAGGGGAGAGAAACCTAACTCCTAACTTAGAGATCAGGCTTTCCGTCTTCCATTCATGAATTCATTCAGTAAGATCTCTCCACTACAATAAACAGAGGTACCCCGATAATCTTCCTCATAGATTCTATTATGTGATTAACCTAGATGTTTAAAGGTCTTAGGGTTCATGTAAATTATAACTTACATGTGGTATCAGAGCATGGTTGCAAAACATCTGTTTAATCCATTAAGAGTAATAGATCTGTGATTGATTGATGGAATTTTATAGATCTGCAAATTAGGGTTGCTTGCAAATATTGAAATTTTGATTGAAAAATCGTTCGTGCAAAATTCGGATTTTTGCGATTTTTTTTTTTTGTAACTGTGCAAAATTCGTGCGTCATAAAGTTTATGATTTCCGCAATTATGGTTTCGTGCGAATTTCGGTCATCTGTGAAATTAGGGTTTTTTGCATATTATTATTTGTAGATCTGTTTCGTGCATAATCTGTGCGAATTATAATATAAACATATTCTGTGCATAATTCGTACAGAAACGTTATGAGCATAACATGTGTAGATTCGTTTTATGTCTAATTCGTATAGATTATTCTGTGCATAATTCGTACAGTAATAATCTGTTCATAAAGTTTACATAAACGATTTGTGCATAATTCGTGCAGAACATATGTTTCATAAAAAGTGCAAAGTTAGGGTTTGGATATCACCACAGTGAATTCATCCTATAATGATTTGCATATATGATATATTCATGTAGTAATTAGTTGCCCACAAGTAGACTATGAGCATGGATATGATCGATATTTTATGGAGTGTTTGTATATGTGTAGACTTTGGATATCCACAGATAACTTAGTCTAAATAATTCAATACATCACTCATTATTGCTTTTCTGAATTTATGACCTTTTTTTGAGATTTATGGTGATTTCCCACAGGAACACTTTAGTTTCTTGTCATATGTTCAATTATTTATGTGTTGATTATGTTCTAGAAGCCTGATTAGGACTTGTTATATCTCTATATTAGAGTTTTCCCTGCTAGTTTGTCATTTATGGTTTCAATCCTCACATGAACCAACTTCTCATAATGTGAAGGGAAAGTTGAGTTAACATTAAGAGTACTTGATATGGGTTCGATGCTTTGTGAAAAACGAGCCACTTCCACTTACTGATAAAAGTACTGAGGAAGAAAATACACTCCATAAAAGCTTGGGAGAAAGCGAACATATTAAGTATCATGTTCTTAAAGATGACTATAGCTAGCAATATCAATACTTTCCTTTCGGTTGTGGATAAAGCTAAGGCTAGTCTAGCAACTATAAAAGAACGGTTTAAGACTATAGACAAATTCCAAGCTAGGAATCTTATGGTAGATCTTACAACCATGAAGTATAATGGCACAAGGTCTATGCATGAACATTGCATTGAAATGACCAACCTTAAGGCTAAGATGGAGAATATGGGAATAAGTGTGGAGGATTCTTGCCTCATTAAGTTTATCCTAAATTCGCTACCTCTACGGTATGGACCATTTCAAATCAATTATAATACAATTGGTGAAAATGGACCTATAATGAGTTGGCCAATAAATTGGTTCAAGAGGAGGCTAGACTTAGTCGTGAAGGTATTAAGAGTGTCAATTATGTCCAAGAAGTTGGACCTGAAGCTGGGGAAAGGCATAAAGTGAGCCATAAAAGAGCACCACCCAGAATGAATGATTCCAATCAAGAGGAGAAAAAGGCAAAGAAAGATCACTGATGCAATTTTTTGCAAAAGTCACTTTCAGAATGATTGCCATAAAAGAAAAGATTGTTTTGAAAATAAAGGTAATCATATGGGTTTCGTAAGATTTTTCGATTTCAATCTTACTCATGGTTCTTCTAATACTTGGTTGGTAGATAGCGGTGCTAATATACATGTTACCCATTCCTCATAGGGATTTCTTACGACTCAACTTATAAACCCAAGTGAAAACTACTTATTTTTGGGAAACAGAGGCAAAGTGCCAGCTGAAGCTATTTGGCACTTATCGACTCATTTTTGATGGTGGATTTTGTTTGGATTTATTTCGAACTCCTTATGTTCCATCTATTTTCTGTAATTTAGTTTCAGTAAGCAAACTTGATTTAGATGGTTTTAAGTTATCTCAAGGAGATAGTTGTTTCAATTTATTCTGAACTTTAATGAAATTGGTTCTTTAATATTCGTTGATGGTCTTTATAGATTAAATATGACTGATCAACATTTTGAAACACATCTCACCCTGCAAATAAACGTGGACTTAAGCGTAAAACATGTACTAATGATTTATATTTCTTGTGGCATAAAAGACTGGGACACATTTCCAGTGAAAGAATTAAGAGGTTGGTAAAAGATGGAGTCATTCCGAATCTTGATTTTACCAATAATACAGAGTGTGTAGATTGCATTAAGGGTAAGCAACCTAAACACACTAAAAGAGGAGCCACAAGAAGTACACAGCTTCTTGAAATCATACATACAAATATTTGTGGACCTTTTAGCGTTCAATCTTTTGGAGGTGAAAAGTATTTCATAACCTTTATTGATGATTATTCACGTTATTGTTATCTCTATCTATTGCATGAAAAGTCTCAATCTATGGATGCTTTACAATTGTTCATTACTGAAGTAGAGAGACAATTAGATAGAAAGGTGAAAATCATAAGGTCCGATAGAGGTGGTGAGTTTTATGGCAGATATGATGAAACAGGACAACATCCTGGACTTTTTGCCAAACTTCTCCAGAAATTAGGAATCATTGCTCAGTACACAACGCTTGGTTCTTCATGGCATAATAGTGTAGCTGAAAGGCGTAATGGTACTTATATGGGAATGGTTAGATCCATGATGAAAGATGCTAACTTACCTATATCCTTGTGGATAGACACATTATGTACCGCAGTCTATATAACCCACATGAAAAAAAAATTAGACTTTTGAATGATCAGTGGTTTCTGTATTGGTTATCCTGAGAAGTCTAAAGGATATAGATTTTACTGTCCATCCCATACTAAGATTATTGTAGAAATCGGTAATGCCAGATTCTAAGAGAATGGCGAGATCAGTGGGAGTGATAAAGTTAAAGATGTAGACATTCATGAAATCAGGGTTAATGTTCCCCTACCCTTGATTCTGAATGTAGTTGGGGATCCTTTGGTTGTAGAACTGTTAAACAACGAGGAACACTCAGTGAAAGATCATCCACTCCATAATGATAAAATCGCAATTATGATCATGATCTTGTAGTTCAAGAGGAACTAGCATTAAGAAGATCTACTCGTCTGAGATGATCTGCTATTTCGGTTGACTACATGCTTTATTTAGTAATCTGGAGAAGGGGATTATAAAGATCCGATTTCCTATTTCAAGCCATAAAAGATGTTAATTCTGATAAGTGGATTGATGCTGAAAAGGATGAAATAGAATTGATGGCTAAGAATGAAGTCTGGGACATTGTTCCATTGCATGAAGGACACAAAGCAGTTGGGATTAAGTTGAATTTTAAGACCAAACTCGACTGTAAAGGCAATGTTGATCGATATAAAGCTAGACTTGTAGCCAAAGGTTTTAATCAGAAAGAAGGCATTGATTATGATGAGACTTTCTCACCTGTGTCTAGGAAAGACTCACTCAGAATTATCTTGGCATTAATAGCTCAGTATGATCTTGAGTTACATCAAATAGATGTGAAAACCGCCTTTCCTAATGGAGACTTGCAAGAAAAAGTCTATATGCGTCAACCTGAATGCTTCATTATCGAAGGTCAGGAAGACATGGTCTGCAAACTAAAGAAATCAATATATGGACTGAAACAAGCTTTGAGGTACTGGAATTTAAGTTTGATGAAACCATTACGAATTTTGGTTTCAAAGAAAACATTATAGATCCATGTATATACCTCAAGATCAGTGGGAGTAAGTTCATATTTTGGTGTTGTATGTTGATGATATCTTATTGGCCAGTAATGATCTTGGTCTATTATATGAGACTAAGTACTACCTCTCAAGAGAACTTTAAATAAAAGATATGAGTGAGACGTTTTAAGTGATAAGAATATTTATATTCTATAATTGATCACATAGAATTTCAAGAGTCTCATTAAGCATATATTATTAAAGTTGATGAGAAAGTTGGCATGATGATGTGTTCTTCTAGTATAGTATTGGTAAATTCATAATAAGGGTTTGAGATACCTAAAGAAAAACAATAGATATAAGTTCACATATTGAAAATCAATACATCCACAGATGGTTGAGTTTCTAGCTCAGATTTTAGTGGTTATCATAGTTTTAGGCACTACATGGCTTCGTGTATCTCATTAGCAGAGATGTCATATTAAGGAAGAGCTAGAAGTTGTAGTTGCTTCATACATCTACTAAGCAAGCTGAGTATGTGACAAATTATGAGGCTTCATTATGAAAATATCATTGCATAATTGTCTTTGAGCCTTAAGTATTCAACTCTTTATGCGACAATAAAAGCTGCAATATTTTTCAAAGTAAGACATGATACATAAAGGATCCTAGTATATGGACATTAAGTGTAAGTATATGTCATTAAAGCAAGATGTCAAAAGAGCAAAGTTTGTCATATAATACATAGGCGCTAATGTTATGATTGCAGACATATTTACGAAGGCTTTACCTCCAAAGACTTTCCATAAGCATGCTGAAAGTATGGGTCTTGAGGATAGCCCTTAACTACGTTGTCTGTTTATGTTTAGCATATTTTGACATTTATTTGAGATCTTTTTATGACTTTTACATCTTTTATATATATTCTGTTTCCACTGTGCACACACATTATTGGTTGTTGGATTTATGATAACAGAATACGTCTTTCTTTAAAGACATTAAAGGGACCATTACGATAACTCCTACTTATGTTTATGGTCTAGCTATGATGGTAGTTAATGCAGTAGTACATGGAAGGGATCATGTTGCAGAATGATATGCGACCGCCATGACTCCCATTGATTACTAGATTAGTCAAGATACTTATGATGACCAAATGAGGAATAGTGAATAACATATTATGCCGGTCTTATGATTCCTACAAGAAAACATTAATGGATCTTACTAACGACCAAGTGGGAGACTGTAAGAAATATATTATAATATTTCTTTTTCCTATTATGTGGTCTTACAAAGATCCGTTTTCTATTGGATTAATGTTATTCCATAATATATTTGGTAATCAATTAAATGGAAATAATGGAGTTAATTCCTAAATCTTTACTTTGATGGACGGCTGAGATTAATTCTAAGAAAATCCTAAAGAGGAATTAGGTCCTCTCTCCGACCTATAAATATATGTCTTTAGACCATCATAAAGACATCCTAATTAACAACACCTAAAAGATAAGTTTATGGGCAAGGGGAGAGAAACCTAACTCCTAACTTAGAGATCAGGCTTTCCGTCTTCCATTCATGAATTCATTCAGTAAGATCTCTCCACTACAATAAACAGAGGTACCCCGATAATCTTCCTCATAGATTCTATTATGTGATTAACCTAGATGTTTAAAGGTCTTAGGGTTCATGTAAATTATAACTTACACTAATCTCAGGCAAAATAAGTGTTGTCTTCATGAAGGTGTGAACAAAACCTCAAGATATATTGAAACCCTAAATTTTATACACATAGTTACTAGTAATTCCAATTAAAAAATGAGAATTTTTGAAGGATATTTAGAAGTTGTGTTACAAATGTAATATAATATTCTTTTGATGATTTCTTACTAAATTAACTCATGGTAAAAGCACATTTTGATTTTTTTTCTTGAACAGAAAACAGGACATAAAATTTAAAAGTTATTCATATATAAGATCAAAAGAACCAAAGAGGATGTATCATGTGAAACGTCCAAGTGATAATTTGAGGATTAAGCTGCGGAGTCCAACAATGAAAACGAAAGTTGAACTACTATATTGATATAGTCATCTATGCATTTGAATTAATTGATCCAAGTATTCTAATAACAAAACGGAACTTAACCTGATTGGATCCATGTATTAATGCTTAATCCTCCCTCTAATTTAAAAACCTTGATATTGTTTTCCAAAAACAAATTACATTAAAAATAACGAGACATTATCAATTTTGCTTTTACTTGTTTTTTCCACTGATTCAACCAATTTATTTCGCGTAGTTTACATAAAGAAAAAATCATTTTTCTAATAATTAGAAAGTTATTAGACCGAAAACCCTGTATTTCTTTAAATTTAGGACCACATCGTATCATATAACTCATCACAATTATCATTTGATCATGCGAGTCGAGCTAATGCAATTTGGTAAAATTACTGATAGTTGCACTTGCATAAACACTAGAAATCATTTTTGTAAAGATTTTGTGTTATGTACGAAACGAATATTAGTCAAAGCAAAGATAACAATCGTAACATATTAATATAACCAACAAAAACTCAATTTGCTGGCTAACAAAAACAAACAAACATAACATCGTGTTCATACTCACATTCAATAGAACTGGAATATCCCATCAAACCAGATTAATGGATGTGAAACTAAACCAAAACTACTCCTGAGATCGATGAACGATTGTAAATAGTACTCCGTGAAATATTTGCAAGAGAGTTTAAGTGACTATTGACGGACCATGCTTCCGTGAAAGAGGTCCCTCTTGCAAGTCATAGGTGAGAGACCCACCATTAATTTTTTTTGGAACCTCGTTTGTTTTTTAAGCTTAGAGACAATAGAAGGAAACAGACGGAAAGTAAACAAAATTCCCAAAAAAAAAATATCCAAGGATATTTGAGTAAACAAAGAAAACCGAATAGACATTTAATAAAGATGAATTAACTTATGATGTCTGAATTGATAATATTCAAATTTGCTTTGTTTCAGATAATTTTCGAATTTTCGAATCCTTTTAAGCTTGGCAATATTTTGTCAATTTTACCAAAAAAAAAAATTGATATAGAACTTCATGTCTAAACAACATATTTGCAAAGGAAAAAAAACATAAAACCTCTAAAACATATTCTTAATAACAAAAGCAAGTATTAAGAAAATTAGTAAAAATTAAAGGGAAAAGTTAAAAAGTGAGATGATATTAATTAGTGTCTAGGAGAAATGTATCCCGATTTGTGCAGATATTTTTCAAGTCCGATTTATCTCTCTATGGTCCCACCTTGTTAGACTTTTTAATTCACCACCAAAACACAATCCAAGTTAGATTTCATGTAACTAAATCTAATTAAGTATACATTTTTAATTTAATACACATAGCTCTTTATATCTAATACTCTATTCATGTTCCAACATGTGTCATGATATCATCCATGGACTGTGACTTAAAAAAAAAAAGATATCATCCATGGACTAGTTTTGGTTATGAAAGTTAATGTTGATATAGCAAAAAAACAATGAACAAATTGGTTCTAAACTAATTAAATACTCGAGATTAGTTGCTTAATTAACCTGGAATTTAAATTCAACAAACCGATCGACAAATCAAAAGACAAGTTGATGATAGACAAAGACCAATCAGCATCTTTCTTCTATAATGACGTTATCTTGACACTTGATCAAGCTCTTTCACTATGTGGATAAAGCGCACGTGTTTAATTCACGAACCTTCGTGGTAATGAAAAATCCACAACTTTCATATTTTTTTATTTCCCACTATATGCAAAAAAACATGAAAAATAACTTTATTTTCCTTTTGGTTCATGAACCTCGTCCACTATATAAACCTCTTCACCTTCCTTCCACAAACGAAAATAAAAAGATCTTTCACAATTCAATCACCAAAAAAAACACATTTATAATAATAAACTCATTTTCTCTGTAAAAAATGTACGGACAAAGCGAGATAGATTCCGATTACGCCTTGTTGGAGTCGATTCGACGTCACTTACTAGGAGGAGGAGGAGAGAACGAGTTACGATTCAATACTGAGTCATCACCGTCACCGAGTTCGTGTTTCACAGAGAGTTGGGGAGATTTACCATTGAAAGAGAATGATTCAGAGGACATGTTAGTGTACGGAATCCTCCAAGACGCGTTCCAAGGAAACTTCGACACGTCATCACCGTCGTCGGACTTGACCTGTATCGGCGATTTTCTTGATTTTTCACAGGTTTCGCCGAATCGTTCATATGAGAGCTATTTTCCGGTTAAAATCGAACCGTCGGAGAATTTAGTACCGGCGGTGACCGAAAAACAGAATCTTGCGTCGGTGGCGGGAAAACAGAATCTTGCGGCGGCTCCGGCGAAGGGGAAGCATTACAGAGGAGTGAGACAGAGGCCGTGGGGGAAATTCGCGGCGGAAATACGTGATCCGGCGAAGAATGGAGCTAGGGTTTGGTTAGGGACGTTTGAGACGGGGGAAGATGCGGCTTTGGCTTACGATAGAGCTGCGTTTAGGATGCGTGGTTCCCGCGCTTTGTTGAATTTTCCGTTGAGAGTTAATTCCGGCGAACCCGACCCGGTTCGGATCACGTCTAAGAGGTCTTATTCTTCGTCTGAAAATGGAAAGCCGAAACGGAGGAGAAAAACCGAGGTCAAGTTGGAGGTTGACGAATAGACACGTGTCGATAGTTTTTCTTAGTTTTGATGTTGTGAATGTTGAGGCAAAAAGTAAAAGTGTATGTTCCTTGTATTGTATGTAAATATATATGAATGACACTTGTTATATTCTTCTTTTCTCCGTTACCAAAAAGAGCCATTTACGTTATTTAATTTATAAACAATCATAGATCATATAGTCTGGTGGGTTTGTCTAAACTTATTATCTCGTATGAACTGGATAAAGAGAAAGGCATGGTGTTCAACTATGAGAAGAGGATGGGTGAAAAAGCAAAGGAAGTGTAGAGCTAGCAAGGGGAGTGTAATGATTCTTAAGGATGCAATCAAGAGTGGGAAGGTAAACTCTTTTCAAATGTATTCCTAACAATATTTTCCATAAATATGTAGTTAGCTAGTTCCGATATAAAATTCACAGAAAATTTGTGGCAAATTACCTTCACATAACTACGATATTCCTATAGTTGGATAACTTTATTAGTTAGTCCCAAATTTGTATCAATTTGTAGCTAATTTTTGCTATATCAACTTATATTGTAGTTAGGGTTGGAAAATTGAAGCCAATGAATAATTAGAAGGCGCTTACAACACGAGAAATAAATATGAAAGTTCTTTGCCAAAAAATCCACAAAACAAAAATTGGTAATTAATACAAAATTGCAAAACAAAGCATGGAAATGAGAGAATATGCGATTAAAGTTATACTAACGTTTTAGTAAGAGGCCCCATGCCCGCCCAAAGGAAAAACGGTAAACCATTGTTTAAGACCACCAAAGTTTTTATTTATTTATGGGATACATTTCTATGGTTATTACATTTGAAAACAAAAAAAAAATCTGACCGCATAAAAGAAGATTTTTTGGACCATATGGATTTGTGAAATATTATTTGTCTAAGCTAAGGGATTTGTTTTTCTTTCAATCACAAATTCGTTTGGGCCGGCCATGAGATGCTCACCAGGCCCATTAAGTGGAAATTCAAGCTTCGGCCCATATCAGCATCGAGAATCGCTAAATAAAATCTTTTATCTCTGCCGCATCTTGCTTACTAGGGTTTTCCACTTTACCTCATTTCTTCTACGCAGCTTCATCATTTTGTCCGTATCATCCATTTCGATTACTCTTTTTCAATTTCTTCATGGATTCGTGTAGCCAATAAGCTTTTTTTCCACTCTCAATAAACCCATATCAAAAACCAATTTCTCGGTGACCCTTTTCTTCTTTCGAGCTTTACAAGTCCGGAAATGGCGACTTTGAACCCTTTCGATCTCTTAGGAGATGACGCCGAAGATCCAAGCCAGCTCGCTGCTTCTTTGCCTAAGAAGGTCGAGAAAACAGCTCCTGTGCTTCCTGCTAAAGGCGCTAAGTTCCCTCCGTCTTCTCAAGCTGGTATAAGTTCTTTGCTCTCTGTAAACATTGACAGATTTGTATTCTGTTGTGCTGGGTAGTATTTGTTTTAGAGTTACATAAGTGAAAAGAAGATAAATGGGTTTTAAGGTTTTCAAGACTTAGTTTATATCTGCTTCTTTGTTTTGGATAATGGAATGCTTACTGTTGTATATGAGTGAGTGATAAGCTTGACTTGGGAGCTTTACTGTATTCAGAATATAGATAAGATGATAAGTCACAAAGTTGTTTCTTTTGTGTTGATGTGTTGAAAAGTTATTGAATGAAATGTTAACTTAACTTTGATGAATGTAGTTAAGGAGTCCAAGAATGCTCCTTCAGGAGGTCGTGGTGGTAGAGATGGTGGACATGGAGCTGCTCGTGGTAAGGGCGGTGGACAAAACCGGGAATTCAGGAACAATGATGGTCCCGCGAATGAAAATGGATATTCCAGAGGGTACAACAGGTCTTCTGAAGAAGGTGATGGAGCAAGGCGTGGTGGGTCTGTTGGTGGATACCGTGCTGGTGGTGGTGGTGGTCGTGGAGGAGGTCGCCGTGGTGAGTTTTCCAATGGGGAATCAGGTGATTTTGAGAGACCACGGAGGACCCATGAGCGCCATAGCGGCACTGGTCGCAGGTGAGCTTTCTTTTCGGTTCTCTTACTGCTTTGTTTGACTTGTGCTGTTTGTAATTTTGTTTGTGTAAACTTGATGTTTGCTAGTAATGATCTGAAACGTGAGGGTGGTGGTCGTGGAAACTGGGGTACTACTGAAGATGATATTCCTCCGTAAGCCTCTTGGCCCTCACTTGATTTTCTTGCCATTTATAGTGTCTTGTACTTTCTACTGAATAAGAGACTCTTTGTTTGTGTGAAATTAGAACAACCGAGGAACCCACGACAGAGGTTGAGAAGAGCCCAGTTGTTGAGAAGCAAGGCGGTGAGGATGAAACCACTGATGCAAACAAAGAACCTACTGCGGCTGAGCTAGAGAGGGAAGCTGAGGAAAAGGTATAATCTCCTGCTCATAAGGTTCTTACATGTTATGAAATAAGGAAGAATTTATACTAATATATGAACATGGATATTGGTTTGTCATATACAGCAAATGACACTGGAAGAGTATGAGAAAATTCAGGAGGAGAAGAAGAAAGCTATGCAGGGGGCAAAGGTTGAGGAAAGGAAAGTTGACACCAAAGTGTTTGAGTCCATGCAACAGCTCTCTAACAAGAAGAAGACTAATGAGGAAATCTTCATCAAACTGGTGAGTATCTCGATTTGTATCACTCTTTGGGTTTTACTTTTTAACCTTTGACGATAATTTAGCAAGAACTGATGGTTTGTTTTCAGGGAGCTGAGAAACGCAAAGATGCTGCTGAGAAAGAAGAGAAGACCAAGAAGGTCTTGTCTCTTTCCTTGTATCACTATCCAAATTGCATAATCATATATTTCAAATTCTTGGTTATTAACATTTATTGTGTGGGATTTTGTAGGTGTTGAGCATTAACGAGTTTTTAAAGCCGGCGGAAGGAGAGAGCTACAACCCAAGAGGTGGATACCGTGGTGGTCGTCCACAGAGAGATGGAGGAGGAAGAGGAGAACGTGGTGGTCGCCCACAGAGAGATGGAGGAGGAAGAGGAGAACGTGGTGGTCGTGGGCAGAGAGATGGAGATGGAAGAGTTAACGGAGGAGAGAACAAAAAGTTTGTAGGAGCCCCTGCTCCGGCGATTGGAGACACCGCTCAGTTCCCCACCTTGGGCAAGTGAAGACACAACCCTCTTTTGGTCGCTTAAGCCTCTCTATCTCTCTCTCTTATCCTTGTTTGGTTTGAATTTTGTTCTTAATTCTATCATTTTTGTTACACTTTCTCTACAAAACCAAGTTCGGGGCTTTTTTAAGTTATGAAAAAAAAATTCTCAGGTTTTTCAGATTTTTCTATCGAAACCTTCATCGTTGTTAGACGTCATAACCTTATCCCCTCGAAATGAAATTAGACAAAATTATATTATCTGTTTGGAACTAGAATAGAGTGGAAAATATTGTGAGAAAAAGTAGTTTGCTTTATTTGCATGAAGGGCCTTTAACTAATGTATTATATATGGGGTTTCAAACTTCCAAGAATCCAAGAAGATCATAAAAGAATTGCAAAAGCTACAAAAGAAAGCAAATGAAAAACGAAGAAGAAAGAAAAAGCTCAAGGACCCAAAGAGTAGTCAATTTGGAACAAGTCTTACATGCAATGCAATCAAATGATTATAAATGGTGTGATGATCCAAACAGATTTGGCGACTAATGCAATCAAGAGGAGCAACAGCCTGATTGCTGGTTCACTGGCTGTCCGCGAATCTGGACCGTTGGTGGCTTGGCACCTCCAGCTGGTTGGCTAGCCATTCTGCAAACAGAAAAAGTGGTTAAAAGTGTACAAGGAAGGAACACAAATAAAAATGTAATTCAAACCTGGTCTTAATTGCAGCAGTCATGGCCATGAAAGCTTCTTCCACATTTGTTGCATTCTTAGCACTTGTTTCCAAGAATGGGATCCCAAGTTCATCAGCAAAAGCCTGTGAAGGAAGGAGACCAACAATGTCATTCATTCTCTCTAGAAAAGGTTTACGCGCGTAGAGAGGTCACTTGGTTTATTATAGTAATACCTTAGCTGTCTCAGTGGATACAACTTTCTGTGAGGTGAGATCGTTTTTGTTCCCAACCAGTAGCTTGTTCACATTCTCACTAGCGTAACGGTCAATTTCATTCAGCCATTGCTTAACGTTGTTAAAGCTCTCTTGGTCCGTCACATCATATGTGACCTGCCAAGAAAAATTCAATGAGGAAACTAAGAGATAGATGTCTTAACAATTAAGAAGAAGATGATTGCTTAGTGAGAGTGAGTACGTACAATGATTCCATGAGCTCCTCTGTAGTAGCTGCTGGTGATGGTCCTGAAACGTTCTTGACCTGCCGTGTCCCACTGTATACAAAACGAGAATGATAATGTGCTCTTTCCAATTTTTTTAACTGATTATGTTACAAACTCAGCTCAAGAATACTTACGATTTGGAGTTTGATGGTCTTTCCATCTTGTTCGACTGTGCGGATTTTCTGCATTTACATCATTAGTGAAATTTAGTCATTATAAATTTGTGTTCATCTCTTGTAGACGAACAGGGGGATGCGAATAATATACTTACAAAGTCAACCCCAATGGTACTGATGTAGCTATCAAGGTAAGAATCGTCCTGTAAACACACAAAATTGGCGATATAAGGTATTAAGAACACCATAGTAAAGTGAGAAGTAAGAGGAAATTGATTGTACGCAACAAGTATTTTGAACTTCAAGGGTCATCTAATTGAGTTCAATGTTAGAAGGCAAATTATACATCTAAACAATTCTTAGCTGAGAAAGAAACTTAAGAGTTGTGCAATTACTTACAGCAAATCTTAGAAGCAAGCATGATTTCCCTACACCAGAATCACCAATAAGCAAAAGCTTGAACAGATAGTCACTGCAAAAAAAACAGAAGAAACATCATATAGATTTATATCAGTATAGCTCCAAAACTCATAAAAATTTACATCAGAAAGATATCTCCAAGATTTTCCCCCAAAACAAAATCATGAACCCTATTTAATTAGACAATTGTATCACACAGCCGCGAATTTCAACGACGATAATCAGCAGAAATTGCAGATCACAGGCAAATTTCTCTGGATCTAACCTATATAAGATCCATGAAACGAGAATCCAAATCTAGAATCAATCAGACACGTACAAATAAGGAAAAATTAGGTAGATTCAATTCACCAACCTACCAACCAACAAAGATCCAAATCAAAATCGAACAAAAATCGAAATCAACGGAACACATCAAAAACAAAATTCAAAACGAAAAAATCGGAGTCGATCCGAATCACGAGAAGGATAGAAGTTTCTTACTATTCAGGATTCATAGCTAACTAGATCGATCAACGAACGTATCAATCGAGAATCTGGCGATAGAAAGGAATCTCTGGTGATAATTTTCAGCGATCGTCGTCGGAGGAAAAAAAAACGAGAGAGAGAGAGAGAGAGACGGTGAATTGTTGTATTTATTTTTTCGATCTTTCCTTTGGCTTTATTACTGATTTTTTTTTTTTTTTTTTTTTTTTTGTCGATGACGCGGTTAAGAAAGAGATGGGCCCCACTCTTTTGGACATTTAAATGCGCTTTGGGTTTGATGTTTGAATGCTGACGTGGCAAAGCCAACTCAGAAAGATGCGTGGAGGGGGACAAAAGAATTTAATCAAATTTTCTTCTCTTTTGTGACTTTTTGTTTTTTTTTTGATTCTATACAATCGGGAGTATAACTAAATTTAGGGTATTATATTTCGAATCTAATTTGTTTTAACTTTAAAGATATTGCTTATTAAGCTTCTTTTGTTTCTTTTTGAAAAGGAACTTTAGGTACATACAAAGAAAGATGGAACATTTGTTTGATTACCTTTTTATGGGTATTAATCAATTGGATTTTAAGCTTGTCATTGCTTGTGGTGTAAGTCAATGATAACGTGAACATGCATTAGACGACTTGAATATACAAAGCACAATTATATTGACAACTCAAAACTAAGGGCCGTCTGATAAATGATTAGTAATCCTTACCGCATGAGTTAAAAGTATACATTTTTTATATTTACCTATCATAAATGGTTTGTATCTTCCGGAAATAGTATTTCTGTTTGTCCACCGATTTAGTTTTTCATGTTGTGATTTGGTTTTGGTATCGTACAGGCTAATAGCCGGTTGGGAGTTTCCCTTTGAATTTCAAACCGGTTTTTATATTACAATCAAATGAATAAAATAGTTTGATTGGTTATATAAAATAGAGACTATGTTTAAGCAATGTGAAAATCGTATAAAAATCTCCAAGATGGCAATTACTAGCACTTTAAACCTCAACGGTCAAGTAATACCACTTTAAACCTTCAAAATGGCAATGTAAGCTCATTAAACCACCAACGTGGTAATTTTGAATAGGATGCAAAAAAAAATAAATGGAATAGTAAACACCATTTTATGGGTAATTAACTCCGTTGTACGGTTTAATGAAACGTGTTGATTTAATTAAAATAAAATAAAACACATGTTTTATTTATAACAAAATATAGGTTCTGGCAAAAAAATCAAAACCCCCAAATCGATTTGGGAATTAGAGTTCTTAAGGGGAAACAAATTCAGGGTTTCTTGTCGATATCGTCGATTAGGAGGGGAATTGCAGAGATACGGTTCGATTAGTGATTAGAGATGGCTCAGAGTTCAAGTTGTTCGAACATTGAATCCAACAACGACAATGGTGTTCTTTGTAATTGTAATCGGACAAGCAAGATTGTGAGGGTTTGGACAAAAGACAACCCTAGACGGCGGTTTTATGGTTGTCCATGCCGTAAGGTTGCGCAAGGATACCAAAATTGCAATTTCTTTCGTTGGTATGATTTATAGAAACCAAATGGATGGCAATTTTTAGCTTTGTTGGAGGCAAGGGAGGTAATGCTTGAACAAAAAGAGGAGATTAGGAAGTTAGAGGATGCAGTACGAGCAGGTGATATATCATGGTTTTTACCCTGTTTAAGCCATGATATAAGTCCTATATCTAGAGTCTTTGTTGTGTGTTTGTGTTGGTTTTAGAGTCTTTACAGGAGCTAGACCGTTTGGAGCAGAAAAGATGTTTACTGGAGCTTTTGGAGCATTTTGGAGTATCGAGGAGGAAAGAGCTGAAAAGATCAAGTCAAAATCGGACAGAAGTACATATGTCGATCGACACACATTGATACTGTCGATCGACACGAGTTTTGGTGAGACAAGAATTTTTCTAGAGAGTCACGTGTCGATCGACAGGCAATCTCTCTGTCGATCGACACGGGTGTTTAATGAAGAAAAAGCCCGAATCGAAGATTTCCGTTTTTGCGAAGGAATTTCCAGATGTGTACTTTTCTTTTCTAGTCGGTTGAGAACCTCTATTTATACGTTTGTACAACCATTGTTAGGCGACACACTTTATTTTATCAATTACTTAGAGATTTTCATTAATAAAAACATGTTTTCATCATTCGATATGTCTGAGTAGTTTCCCTGTTAGGTTTAGGGATTTTCAAGGGTTGTTGATGATTTGCTATATCTGATCATAATTGCTTAGGATTTAATATCATTAGAAGTTCTTAATCTTGACTTGTTCTTATTGCTGATTCTTGATTAGCTACCTTGAATCTGATCTTAGGGTAATTAATAGAAACGACAGTTTTATTGATTCCTTGAACTAGTTTTTGATGAGAAAAACTCCTATTCGCAAAGGAATTTGGCTTAGGGTTTTGTGAATAATTGAACCTGAAATTAATGCTTGTTTAGATTCATAGGATTCACAAAGGAATTTGGTTTGCTTGAATTTATTCATAGAAAATATTCGCAGCGGAAGCTGGTTTGTTTTACATTCGTGTTCATGTTTAGGAACTAAGCTTCATAAATCCTATTGCTAATTGATCATCTGCATATCTGATTTACCTGAGATTTCCCTGTGCCTAGCGCTTTTCTCTATTGATTCTCACAACCGTTTTAATTGCTTTGTTTACTTGCATTATCTTGATTAGTGATGTCTAAGTTTTAACCCTAAAATAATTCTGCAAGTGCACAGACAATCGCAGTAGTATAAAGGGTATCGAATCCACAGAGACCAAGGTAACACTATGAAATTATGGATTTTAACTTAAAGCTAAGATAAAATATGGTTTTTGGTTGTAACAAAATAGTGAAAGCTGCAATTTAAATGATAAGAAATTCAATAAGGAAAAGCACTAGATCAAGGTTATTCTCTGGTGATCTCGGATTAAGGACTGAGCTACTATTCAGGAACTAAAGCAATTTGGTCTAGAACTCAAACATGAAGATAATATTGCCCCACTGTCGTGATGTATCAATATCTTTATCCAGCAACCTAAATGCCTAAACTGTCGTTTGGATTTAGTAATGATGCAGACAAGCATTAAGAGTTGGTTCAATTCGTTCACAATTGATGGTAACAATCAACTGTCGTTGGTTACACACCAATTGCTCATCAATGGGTTATCTAGCAACCTAGAGCACTGTCGTGAATAAGTTAAACTTGAGATCATAGATTAAGTGATCAATATTAATCTAAGCATGAAGAACCCCTATTGATGAAGACGTATGAATAATACAATCCTATTTGGCTCAGTCACTAACAATCCTAAATCACCATCGAAAACCTCGATCTAGCTAGAGGACTACTCAATCATGGAGGAGACAAACACATCAAAACAACAAAGAGAATTCATGATGAAATTGAAATAGATGAGGGTTTAGAATTCTTCTCAATAGATGTTGTGAAAATGAATCTCCAATCTTGAATCCAAAAGCAAAAGAACAAAAGCAAAGAGTAGCCAAGAGAATCTCCAAAAAGTAACGAGTAAAAATGAAATGAATCGTGATGATGTTTTCAGAGGCGGCTACTCCTTATTTATAAACAAAAATAGGTTAAATCGGATCTGGGTGACCGACCGGTCGGTCTGGTCTTGGACCGGTCGGTCCGGTCTTCGGGTGTGGATGGTCTTCGAGCGTGGACCGGTCGGTCCAGAGGTCAGACCGACCGGTCTAGTTTCCAGAGGGCTCCAAGTCTTCGAGTCCACGGGCGAGCAGGTGCTCGTACCAAACCGAGCAGGTGCTCCGTTCTTCAAAATGCCATCTTTTCTCCGGATATGTCCTGTTTGCTTCAATGACCCCCGAATGCTCAAATCCATGTTCCCAAGTCTCCTTTAAACCTAAAATGACTCAAAATAAGAGAAAAAGACTCGATAAAATCCTATAAAACAAAGGTTAGAATGTGCCAAAAACGCATTTTATCAACTCCCCCAGACTTAAGATCTTTGTTTGTCCTCAAACAAAACAAAATCTAGAACAGAAAAGTATCAGAAAAACCGGATGGAGTTCACTCGCTAGTTGGAAAGATCTCAGACTTCATACTTTCGTCAACGGGCCGTAGAACATGTACCGTAATCAATCATGGGGTTCATAGCTTAAGCTTAGTCATCCACAACTCATCAAAAGTTGGCATCCTCAATATCATCTCTTAAATAGATTAATGAAAATGAAAGTACAGTGATCTTACCCAAGGGGATCGTTTCAAGGGGTGCCGATTTCTTCTAACCAAGACCCTCTCCTGCATACTCATTTAAAACTCAAATCCTCTCTCAAAATTAGTTATTGTTATTGGCTTTAATAGTTATATACTTGATTTTTATTATTTTTTCATTTTTTTTTATTATATATATTTTTTTATGGGACGAATCTTATGAGGTCGCAAAGGAGATACGGGTTTACGCATCATCTCCTGGCTACTTTGAGCATATTGCTTTGAAGTTTTTTTTTTTTTTTTATATATGGGACGTATCTCCATGAGATCACAAAGGATACATTGGTTTACGCATAGTCCCTTGGGTCACTTCGATCCTTTTAGTTTCCCTTACAACATGCTCTCCTGAGGTCACTAAAGATATACGGGCTTACGCATAGTCCTCAGGGTCACTTGAGCATGTTGCTTTGAATAAAGAGAGGAGAGTTAAAGAGTATACTAGATGGAGAGTTGCGGTGTCTTACATGGTTCAAAAAAGTCTTGCCCAATGAACATCAAACCCCTGAGAGAGAAATAAAAGATTAAGATTAGGTACCAAATAAATTTGAGATGACATTGGATCAACCTAATTCCGATAAGTGTGGGAACGTTTCAACCACCCATGACTTTTCCGAAACAGAACTTTGGCCATGCTGTGAGTCATGCAAGTAATCCTTAGTCCGAAAAGAATTCCAAAAGATCAAGTTCATTATTCCAAAAAACAGATTCAAAAACAGACTCAATAAAAATCGAAAATAGGAAATAAGAAAAAGAAAGTAAGAAAATAGAAAACATGATTAGTATCAATAGCACTCCTCCCAGACTTACTTCACACCGACCCGGTGTGAGAATAAATCGAAAGGAAAAAACTATTAACAAGAAAGAAAATAATGCAAAAAATAAAAAAGAAAAGTTAGAAGGTCTAACGTCATCAGAAAGGTGGAGATTCGTCAGAATCTGCTGTGTCCTCGGAGTCTTCCACCATAGCGTCATCGTCTGATCTGAATGCGGTAGAAAGACCAGCAGGCGTGGGCATGCGGCTTCCAGCAAAGCCTGATCCTCCCGCTGCATCTGTGCCTCGGGAACAAGAAATGGCACCCCAAATGGCAGACATTATACTATGGAGCTTCTGAAAACTCTTGTGTTGCCAATGCCTGTGCTCATGTGTAGTCCATTCGTTGCGAATCGGTGAGATGGCAAATTGGTTGGCGTAAGGTGGAAGTGGCAGGGCAGAACCTCTGCTAGTGCCTGCAGTATCAGGACCATGGCTAACATGGCGACGCTTTCTGCGCTGGAGAGGGACATCTGCATCTGCGCTCTCAGGTGAGGCGGGTGGCAAAAACCGAACATTGTCCAGGGAGGTGAGTAGTGCGTTATCACTAGGTAATGGAATAGAGCACTGACCCCCATCCAAATCGAAGTATGTCCACTTACCCCCAACTATCCATTTGCTTTGCGTCAAATGCTACGTCAAATGCTGAGAGTAAAGATAGTCTCGGTGTCTCTCGTATCAATCTGATGGAACATGAAGATGGGTGTGAGGAGACTTCCACAGACTTCTTGCTTCTTCTGGCCTGGTCCAGATAGACCCCTGAATTTCCTATCTGCTAGGAACTGTGCAAACACCGCTCCGAAGTTAGTTCGGTTTTCGCGTGGAGGCTCCCTGTAAATTGTGGACACAAACTCCGGCATCCCTAAATGCAATAGAAACAGCTCAGCGAGACACAAAGCTCCCGGCTCCTCCTTGCAGAACATAGTAGTACTCAGAGCCTTAGCAATAAGGCGGATAATCGGATTCCTGATAAGAGTAAGCTTCATGCTACGCGACTCCGCAAGACCCATACCGATCAAGTTCCACAATCGGTCACTGTGAGGAAAGACATGACGATCAGGGAGCTGTGGACCTTGATGACCCTCGTCAATACCATATAGAGTGCACAGGTCTCGAAGGGATATCTCATACTCGGTCCCTTGGATCACATACGAGAGTGATCCTTGATCAGCTATCATGTGAGCTGGGTCCTTATAATACACCTCGCAGGATGCCAAAAACTGTCGTACCAAATCAAGATACAGCGGATACTGGTACGTAGCCATTGTTCCAAAACCCATACGATGTAGAACAGCTAATACTTCATCAGTTATACCCAATCTATCCAGCATCTGAGGGCATAAAACACGAGTAGGAAACATCTTAACATTGAGCAAACCATTATAGCAAATGCTATTGTACCTAACCCAACCGTCTCCCTTCCGTTTGTTCTTGTAAGATGGTTCCCTAACTAAATCCTTCCGGTCTATCTTAGGGTGAATATCAATTCCAGGGAAAGGGATACCGTCCGGTCGTGGCCATTGAATACTCGTGCTTCGAGATGGACGAGGAGGATCCGGTTGGCTAGAACTCGTTATTCCCTTGCCCTTGTCCTTTCTCGATGCTTTCTTCGGTTTTTCGTGAGAGTGATTGGTCCGATTTTCATGTTCTTTATTCGAATCAGCCTCGGGTGGCGAATTTGGTGCTTGTGGACGTCTCGTTCGACCCATAGCTACAAAAACGAACCAAGGAGAGTAAGAGACAAGCGAATTAAACGACAAAATTGAAGGACAAAGAACAAACCCAAAAACCCGAAATTTGACATACAAATATAAAGCTCATACCTTGCAGATCAAATAAATTGATTTGATAATCAGAAAGAGCTTGAAAAACTAAGCGATTTAGTGCCAAAAATCGTTTGATTCGGGTAAGAATTGAAGAACTTAGGGTTTGTTGAAGTTTTTGGAGAAATTCACCAAGAACACTTGGGGGAGATGAGTTTTTGGTGTTTTGATCGGTAATGAGAGGTTTTGATCAAATTATCACCAAGATCTTTGACAGCATCGACCGATAGGTCTTCTCTTTCTACTGCCGAGATGCAGGAGGCGTGAGTGGCGATTCTTTTGGGAATGGCTCTATAGAAAACTTTTTCGTTGACCTTGGAAAAAGAGAGTCGCTTATTTGGAATATCAATGATTGCACCCACCGTAGCCATGAATGGTCTCCCAAGGAGGAGAGACGTATCGTGACCTTCTTTCATCTCTACAACCTGGAAATCCGTTAGAGCTAGGCAATCCCCTATTCGGACTGGTAAGTCGCGAATGATGCCGTACGATGTTGCGGTGGATGAGTTTGCAAATCTAAGAGTTATATGGCTAGGTTCTATCTTAGCGATCTTCAACTTCTTCGCAATAGCCCTTGACATGAGATTCACACAAGAACCAGAATCGCAAAGAGATTCTCCAAATTCAACTCTTTCAATGGCGCATGGGACAAAGAATTTTCCTGGGTCCTCACCCTTAGGTAATACCCTCAATGGTGGTGTAAGTGGGTAAGGGGTGTAAGCAGGTGACCTAACCTTATTCACAAGCTCATTCGGTCGAAGCACTCTAGAAGACGATCCAGCAATCTCTTCATCTTTTTTCTTTTCTGGAGCAGGTGTTCCTTGTGCATTCTTAACTTTTTCGGCGGGTTGGACTACTCGATTATCGAGCTCCTTCGCACGAGTGCAGATAGCTTCTATCTTACCATTGAGATCGTTATACATGTTCCCATCATGGTAATGATTTCTCTAGCAGAATTCTGCTGGTTGAGTAAAGCCAATTGTAGGAAGGATTTCAGCTCGTCTTGAGGGGTAGGTGCATGAGTTTGAACGCTTGGAAACATATGGTCTCCATCCACATAGTTCGCCTCTATGAGCTGCTCATGTCCCTTGTTCTCATAGTCAATACTCTCCTGATTCCTCTTCAACAGCAGGTTTACTTTCGCTGTCAGCTCATCAATCTTATGTGATTCAACATTGCTGGTATATACAGGCTCATCACGGTCATGGTATTGATTCCTGGAACTCGCAGCCAAGTTCTCTATCAATCTAATCGCTTCTTCCTTGGTCCTGGTCATAAAATCACCATTACTCGCAGCATCCAAAGTGTTCCTAGCATCACGATCAACACCATCGTAGAAGATACTAAGCAATTTCTCATCGGCGAATCCATGGTGTGGACACTTCCTTTTGTATTCCTTGAACCGTTCCCATGCCTCACTAAAAGACTCTCCTGCACGTTTTTGGAATGTAGAGATCTTATTTCTTAGGCGCGCAGTCATGGCTTTGGTGTAGAAATGACCCAAGAATGCTGCTATACATTGCGGCCAAGTTGTGATGGATCCGGCTGGTAGTGACTTGAGCCAGCGGGAGGCTTTGTCCGCGAGTGAAAAAGGGAAAAGCTTACATTTCATGAAATCCTGGTTCACTCCATTAGAGCTTGCTGTGGAGCAAATCTCCTGGAAGTTCTCTATATGATCTACCGGAATTTCTGCGGGAAGTCCATGAAACATGTTCTGCTTAACCAGTGATATCAGCTGAGGCTTGATCTCATAGTCTTGCCCCTCAAAAGCAGGTGGAATAATTGTCGCTCGGTTCCGATAGGAAGTATGGAGATTGTCCATATCCCCAATTGTATGACGCTGCTGTGGTTGTTGCTGCTGATGCAATTGCGCTATTTGTTGTTCCATCCTCTGAATAGCACCGACTACATGACCATTTCCAGCTCGATTGTCAGTGTCATCGCCCATGTTGGCTAGATTCAAAAGTTTTTGAGAACTTTGGTTACACCTGAAACACACGCAAAAGAAAATAAAAACAAGATTAGCAAAATTCTTAGACTATAAATAAAATCGAATTTCAAAGGTAACGCAATTGGTCCCCGGCAACGGCGCCAAAAACTTGATGTCTAAGTTTTAACCCCAAAATAATTCTGCAAGTGCACAGACAATCGCAGTAGTATAAAGGGTATCGAATCCACAGAGACCAAGGTTACACTATGAAATTATGGATTTTAACTTAAAGCTAAGATAAAATATGGTTTTTGGTTGTAACGAAATAGTGAAAGCTGCAATTTAAATGATAAGAAATTCAATAAAGAAAAGCACTAGATCAAGGTTATTCTCTGGTGATCTCGGATTAAGGACTGAACTACTATTCAGGAACAAAAGCAATTCGATCTAGAACTCAAACATGAAGATAATATTGCCCCACTGTCGTGATGTATCATTATCTTTATCCAGCAATCTAAATGCCTAAACTGTCGTTTGGATTTAGTAATGATGCAGACAAGCATTAAGAGTTGGTTCAATTCGTTCACAATTGATGGTAACAATCAACTGTCGTTGGTTACACACCAATTGCTCATCAATGGGTTATCTAGCAACCTAGAGCACTGTCGTGAATAAGTTAAACTTGAGATCATAGATTAAGTGATCAATATTAATCTAAGCATGAAGAACCCCTATTGATGAAGACGTATGAATAATACAATCCTATTTGGCTCAGTCACTAACAATCCTAAATCACCATCGAAAACCTCGATCTAGCTAGAGGACTACTCAATCATGGAGGAGACAAACACATCAAAACAACAAAGAGAATTCATGATGGAATTGAAATAGATGAGGGTTTAGAATTCTTCTCGATAGATGTTGTGAAAATGAATCTCCAATCTTGAATCCAAAAGCAAAAGAACAAAAGCAAAGAGTAGCCAAGAGAATCTCCAAAAGTAACGAGTAAAAATGAAATGAATCGTGATGATGTTTTCAGAGGCGGCTACTCCTTATTTATAAACAAAAATAGGTTAAATCCGATCTGGGTGACCGACCGGTCAGTCTGGTCTTGGACCGGTCGGTCCGGTCTTCGGGTGTGGATGGTCTTCAAGCGTGGACCGGTCGGTCATGAGGTCAGACCGACCGGTCTAGTTTCCAGAGGGCTCCAAGTCTTCGAGTCCACGGGCGAGCAGGTGCTCGCACCAAACCGAGCAGGTGCTCCGTTCTTCAAAATGCCATCTTTTCTCCGGATTTGTCCTGTTTGCTTCAATGACCCCCGAATGCTCAAATCCATGTTCCCAAGTCTCCTTTAAACCTAAAATGACTCAAAATAAGAGAAAAAGACTCAATAAAATCCTATAAAACAAAGGTTAGAATGTGCCAAAAACGCATTATATCAATTAGCTACCTTGAATATGATCTTAGGGTAATTAATAGAAACGACAGTTTTATTGATGCCTTGAACTAGTTTTTGATGAGAAAAACTCCTATTCGCAAAGGAATTTGGCATAGGGTTTTGTGAACAATTGAACCTGAAATTAATGCTTGTTTAGATTCATAGGATGCGCAAAGGAATTTGGTTTGCTTGAATTTATTCATAGATAATATTCACAGCGGAAGCTGGTTTGTTTTACATTCGTGTTCGTGTTCATGTTTAAGAACTAAGCTTCATAAATCCTATTGCTAATTGATCATCTGCATATCTGATTTACCTGAGATTTCCTTGTGCCTAGCGCTTTTCTCTATGGTTTTTACCCTGTTTAAGCCATGATATAAGTCCTATATCTAGAGTCTTTGTTGTGTTTTGTGTTGGTTTTAGAGTCTTTACAGGAGCTAGACCGTTTGGAGCAGAAAAGATGTTTACTGGAGCTTTTGGAGCATTTTGGAGTATCGAGGAGGAAAGAGCTGAAAAGATCAAGTCAAAATCGGACAGAAGTACATATGTCGATCGACACACATTGATACTGTCGATCGACACGAGTTTTGGCGAGACAAGAATTTTTCCAGAGAGTCACGTGTCGATCGACATGCAATCTCTTTGTCGATCGACACGGGTGTTTAATGAAGAAAAACCCCGAATCGAAGATTTCTTTTTTTGCGAAGGAGTTTCCAGATGTTTACTTTTCTTTTCTAGTCGGTTTAGAACCTCTATTTATATGTTTGTACAACCATTGTTAGGCGACACACTTTATTTTATCAATTACTTAGAGATTTTCATTAATAAAATCATGTTTTCATCATTCGATATGTCTGAGTAGTTTCCCTGTTAGGTTTAGGGATTTTCAAGGGTTGTTGATGATTTGCTAGATCTGATCATAATTGCTTAGGATTTAATATCATTAGAAGTTCTTCATCTTGACTTGTTCTTATTGTTGATTCTTGATTAGCTACCTTGAATCTGATCTTAGGGTAATTAATAGAAACGACAGTTTTATTGATTCCTTGAACTAGTTTTTGATGAGCTACTTCTCACTAGTAGCTCAACATCCCTTCCACGGCCTTCCACATGAGCATCAGATGGATCACATCGAGAATTTTAAAGATTTAGCTTCTAGCATAAATGCTCAAGGAGTGTCTAGCGATTATCTCTTCTGCAAGCTATTCCCATACTCTCTTAGTGGGGATGCTTCTTACTGGCTGAAGCAGCTTGAGCCTGGTTCGCTTACTACTTGGGAGGACACAAAGAACGCGTTCATGAACAACTTCTTTGATGATGCAAGGTCAGAAGAGCTAAGGACGAAGATTACTTCTTTTAGGCAGGGTCCTACAGAAGCTTTCAAGGCTGCGTGGACGCGACTTAAGTCCTATCAGAGAGATTACCCTCACTATGGCTTCACAGATGTTCAGTTGCTAGGCATCTTTTACAGAGGAGTGGACTGGCGATATCAGATGGCATTAGATGCAGCGAGTAGTGGTAACTTCAATACCAACTACCCAGAGGATGCGGTGACTCTCATTGAGAACTTGGGTTCTAGCAACAGTACAAAGAACGCTGATTTTGAGAGGAAGCAGATGAGCGAGAACAAGGATGGTAGTAAGCACTTGGCTGAGATGAATGCAAAGCTGGATTCTATGAAAGGTATCCTTATGGGAAAGAAGTCGGTCCAGTTTGCTCAGGAAGTTGAAACTGTAGAGGATGTGAACTACATCAATGATTCAGGATTCCGAAAGTTCAAAAATCAGCAAGGATATGGGTCGTCTTATCAGAAGCCCTTCCAGAGCAACAATTACAACAGGAACTACGGATCCTCATCTTACCAGAAACCTCCTGAGCAAGACAATGAGGTGAAAGCTATGCTTGCGCGACTCCTAGAAGGACAGCAGAAGCTGGAAGTCACTTTCAATGGGAAGTTGGACTCCGTCTACCAGGACTTGGATGGTAAATTTGAATCTTTGAGTGTTTATGTCAAGAAGCTGGACATTCAAGTTGCGCAAACTGCAGAATCGGTTAGAAGACAAGATGGTTTCCTGCCTGCGAAGACGGATTCTAATCCCAAGAGATCCTGCAACGCGATTCAAGTTGAAGAGGCCAATGATTTTGATGAGTTTAAGGCTGATTTTGGAACAGAGGAGACAGTGTCGATCGACATTGTGCCTGAGTGTCGATCGACACGTGAAGAAAGGATCGAATCGCTCGACGCTCATTCCGACGCAGAACCTGAAATTTATCCAGAGGCTTCTCCGTCGATTGACGGAGATGGCTGTCGATCGACACGGATCGCGAGTCACTCTCCAGAAATTCCAGAAACTCTAGCGTCGATCGACAGGGGTCAGTGTCGATCGACACGTACAGAAAATCACGATCCTCCAAATCCAGAGACTCCTCTGTCAATCGACACTCCCTTATCTGTCGATCGACATGAGCCACAAACACGCCCAACTTCGTCCAAATCTTCAGACGAGGTAGAGTAGAACGTCTACAAGCCAAAGGTTCCATTCCCCAGAGCCAGGAAGTCCAAGCAGGAAGCAGAAGAGGCCATGTGCAAGAAGATGATTGAGAATATCATTTTTGAGATGCCTTTAGTGGATGCGATTAAGCTTTCTCCTGCAATTCGAAGGTACGTCAAGCGAATGGTCGCTAATGGAGTTAGTCCTGATGAAGGAGCACTGCTGACTCGAGATCTTCAAGCAATACTTTTGGGCACAACTCCGGTTTCCAAGAAGAAGAAGAAGGAGGTTGTGGTTTCTGAAGAGGTGAGCGCAATGATTCAGAGCAGAGTTCCAGTGAAGCTACCACATCCAGAAAACTTTGTGCTTAATTGCTCCATCTCTGAAGAAAGGGATTTCACTGTGTGATTCAGGATCCAGTATAAACTTGATGCCATTCTCCGTAGCTGCTAGACTTGGAATAATAGACTTCAAGACGACTAGGATATCGCTTATCCTAGCTGATCGTTCTAAGCGGTTTCCTAAAGGTGTTCTAGATGATGTGCCAATCAGAGTTCAAGACTACGTTATTCCAACAGACTTTGTCGTTTTGGAATATGATACCGAGCCTCAAGATCCTTTGCTTCTGGGACGATCTTTCTTAGCCACAGCAGGAGCAACTATTGACTGTAGAGGAGGAAAGATAAAGCTTGACCTTGGTGATGTTGTCATGAAATTTGACATGGATAAGATTCGAAGGAAACCCACCATCGATGGTCAAGCTTTTTCTGTGGATACTTCAGAGGAAGAAGAGCTGATCAAGGAGCCTTCAGAAGACATTCCTCCTGAGACTGTCAAAGATTTAGTCACTCCAGAACCATCGCCTGAGGAACCTCCAAAGGAGCTCAGGTATGAACCTCCTGTATTAAATTCTTTCTCTTCTACTTTCAGTCAATGTGAAAAGGCTGCTACGCACTTACACAAGCCACGAGTTTCTCGAAAGCTTGTTTCTTCTGTTGATGGTTTTGCAGGTGATCCGTCCAAGGTGAAACCAAAAAGGACTTCAAAGCCTTTCGCAAAGATGCGAATTCTTATTCCCCAAGAGCTTAAGGATAAAGGAGAAGCAGTTATCCAGGAGATGATGGCTAAAACGATGAGACTTTTCCCTGAGACTGTTTCTGATAAGTCTGGGGGAGATGCGAAGAAGGTTTGATTCAAGCCGGTCGCTGCGGGTTCCATTCAGGATAAAGGAAGTCCAATACTTCCTAAAGATCCACCATAGTTCATAGTTCCTCATAGTCAAGCTAACGGACTAAAAACAAGCGCTTAGTGGGAGGCAACCCACTTGTGAGTCTACTAATTATGTTTTTATTTTTGTTTTTAGTTTTCTTTTTCAATTTTACGTTTTGGTTTTGTGTTTGTTTTGGGTTTTAGGAGATTAAACGTACAAAAATAAAGGAGGAATGCACTTCAGACTTGAGTGTCGATCGACACTGAAAAGCTGTCGATCGACACCAAGGAAAATAACATGTCGATCAACTAGGATTTTAAGTCACTCGATGCGATACATTTGTATGTGTCGATCGACAAAGGTCGTGTCGATCGACACGACCCCAGGTACGAATTTTCACTTGATTTTTCATTCGTTTCGTTTCCTATCTATTTATTTTCACCAATCTTAGGCTTAATAACACTGGGGACAGTGTTGTTTAAGTCTGGGGGAGGTAGTTGCTAATGATGTTTTCTATTTTGGTGTTTTTGAGTCAATTTAAATTTTTTTTTTTCGGGTCGAAACTCCCCTTCCAACTTACTTTGAACAGCACTCAAGGACCATTCCAATACAGGTTAGATGGTTTTACAAGGTGGGTAACTGGAAGTAGATCAGTTTAACGGAGCGAGTTCAGATTTCTGGAGAACGCCAGATAGGATGTCAAAGACCCCGACCCTAATGAATCTATAATCTCTTGTCAAGGGCGTTGGTAATCGCAATACTTGATTCAACTTCCAAACACTTGAAAGCGAGGATGGACCGCTCTTGAAACTTCTTCCCGAATGACGAGTACAACTTTCCTAGATCAAAAAAAGAAAAAGCCTCATGAACCTGTCTCCACAAGAACACCAGTAATGAGAGCTGATCTAGTGATCATAGAGATGCCAAGGAAATAATAAAAATCAGCCGAGAAACAACAAAGGAAAGTGGAGCCTCAAGCTGTGGTGGTAAAGGACCCTCTGCTGAGGTACCCGCCATCACAAAAAAAATCAATCATCAAAAGGCATTGCATCTCTATGATATCCTTAATTGGATACAGTTTCAGAGGGAAGAGAGAGGGTGAAACGCAGGAAAGTGTTAAAGGAAGTGAAAGAATCTGGAAGGTCCAGCAATCGATATTCCCTCGACGAGACTGCACCTAATTAAACTAAAGGGGTTTGCGACTGAAAGCCTGAGATTCTCTAAGGGGTTTGGATTCAATCTGGAGGACTGCTATACTTCTAGGGAAACATCAAAGTATCACTGGATTAGCTTTGCAACGGTATGTGGTTCCTAAAGGAGTGAGTACACTGTTTTGCTTAGGGACAAGCAAAAAGTTAAGTTTGGGAGAGTTGATATATCATGGTTTTTACCCTGTTTAAGCCATGATATAAGTCCTATATCTAGAGTCTTTGTTGTGTTTTGTGTTGGTTTTAGAGTCTTTACAGGAGCTAGACCGTTTGGAGCAGAAAAGATGTTTACTGGAGCTTTTGGAGCATTTTGGAGTATCGAGGAGGAAAGAGCTGAAAAGATCAAGTCAAAATCGGACAGAAGTACATATGTCGATTGACACACATTGATATTGTCGATCGACACGAGTTTTGGCGAGACAAGAATTTTTCCAGAGAGTAACGTGTCGATCGACAGGCAATCTCTCTGTCGATCGACACGGGTGTTTAATGAAGAAAAAACCCGAATCGAAGATTTTCGTTTTTGCGAAGGAGTTTCCAGATGTTTACTTTTCTTTTCTAGTCGATTTAGAACCTTTATTTATACGTTTGTACAACCATTGTTAGGCGACACACATTATTTTATCAATTACTTAGAGATTTTCATTAATAAAAACATGTTTTCATCATTCGATATGTCTGAGTAGTTTCCCTGTTAGGTTTAGGGATTTTCAAGGGTTGTTGATGATTTGCTAGATCTGATCATAATTGCTTAGGATTTAATATCATTAGAAGTTCTTCATCTTGACTTGTTCTTATTGCTGATTCTTGATTAGCTACCTTGAATCTGATCTTAGGGTAATTAATAGAAACGACAGTTTTATTGATTCCTTGAACTAATTTTTGATGAGAAAAACTCCTATTCGCAAAGGAATTTGGCTTAGGGTTTTGTGAACAATTGAACCTGAAATTAATGCTTGTTTAGATTCATAGGATTCACAAAGGAATTTGGTTTGCTTGAATTTATTCATAGAAAATATTCGCAGCGGAAGCTGGTTTGTTTTACATTCGTGTTCATGTTTAGGAACTAAGCTTCATAAATCCTATTGCTAATTGATCATCTGCATATCTGATTTACCTGAGATTTCCCTGTGCCTAGCGCTTTTCTCTATTGATTCTCACAACCGTTTTAATTGCTTTGTTTACTTGCATTATCTTGATTAGTGATGTCTAAGTTTTAACCCTAAAATAATTCTGCAAGTGCACAGACAATCGCAGTAGTATAAAGGGTATCGAATCCACAGAGACCAAGGTAACACTATGAAATTATGGATTTTAACTTAAAGCTAAGATAAAATATGGTTTTTGGTTGTAACAAAATAGTGAAAGCTGCAATTTAAATGATAAGAAATTCAATAAGGAAAAGCACTAGATCAAGGTTATTCTCTGGTGATCTCGGATTAAGGACTGAGCTACTATTCAGGAACTAAAGCAATTTGGTCTAGAACTCAAACATGAAGATAATATTACCCCACTGTCGTGATGTATCAATATCTTTATCCAGCAACCTAAATGCCTAAACTGTCGTTTGGATTTAGTAATGATGCAGACAAGCATTAAGAGTTGGTTCAATTCGTTCACAATTGATGGTAACAATCAACTGTCGTTGGTTACACACCAATTGCTCATCAATGGGTTATCTAGCAACCTAGAGCACTGTCGTGAATAAGTTAAACTTGAGATCATAGATTAAGTGATCAATATTAATCTAAGCATGAAGAACCCCTATTGATGAAGACGTATGAATAATACAATCCTATTTGGCTTAGTCACTAACAATCCTAAATCACCATCGAAAACCTCGATCTAGCTAGAGGACTACTCAATCATGGAGGAGACAAACACATCAAAACAACAAAGAGAATTCATGATGAAATTGAAATAGATGAGGGTTTAGAATTCTTCTCAATAGATGTTGTGAAAATGAATCTCCAATCTTGAATCCAAAAGCAAAAGAACAAAAGCAAAGAGTAGCCAAGAGAATCTCCAAAAAGTAACGAGTAAAAATGAAATGAATCGTGATGATGTTTTCAGAGGCGGCTACTCCTTATTTATAAACAAAAATAGGTTAAATCGGATCTGGGTGACCGACCGGTCGGTCTGGTCTTGGACCGGTCGGTCCGGTCTTCGGGTGTGGATGGTCTTCGAGCGTGGACCGGTCGGTCCAGAGGTCAGACCGACCGGTCTAGTTTCCAGAGGGCTCCAAGTCTTCGAGTCCACGGGCGAGCAGGTGCTCGTACCAAACCGAGCAGGTGCTCCGTTCTTCAAAATGCCATCTTTTCTCCGGATTTGTCCTGTTTGCTTCAATGACCCCCGAATGCTCAAATCCATGTTCCCAAGTCTCCTTTAAACCTAAAATGACTCAAAATAAGAGAAAAAGACTCGATAAAATCCTATAAAACAAAGGTTAGAATGTGCCAAAAACGCATTTTATCAACTCCCCCAGACTTAAGATCTTTGTTTGTCCTCAAACAAAACAAAATCTAGAACAGAAAAGTATCAGAAAAACCGGATGGAGTTCACTCGCTAGTTGGAAAGATCTCAGACTTCATACTTTCGTCAACGGGCCGTAGAACATGTACCGTAATCAATCATGGGGTTCATAGCTTAAGCTTAGTCATCCACAACTCATCAAAAGTTGGCATCCTCAATATCATCTCTTATATAGATTAATGAAAATGAAAGTACAGTGATCTTACCCAAGGGGATCGTTTCAAGGGGTGCCGATTTCTTCTAACCAAGACCCTCTCCTGCATACTCATTTAAAACTCAAATCCTTTCTCAAAATTAGTTATTGTTATTGGCTTTAATAGTTATATACTTGATTTTTATTATTTTTTCATTTTTTTTTTTTTATTATATATTTTTTTTTATGGGACGAATCTTATGAGGTCGCAAAGGAGATACGGGTTTACGCATCATCTCCTGGCTACTTTGAGCATATTGCTTTGAAGTTTTTTTTTTTTTTTATATATGGGACGAATCTCCATGAGATCACAAAGGATACATTGGTTTACGCATAGTCCCTTGGGTCACTTCGATCCTTTTAGTTTCCCTTACAACATGCTCTCCTGAGGTCACTAAAGATATACGGGCTTACGCATAGTCCTCAGGGTCACTTGAGCATGTTGCTTTGAATAAAGAGAGGAGAGTTAAAGAGTATACTAGATGGAGAGTTGCGGTGTCTTACATGGTTCAAAAAAGTCTTGCCCAATGAACATCAAACCCCTGAGAGAGAAATAAAAGATTAAGATTAGGTACCAAATAAATTTGAGATGACATTGGATCAACCTAATTCCGATAAGTGTGGGAACGTTTCAACCACCCATGACTTTTCCGAAACAGAACTTTGGCCATGCTGTGAGTCATGCAAGTAATCCTTAGTCCGAAAAGAATTCCAAAAGATCAAGTTCATTATTCCAAAAAACAGATTCAAAAACAGACTCAATAAAAATCGAAAATAGGAAATAAGAAAAAGAAAGTAAGAAAATAGAAAACATGATTAGTATCAATAGCACTCCTCCCAGACTTACTTCACACCGACCCGGTGTGAGAATAAATCGAAAGGAAAAAACTATTAACAAGAAAGAAAATAATGCAAAAAATAAAAAAGAAAAGTTAGAAGGTCTAACGTCATCAGAAAGGTGGAGATTCGTCAGAATCTGCTGTGTCCTCGGAGTCTTCCACCATAGCGTCATCGTCTGATCTGAATGCGGTAGAAAGACCAGCAGGCGTGGGCATGCGGCTTCCAGCAAAGCCTGATCCTCCCGCTGCATCTGTGCCTCGGGAACAAGAAATGGCACCCCAAATGGCAGACATTATACTATGGAGCTTCTGAAAACTCTTGTGTTGCCAATGCCTGTGCTCATGTGTAGTCCATTCGTTGCGAATCGGTGAGATGGCAAATTGTGTGGCGTAAGGTGGAAGTGGCAGGGCAGAACCTCTGCTAGTGCCTGCAGTATCAGGACCATGGCTAACATGGCGACGCTTTCTGCGCTGGAGAGGGACATCTGCATTTGCGCTCTCAGGTGAGGCGGGTGGCAAAAACCGAACATTGTCCAGGGAGGTGAGTAGTGCGTTATCACTAGGTAATGGAATAGAGCACTGACCCCCATCCAAATCGAAGTATGTCCACTTACCCCCAACTATCCATTTGCTTTGCGTCAAATGCTACGTCAAATGCTGAGAGTAAAGATAGTCTCGGTGTCTCTCGTATCAATCTGATGGAATATGAAGATGGGTGTGAGGAGACTTCCACAGACTTCTTGCTTCTTCTGGCCTGGTCCAGATAGACCCCTGAATTTCCTATCTGCTAGGAACTGTGCAAACACCGCTCCGAAGTTAGTTCGGTTTTCGCGTGGAGGCTCCCTGTAAATTGTGGACACAAACTCCGGCATCCCTAAATGCAATAGAAACAGCTCAGCGAGACACAAAGCTCCCGGCTCCTCCTTGCAGAACATAGTAGTACTCAGAGCCTTAGCAATAAGGCGGATAATCGGATTCCTGATAAGAGTAAGCTTCATGCTACGCGACTCCGCAAGACCCATACCGATCAAGTTCCACAATCGGTCACTGTGAGGAAAGACATGACGATCAGGGAGCTCTGGACCTTGATGACCCTCGTCAAAACCATATAGAGTGCACAGGTCTCGAAGGGATATCTCATACTCGGTCCCTTGGATCACATACGAGAGTGATCCTTGATCAGCTATCATGTGAGCTGGGTCCTTATAATACACCTCGCAGGATGCCAAAAACTGTCGTACCAAATCAAGATACAGCGGATACTGGTACGTAGCCATCGTTCCAAAACCCATACGATGTAGAACAGCTAATACTTCATCAGTTATACCCAATCTATCCAGCATCTGAGGGCATAAAACACGAGTAGGAAACATCTTAACATTGAGCAAACCATTATAGCAAATGCTATTGTACCTAACCCAACCGTCTCCCTTCCGTTTGTTCTTGTAAGATGGTTCCCTAACTAAATCCTTCCGGTCTATCTTAGGGTGAATATCAATTCCAGGGAAAGGGATACCGTCCGGTCGTGGCCATTGAATACTCGTGCTTCGAGATGGACGAGGAGGATCCGGTTGGCTAGAACTCGTTATTCCCTTGCCCTTGTCTTTTCTCGATGCTTTCTTCGGTTTTTCGTGAGAGTGATTGGTCCGATTTTCATGTTCTTTATTCGAATCAGCCTCGGGTGGCGAATTTGGTGCTTGTGGACGTCTCGTTCGACCCATAGCTATAAAAACGAACCAAGGAGAGTAAGAGACAAGCGAATTAAACGACAAAATTGAAGGACAAAGAACAAACCCAAAAACCCGAAATTTGACATACAAATATAAAGCTCATACCTTGCAGATCAAATAAATTGATTTGATAATCAGAAAGAGCTTGAAAAACTAAGCGATTTAGTGCCAAAAATCGTTTGATTCGGGTAAGAATTGAAGAACTTAGGGTTTGTTGAAGTTTTTGGAGAAATTCACCAAGAACACTTGGGGGAGATGAGTTTTTGGTGTTTTGATCGGTAATGAGAGGTTTTGATCAAATTATCACCAAGATCTTTGACAGCATCGACCGATAGGTCTTCTCTTTCTACTGCCGAGATGCAGGAGGCGTGAGTGGCGATTCTTTTGGGAATGGCTCTATAGAAAACTTTTTCGTTGACCTTGGAAAAAGAGAGTCGCTTATTTGGCATATCAATGATTGCTCCCACCGTAGCCATGAATGGTCTCCCAAGGAGGAGAGACGTATCGTGACCTTCTTTCATCTCTACAACCTGGAAATCCGTTAGAGCTAGGTAATCCCCTATTCGGACTGGTAAGTCGCGAATGATGCCGTACGATGTTGCGGTGGATGAGTTTGCAAATCTAAGAGTTATATGGCTAGGTTCTATCTTAGCGATCTTCAACTTCTTCGCAATAGCCCTTGACATGAGATTCACACAAGAACCAGAATCGCAAAGAGATTCTCCAAGTTCAACTCTTTCAATGGCGCATGGGACAAAGAATTTTCCTGGGTCCTCACCCTTAGGTAATACCCTCAATGGTGGTGTAAGTGGGTAAGGGGTGTAAGCAGGTGACCTAACCTTATTCACAAGCTCATTCGGTCGAAGCACTCTAGAAGACGATCCAGCAATCTCTTCATCTTTTTTCTTTTCTGGAGCAGGTGTTCCTTGTGCATTCTTAACTTTTTCGGCGGGTTGGACTACTCGATTATCGAGCTCCTTCGCACGAGTGCAGATAGCTTCTATCTTACCATTGAGATCGTTATACATGTTCCCATCATGGTAATGATTTCTCTAGCAGAATTCTGCTGGTTGAGTAAAGCCAATTGTAGGAAGGATTTCAGCTCGTCTTGAGGGGTAGGTGCATGAGTTTGAACGCTTGGAAACATATGGTCTCCATCCACATAGTTTGCCTCTATGAGCTGCTCATGTCCCTTGTTCTCATAGTCAATACTCTCCTGATTCCTCTTCAACAGCAGGTTTACTTTCGCTGTCAGCTCATCAATCTTCTGTGATTCAACATTGCTGGTATATACAGGCTCATCACGGTCATGGTATTGATTCCTGGAACTCGCAGCCAAGTTCTCTATCAATCTAATCGCTTCTTCCTTGGTCCTGGTCATAAAATCACCATTACTCGCAGCATCCAAAGTGTTCCTAGCATCACGATCAACACCATCGTAGAAGATACTAAGCAATTTCTCATCGGCGAATCCATGGTGTGGACACTTCCTTTTGTATTCCTTGAACCGTTCCCATGCCTCACTAAAAGACTCTCCTGCACGTTTTTGGAATGTAGAGATCTTATTTCTTAGGCGCGCAGTCATGGCTTTGGTGTAGAAATGACCCAAGAATGCTGCTATACATTGCGGCCAAGTTGTGATGGATCCGGCTGGTAGTGACTTGAGCCAGCGGGAGGCTTTGTCCGCGAGTGAAAAAGGGAAAAGCTTACATTTCATGAAATCCTGGTTCACTCCATTAGAGCTTGCTGTGGAGCAAATCTCCTGGAAGTTCTCTATATGATCTACCGGAATTTCTGCGGGAAGTCCATGAAACATGTTCTGCTTAACCAGTGATATCAGCTGAGGCTTGATCTCATAGTCTTGCCCCTCAAAAGCAGGTGGAATAATTGTCGCTCGGTTCCGATAGGAAGTATGGAGATTGTCCATATCCCCAATTGTATGACGCTGCTGTGGTTGTTGCTGCTGATGCAATTGCGCTATTTGTTGTTCCATCCTCTGAATAGCACCGACTACATGACCATTTCCAGCTCGATTGTCAGTGTCATCGCCCATGTTGGCTAGATTCAAAAGTTTTTGAGAACTTTGGTTACACCTGAAACACACGCAAAAGAAAATAAAAACAAGATTAGCAAAATTCTTAGACTATAAATAAAATCGAATTTCAAAGGTAACGCAATTGGTCCCCGGCAACGGCGCCAAAAACTTGATGTCTAAGTTTTAACCCCAAAATAATTCTGCAAGTGCACAGACAATCGCAGTAGTATAAAGGGTATCGAATCCACAGAGACCAAGGTTACACTATGAAATTATGGATTTTAACTTAAAGCTAAGATAAAATATGGTTTTTGGTTGTAACGAAATAGTGAAAGCTGCAATTTAAATGATAAGAAATTCAATAAGGAAAAGCACTAGATCAAGGTTATTCTCTGGTGATCTCGGATTAAGGACTGAACTACTATTCAGGAACTAAAGCAATTCGGTCTAGAACTCAAACATGAAGATAATATTGCCCCACTGTCGTGATGTATCATTATCTTTATCCAGCAATCTAAATGCCTAAACTGTCGTTTGGATTTAGTAATGATGCAGACAAGCATTAAGAGTTGGTTCAATTCATTCACAATTGATGGTAACAATCAACTGTCGTTGGTTACACACCAATTGCTCATCAATGGGTTATCTAGCAACCTAGAGCACTTTCGTGAATAAGTTAAACTTGAGATCATAGATTAAGTGATCAATATTAATCTAAGCATGAAGAACCCCTATTGATGAAGACGTATGAATAATACAATCCTATTTAGCTCAGTCACTAACAATCCTAAATCACCATCGAAAACCTCGATCTAGCTAGAGGACTACTCAATCATGGAGGAGACAAACACATCAAAACAACAAAGAGAATTCATGATGGAATTGAAATAGATGAGGGTTTAGAATTCTTCTCAATAGATGTTGTGAAAATGAATCTCCAATCTTGAATCCAAAAGCAAAAGAACAAAAGCAAAGAGTAGCCAAGAGAATCTCCAAAAGTAACGAGTAAAAATGAAATGAATCGTGATGATGTTTTCAGAGGCGGCTACTCCTTATTTATAAACAAAAATAGGTTAAATCCGATCTGGGTGACCGACCGGTCAGTCACCTTGACCGGTCTAGTTTCCAGAGGGCTCCAAGTCTTCGAGTCCACGGGCGAGCAGGTGCTCGCACCAAACCGAGCAGGTGCTCCGTTCTTCAAAATGCCATCTTTTCTCCGGATTTGTCCTGTTTGCTTCAATGACCACCGAATGCTCAAATCCATGTTCCCAAGTCTCCTTTAAACCTAAAATGACTCAAAATAAGAGAAAAAGACTCAATAAAATCCTATAAAACAAAGGTTAGAATGTGCCAAAAACGCATTATATCAATTAGCTACCTTGAATATGATCTTAGGGTAATTAATAGAAACGACAGTTTTATTGATTCCTTGAACTAGTTTTTGATGAGAAAAACTCCTATTCGCAAAGGAATTTGGCATAGGGTTTTGTGAACAATTGAACCTTAAATTAATGCTTGTTTAGATTCATAGGATGCGCAAAGGAATTTGGTTTGCTTGAATTTATTCATAGATAATATTCACAGCGGAAGCTGGTTTGTTTTACATTCGTGTTCGTGTTCATGTTTAAGAACTAAGCTTCATAAATCCTATTGCTAATTGATCATCTGCATATCTGATTTACCTGAGATTTCCTTGTGCCTAGCGCTTTTCTCTATGGTTTTTACCCTGTTTAAGCCATGATATAAGTCCTATATCTAGAGTCTTTGTTGTGTTTTGTGTTGGTTTTAGAGTCTTTACAGGAGCTAGACCGTTTGGAGCAGAAAAGATGTTTACTGGAGCTTTTGGAGCATTTTGGAGTATCGAGGAGGAAAGAGCTGAAAAGATCAAGTCAAAATCGGACAGAAGTACATATGTCGATCGACACACATTGATACTGTCGATCGACACGAGTTTTAGCGAGACAAGAATTTTTCCAGAGAGTCACGTGTCGATCGACAGGCAATCTCTTTGTCGATCGACACGGGTGTTTAATGAAGAAAAACCCCGAATCGAAGATTTCTTTTTTTGCGAAGGAGTTTCCAGATGTTTACTTTTCTTTTCTAGTCGGTTTAGAACCTCTATTTATATGTTTGTACAGCCATTGTTAGGCGACACACTTTATTTTATCAATTACTTAGAGATTTTCATTAATAAAATCATGTTTTCATCATTCGATATGTCTGAGTAGTTTCCCTGTTAGGTTTAGGGATTTTCAAGGGTTGTTGATGATTTGCTAGATCTGATCATAATTGCTTAGGATTTAATATCATTAGAAGTTCTTCATCTTGACTTGTTCTTATTGTTGATTCTTGATTAGCTACCTTGAATCTGATCTTAGGGTAATTAATAGAAACGACAGTTTTATTGATTCCTTGAACTAGTTTTTGATGAGCTACTTCTCACTAGTAGCTCAACATCCCTTCCACGGCCTTCCACATGAGCATCAGATGGATCACATCGAGAATTTTAAAGATTTAGCTTCTAGCATAAATGCTCAAGGAGTGTCTAGCGATTATCTCTTCTGCAAGCTATTCCCATACTCTCTTAGTGGGGATGCTTCTTACTGGCTGAAGCAGCTTGAGCCTGGTTCGCTTACTACTTGGGAGGACACAAAGAACGCGTTCATGAACAACTTCTTTGATGATGCAAGGTCAGAAGAGCTAAGGACGAAGATTACTTCTTTTAGGCAGGGTCCTACAGAAGCTTTCAAGGCTGCGTGGACGCGACTTAAGTCCTATCAGAGAGATTACCCTCACTATGGCTTCACAGATGTTCAGTTGCTAGGCATCTTTTACAGAGGAGTGGACTGGCGATATCAGATGGCATTAGATGCAGCGAGTAGCGGTAACTTCAATACCAACTACCCAGAGGATGCGGTGACTCTCATTGAGAACTTGGGTTCTAGCAACAGTACAAAGAACGCTGATTTTGAGAGGAAGCAGATGAGCGAGAACAAGGATGGTAGTAAGCACTTGGCTGAGATGAATGCAAAGCTGGATTCTATGAAAGGTATCCTTATGGGAAAGAAGTCGGTCCAGTTTGCTCAGGAAGTTGAAACTGTAGAGGATGTGAACTACATCAATGATTCAGGATTCCGAAAGTTCAAAAATCAGCAAGGATATGGGTCGTCTTATCAGAAGCCCTTCCAGAGCAACAATTACAACAGGAACTACGGATCCTCATCTTACCAGAAACCTCCTGAGCAAGACAATGAGGTGAAAGCTATGCTTGCGCGACTCCTAGAAGGACAGCAGAAGCTGGAAGTCACTTTCAATGGGAAGTTGGACTCCGTCTACCAGGACTTGGATGGTAAATTTGAATCTTTGAGTGTTTATGTCAAGAAGCTGGACATTCAAGTTGCGCAAACTGCAGAATCGGTTAGAAGACAAGATGGTTTCCTGCCTGCGAAGACGGATTCTAATCCCAAGAGATCCTGCAACGCGATTCAAGTTGAAGAGGCCAATGATTTTGATGAGTTTAAGGCTGATTTTGGAACAGAGGAGACAGTGTCGATCGACATTATGCCTGAGTGTCGATCGACACGTGAAGAAAGGATCGAATCGCTCGACGCTCATTCCGACGCAGAACCTGAAATTTATCCAGAGGCTTCTCCGTCGATCGACGGAGATGGCTGTCGATCGACACGGATCGCGAGTCACTCTCCAGAAATTCCAGAAACTCTAGCGTCGATCGACAGGGGTCAGTGTCGATCGACACGTACAGAAAATCACGATCCTCCAAATCCAGAGACTCCTCTGTCAATCGACACTCCCTTATCTGTCGATCGACATGAGCCACAAACACGCCCAACTTCGTCCAAATCTTCAGACGAGGTAGAGTAGAACGTCTACAAGCCAAAGGTTCCATTCCCCAGAGCCAGGAAGTCCAAGCAGGAAGCAGAAGAGGCCATGTGCAAGAAGATGATTGAGAATATCATTTTTGAGATGCCTTTAGTGGATGCGATTAAGCTTTCTCCTGCAATTCGAAGGTACGTCAAGCGAATGGTCGCTAATGGAGTTAGTCCTGATGAAGGAGCACTGCTGACTCGAGATCTTCAAGCAATACTTTTGGGCACAACTCCGGTTTCCAAGAAGAAGAAGAAGGAGGTTGTGGTTTCTGAAGAGGTGAGCGCAATGATTCAGAGCAGAGTTCCGGTGAAGCTACCACATCCAGAAAACTTTGTGCTTAATTGCTCCATCTCTGAAGAAAGGGATTTCACTGTGTGATTCAGGATCCAGTATAAACTTGATGCCATTCTCCGTAGCTGCTAGACTTGGAATGATAGACTTCAAGACGACTAGGATGTCGCTTATCCTAGCTGATCGTTCCAAGCGGTTTCCTAAAGGTGTTCTAGAGGATGTGCCAATCAGAGTTCAAGACTGCGTTATTCCAACAGACTTTGTCGTTTTGGAATATGATACCGAGGCTCAAGATCCTTTGCTTCTGGGACGATCTTTCTTAGCCACAGCAGGAGCAACTATTGACTGTAGAGGAGGAAAGATAAAGCTTGACCTTGGTGATGTTGTCATGAAATTTGACATGGATAAGATTCGAAGGAAACCCACCATCGATGGTCAAGCTTTTTCTGTGGATACTTCAGAGGAAGAAGAGCTGATCAAGGAGCCTTCAGAAGACATTCCTCCTGAGACTGTCAAAGATTTAGTCACTCCAGAACCATCGCCTGAGGAACCTCCAAAGGAGCTCAGGTATGAACCTCCTGTATTAAATTCTTTCTCTTCTACTTTCAGTCAATGTGAAAAGGCTGCTACGCACTTACACAAGCCACGAGTTTCTCGAAAGCTTGTTTCTTCTGTTGATGGTTTTGCAGGTGATCCGTCCAAGGTGAAACCAAAAAGGACTTCAAAGCCTTTCGCGAAGATGCGAATTCTTATTCCCCAAGAGCTTAAGGATAAAGGAGAAGCAGTTATCCAGGAGATGATGGCTAAAACGATGAGACTTTTCCCTGAGACTGTTTCTGATAAGTCTGGGGGAGATGCGAAGAAGGTTTGATTCAAGCCGGTCGCTGCGGGTTCCATTCAGGATAAAGGAAGTCCAATACTTCCTAAAGATCCACCATAGTTCATAGTTCCTCATAGTCAAGCTAACGGACTAAAAACAAGCGCTTAGTGGGAGGCAACCCACTTGTGAGTCTACTAATTATGTTTTTATTTTTGTTTTTAGTTTTCTTTTTCAATTTTACGTTTTGGTTTTGTGTTTGTTTTGGGTTTTAGGAGATTAAACGTACAAAAATAAAGGAGGAATGCACTTCAGACTTGAGTGTCGATCGACACTGAAAAGCTGTCGATCGACACCAAGGAAAATAACATGTCGATCAACTAGGATTTTAAGTCACTCGATGCGATACATTTGTATGTGTCGATCGACAAAGGTCGTGTCGATCGACACGACCCCAGGTACGAATTTTCACTTGATTTTTCATTCGTTTCGTTTCCTATCTATTTATTTTCACCAATCTTAGGCTTAATAACACTGGGGACAGTGTTGTTTAAGTCTGGGGGAGGTAGTTGCTAATGATGTTTTCTATTTTGGTGTTTTTGAGTCAATTTAAATTTTTTTTTTTTCGGGTCGAAACTCCCCTTCCAACTTACTTTGAACAGCACTCAAGGACCATTCCAATACAGGTTAGATGGTTTTACAAGGTGGGTAACTGGAAGTAGATCAGTTTAACGGAGCGAGTTCAGATTTCTGGAGAACGCCAGATAGGATGTCAAAGACCCCGACCCTAATGAATCTATAATCTCTTGTCAAGGGCGTTGGTAATCGCAATACTTGATTCAACTTCCAAACACTTGAAAGCGAGGATGGACCGCTCTTGAAACTTCTTCCCGAATGACGAGTACAACTTTCCTAGATCAAAAAAAGAAAAAGCCTCATGAACCTGTCTCCACAAGAACACCAGTAATGAGAGCTGATCTAGTGATCATAGAGATGCCAAGGAAATAATAAAAATCAGCCGAGAAACAACAAAGGAAAGTGGAGCCTCAAGCTGTGGTGGTAAAGGACCCTCTGCTGAGGTACCCGCCATCACAAAAAAAATCAATCATCAAAAGGCATTGCATCTCTATGATATCCTTAATTGGATACAGTTTCAGAGGGAAGAGAGAGGGTGAAACGCAGGAAAGTGTTAAAGGAAGTGAAAGAATCTGGAAGGTCCAGCAATCGATATTCCCTCGACGAGACTGCACCTAATTAAACTAAAGGGGTTTGCGACTGAAAGCCTGAGATTCTCTAAGGGGTTTGGATTCAATCTGGAGGACTGCTATACTTCTAGGGAAACATCAAAGTATCACTGGATTAGCTTTGCAACGGTATGTGGTTCCTAAAGGAGTGAGTACACTGTTTTGCTTAGGGACAAGCAAAAAGTTAAGTTTGGGAGAGTTGATATATCATGGTTTTTACCCTGTTTAAGCCATGATATAAGTCCTATATCTAGAGTCTTTGTTGTGTTTTGTGTTGGTTTTAGAGTCTTTACAGGAGCTAGACCGTTTGGAGCAGAAAAGATGTTTACTGGAGCTTTTGAAGCATTTTGGAGTATCGAGGAGGAAAGAGCTGAAAAGATCAAGTCAAAATCGGACAGAAGTACATATGTCGATTGACACACATTGATATTGTCGATCGACACGAGTTTTGGCGAGACAAGAATTTTTCCAGAGAGTAACGTGTCGATCGACAGGCAATCTCTCTGTCGATCGACACAGGTGTTTAATGAAGAAAAAACCCGAATCGAAGATTTTCGTTTTTGCGAAGGAGTTTCCAGATGTTTACTTTTCTTTTCTAGTCGATTTAGAACCTTTATTTATACGTTTGTACAACCATTGTTAGGCGACACACATTATTTTATCAATTACTTAGAGATTTTCATTAATAAAAACATGTTTTCATCATTCGATATGTCTGAGTAGTTTCCCTGTTAGGTTTAGGGATTTTCAAGGGTTGTTGATGATTTGCTAGATCTGATCATAATTGCTTAGGATTTAATATCATTAGAAGTTCTTCATCTTGACTTGTTCTTATTGCTGATTCTTGATTAGCTACCTTGAATCTGATCTTAGGGTAATTAATAGAAACGACAGTTTTATTGATTCCTTGAACTAATTTTTGATGAGAAAAACTCCTATTCGCAAAGGAATTTGGCTTAGGGTTTTGTGAACAATTGAACCTGAAATTAATGCTTGTTTAGATTCATAGGATTCACAAAGGAATTTGGTTTGCTTGAATTTATTCATAGAAAATATTCGCAGCGGAAGCTGGTTTGTTTTACATTCGTGTTCATGTTTAGGAACTAAGCTTCATAAATCCTATTGCTAATTGATCATCTGCATATCTGATTTACCTGAGATTTCCCTGTGCCTAGCGCTTTTCTCTATTGATTCTCACAACCGTTTTAATTGTTTTGTTTACTTGCATTATCTTTATTCTGCTTAGCTTAATCTAAACTTATATAATCTATTGTGTTTCATTGATTCCCTGTGGATTTCGACCCTAAAGTACTACATTGATCTCTTAATTTGAGAGAGTAGCTCTAGGTCTAATTTGAGCATATCAGCAGGAAGTCGGGACACTGAAAATGTAGAAGTCTTAAGTGCAGTGGAGGAAGAGTTAAAGCTCACTTGAGAACAATGCGAAGGGCTCAAAAGAGATGTCTTGGTTCTAACCGAGAGGAGCATGATTACCATAATGTCCTCCTATCAACAACCATTGGATTTACTGTGACTCTTGGATTCATTATTAGGATATAGAAGCAGTAGAAGGTAGCTTTGTCGATGAAGATGATGATGTTGTTTTATTTAGTCGTTTGGGTTTTTTTTGGTATGCAATATGTTATGTTTGTTGTCTTTCTGGTTTTAAAAGACAAAGTCTATGTCTTTAAATGTCTTTCATGGTTGTTGTGTTATGGTTTTATGGTTGTTAAGCTTTCCAAGTTGTTATGGTAACATTTGTAGTATTTAATTTCCTTAATAGTACCAAAAAGTCTAAAACATAAGTAGTTAACAAAACAAAACATAGTTCTCAATTTTAGTGCATTAAACAAGAAACTTTCAACCCAAAATAGACATAGTTCAAAATCCAAATTACTCCAAAACACAATTAAGGCTGATTATGCTCTGATGGAGTGTTGGATGGAGGTTGTGATCCCCTTGAAATGGACTTGAAAACATCAAACATTTGAGCCGTAAAGGGACTCATCAGAGTTGCTGAAACTGTTGGAATATCTTTGGCATTTGATATCTCCAAAGGTGGTCCTCTTACGCTTCTTTGCTTGTGTCTTTCCAGAGACTGATGGTTGAGGAGCACTTGATGCAGCAGGAAAAGAACCACCAGTGTCAGCTCCTTGGACAGGCTGAGTGTTGCTTGTACCCATTGTGGTCTCCTTCTTTTTTCTTAATTTTGTAGGATGTTTTGGCCTCACCTAGAGCAAAATTAAAACTCATAATCAATTGTTGTACAAATGTAAGTATAGATATCTATTGGATACAGTAAACTTACGTTTACCTTTTCGGGAAATTTTTAAGGCCTCCCACATTTGTTTTTTGGCCCCTCTACAACCACTGCTTCATTCTTACAACTACGTATAATGTATCCCGTTTGACCTCACTTGATACAATGTTGTATTCTCCCATGTCTGGTTGATTTGCCAGCGTTTTGTAGATCCTCAAAAGACTCTTTCACTCTGTCACGTGTTCTAGGTCTTCCTCTTGGCTTTTTAACCTCAGGATTACCAATTGGAGCCTTCTCTGCTTCTGGCCATAAGTCTTCACCATTGACTAGTTTGATATTATCCGCATAAGTACTCCTCATAACAGAAGTTTGATAGTAATTAGCAACATATTGTTCAAGATTTGCTTGGTTATCATCTATAACACATATAACATGCTTACAAGGTATTTCTATGATCAATGAAAAACATAAGCTTACCATTATTATTCCTCTAATATATGAATATCATTACATGCCCATTAAATCCACCGTAGTGGATTATCAGTTGAATCTTCTCCGGGTCACTGTAAAATTACGAAATACTCAGTGAAATAAACCCACAAACTAAAAACACAAGATTTCAGATGAAACAAAATAGAGTAGAATAGGAAATAAAAAGGCAAGATTAGTGAAAACGGAATCAATCTAACCCCATCTCGACTCTAAATCGAACCGTATCTCTCCAATTCCCTTGATAATTGACGAAATCGATGAGAAATCCATAAATTTTCTTTTCCCTTAAGAACCCTAATTCCCAAATCGATTTGTGGGTTTTGATTTTTTTTTTGCAGACTCCTTGTTTTGTTGTTAAATAAAACATGTATTTTATTTAAATTTAATTTAATCAACACGTTTCATTAACCGTACAACGAATTTAACTGTTTTGGAACAGAGTTAATTACTCGTAAAACGGTGTTTACTATTATGTTAATTTTTTTTTGCATCCCATTCAAAATTGCCATATTGGTGGTTTAATGAGCTAACATTGCCATGTTGAAGGTTTAAAATGATTGTACTTGACCGTCGAAGTTTAAAGTGCTAGTAATTGTCACTTTGGAAGTTTTTTATGCGATTTTCCCTTTTAGCAATAAGAGAAACGGTAAATGATATTAAAATAGTTAGAAAATAGGGTTAATTAGGTGTATAATAGTTTTGAAGACTATAATTAGGTGTATAACATGACCTAAATAGAATTTATGTAACTAACACCCACTAATTTTTTTTGACTAAAATACCCTTAATGATATCATTAATTATAGATAGTTGGTTAATTAAAATAGTTAACTATATGTTGATTAAAATAGTTGACTATATAAAACATTGTCTATGTAAACGAGTGTTTGCTATTTTAATTATAATATATTTTACTTTGTGATTAATTCACTATGATTATAGTTGACTATTAATGCATGTAAAGTTCGGTTTTTTATTATTGATCTACAAATAGCCAACTATCATATCAAAATATAGTTGACTATGTAAAACATTGTCTATGTAAACGAGTGTTTGCTATTCTAGTTACAATATAGTTCACTATGTGATTTATTCACTATGATTATAGTTGATTACTTATGAATGCATAGTTAACTATCTGATTTTTTAAAAACATTTATCTGCTAATACGCAACTATCATATTAAAACATAGTTGACTATTGTAATTGAAAAATAGAATAAGGGTAATATGGTCAATCTAGATATAGTCAGTATTACAATTTAAGTTATGTTAAATTATTAATTATTGATATAATGAGTATTGTTCATACTAATTTCTCTCAAAAATATATGATATTCCAATATTTTTTTTTTAATGTTAAGATTTTATACCATTTTTTTTTAAAGAGAAAATACAAACTAAACTATTAGTAGTACATCATCATGACCCGAACCCAAAAGGAATATTGCTGCGACAGACAATCGAAACTAAATTTTGTGATTGATAACTATAAAACCGATATACTCTTTAGTCTTTACCAATGCAGTCAACGTTACCCACGAATCACAAAAATGAGAAGAATTTGTGGAACCCAAATATAAAATGACAAGATCTCCAAGCGAGGTCTAAAACAAATTATTTAAGCCTATTTGTAATTTGTAATAGTTAGAGAGACTCGTAAACATTTTCAAAGTTAATTACAATCTAAGAACGCCCTAAGTACTTAAGCATAGTAAAGTCCCATAAACATACTTTTGTTTGTAACCTAAACTTTTTATGATTTTATCTATGTGTAGAGACCATCTTTAAGTTCTGGAAATTGGGAGCTATGAATCATTAGTAATGGAATTATACATTTGGTTATGGTTTCTTTTTGCGTAATATTCAAATGAATATGGGCCTTAATGTGTAGGCCCATTTAAAGTTAGTAACTGGGCCCATAAATAAAATTGCACGCATGGATAAGATCATATTTCACATTGCCATGGAGTGATAAATTCTGAAGCCGATAAGCTTCACAACTACTCTGCTTCTCCGAAATGTTGGGTTGTGTAAACGTGGCGACGAATTCTCATCTTCTTCTTCCTCAGGTTCACTAAGAAGATTTCACATTATACTTGCTTAAATTCCGTATTTACTTTTAACTTACCCAGATTTTCCTTGTTTTCGTGAGGCAGGCATTGCACATGATACCGAGAATCCCTAACTCGAAGAATTTAGGGGTTTCTTCATTTCCATCAATGAACTCTCGGATTTCAGTTTCTAGGGTTTTCCTGAATCATTCCGGCTCCAATTTCATCGATACGAGAAAGAGAAGGGAGTTTCTCGTTAAAGCTGAAGGTGAAACTGAGGCAGTTGTGGAGAGTGTTGATGAAACTGGAGAAGATGTTGAAGCCACTGTGGTGGAGGAAGCTAAATCTCCGTTTAAACCGAGGGTCAAGCTCGGAGATGTCATGGGAGTAAGTTAATTTCAAATTCGATTCTGTAAGATTTAGCTAGGGTTTTGGTTTTGGTATTGAAGGTCTTTTAATCAGCACTAATCAGTAATATTAAAATGGGTTTCCTTGAATATTGTTGATCTGATTTATACATTGCTGGTTTACTTTTGTTTATGTAGATACTGAACCAGAAAGCTATTGAGGTACAAGAGAAAGTGAGACCGGTTCCTGAAATTAGGACTGGGGATATTGTGGAAATCAAACTGGTGAGTTCTAGTCTCTGTATAATCTGAAGCCAGTATGTATCAAACTGCAAGGTTTTATTGGATTTTGACATGGTGGGTTTTGATTTTTACAGGAAGTTCCTGAGAACAGACGTAGGTTATCCATCTACAAAGGCATAGTGATGTCTAGACAAAATGCAGGCATCCACACTACTATTCGTATCCGGAGAATAATTGCAGGCATTGGTGTCGAAATCGTCTTTCCTATGTAAGTATCTTTCTTACGACTCCAAATATCGCACACTTACTCTGGTATAAGTATAAGTAGGAGTAGCTTGGTTCATTATTATGGGTCTTTGACTAGGTGTTTGGAGCCTTTTGGCTTTGATAGAATTGGGACTCTAAAACATACCATAAACAGTTTATTGGCTCTTACTAGTCGAATATAGTCATCTTCCTCGTAGCATGGTAGGTCCGTCACTAAGCTGTGAATTAACTTGACTTATTCTTCTACCCGGACAAACGATATCAACGATTAGTCTTTAAACCACTCTAGGTATTATTATCATATCATGCCAGTCTTGATGAACTTAGTAAAAATTGGCTAAATCTGCAATGAGGTAGCTTTTTGGAGTAATGTATCTGATTTGTTTTGATCTTGAACAGATACTCTCCAAATATCAAGGAGATAAAAGTGGTAAGTCACAGGAAAGTGAGAAGAGCAAGGCTTTACTATCTGAGGGACAAGCTTCCTCGTCTCTCTACTTTTAAGTGAACACAAAATCCAACACTTTCTTGTGTGTTTTCTTCAACCTCCAAAATTAGCTAATCTCTTCTTGTCACATACAATCGCTCTCTTTTCTTGTAATAATTGTTTGTTTGTTGGATTTCATGTAATTCATAGTGACATTAATGTTGAGAAAAGTAAATCAAATGAATTTTTAAGTTCATAAATTGTGCTAATTTGGTTTTAAAAATTAAAAAAAACTCTTAATTGAATCAATGTTGTTATTGAATAAATTAATGACTTTACAGGTAAAGCAGACAAACGAATATACGTTGAAATCATTGAGTATATTTTCTTGTCTTTTTCCTCCCTGTTTTCTTCGTCATAATTCTACTACCTCGATTTAATAAATCTTTTTAATTTACTTCCAACATTAATGATTAGTAGCCACAAAAATAATTAATTAAAAATATCATCGTGAGAAATAGAAATGGCCTACCACCTGAAAACCCATTATAGCCTTTATACATAAATATTAAACTCCACCAATCAAAACACGCCACGTCATTGGTCTCCATTACCAGCCTGTCGCTTTACTCTTTTCTTCTCCTCAATGCACAACTGTTTTCACACGTGTCACATTTTCCTTCTCTCTCTCTCTTCTTCTTCCCCGTACTTCCCGGAGACGACGACGCCGGAGAAGAAATCTCACGGAACTTTGCTTCGACTTCACGTGGCCGCTCCACAAAGTTTTACCTTCTCTCTCTCTAGATAATTCCTTTGTCTTCGTCACCACCAATCGAAACGAGACAAGAGGTGGATTTTGGGTTTTGGTGGAGAGCGATTTTCGGAAGCCATTGAAAAGAAATAGAGAAGCATCTTCTTCTCTGGACCGTGACTTTTCTCCTCTTCAGGTTTTGATCCGTCTTCTTTGGATCTTCAATTTCTAATCACTGATTCTGTTTGAGACTTTTTTTGGGAAATTTTTTGTTTGAAAATCGGAATTGGTTTTGAATTAGGGTTTCGATTTTCGCTGTGTATAGGTTTTCAATAGAGGAATTGATTGTTGAATCTTTAAAGCAATGTCTGGCGTTGGCGAGAATCAGCTTATCTCCATTCAACCTGATGAACTCAAATTTCTTTGTAAGAATTCTACTCCTTCGTTAACATTTCTGGAAGATCCTGCATGCGTTGATCATCTATTTGCACTCTGATAAATTTTCATGTAGTGAATTATCCTCTAGGATGTTTCTGGAATGTGAAAATGTAGATTAGAACGGGTTCTCATGAACTTGTGAATCATTTTCTGAATTTCTTGAGATTTCCCAATTGTGACACATTGATGTTTTCTCAAGTTTGTTGAGCATAAGGCAAACCTTAGAAAATGTAAACTGTTGAATGATGAATTGATACTTGTTGCGGTTGGTTCTCTCGTTATCTATGATTACCTTGCCCTTTCGATGATACTGAAGCTTTTGGAGGTACTCCTTTTGAATGAGATGGGATTATTGATATTATTTCAGTTGAACTCGAGAAGCAAAGCTACTGTGATCTTAAAGTTGCAAATAAAACAGAGCACTATGTTGCTTTCAAGGTAATTCTTCATCATAAGCTTTCTTTGTGATGAAGTTTTTTATGAATATTTCTAATGACGTCCTCATTTGTGTTTTTCTTCTTCTCCAAATCAGGTGAAAACAACATCTCCGAAGAAGTATTTCGTAAGACCGAATACTGGTGTCATACAACCATGGGACTCCTGCATCATTAGAGGTGCAATGATTCTTTATTACTCTTTTCAGTTATTGACAGTTTAAAACTCAAAACATGGAAATAATTATTGATCTTGTAAAATATAGTGACTCTACAAGCACAACGGGAGTTTCCTCCAGATATGCAGTGCAAAGACAAATTTCTCCTTCAAAGTACCATTGTACCTCCTCACACTGATGTTGATGAACTTCCACAAGACACAGTATGTTCCAGATTTCAATTCAGAATCATGATTTTCACATTTTTGGGGGAGAAGAAATTGACATTAAATTAACCATGCTTGTGTCCAGTTTACCAAAGACAGTGGGAAAACATTAACAGAGTGTAAGCTCAAGGTCTCGTATATCACCCCGTCTACCCCCCAAAGATCCTCTGAATCTGGAGCAACCAATGGTGATGGAAATGGCCCCGAAACCATCTCTGTGAGTACCAACTACATTCAGCTGTTATTATTTTATAGTAACTACTTCCTGCAAATGCTCTTCACCACATTATTGCCTTTTTAACTTTTGCTAACCAATTATGATTGTAGCAAAAGCCTTACACTAGGTAAAATTTTTATTAGATACCAATAGACCATAGGTCTCTTGCGTAGACATGCATCTTATCAATGGTCTCACTTTATTTGTGAAATGCGTATGCAAAAATTACTATACAAAAAGGTTTGGGGGACAATCACAAAGTTTCATTCGAATCCCATACCTTTTTGGTATTCAGACTTGTGGGTTTCAGGAATTTTCAGCAATAGAAAATCTGATGAAGAATTGAGTTGATTGTCTAGGACACTTATTCACATGTAGATTTTCAAAAGATGAACAATAATGCACCTCACATAGTCCCATTTTTGGCAAAATATGCATAAGTGCTTGTCTTGTTTTAATCCTCACTCTCACTCTTCTACCATCAAATATGTATGGTCAGACTATTCAGCGGCTGAAGGAAGAGCGAGATGCAGCTGTTAAGCAAACACAACAATTGCAACATGAATTGGTATGCCTCCATAAGTTTTTCCTTGATATTATAGCTAGACAAAATCATGTGAACTGCTAAACATGACTTTAATGACATTGCAGGATATGGTGAAGAGACGGAGAAACCAGAGGAACAGCGGAAACGGGTTATCCTTAAAGTTAGCAGCTTTGGTTGGACTGATCGGACTCATCATCGGTTTCATCCTAAAACTCACATTAGCTTCTTCCACATAACAACTATCATCTTTCTCCACATCGTCTACCATCTCAACATATGTAACCACAGAACCAAAATGGTGTCACACATTCGGGTATTTTAACTTTTGATATCAGCTATATCTCTATCTGTCTCTCTATCATCTGTTTGTCTCTTCCATCGAATTTGCTTCTTTTTCAATTATATTGGATGTACATTTTTGACCCATCCTTTGATCAGTCGATTTTACTTGTTCCCTTTTGGAAAATGTCTGATCATTTGTATTGTTTACCGCATTGTGAAGGAAATCTGTTTCAAATTCTTATGGTCTATAAATCCCTCTTAGCAAAACAACATGGTTTATAATATGTGTGGTTTAATCGTAGGGAGACAATTGTAAATTAAGCGTCTTGCGTTAGTTCCGAAAGCACCTCAAGAGGTAGATAAGGAGATAATTTACACAGAATTAAACAAGCTCAAAGTTTAAATAAACTGTGAGTCATAATATATAGTACACTTTGATTTGCTGCAAGGAAAAAACAAAATGGATTAAAACACATAAAAATCAGCCTTCTGAAAATTGCTTTTGAAATAAAACAAAAAGAAAAAGATTTGCAAGTCCTTTTCTTGAAAGAATTTTGTACTTGAAACAAAAAGCATCACAAGGTTTGTACTTTGGCACTACACAAAGATGTTATGAATCAGTAAATTTTATTTATGTAACACAATTAAAAAGTCCTAGGAAATTATTACAACTCCATATTAACTCTTGATACTAATTTCCCAAAGAACCAATTTTCATATGACACTAACGTCAGAAGTCAACAGAAGGTTGACCAGAAACCCTGAGAAGCTTAAACTTGAACACAAGTTTACCTCCATATCCTCTCTCTTGCCAATACTTGTCAACCAAATATAAGCCATCATATACATAATGCTTCCCTTTCAGATCCATTCTCTGTTTGCCACGTATCACTCTCACCGTTGTTTTTTCCCTCATGCTATTAGCTAGAGCCAAATTTCCCCTAACAAGCCTCTGATCAAAGGTTGTCTCGTTTCCTCCTTCCCCGGTGTAAGTCAACACACCAGAATTGAACATGTCGTTGTAACCAGTACCTTCTGATGAAACAATGCTCGTTGCTAGCTTCAAGTCTCCTCTGTCCATGTAATCAATACCACCCACGATGTCGAAATGGAGACCGACTAAGTTGAGTTCTGCTTTATACTGAAACACATCACCAACTTCGATTCCGGGGACTGCTCCTATCCGTTTTTCAGCATTCACTTGCTTCCTCTCTTTCACGAGAACATCTCGAGTCTTGTAATCTATCCTACTTGTTGGGCTCTTCGATATTCCACGCCGCGCTGCCTTATCTCGAGCCAGCTCTTCAAACACAATTTTGAAAAAATTCAACACCTTGAGAACTTTCTCGCGTGGGGTAAGAACTTTAGTAATCTGTTTTTTCCGCACAACCGGGATGAGTCCAGCTTGATTCGACCGTCTTCCATCTCTCTGTTGAGTTGATTTATGAGTGTTTGCTCTTGGTGTAACTGCATTACTCAAATTATTCTTCTTCTTCTTCTCCAGCGAGTTTCTCTGCATGTTACTAGACGAAACTGTTATGTTACTAGATGAAACTGTTCTTCTTATGCTCTGAGACGCAACTAGTTCGCGTGATTCCTCTGAACTTAGAGGTTTAACTTTACTTCCACAAGTTGGAATGAACTTCCTCCTAGCTGAAACAGAGCTTCCACTTCCAACGCTACCACTAGTAGTTACATTGAAGCCAGCTTTCCTCATAATCGAATCCAGCGATTCAACTTCCTTCAAAACATCAACAGAGGAAGCAGTCCTCTCAGCACCACCAATGCAGCTATTTGCGGAACCAATCGAAATTTCTTCTGACTCGCTTCTTGTGACTGTAACAACATCATTCACAATCCCGCTTCTCGGATTCTTTGATTGATTACCACAACCATCAGAAAAATCTCTTACACCAAAGACCCTTGTTCGTTTTTTAGGGGAGTTCCTTTGAGTCATCTTCCTGCAAAACATAACATGTTCACAAAATCAACTTCTTAAGCCCTAACTTACGAATCGTTTAAATCCAAACTCACAGAACACCTATAAGCAAATCATATAAACAAATCCAGAAATTAAGCATGATAAACACCTATAAACAGAGATTTAGACTACGTTCCAACTCGATTTCAGTGTAAATTCCAAAAAAAAGCCATAAATGAAACTTGTAACAGTAAATTAGGGGTAAATGATGAACAGTAACAAGAACACAATGGTGAGTACGATGGTGACGAAGCATGAAAATGTAGAGTGATTTCACTCGCCGAGTCGAAATTAGAACTATTAGTGTGACTAAGATCATGGAAAATTTGTGAAATACGAAATTGATTAAGAGCTTCAGTAAGTAAAAAAAAAGTCGATTTTACACTTGTAACAACACAAATTCCCAAAGAAATCAACAAAATTCAACCTAGAAAACAAAATCACAAGCGTGAGCTCTCAGAAACACTAAAAGCACAAAATTCAGAACAAGTGTGAAATTAGGTACACGAATTCGAAAAAGGGTGCAATATATATTATATATATGAAGAAAATCAATTACTGAACAGAACCAGAGAAAATATTACGAGTATGATTTTCTTCGTCTAGCTTTAGTACTCGATAATCCTCTTCGTCTCGGAAAAAGAGAAGTGACTGTACAAAAAAGAAAATAGAATGATGACCGTTTGTTTAATAATTGCAAATGTGAGCTCCGTTTAAAATCTGCTACTAACTACGTTTATGGTTTCAGTTATAAGCTTTAAATTGTAATTAACCGAATAATTAGCAAATAATCAACTTTCATACTAATTACGTAACGTGTACAATTTTCGTTGTGCCGTTGTGGTGTGTAAATATTCCACACAGCATTTAATGTTTATTTCCTTTTTCAGTCTCATGTTAATAGAAACTCAGAAGTCTATTGAAAATTTCAATTTTCTACTATTATTATTATTATTATTATATATATATATATATGTGGTAGTTTTTTTTATATATATATTTACTCCAACTACCATGTCTGTGCAGTAACCAGTTTTTTTTTAAAATGTTTCAGTACTATATCAAACGAGAATAAATGGGATACTAGAAAATTGAAAATATTAGTACTGTAATAAGAAAACGAATTGAAAATAGAATTTTTTTTAGAAATGCCACTATTGATATGCTACTTTGCAAAAATATAACTTTTCCTTTTTCAAAATTTAAAAAGATTTATGTTTGGGTGAACTATGTTATATTTGGATTTACTTTTTTAAGATTAAAAATTTTGAAATATAAAGTTTTTAAACGAATTTATAGATGACATGTTTGCAAGAAAATAATTTATGAATTACATGTTTGTAAAAGATAATTCATGAATTACATGTTTGCAATTATCCCCCGAAAATAGACATAAGTTTGTTGTCAAAATTCTAAGAAAAATATGTATGATGAAGGGGATTTTTTTTTTTTTTAAAGTATTTATAAGTATGTGACGTGACCTTAGTCTAGTGGCAGAAGGTAAGTCCACGGAGAGCATGCACCATCACACCCAGGATCAAGTCTCTATTTCTACTTAATGTAGGAATAAGACTGATGGGCGGCTAGTTGTGGCCCATCAGTCTATATGTGGCCCAACAAAAAATTATAAATTATTTTTCTTTTAATATATAGAGAATATATATGTGCAATATACATACTTAAGATTATACACGTACATGATTTTAATTTTGTTGCTACTACAGTTTAGAATTATTTTTTTAATGGAAGAAATAAAAAATATACAAATGCATAAATTTTAATATTAATGTATATGCTTTTTCTTGATAATGTGAAAACCTTAAGAATCCTAAGAGAAATTTTTTTAAATTTTTTAGTTAATAAAATTATTTAAAAGGATTATATTATTATCCAAACATTCCATAATATCACAATCTCTACACCCAAACATAATTAGAAAACAATTTTTAAAAAAAAAAATATTCTCATTGACTCACTATAGTTATAAATGCATTATTATTTTATAAAATAAAAATATATTGTTTTTATTTATGTTTTGGATCATCCACTATTCCATACTACAAGACTATTGGTGGGCCGGATCCTAATATCCGACTTTTCTCATAATATCCAAATCAGGATCCGGATTTGTGATTCCCGGTTATCGGATATCCGGTTTTCGGATATCCGTCCAAATATTAATATATCTAGATCCGTAAAATATTTTTTTTTATATTAAATTAGTAATAACTGATTTTTAGCGTAAAATTAATATAATTTTATAAAAAATAAATAAAACATTTCGAACATGATTTTAATTTAATTTTTATGTATACATTTTAATATATATATTTAAAAATATTAATAAAATAAATATTTTTAATATATTTAAAAGGTTGGGATCCGGATATCTGGATCCAGATCCGTAATTTTACTATCCGGATCTGGATCCAGCCTTTCGGATATCATGATTTTCGGAACGGATCCGTAGCGGATCCCGGATCAGATCTCAGATCCCAGATAATAATCCTACCCCTATTCCATATTCCACATCAATTAGAAACTAACCACAAATAATTTAATTATATTCACTATTAACAATATTCAATATTTTTGTTACCAAACAAAATATCCACATTTCCATTGATTCAATTATAAATATTGACTAAATTTTTTAAAACTCATTGATTCAATTATTTCACAGGTGGAATACATTTAAATATAAAATAATCATAAAATTTAATCAATAAAACGGGTTTAGGATTCCGTATAATAATTTATCAAATAATGATAATGTATTTTTAATTAAAACTATATTAATTTTACTCGTTGATCATATTATCTTATAACGCGGGTAACTACCTAGTATGTATATATATATTCAAACATTAAACATAGAAATCATTAACAAAATAAGATTAATTCAAACAGCAGAGATCCAACACATATTATGAAATAAAAGATAAAAATCATCACACTTGAAGAAGTCAAAAATTCAACCATCATTTTCATTCTAACTTGTATTTGATATGTACACACTACATATACATATGATATAGAAGAACAAAACCACCATTATTGATTAACAAATATTGAGAAACGATTCATATTAGAACGTGTTCTTAGCTATCGATGTCTTTATTAGTGTTTTGAAGATAAAAAGACATGATTTGAATAATTATTTAACCTTATCGAACGAATTTGATAATTGAATCGAAAGATTAATCTTACCTGCCTATTCTTCTAGAGTTTTAGGTGACAATGAAGACTTTTAATAACTTTTTTTTTTGATAAAAAGACTTTTAATAACTTAGTTTAGTTATTTTACGTTATATAGACTTTTAATAACTAAGTTTCCAAATTATTTTACGTTATCACACTTCCAAAATTGGAGTCGTGGAAAATCTTAAGACTCCAAAGTGGAATTGCCCACTTCTAAATTGACCTTTAGTAATCTTGCTTTCGATTCCGAAGGGGGAAACATACACTGGAGAAAACATATATGCTAAGAAAATAATAAATAAAGTTGGAAAAAGTAAAATAATGACTAAAATTAGAAGAATAAAAATGAAAACGTGGAACCTAAAAAATCATTTGTTATCTTAATCAGTTGTATATATATATAGATCATTTGTATTCAAATAGATTTAGATTAATCTAATAAATGATAAAAGAGTTGTTTTCCAATTCTCAATGATACATCTCTTAGTCACATTACTGAGAGTAATGGTAAAAGCATGAGGGTAACGGGTCAAAACAAAGATTAGCCAAACTCAACGAAGATTAGCTAGAGTGTTCTCTATGGATAAGGACTAGCCTAATCTAGAGTGTTCCTAGACTTCTATATAAACTCATGTACTCACGCTTGTATTAAAATGATCCTTGTAAAATATCAATCTAAGAAAAGTTTAATAAAAGTTTCTTCTTTCCTTCCATTTGAATAAAGCTCCTCAGTGAGCTATTTATCCTTATAGTTTCTATCTTTATTTAATCTCTTCAAAAAAGCTCTCAAGAGCACAATCTATCTTGTTTTGAGTTTGTTCACAATTACAAATGTATTTATATGAATCTAGACTTCATAAGAACACTAATCACATGGGTTAATGGGTCTTTTAAGAACACATTATCAGACCGTCTACTGGATGATTTAATAGAAACTAAGTGAATTTTTAATCAGTTTCTATACAAAACTAAGTCCAAATCATCCGACATGACTCCAACTACACATTTTTTGGGTAAAAATCGTGATTCTTCCTACACCCATCTAGATTTTTTTTGCTATTAGGGACCAGTAGGAATGGGGGAAAGAGGTTTGTTCAAGCAAGAAGAAGGTTTGTGGAAGGAACATTCAAGTAGGTGAGATTTATTTCTACTTATATCTTGCGAGAGCTTGATTTCGTTGTAATGAACAATCAGTATGTGGGAAGAGTGAAGAACTCGAGATCTTCTAATGGTAGTAGGAACATATCTGATAGAGGTTGTAAAATGTGTGATTGTAATTTGTCGTGTTAATGATGGGTAAAAAACCCATCATTAACATCCCTTTTTGTAGCATGTGTTGAAAGTATAGGGATTAATAGTAGAGCATAATTATCTTTAGATATACCTACAAGTTGGAATTCAAATTATGAGATGCTGGCTAGGGCTCTGAAGTTTTGTAAGGCGTTTGCTAGCTTTAAAGAATGTGATAGGAGTTACAAATCATTGCCTACAGAGGATGAATGGGATTGGGGAGAGAGAATTTGTGATTTCTTGAAGCCTTTTAGTACTATTACCGCATATTTCTCAGATGTTAAGTATCCCACAACTAATGCATATTTTCTCCAAATGTGAACAATGTGTATATTAAGGAAGTATGCTAACTGTGGTGACATTGCACTAAAAGAGATGTCTAGAAGAATGCAATTGAAGTTTTCTAAGTGTTGAGATGAGAATAGTCTCATTTTAGCTATGACAGTTGTTTTAGATCCAAGATTAAAGCTACAAATACTTAGAACAGCTTATGAAAATGTGGATCCGAGAACTGCTGAAAAAAGGTTGAGATTGTTAAGAAGAATTTGAAATTGCTTTATGAAGACTATAGAACCAAGTCTCAAACTTCTTCTTCAACCTTTTAAGGGACACCAACTCCACAAAGGCTTCATACTGAATCACCATTAGAGGATGATCTAAATTATTTAAGTATTTTTCTTTTCATTTGTATAAGTTCATATCATAATCTTTATAGTTTGTCTTTATCTAATTTAGTATTTGTTTATAAATTATAATATGGGATCTATTTGAGCTTGAGAAGACCATCCCGCTTGGTCTAGATAATACAAAGACCAATTTGGATCTTTATTTGGACGAGTCTAAAAAAGAATCAAGGTTTTTTACCGACATAGATGTTCTAGAGACGCTCTCAGGCACGCCGACCGAGGCAGCCGCCGACGAAGCTCTTCATCAGATCGAAGCTCCTCCTCTGTCGCCCTCTCTCCGTGCTGTCAATCGGCCATGGCAACACTAGCCACAATCCCGATCCCATCCCAGAGCCTCTAGATCCGTGTCTCGATGAGCTTCACCACCAGCCATGCGCCACGCCGTTGAAGCCGTAACCTCTTGTTGCTCCGGAAATCTCCTTTGAACGGCCAATCCCTTATGCTCTGGTAAAGCAAATCTCCTCTCACAACAAGATCGAGAGCGCGAGTTAGGCCTCTCATCGGAGCCACCCAATCTAGTATTATCTTCTACACCGGTGACTGCAAGTCCTGTTCTCTCGCCGAGAATTATGGGTGTCAATCCCATCTCAGCCGTCATGGCCATCTACGATCATGAATGTTGCTCCGCCAAGGCGTCTTATCTCCTCCATTGTAACTCTAGATCTAATCCGAACTTAAATCCGCCACACTCATCTCTCCCTTGGCGGTGGTCCGGAAGCTTCGCCGATTATTCCGACGGCCAGCCTAGAGTCTCTCCTCCGATCTCCCCCCGTAAGCTTTCCTCCCATTGTTTGTGTAATGAGATTGATTGATGAGTGTGAGGGCTTAACCCATGTTTTTTTTTTTGCTCTTTAATGGTTTTGGAATCCATATTTGGTACAGAAAAATTTAGGACTTTAGCTAGCCTTGTAAATCCAAGATTTTTATTTCTTTGCTGATTCGACCCCAAGTCCGAATGGCTTTGTCATATTCTCTAGAAGAAGAAATATGGACTTTCTCGGTAGAATCTGAATCTTTACAATTGGTTCGAGCTTTATTTTTAGGCTCAAATATTTCCAAACTACATGGTTCATTCCATGAAACTTCTTTTATTTCCAAAAATTTGAATCTATCTACTTTAGTTTCATTTTGGTATTGAATGCCCTTGTAACCTGTTTACTATATTAAGATCTATATTAAAATAAAAATAAAAGCTATTGGAAAGGCGAAGGACAACGCTATGGCGATTTAGCTTCTCTCGCATGCGATTTGCTTAGCATTCCTATCACTTCAGTAGCATATGAATCATCGTTTAGCATTGGAGGTCGAGTGATAAGTCCTTACACAAACCGTCTCTTACCAAAAAAATGTCTAAGCTCTACTTTGCACACGGAACTGGTTGAGAGGTTTTGCAGAATTCAGAGGTATATTCTCACTTTTGATCATGTATTTTCTTCTGTTTGATATTTAAGTTGGTAAATTCTTAACTCTTTTTGTCTCTTTTGTTTCTTGTCTTCTAGGTGATGTTGAAGATTACTTTGATGATGAAAACAATGATGCTACAACGACATCAAGTAGTTCAAGAATTTGAGATTTGTAATTTAGTATTTTTTTTTTGAGAATTTGGAGAGTGAGAGTTTGACTTTGTTGGATTTGGTGGTGTGTAAACAATTTATGGAGAGTTTTAATAGTTTGACTTTGTTGGATTTTAATTATTATAACTCTAGTTTTTTTAATCTCTTTGGTATTTTGACTGTACGATCAACTATGAGAGTGAATTTACCTCTCTAGCACAATGAATAAGATTTATGTAACTTGTTTGATTATTATAAAATGTAGTTTTTTTTGGGTCGAAAACTGATGTATTATTAATGATAATAAAACTCAAGGAACATAGTAGCTTAGTGCAGCGAAGGCTCCTTGGCTAGTGAATCGGCCACAATGTTTTCAGAACGTGAAATATAAGAAAATGAAATCGAACAAAACTCAATTGCACTATTCAAAATATCAAAGAGTAATCCAAATAGCTCATTGTATTCATCACCACTTCTCAGGAGGTTCACTAGGAGTTGACAATCCGAGAAGATATGGAGGTGACGAAGTCCCGCATCCAAGCTTGTGCCAAGGCTGCTTTAAGTTCCATTGTTTCAGCCACTAGGGCAGAGAAGATGTTGTGTGACCCTACGGAGCCATCACCAAGGTGATCATTGGCCGTAGAACAGAAAACCCATCCCAAATCTCCATTTCCAAAGACCGGGTCCCAAGCCGCATCAACAAAACAAAGGATCCCTATATTGGGTGGAGGATGAGTAATCGGAGGGGGAGTGGTACTATAGGCCACAAAGCAGGGATTGAAGAGAACGTTGTGCCTCCTGCCAAGCTAGCGCATCTTGAATTGACTTAGAGATGGTATCTTCCTCTGAGAAGGATTTGTTTTCAAACATGAATTGGTTGCGCCCTTTCCAGAGCATCCAGAGGATCCAAGCATAGAGAGCCGCTTCATTCACACCTCTTGGTGGAAGGTTCTCAAATTTTGTGGCCTCCGTAAGGAAACTTGGGAGCGAAGGTACTGCATTGAACCTGTGTATGACAATTGGAGCAAGTTCCCGAACTCTTTAGGCATAAGCACTGGGTAATAGCACATGATCAATGGATTCGGGAAGTCCACAGCGTTTGCAGTTACCCGCCAACTGTATTTCTTTTGTAGCCAAGTGAGATCCAACCGGTAGTGCCCCAAACATAGCTCTCCACATGAATGATTGGATTTTGGGGAGAGTTTTAACTTTCCATGTACATTTCAGCTGAATAGTTCTCCATCCGCTTCTCTACTCAAGAGGTGAGTATACTATACCCTGATATGGTAGGATAATTACCTTTCTTCTCAGGTAACCACACAAGTGCATCGCAAAGTGACGTAGCACCCAAGGAAAGCATCCTGATATGGACCTCATAAAATGTAATTTTGTATTTCTTCATGAAGAACACATTTTTATATGTTCACGATAAAGTCACCTTGCTGAGTGTTTTTTTTTTCATCAACAAATTTGAATTAGCAATTGTAGATAAATGATTGATTATGTAAACAAAAAATAATTTTAGGCAAAAACAGAAAAATAAATAAGGGTGTCCGACGGCGACGGGGTAACCCTAAATTTACTGGGGATTAATCGGGTTATCTTACTAATGCAAAGTTTTTTCGGATTTTTTCATTTTGGGGTATAATCTGGGCGGATTTGTTTCGAATGTGGGTCGGATAGGGTTATTTTACCCGCGACAACATCCCTATTATAATTGTCAACAAAGATTCTCAAATCATAGATGGAAATAAATCAGGGTAGAAGGTTTTGGGGTGTGCGTTGCTTAAGGTTTTGCTCTAAAATAAAGGGATTTGATGTGTATTGAACTAACCGACCTATGATCATTTAAGAGGATTTTCTCATTACATGTCCACGCATGTCGAAGATAGTTGTTATAAAAGTTTCAATGGTTTGATAACACTAATTTCAAATTTTTTCAAACAAATCATACCAACTCATCTTAATCATCGATTTTATATAAGCAATAAAGGAAGTCGGGATATAAAGTTTTTAAAACCTTTTTTCAGTAACTCGGGTTGAGTTGGGTCGGTTGAGTTTGAGATTAATTATATATTGAGCCAAATCAAAAACTTACTCAATTTGCTTGGTATGGGTTAGTCTCTAATTAGATAAGTCGGAATTAACATGTGACCAAAAAAAAAGTCGGAATTAACAAATTCCGTTAATGAATAAAGGCCGGATTAATAGTTATGGTGTTGGCAATTTGGCATCATAAAATATGTTTGTTCATGTATATCATCATATTTATTTATTACTTTGTGTAGTTAAGGTAACAATAATTTAGTTGGGAGTCATGTATTGGGTTAAACTTGGTGTAGCTCCGGAACATTTTTCATAAAATGCATAAATCTCAACTAATTCTTATTAATTTTTTTTAGCCTTTTAGAAAGATAATCCAACAATATGGATAAATCAACTAAACCCTAATCAAAGGTAAGGCGTGAGGGACTAAACTCAAACGGAATCAAGAAATGTGAAATTGAGAATCTCAAGTTGAATTCTATATACTAAAAAATGTTAATTCAATGCATTGATAGAAGAAAAGAGATATCCCAACTTGATTACATTACAAGTCTGGCAACAAAGCAATTGAACTCAAAACCATTGAGCAAGAGAAGTATCGTAGGGGTGGTCATCATCGTCAACATAAACAACGGGACAGAGAGGGCAAGTATTATTCTCACGTAATCACTCCATGATACAATCGGTATGAAACTCATGCCAACAACCCGGAAATCGGTTAAAGTCGTCTCGTACCTCTTCCAAACAAATGGCGCATGTCTCCGTGTATTGTTCCTTCAAAAGCAAAGATGTGTCTATGAATCTTTGTGCGGTTAATATGACGTGAAGGGAGATGTACAACAACCATGGTAATCATTCGGCTTCGGAAGCTACCTAGACGAAGATACGTCCGCTTAAGACAGGATCTTGAAGCCACGAACCGAGGAGATGATAGATGTTTCGAGGATCGATGTTCTTTAAGAGAAGGTAAGGGATTGGGAGCGGAGGAGCTATGTTGGATCCTATACTGACGTCTTTTACGTTCTCCTTTATGAGAAGATTTTCTTTCTCACGCTTTATTAAATTTTTTTTTTTGCTAAAGATTAAATATCATTAGAAATAAATTGTTTGGTTTTACAGAGATGTAGAACCTTAAGGAAGAGCAACCAAGGCAAAAAAATTAAACAAGGTTACAATAAGGTTGGGAAAGATTTATGCGATAACATTCGGTCACCTAATCCATAGTTGCATTAGCTCACACCAATGCTTTCTATGTTTTCGGGAAGTGATTGTGTTTCATATTTCTCGGTCCATGATTTTGAAAGCGATATGCGACGGATTGATCATTTGATTGTGCTATGCATTGTTTCGCTGTCTCCAAATATGGTAAATCAGAGCTTGAGCTATCGTTTTCTGGAGCTTTATGTATATCTCTACCGTGTTCGATGCACACTTGCACGAAACCCTCGTATCAATATCAATCATAACTCTACTGCTCGTCTCCATTGTTTTGTTTGTAAGATTGGACAAGAGAGAAGAGGTCAAACTATGTTTGATGGAATTAGGGAAGAGATTGGACAAGACAAGAGTTATAATTATATAGTTAATTTGGTCGGCGTAGCTAGGGATGTGAGATTTTGGAGAGTGATACAAAAATTCTGTAGAAGATAAAAGGAAATATCTTATCTTAGTAAATATATATATATATATATATATATTTTTTTTTATCAAACCAATATTTTATAAATGAAACCTGCTCTTACATTCCACCAAGGGGGAGACTATTAATTGACGCTAACGCAGACTTCACAATTAAATCTGCCAAAGTATTGTAAGGAATGTATATTTCAATATATTGACAAGAGATTGTACAGAGACACATTTATACACAGAATAGAGAAGATTCTAAACTAAGTAATTATAGAATGTTCCTTAAGTCAAGCAATGAAATATTGACCCATAATTGAGAATCATGATCGTATCATAATGGGAATCATGATCGTATTTTCAATACGCCCCCTCAAGATGGAAGGGCGTTAGTCACTCCAATCTTTTCACGTAATTCGATGAACCGGGCACGATTGAGAGGTTTCGTTAATGCATCAGCCAGTTGATCTCTAGTATTCACATGAGCGACTCTAACGGAACCGTTTTGAATATGGCCACGAACGAAGTGGTAGTCAAGAGCTATATGCTTCATCCTTGAATGGAAAACAAGATTAGCACATAGAAATGTGGCTCCGACATTGTCGCAAAACACAACCGGAGGTGTTTGGAGATGAATACCAAGTTCGGTCATCAAATTGCAAATCCAACAAAGTTTAGCTACTGTGTTGGCAACTGCGCGGTACTCAGCTTCTGTAGACGATCTTGCAACCCCTTTCTACTTCTTAGCTGTCCAAGATATCGGATGACTGCCAAGGTAAATGATGTAGGAATTGGTCGAGATGTAGTCATCGGAATCGCCAGCCCAATCGGCATCAGAATAGGCATGAAGATTGAGCTTGTTTGTTGCAGAGAAGTAGATGCTGTGTGTTGGTGTTCCTGCTAAGTAGCGGAAAATTCTCTTTGCTGCTTGCCAGTGTTCTTCGGTTGGACGGTGCATGAATTGAGAGAGTCGATTGACCGCGTAGCAAATGTCGAGTCTTGTAAAGGCCAGATACTGCAAACTGCCAACTAGTTGCCGATATGTCTTTGGATCCAAGAGAGCAGCGCCGGAGGTAAGAGTTAACTTCGGTGTGGACGCCATAGGAGTAGTTACCGGCTTCGCGTTAGTCATATCATAGCGATGAAGGAGGTCGAGAATATACTTTCTTTGTGAGAGATGCAATCCTGCTTCAGTTCGATGAACTTCGAGACCGAGAAGGTAATTTAGGTCTTCTGCGTCTTTAACCGAAAAACGATAAGCCAAGAGTTGAAGTGTACGCTGAATTCTGGCTTTGCTGTTGCATGTGATTAGAATGTCATCAACATAGACTAACAAGTACACAAATTCACGACCAACCTGAAGAACACAGAGTGATGTATCCGCAAGTGAATTTTTGAAACCAAGGTTAAGAAGAAATGTGCGCAGCTCTGTATACCAGGCCCGAGGAGTCTGCTTTAAGCCGTAAATTGCTTTCTTGAGACGATAGACATGCGACGGATGATCTTGATCAACAAATACCGGGGGTTGGTCCATATATACTTCTTCCATCAAGGTACCTTGGAGGAATGCGTTGTTGATATCAAGTTGTTGAATTGGCCAAGAATGAGTGACTGCAATGTCGAGAATCAGTCGGATCGTTGTGGATTTGATAACCGGACTGAATGTGCCAGTGTAATCTTGACCGAATTGTTGATTGTATCCTTTGGCTACAAGTCTATCCTTGCATCGATCAAGAGAACCAGTGGGGAGGAACTTGTTTTTGTAAATCCACCTGCAACCAACGACATTAAAGTGAGGCTGGCGAGGAACTAAATCAAAGGTTTGATTGCGTACAAACGCATCCATCTCATGAGACATGGCTCCTCGCCACTTTTTATCTTTTAGAGCTTGATTCAACATTTGAGGTTCCGCAGGGATTATGCGAGAGAGGGCTGTGGGAGCCTAAGCCAGCACAATTAGATTTGTTAGGGTTCGAGAGGAAGCAGAGACTTCTAGGGTAAGCTAGGACAACAAGAGATGAGAAAGTGGTCTTTTATTGCTTTGAATGTGTTTGAGTACAAAGTTGTGAATAAGATTGTCCATGCCTTCTAAAGGGCTTTTACATCAACTATATATACTATCTCTAAGGCGGCTAAACATTCCTAAGTCTTTGCGGATTCTTCTGCTACTAAGGTCAGTTGTGTCTTAGTGGGCTTCGTGCCTGGACCGGGCCTTGTACCGTCTTTGTGTCGCCGGGCCATCTTCGCATTATCGAGCTGCTGAACCGAGCATGTGGTCGGCCCACTAAGGGACCGAGCACGCGGTCAGCCCATCATAGTGCCGAGCATGCGGTCGGCCCATCGTGGTGCCGAGCACGCGGTCGGCCCGACGTGGTCCGAGCACATGGTCGGCTCGCCGTGGTGCCAAGCACGCGGTCGGCCCATCATGGTGCCGAGCATGCGGTTGGCCCGACGTGGTCCGAGCTGATGGTCGACTCACCGTGGTACCGAGCACGCAGTCGGCTCTCTCCTGGTCCGTTATCTGCTTCGTCTAGACTTAATCAGCTGCCATGTGTTCTGCATCGCGGGAAGACTCAGGTGTTGTTGCACCTTCTTCATCGAGAGTCTGGAGGGCCATTTCTTTAGTCGTCTGATCTTTGAACGTTGACGTTGAGCGGGTGAAAACCGACCTTAATAATTAGCCCCCCAGCTCGGTAGTGTTAGAGATAATAGTGCCAAGTTAAAGATGTATTGGGTATCAGCGTTAACGTTTGAAGTCATGGCGTTTGCCTACCCTCTTCTGCAGTAGTAGAAAGTGACTTTAGGAGGTTTTAAGACTCCGTAAGCTTTTTGAAGATTTTGAGACTTCTTGCTTCATTTGCTGAAGCTGCTGCATTTTCTTCAAAAAGTTTTTTTTTTTCTTTTCGAAGGTTTTAAGACTTTGTATTTCCTATGGAGGTTTTAAGACTCCGTGTCCCGAATGCCGATGGCGAGGTTGTCGCGGGCAAGGGAGCCGAACACGTGTTTGCCAACGACAGGGTCGCCGAGGCCGCACTCGCCGAGGACGGGGTCGCCATTGGTCTGTCCGAGGACGAGGTTGCCGAGGAAAAAACCGATGAGGATGAGCAGGCCGATGACTGACAGTCTCCCCTTGTTTATGACTTACTTTATTTTTTGCTCATGAATGAGGCTCGTTCTTGGTCAATTGCTCATGAATGAGGCTTTGTTTGCTCATGAATGAGGCTTTGTTTGCTCATGAATGAGGCTTCGTTTGCTCACGAATGAGGCTTTGTTTGCTCACAAATGAGGCTTTGTTTGCTCGTAAATGAGGCTTTGTTAAGTAGAGAAAATGCAAATTCGCTCACGTTCTTCATCTGCCAACGTTGCTGTTGGGCTTTGCAGAATGGTGCTGTTCTCTAGACACGTCTGTCCGAGAACATGTACACCCTAAGTTTTACCAGTGTGGAACCTGGGTTTTCTGAATGACTGTTCAGGGTACATGCCAAACAAATCATTGGCAGGTGCATTTTACCAACGATGCTTGTTGGGTTTTTGAATGATCAGTTGGGTTTGTCCGCCCCAATACTGAACATTAATACTTATATAGCGCTCTTTGGATCCAATGCTGGATGTCATTGTGTTCGTATTCCCGCATTATCACTGTGGCCAGTAGCAATGAATGCAGAATGACTTTACTTGATTGAAGCTTTGAGAGGTCCATGAAGGATGTAGCTGTTCTCGTGATGAGGTTTGTGCCAAGTGTTTGAAGTTTCTGGTGATGATGTAGTCAAAGAGTAGAGTACGGGTACCCCACTCCCCCTCCTTTTTAGACAAAGGAGGGAACTGAAATCGTCTAGAGAGGCTTTGAACCCCCCCCCCCCCCTCCCTTAAGGCGGAGGAGATCAGTGGAGCTCGTCCAGAGACAAGGCTTAGTGAAAAAACTTACTCCCCCCTTTAAAGCGGATGAGATCAGTGAAGCTCGTCCGGAGACAAGGCTTATGAAAACACGTACTCCCCCCCATTTTGACGGAGGAGGGAAACTGAACTTGTCCAGAGACAAGCTGCCTACGTACCCTTTGCAGGGATCAAGTCGCCCCGTAGTTCATTGCAAGAGCTTCTAAAAGGGTGGTGGCGTTGCAGCGGACTGGGTGGGTTAGCCCGCTTGCTTGGTTTTCCCGCCCCTCTTAGCGCAGACTTCCTCTTCGCTTTGAGCGAAGTCTGTAGCGCGGTAGAGAACGTCTTGGATGGTCGCGGGTGGGTTGAAAGTCAATTCCTGCCAGAATAGAGAGGGGCATCGGAGCGCTCCTCTCAAGGCCTCCAGTGCGGACGTGTTGGTAATACCGTCCACCTTTGACAGCGTGTGCTTGAATCTTGTCACGAAAGACCGCAGACTTTCATTATCACCCTGCTTGTTCGTCCACAGCTCTGCATCATAGATCTTTCTTTCAGCAAAGATGTTGTAATGCTGCCAAACATCTCTGAGAGTGGATGGAAGGTGTGGATTGAGTTCTTCTCCATCTTGTAGAACCACTGGAGGGCAGGTCCTTTGAGACTCTCTACGAACAGTTTGTAGTAGTCGATGTTCTTCTCGGCTTCTGTGAATTTTGCCCTTCCTAAGGCGACTTCGAATTCCATCAGATGGACAGCAGGGTCGGTGGTTCCTTCATAGATTGGAAGCTTAACTTTCCCGGGGTCGGAGATTTGAGCCCTCGTGACCCTCTCAGCGAAGGGAGTATTCTGTGCCCTATCGAGCACATAAGCGATCCCAGGAGCCTTCGCCGTGCTCTGGTACATCTGTAGTTGGGTGGCTTTCAGGTCAGAGACGACCCTGTCTAACTGGGCTTTCAGTGTAGAGACCTCTTCGTCTCGGGAACCTCATGGAGCCCTACGCTCCTGTTCCCTCTGGTACAACTCTGCTATGGAAGGCTCTCCTTCTCCGTCAGCCCTGGCTGTCGCCAGCAGTGTTTGTTCGGGCATGTCTCCGAGGAGGAGGTTGATCGTCGTCAGACACCTCCACAGCATGCTCGGGGATTCCATTGGTGTCCCGTCGTGGCAGTGGTGGAGGCAAGTCGCCTGGATCTCTTCGAGTGGTCCGAGGTGTGGAGAAGCAACCCCTAAGTCTGGTAGCTTCATGCCTCTTGCGCTTTCTTCGGGTGAGCGCCTTCAGCTCCTTGGTAGTTGCCTCGTTGAACTTCTGTTGTTCCTCTGCTCTCTTGAAGAGCATCTTCAGCATCTGTTTGACCTCGGTCATATATGCTGGGTTGTTGACGGTGTTGGGTGCAGGAGCTTCGACGGAGTTCTCCTTCTCTTGGTTGCTCCTGCGAGACGAGGACTCCTCGCTGCTGTTTGATTTGATGTTGTCGTTGATTATCTTCCCAGATCTTGTGTAACCTAGCTTTTTTTTGTCAGAAATTCTCTAGTCCCCTTAGTCGGCGCCAAATTGTGGGAGCCTAAGCTAGCAAAATTAGATTTGTTAAGGTTCGAGAGGAAGCAGAGACTTCTAGGGTAAGCTAGGACAACAAGAAATGAGAAAGCGGTCTTTTATTGCTTTGAATGTGTATGAGTACAAAGTTGTGAATAAGATTCTCCATCCCTTCTCAAGGGCTTTTACATCAACTATATATACTATCTCTAAGGCGGCTAAACATTCCTAAGTGTTCGCGGATTCTTCTCCTACTAAGGTCGGTTGTGTCTCAGTGGACTTCGTGCCTGGACCGGGCCTTGTACCGTCTTTGTGTCACCGGGCCATCTTCGCATTATCGGGCTGCTGGACCGAGCACGTGGTCGGCCCACTGAGGGACCGAGCACGCGGTCGGCCCGTCGTGGTGCCGAGCACGCGGTCGGCCCATCGTGGTACCGAGCACGCGGTCGGCCCGACGTGGTGCGAGGACGCGGTCGGCCCGACGTGGTGCCAAGCACGTGGTTGGCCCATCATGGTGCCGAGCACGCGGTCGTCCCGACGTGGTCCGAGCACATGGTCGGCTCGCCGTGGTACCGAGCATGCGGTCGGCTCCCTCCCGGTCTTTTGTCTGCTTCGTCTAGACTTAATCAGCTGCCACATGTTCTGGATCGCAGGAAGACTCAAGTGTTGTTGTGCCTTCTTCATCAAGAGTCTGGAGGGCCATTTCTTTAGTCGTTTGATCTTTGAACATTGATGTTGAGCGGATGAAAACCGACCCTAACAAGGGCGACAACATAATTGTACTTGGGATTTAGTTTAGTGATGTTATTTCGACGGCGCATGGTCATGGGGTGAGGATTTAACGGTGGTTGAGATACGGTGTGTTGTGACGAGGGAGGTGTCGGATTAGAGGTGGTAAGGATTGTGTTTGAAGGTTGTAAATAGGTTTGGGCTTTATTTGAATGAGTAGGATTTTGTGTTTGAGGAATAATGGGATTGAATTCTGTTTGGGCCTTATTTATTGGGTCATGGGCTTGAGATAAGTTGGGAGGAGATGAGCTTGGAGTTGAGGTCATCACATCGGCATCACTGTCGAAACCAGGAGAGGATGTCGATGAAGACTGAGATGCAGAGGTTGCAACGAGAGGAGAATCCGGTGAGGAGGTTGTCGAAGCTGAACCGGTGAGAGCTGTTTGGCGATGATGGTGATACGGGCACTGTCGGGTGAGAAGCTGAGCTTGCGGGTCCTGTTGCTGATGACGATACAAGTGGCGGGTTTGGTGTTTCTGGTGAGGCAGGAAGAGTAATGGAGGTTGCGGGAACAACAGGTGGAGAAATTGGTGGTGTTGGAGTCTCCAATTGAGCAGGTTGAGAAGAGTTGCAAAAAGGGAATTGAGTCTCATCAAACTTCACATGGCGTGAGATATAGATTCGACCCGAGACAGGTACAAGGCATATGTAAGCGCTCTGTGTTGATGAGTATCCGAGGAAGACACAAGGAGTAGAGCGATCTTCGAGTTTGTGTTTTGTGTACGTTCGTAACCACGGAAAGCAGAGACAGCCGTAGACACGAAGCTTGGAGTAGTTAGGTGTATCTCCATACAGTTTTTGATATGGAGATGTCATAAAGAGCACTGGCGTGGGGAGACGGTTAATGAGATAGGTAGCGGCAATGAACGCATACAACCAATAGGTCTTTGGCATGGCAGCATGTGTGAGGAGCGTGAGGCATGTCTCGACAATATGTCGATGTTTCCGTTCAAATACGCCATTGTGCTCAAGAGTGTGTGGTGGAGAAGTGAGATGCGAGACTCCAACGGCAGTGAGAAAAGATCAAAGAGCGATGAACCCGCCTCCATTATCAGAATAAAGAGTTCTGATTTTGGAGTTGAATTTGTTCTCGACAAGAGCTTTGAAGGCGATGAATGTGTGTTTGACTAGAGACTTCAACTTCAGCGGATAAATCCACATGTAACGGTTGAAATGATCTACAAGTACGAGGTAATACTTGTAGTTATCGATTGAGGTAATTTGAGAACACCATAAATCAGTGAATATGTATTCTAGCGGTTTAGTGGATTGGATAGATGTTTGGTGAAAAGGTAGTTTATGAGTTTTATTGATTTCACAATCTGAACATAAGGAGGGTAGCGTTACAGATTTAGAGCAGGGTAAAGAGAAATGAGAAACAACATTTTTGAGAATAGCAGAGGAAGGATGACCGAGGCGATAATACAAGTCAATTATTGAAAGGTTTGGTTTTGATGAGGCGAAAAAGGATTTTAGGGTAGATGGTGAGGTTGGCCACTCGTAAAGCTCATCCTTGGTCTTGCCTTGGAGCAATGGGACCCCCGAGCTTAGATCCTTCACCTGAAAATGTGCAGGAAAGAATTCGACCGAAACTTGATTAGCATTGCATAGACAATATACATAGATGAGATTTTTCTGGATATTAGGCACACATAGAACATTATTAAGTTGTAAATCTCTAGATTGAGAGGGTAGAGAGAGTGAACCAGTGTGCGTAATAGGGAGACCAGAGCCGTCACCAAGAAGAACCGCATCATTTCCATGACATGGCTAATGAAGTGCAAGCGTATTAAGATCGCTTGCCATGTGGTGTGTGGCGCCACTGTCCATGAGCCAAGATGTGGAAGGGTGTGGAGATATAACAGCAACATTGGCTCGGGGCTGCCAAGGACGGAAAGGAGAGGACTGTGAACCCGATTGTGATGAAGAGAGTTGAGAACATCGTTTGGCACTATGACCAAAAACGCCACAAAGTTAACACTTTCCTTGGTATCCTTTTGTGGTGCGATTGTCTTGTCGTTGTTGCTGATGTGTTGATTGATTATGTGAACTCCTTTGTTGAGGTGAGCGCTAATGTGATCTGTTTTGATTATGTCGGTTTGGAGCAGTATCAACATTTGCCGAAACAGGAACATGAGACGGGAGATTGGAAGCAGCAGTCAACAGTTTGGCCTCCTTGGTCAATAGCTTTTCATGGACTTCGGTGATAGAAGGTGGGACGTCACGTCCTTCTATTTGCTCTACCACAGGCTTGTAGTCTTCAGGTAATCCTTCAAGGATGCGATCTATTTGTTCTCCGTGCTCCATTGGTTTCCCAAGGAGGGCAAGTTGATCAAAACGGGTTGTTAAACCCTGAAGATACTCATCAATGGATTTTGTTCCTTTGGAGTATGCTTTTAACTGGAGTTTGAGTTGAGAGATATGACCGCGGCTTGGATTTGCGTAGGTGGCCGCGATGGTTTTCCAGAGATCAAGAGCTGTCTTGGTTTTGGTAACAAGAGCCTGAGCAGTCGGAGAGAGGGTGCCGATTAAAGCATTGTATATTAGTTTGTCTTGTCTTCTCCACTTTGTAAAGGCTGGATTGATTGTTGCGATGTTGTTGGTGGTAATTGTTTCTGCTGGTGGTTGAGTAGCTCCATCGACATGATGTGCGAGATCATATCCATCAAGCAGGGCATGGACCTGAATTTTCCAGGTGATGTAATTGATTGATGTAAGCTTGGTTATGTTTGCCATGTTGAGATTAAGGATGGATTGTGTGGTGTCAACGGTGTCGACCGTGGCAGCCATGAGAGATGAAGAGGAAGGTTGAAAAGAGACGGCTGGAAAAGAAAAAAAATATAGGGTATCGATGAAGTCTCTGATACCATGTAAGGATTGTATATTTCAATATATTGACAAGAGATTGTACAGAGACACATGTATACACAAAATAGAAAAGAGTCTAGACTAAGTAATTATAGAATGTTCCTTAAGTCAAGCAATGAAATATTGACCCATAATTGAGAATCATGATCGTATCATAATGGGAATCATGATCGTATCTTCAATAAGTATCACTTGTGCGAGGAATAAAAGAGAAAGAGATAGATACGAAGCGAAGACTCAGCATTCGGATATCCCTGAGGATTCCACTTAGCTCAACGGTTTCTTCATTCTTCTGGAGTAGTGTGATTAGCACTTGGGAGTCTGAACAGACCTTTATGGAGTGGAAACTCTCCCTTAGACTAGCCAATAAGGCTTCTTTGATCGCAAATACTTCCGCCACCAAAGCTGAGGGTATGAATGTTTTCGTTGTAGACTCTTGTAGTAGGGGGACAGACTCTGGATCAAGAATAATCCAACCCAAACCACACATTCTTGTCGAGCTATTCCAGAAAGTGTCCACATAACAAGTGGTACTAACCTGTTCGGATGGCTGCTGCTCCATGGTTTTCCTCCCAGCTGCCGGGAGAGTCAGTTGTGCTACCTGCAATTGTTTAGCATCTGTAATGGCTTTGACAATGATTTCCTCCTCTGATAACGTCCTATCTCTGAACAGGTATTGGTTTCGTGCCTTCCATAAATGCCAGAAGATTCATGGGTACAAGGGAGTTGTTGTTAGGCCCGAAGGTGGTAAATTGACCATTCGTCTAACATCTACTAATATTGCTTTTATCATTGATGTTGAGTCCCAATTCAGTTTGAGTGGAACCGGAGCTAAATCCCACACCTGGGCCGCGAACGGGCAGGACATGGGCAAATGCATTTCATCCTCAGCCGCTCCACATCTCACACATTTAGCATCCAGGAACAGTCCACGTCTGATAAGGAAAGAGCCCACATGCAGAGCTTTACTCCCCGCTTTCCATAAAAAGTTTTTCAACTTAGGGGCTGTTCTGACTTGCCATATGTTAGATTACCACTTAAAATTATCTTGTTGGTCCATAGAAGATAAGATTTTCCCTAGGGCATATCCTGATTTGGAGGAATACAATCCTGACTTAGCAGGCAACCATACCAACCGGTTCTTTGTTTTAAAGGAGCTAGGATGTAGTGCTCGGATTTGATCTTCATAGAGAGGTAAGTGTAATCTTTTAGCCTCTATGTTCCAGCTATTATCCTCGTATAGGAGATCTTTAACCACAAGGGATCTTATCTTAGTAAATATGTATAATTTCCTTTTCATAAATCAATAAGAAGAATTCTATTCTGCAAAGTCTTGTTCAAAAACGCTTTTTTAATTGATGGGAAATTTGGACCCTAATGAGATTATTATATTTCAATCATAAAAACCAAAACGTGTTGAGAAAAATAAAAGGAAAAACGAAGGACTCGAAGAAAGCAATTGGTGGGCTTAAAGTTTCCTTCGTGAAGTTTAAAGAATACTGTTACACAAGTATCTTTGTGTATGTGTTATATACATTCTTATTCCGATCTTTGTTTCCCTAACCACGACGGGACTAAAACGATAAATTTCTTTTGCTTATTCAACATTTTACTCTAAATGTTTACGAAAAATTTTCACCTCCTTATTCAACATTTTACTGTAAATGTTTACGAAATAATTTTCACCGTCTCACTTTTCACAGAAAAAATTCTCTTGCTTTATTCAACCACTTTACTCTAAATGACAAATTTCTTTTGCTTATTCAACATTTTACTTTAAATGTTTACGAAATAATTTTCACCGTCTGACTTTTCGTTGGTTAGTTTTTTGAAAATCATTTGATTTTCAATGTCTAAAATTAAACTAATAGTGTTTTTTGCTTATATTTTGCTTATATTTTATTATATTTTGCTCAATTTTTTTATGTTTACAACTGTTGTTTTTTCTTGTTTAAATTTTTAATAACTATAACATTTTGACAATCGTAATCAGCAAAATTTAACAAAATTTTTTCTTTTTCTATTTGTTGTTAACTATTAGGAATTTTTATTTATTTATTAATATGGTCTAATAGAAATTTTCCATTTTATTTTTCAATTTGTTTTAATTAAATTTAAGCTTTAACACATGTCATCATCCGATCAATCTTTGACAAATGCCGCAATCTCGTGAATTACAATTTTGCATACGTGTCGAGCTCTCGTCGATCGGCTTCTCTTTTATATAATAAGATAATCAAAAGTTTATGGATTTGATTTTGATTTGTTGGTATAAAAAAACTGACCAAATAGTTAAAAAAGTCCATTCTTCTTAAAATTGCTTATGAGATAAACATACAAAACAAAAGAAGAAGAAGAAAGTTATCAAACCCTTTACTAGCTTGAAACAGAAGCATCAATAAAAAGATGCCAATGTCACAAACGTTCCTAGGATATACAAATCCATATCATCTGATTAAAACCAAAAGATTCAATTAAAACTCAACCGAAGGTTGACCAGAAATCCTCACGAGTTTAAACTTGAAAACGAGATTACTGGACGCTCCTCTCTCTTGCCAATACTTCTCGACCACATACAAACCATTGTATACGTAATGCTTTCCTTTCTGATCCATTCTCGGTTTGCCACGTATCACTCTCACCGGATTTTGTTCCCTCACGCTATTGGCTAGAGCCAAATTTCCCTTAACAAGTTGCTGATCCGTGCCCTTACCTCCTTCCTCGGTGTAAGTCAACACATCGGAATCGAAAATGTCGATGTAACCACTACCTTCTGATGAAACAATGCTACTAGCTAGCTTCATGGCTCCTCTGTTGAAGTAACTAATCCCACACCCCATGAAGTAATGAAGACCGACTATGTTGAGTTCTACTTTGTATTGAAAGACATCTCCAACTTTGATTCCTGGGACTGCTCCTATTATCTTTTCCACATTCACTCGCTTCGACGAATTCAAGACCACATACCGTATTTCGTGGTCTAATCTAACCATGGGGGTCTTGGATTCTCCAGGATGGACTGCCTTTTCTCATTCGAGCGTTTCATAAACAACTTTGAAAAGACTCAATGTCTTGAGAACTTTGTCACGAGGGCTAAGCACTTTGGTAATCTTGTTTTGGCCCATCACCGGGATGAGTCGAGCTTGATCTGACCTTGTTCATCTCCTCGTTGACCCAATTTATGATCAAAAGAAGAAGCATCCCTCCTCTAGTGGTGATCATGATCAACAATACATCTACGTCTAGAACCAATCAAGCTTTGTTGTGTCTCACTTCTTGCCTTATATCTTGTAACAGAGCAAGTTGTTCTCTGTCTGGACTCGCTTCTCGGGTTTTTAAGACTTGATTCTGCACTTAAAGGCTGAAGTCTACTTGCAATCCTAGCTGAAACAAATCTTCCACTATCAACATTACCACTAGCAGCTTTCTTCTTCATTATCGAATCATTCGTTTCAACTTTCTTAAACCTATCAAAAGAAGGAAGAAGCAGTCCTCCTGTGGTGGTGATCATGATCAACAACACACCTACGTCCGAAACCAATCAAGCTTTGTTGTGTCTCACTTCTTGCCTTGAATCTTGTAACAGAGCAATTTGTTCTCTGTTTGGACTCACTTCTCGGGTTCTTAAGACTTGATTTTGCACGTAAAGTCTGAAGTCTACTTCCAAATTTTAGCTAAAACAAATCTTCCACTATCAACATTACCACTAGTATCTTTCTTCTTCATTATCGAATCATCCGTTTCAACTTTCTTAAACCTATATATCAAAAGAAGGAAGAAACACAACTTTGCCCAAAACCAATCAAGCTTTGATCTGCCTCACTTCTTGCCACTTTACCAACAATTCCACTTCTAGGATTCTTAACACTTGATTTTCTACTGAAATTAGCTTTCTTCATCATCGAATCAACCGGTTCAACTTCCTTATAACTTGTCACAGAGCAAGCACTTGTCTGGTTGTGATCATGATCAACAACCCCACCGGCATGACCAATCAAACTCTGTCCGGGCTCGCTTCATGTAACACAACCGGCACGACCAATCAAGCTTTGATCTGTCTCACTTCTCGGATTCTCTGGTTTAGTACCACAACCAGAAGGAACAGAGATCCATTTCCGTTTATTAGATGAAAATATAATGTTTCAGTTTTACTATCCTCATCAACAATATTTTGTTGACAACTGTGCGATGTTTGGCCAAATGTAATATAGTAAATTTCAAGAATCCAACTGAAAATAATATAATAAATGTAACTATGTAGATAAAATGATATTAAAATTTGGGTAATAGTGTTCTAAGTAAATGCAATAATAGAGGTAGTAAGACAAAAAAGAAAAAGAAATTAAGTAGAACAATTATGTCAAGTCATAAATGTTTCAAGTGAAGGTTAACAAGAGAACTTATAAATCCTAAAATTGACATAACGTAATGGTCGTTTTTCCTCCCAATAGTTGTGGACAACATAAAGATCTTTGTATAAATAACACGGATTACCATTATATGTGTATTTGTTCTCAAGATATTTATTAGGGCTAAGTTACCTTGAGTTTAATATGTGAGTCAATATTTAATCTATTATGGAACACGGCTTCATAAATTAATATCTAGACATCTAAAAAATGTATCGACCTAGTTTTACTATATACTAACTTCTAATGTAAAGCGTTCCATTTTAAATAACTTTCATTACCAAATGCACAAACACATATATGAGAACGATTTTTGTGTACTGGTTTTAAAACAGAACGCTTTACATTAGAAGCATAATTCGAAAACGTTATAAAGCGTTTCGTCTTATACCAGTACACAAACAGAACGCTTTACAATGAGAACGAAAACGTTATTTTCATAATGTAAAGTGTTCCTTTAAATCCAGTACACAAACTTCTATTATAGACGACTACTCAAGAAAAGTGTGGGTTTAGTTCTTGGCGACAAATAATGAAGCTTTTGAGAAGTTTGTAGAATGAAAAATCCTGGTGGAGAATCAGAAGGTAAAGTGCCTTAGAACAGACAATGGTCTGGAGTTCTGCAACAAGGAGTTTGATGAGTTCTTCAGGAAGTAGGGTATTGAGAGGCACAAGACTTGTGCTTATACACCTCAACAGAATGGAGTTGCAGAGAGAATGAACAGGACAATCATGGAAAAAGTTAGATGTTTGCTGAATGAGACAGGACTGGAAGAGAAGTTATGGGATGAGGTTGTATCAACAGTTGTATACATCATCAACAGGACACCATCATCAGCAAATGACTTCAACATTCTGTAAGAGATTTGGTTGAAGAAGATACCAGGGTATGCACATATGAGGAGGTTTGGCTCGGTGGTTTATGTCTATGTAGACCAAGGAAAATTGAAGCCAAAAGCACTTAAAGGAGTATTTATCGGATATCCTCAAGGAGTCAAAGGTTATAAGATTTGGCTGATACAGGATATGAAGGTTGTAATTAGTAGAAACGTTGTATTTCAAGAAGAAATTGTTTACAAGGATCTGGTACAGGACAAAGAATATGGTACAGGTTCGGCTGGTGTGAAACAGAAAGGGAGTGGTACAATGTTGATGGAAGCTTCGGGTTGTGACAAAGATATCACGGTTCTGAGTGACCCAGAAGATGAAGCTGAAGAGATTTCACATTAAGGTGGAGCTGCTGCAGCAGTTCCTAATAGTGAAGCTGTATCAGACAGTGAAGCTGGTACAGGCAAGCAAGAAGAAAGCCTGGACAATTTTCGATTAGCTCAGGAAAGAGTTAGGAGAGAAATTCATAAACCTATAAGGTACCATGATAATGAAGATGAAGAAAAGGTAGTTGCGTTTAAGTGTGGGAGAGGTATTGGATTCAAAAGAACCAAGTGACTACACGGAAGCTTTGGACTGTACAAACTGGAAGAAGTAGAACTCTGGTATAGCTGAAGAGATGAATTCTCTCATGAAGAATGGTACTTAGATTTTGGTGGATTTACCAAAGGGACAGAAGACCATTGGTTGCAAATGGGTTTACAAATTAAAATCCGGTATTGCTGGAGTTGAGCAAACTAGATACAAGGCAAGGTTGGTTGTAAAAAGTTATGTTCAAAGAGAGGGGATTGATTATCAAGAAGTGTTTTCACCTGTTATGAAACATGAATCAATTAGGTTCATACTGTCTATTGCAGTGAACTTGGACCTGGAGCTGGAATAGCTCGATGTGAAGACAGCGTTTCTTCATGGGGACATTGATGAAGACATCTACATGGAACAACCAGAAGGTTATGTAGTAAAAGGCAAGGAAGACAAGTTTTGTTATCTGAAGAAGTCCTTGTACGGGCTGAAGCAAGTGCCGAGACAGTGGAACACATGTTTTGATCAGGTCATGATTAAGCACGGGTTCATCATGAGTGAATATGATTACTGTGTCTACTACAAGGAGTACAAGAAAAAGGTATTGATCTACTTTCTTCTTTATGTGGATGATATGTTGATTACTTGCAAGAGTAGTTCAGAGATAGACAAGGTCAAGAAGCTGTTGAGTAGTGAATTTGAGATGAAGGACTTAGGAGCAGCTAGGAAAATCTTGGGAATGGAGTTGTACGAGACAGGATCGCTGGTACGCTTACACTGTCTCAGGCTAGCTGCATCAGAAAAGGTGTTAAAGGTTTTCCGGATGGAGGATGCTAAGTCTGTAACAACGCCACTAGGCAGTCATTTCAAATTGGCAGCTGCTACAGAGGATAAAACAGCTGGTACAAGTGAGTTTCCGTATTCAAATGCGGTGGGCAGTTTCATGTACGCTATGATTGGTACAAGGCCTGATCTAGCATATTTTGTTGGTATGGTCAGTAAGTTTATGAGTAATCCAGGAATGGTACACTGGTCTGTTGTACAATGGATTCTCAGGTACTTAAAGGACACTCAGGACAGAGGGGTGGTATTAAGGAAGAATGAGGATTTCAGAGTTGAAGGATACTCTGATTCAGACTATGCAGCAGACCTGGACAGAAGAAGGTCAATTTCTGGGTATGTGTTTAGTACAGAAGATAATACAGTCAGTTGGAAGTCGAGTCTACAGGGTATTGTGACTTTATCTATGACAGAGGCTGAGTACATTGCCTTGATAGAAGCTGCAAAGGAAGGTATATGGCTGAAAGGATTAGCTGAAGAGCTGGGATTTAAGCAGGGGATGATATGCTTGCATTGTGATTCACAGAGCGCGATCTGTCTCACAAAAAACAACATGTTTCATGGTAGGACAAAGCATATGGTTGTACGGTTCAACTTCATTAGGGACTTGGTTGAAGATGAAGAGATTGCAGTGAAGAAGATTCATACTTCAAAGAATCCCATAGACATGCTTACTAAAGCGATTCCAGTGAAGAAGTTTGAGCAGGTTTTGGCTATGCTCAGGATAGCTAAGTGCTAAGGCACTGGCTATGCTTGACGGCGACAAGTGGACGAACTCATAGTGTGATTGTCAAGGTGGAGATTTGTTGAAATCGGTTTATGACAATCCACTTATTGTTAGAATTGGGTCGGGCTTAGTTCAATTCTAGTAGTGCAGACATTAACTGGAGATAACCAGAGTGGTTATTGGATCTGGTTAATCAGGATGTATCCGGCTTCTAATATATATATGAGGAAGAAGGGAGTTCGTCAACCCTAACCCTAAAAGAGAGCACTAGAACAGCAAGAGAGATTGAAGATTAGATAGATCTAGTAGAGTTCTTAATACATCGTTGAGTTCTCTTGTAACTAGGTCTTTGTAATCTCTTGTTCATAGTGAAATCTTTACTTGTGCCGTCAAGCCCCAAACGTATCGACCTCCCATCGAGGCGTAAACTGGGTAACAATCTCTATCTCTATCTTTGCATATTTATCATTCTAGATCTTTAGGGATTCGTTCATGAATTAACTTGCTTGATAAACACACAAACACATATAGATTCACAAAGTTATCTATCAAAAGCATAACAAAATGGATGGCTAAAATGCAATTTCGATGGAAGCTACAAAGCATGGATCTGCTTGATAGATGGTGGGTTAATTCCTTTAGTTTGAGTCATCTTCGTGCCAAAACACAATAACAACCTCTTATACTCAGCGAAAACCAAAGGAATCATTATCGACCAAGACCACTACCAGCATTTTTCTTTCTTTCTAACAATGATATTTCTGTTACAAAAGTCAAGTAAGGAGCATGCCTCCGATGGGTAAACGTACACATATGTCAACATATTAATTTCGTATAGAGCCCATCGTCACTATGCGACATAGTAACTTATCATTTTTTCCTTCTATATAAACAAACTCATTTCGTTGATTGTAAAACGCAATTCAGAACTTCAATTATAAGAAGTACAAACTTTCTCTCTTGCTCTCGTTTTACTTATTCTCGCAATATCCCGATTTCACCGGGTAAAAATCTTTCTTCTTTATTTGTATTTATCGTCTTGATAATCCTCATTCTTTTTTATAAACTACATTCATAATAGAAAGATATGGGATCAAACTAAAACTGATGTAGTCAATGACGTTTTCTCATACCATGTGTCAATGGAAATCGATGAAGAAAACGAAAATCCAGATTCAAAGTCTGCATATGAATGTCAAAACAGACATGACTGGATGAAATGCAATACAAGTCGAACTCGATTCGCTTAATAAACGAAATGTATTCAGACCTATTACACTCACACCCAAAGATGTGAAACCGGTCAGATACAAATGGGTCTTCATTCGAAAACAAAACGAAAATAATGAGATTATCATATATAAAGCTCGCCTTGTGGCTCAAGGTTTTTCTCAAAGACCCGGGATTGATTATGAGGAAACATATTCCCCTGTTATGGATGAAATCACGTTTAGATTTTTAATGAGTCTAGCAGTTAACAAAAATCTAGAGATGCGTCTCATCGTTACAACATATCTATATGGATTACTAGATACTGATATCTACATGAGAATTCTATATGGGTTTACAATTCCTAAGGAATTAAGTTCCAAACCAAAAGAGTTATGTGCAATAAAATTGCAAAGGTCATTATATGAATTGAAGCAATCTGGACGTATGTGGTATAATCGTCTAAGTGAGCATTTAACGGAAGAAGGATACGTAAACGATCCTTTATGCCCATGTGTTTTCATCAAGAAAACAATATCTAGATTTGTGATTATCATGGTGTATGTTGATGATCTAAACATAATAGAAACTCAAGGGGAAATACAAAAAGCCTCAAATTATTTAAAAGGCAAATTTGAGATGAAAGATCTCGGACAGACAAAATATTGTCTTGGCCTTCAAATTGAGCATTCTCAAAAGGTATATTTGTGCACCAATCCACATATACCAAAAGGGTACTTAAATGATTCAACATGGATAAAGCAAATCCTCTAAATACTCCTATGATCGTTAGATCACTCATAGTTGAAAATGATCCATTTCAACCACATGAGGAAAATTTAGAGATACTTGGTCCTGAAGTACCATATTTGAGTGCCATTGGAGCTTTAATGTACCTTGCAAATTGTGCAAGGTCCGATATATCATTTGCCGTTAATCTTTTGGCAAGATTTAGTTCGTCCCCTACGCGGAGACATTGGAATAGAATTAAACATATATTTTGTTATCTCCAAGGGACTACTGATTTAGGTTTATTCTATCCTAAGAATTCAAACAGTCAAATGGTTGGTTTTCTAGATGCGGGATATTTATCAGATCCACATAAAGCTCAATCACAAACTGGATACGTTTTCACGATCGGAGGCACTGCTATATCTTGGCGTTCTCAGAAGCAGACACCCGTGGCAACTTCTTCAAATCATGCTAAAATTATTGCGCTCTATGAAGCAAGTAGAGAATGTGTATGGTTGAGATCAATAAGCCAACACATCAGATTAAGCAGTGGGATACACGTAAATACAGAGCCAACAATCTTGTATGAAGACAATGATGCATGTGTCGCTCAAACAAAGGAAGGATATATCAAAAATGATAGAACCAAACATATCCCTTCGAAGTTCTTCTCATATATTTAGGAAATTGAGAAGCCAAAGTCATCGAAGTCAAGTATGTTCGATCATGTGACAATACTGCAGATCTATTCACGAAGTCCCTACCTACCATTACGTTCAGGAAACATGTCCATAACATTGGAATGCGTAATCAACGAGATTTACAAGATGACACCTGATCATTCAAGGAGGAGCTTGTGTAGTTGTACTCTTTTTACCTAGCTATGGTTTTTCCATTGAGTTTTCCTAGAAATGTTTTTAATGAGGCAACAAATACGTAAAACAAGAAACAATAGTGGCAGGGGTCTCCAAGGGGGAGTGTTACAAAAGTCAAGTAAGGAGCATGCCTACGATGGGTAGAGTACACATATGTCAACGTATTAATTTCGTATGGAGCCCATCGTCACTATGCGACATAGTAATTTCTGCTTTTTTCCTTCTATATAAACAAACTCATTTCGTCGATTGTAAAACGCAATCCAGAACTTCAATAATAAGAAGTACAAACTTTCTCTCTCGCTCTCGTTTTACTTAGGGGTGGGCAAATGGGAATATGGGACGGGATCTAACGGGAACGTCGGAACGAGATTTATGGGACTAGAAAAATACGTCCCATTTATGTTCCATTTCAAATTCGGGACGGGAACGGGATAAAACGGGATGGGACGGGAACGGTACGAGAAATCCCATAAAATAGTCTGACTCAAAAATTAGATTAAACAATGCTTCAAAATTGTAAATATGTATACAACAAGCTTTTTCAATTTATAAAAAACATGTTTAAATTAAAGAAAATTCAATTGTATTTCATAAAAGTTAAAAATTTAAAATAAAATAAAAACCATAATCTTCAAACATGATAAATCCTCACTCTATATATAAGTGGATCACTTCATGTTTGATATTTCATAGAATTTGGTAAAATTTCTATCATTGAACATACATGAGGCAAAAAGTGCTCTCTTGTTTGCTGAGTGACCTATTTTCTTCTGATTTTGTTATTCAAAACTTAGTCACAAATGTTGTTGTTTTGATCAATATAGACTTACGTTATGCCTTGACCACTACTTTTTATTCATCACTTATCCATCATCAAATATTACAATTTTACATATGTTATGGCAAAGTATAGAATAGTAAATAATGACATGCTAATGCTTTATTTGTATATTATTAACTTTTTGTTTTGTTTTGGGGTCGTATGCAAACAATACAATTTTACGAAAACGGAGATACTAAACTTTAGTCATATGTAAAGCTAATGATACCCATGACTCGGGATAAATCAACCAGTTTGCATTGCCAGGTTCCTGTTCAGGATCCATGTTCCAAATAAATCTTCACTAACACTCCTATACAAGCTCTGAATCAAAGCATCAATGGTTTGAACCAAGTGTTAAAAATGGAATAAACACAATAAACTTGAGCTTCACTAACGCTTGTCTTAAAACAAGCATAACCAAAATCAGGTTTTGCAAACAAAAGAAGAAAGAATCTGTGAAATCGAATACTAGAGCTTTAATCTAATTTTGTACTTGTTTTTGATGATCTTTATGTCCCATCTACATTGTTTTTGCTCAAGAGTGAATTGGCTTCAAGGCGAGCCATTTTCTCTTTAGACTCATTCATCACCATTTCAATCATTTGCGACATTGTTGGTCTCTTCTCTATCTCACTTTGAGCACACATAAGCCCTACTGAAACTTTCAAATTCAGCTTCTCTTCCATATATTTCCCATTTAGTCTCTGATCCATACCAAAAATTTTCTCGTCCATTTGGTCATACCCAGCCTTGTTGTTTGGTTTACCTTTTCTATAGGTTTCTTACCGATAACACCGAAACTATACACATCTCCCATGTCTGATTCTTTTCCTGATTCAATACATTCCGATGAGAGATATCCAAGATTATTACCTTTGGTGTTTTTGTTAGCTCCATCATCTGCATTGTGTGACATAAGTTTACCATATCTTAAATCTGAAAACCGAACTTCAAACTCACAGTCTAGAAGCGCATTGCTCGCTCTCACATCTCCATGGATTATTCGAGGTGTTGCATGATGGTGTAAAGCTGTACAAAATAAAAAAGCAAGAAGCAGTCAATTGGTATGAACTATCTTAATATTCGGAAAACTTATGCGATTGGCATAGCAGAGTATACTTGTATAGCTTCTTGTGTTGAATACGTGTAAGAATCTCGACTTCACAGTATAATCTGTTAATCTATGTCTTCTTTGCTACTTCATTCTTTCAATCTATTGATTGCAGTCTACATAGAACAACAAACAAAAGCTCATTACAAATAAAGTTCAAAGAGACCATATATGCACAGGTCCCAACAAGAACATGATTACATATATCAAGCAAGTTTAGAGATCATTACTTGCGAACCATCCCATAGTTGCGCCAATGCACACTACCAAATCGACCTTCGCCAAGTTTGTTATCGTAACTAAAATTGTTTGGTGCTGCATGTAGTTCCTTAAGTGAAAAAATCCTCCATGATGGTTGACTCTTCACCTTCTTTGTCTTGTGTAAATTTATGACATCAAACATATACCCATAAGTTTCTTTTTTCAATCTTTTTAGGTTTTAAAATCCGAAAACTGAAAATTAATCCAAAAGAACGAAGTTTGAACATGTAAAACTTGAATATGAGGCATTATACTCGAAAATCTGATATAAATCTCAAAACCTTAATTAAGAAAAACATTATAACTGATAAAACTAAGAATACGACAACGGAGAAATCATATAAACACATAAGCCGAAAAATCCACCAACAAATAACTATAAAACCATACTTACTAATCCAATCTTATTACGCAAGTGCACAAGGAACTAAAAATTTGCCTCATTGAACAAACCCATAAACAACAATCTCTGAGTAGAAACTTTGATCGCTTTTATTTCTTAAAGAAGAGACTTCCCAACTTGGTTTGATACACAATAATATCATGATAAGGTACCAAGTCAATAGCATCAAACAATCAATCCTAAAGAGCAATCATATCCTATGAGCACTAAGATAGAAGCATCAAACACCATCCCACTATGTGATAGAGAGAAGCTGACATCTCTACAAAGAGACACCATATGACTTGTTAATTCAACAACGAATCAAATCTGACGCCTAAGACCCTAGCTAATCCAATTTTACAATAATAAAACTCAAGGTGGAAGTTCACCATTCCAGTCTTGCATAGAGACGTAAATAGCATATGATCTACAGGAGCCCAAGACACTAACGTCCGTTGATGACGATGTTGGTGCCCAAATGGTCGCTGATTTTGACTTGCAGATCTTCCCCACGTCGTTGGCTCATAGAATTTGGCATTATAGCTAACCAATTAAAAGGAAAGAGTCTGTCTGGTTAAAAGTTTTAGATTGAGAAGCAAAAAAAAAACAAGATAATTCAAACCAAACCTCTAGGACAAATAATTGAATCTAACGTATGTTTCTCATGATGTCATCGTCTTCTCCAAAGTGCCGGAAATAAGGTAATTCATTATGAGTCCTATAAATAGGAAAACGTATGCGGACATGGCTTTCCCATGGAAAAAGCATATCTCCAGATTGAAAGGACTCGATTTCGCTGTTTGGGACTCTATTGCTCGACGAACGGATCCCTTACCAGATGAATCTCTATTGCTTGCCTTCCCCTCAGTTTGAAGAGATGGGCTAAATGGCCTTTAGAATAGAAATTATTTAGAAGTGAATGGGAGTTTCGAGAATAAAAGCGTATGGAGAGGAAATTGAATCGGTGGTATGACTGACGTACAAAGCAAGCAGATAAAAACGGAGGAGGAGAATCGGCAGAAGCTGAGAGGACTATTGCCACATGTCAATTTCGTGTGCTGACGTGTCAGAACCTGGAGAGAGCCCTGCTCTTTTATAATCTTCAAAAATAAAACCTATAATAGGAAGACGAAGAGATGTGAATTTTTTTTAGTACTACTTTCAAAATAAAAGCCACATGTCAATAATATAGAATGCCACATGTTCACCTCATGGAAAGTATTGACCATTTTTTATATAGTAAACTAGATGAGAATCTGCGCGGTATGTGTTTTGAAACTTTGTTTGTAATTGTAAGTGATGTTGAGTAATGTTTTTGTTGTTAGTTATGTTAGAAAAAATTGTATTTTTATTTACTTACAGAATAATAATTTATTGTAATATATACACATTATTCATCATTTGAACTACTTATTAAAAAAGTTATAAATATATATCCTTCGTATATGCATTTTTGTAATTTAAGAAAAAATTAGATAATTCTGAGTTGCCTAAGGAAAAGAAGTTTACCCCCTCGGTTTTCCTTTCTGAGTATATATCTCTTCCCGTCTTTTACGGTTCTACAATTCCTTTTCAGAAATCAGCTTTAAATCTTCGAACATGGTCTTAAATCGATGTAATATATAGAGTTGAGTAAATTTTGTTCTGGGATTTAAAATTATTTAGCAGAATCAGTTGGTAGTAGCTAAACATGTAGTGTGAGTCGTGACTGAAGACTTGACACAATGTTGATGAAATGTTTCATTGAACCTGCTCTTGGCCAATAACAAGATGATCCACGGGTCATAGTTCTATGCTTGATGCAACCTTCTATACTCAACAAAGGAAGATAACATAAGAGAGATATGGAAAGCAAAAAAGCTGTTTAGTTTTCGCCTTAGCACCTCTTTGGATGAGGATATAAAAAGGTAGGGACTTAAGATGAGCGCCAGGGGAGAGTGAACGAGTCTATGCAGCTTAGTACGCCGTTGGCGTCCATAATTAAAATGCATTAGGTGCATTATCAGTCTCTCAGAGAGTTTCTGTATCTTATCCACTTTCAAGCACTCACTAAACCAACCTGAGATGAGGGAAGCCAAACAAGAAAGTAAGCCAATTATTAATAAAAATAAATTATAAGGAACAGTCTTCAACCAATATTATAGTATGAGTACACAATCCATGCTCCTAACATCCCACATATTCAATATAGTGAGAGGAGAAATCGTTGACAAAACCAGCAAAAAACAGAGAACAATAAACTAAACAATGAAACACTAATTTTTCACCTTTAGAGGTAAAAAGAGAAGCAAGAAACCTCGTATTGGAACCTATTCATCTTAGGAGAACAATCTCTCACACTCCCTTACATAAGAACACGACTTGCATCATTCCAATTTTCCTGAGGAAGTTATTATAACATTGAGAAGCTTAACTACATATTTTATGTTTTAAGTCTTTAAGCCAAATAATAAGTACGGAAGAAGACACAATAGACAATAGATAAGAATTACGGTGTCTCTTACTCGTTTGATAGAGACCACTGCTCAATGTGTTAAAACATCAAAGAAATATTCACTTTATTAGTATCAAAAAGGTTGCAGGCAACCTCAAACGACAGATGGGCATATAAGCAACAATTGTGGCCACTATGAAGTCTCAAAACCCTAGTTATCAAGTCAACTGATCATTAACAGAACATTAAGTATTAGTAAATCATAAACTCAAAAACCAAAGAAGACTCACTTGTGAGCATCATGTATAACCATCCTCTCAACCTTGTCATATGGAGATGGGACTCCCTTATAAACCTTCAAGCGAGCAAGCGCAGAAGCACCGCATTTGGTCTTGTGTGTAATCGCACAATGTTTGGCCTTGTGTAGAATCCTGAGACCACAAACAAAATTTAAACTTCAGAAAACTCTACGACTGCTACATTTCCATTCCTCACACAAGCAGACCTGTAACTCAATTGAATCATTGAATTTGCCAATTCTAAGGAACACAAATAATACATAGATGAATCAGGGAGCAGAACAAAAACATTAATGTAACAAGATAATGCATTTGAGGATTCTGGAAAATTTATTGAAGCCTTCAATACCATCAATTTCACTTATATCATGATGATAGAAGCATAATTTGGTATAGGCTATGAAAATTTCAACAACTCCATAGATCTACATGATTCTTTCCTTAGGATTTACCATAGACAATTACACGCATGCATAGAGAGAGAAGATAGTGATGAACTTGATTCATAATCTTTTTAAAGCTCAAGTTAGGATCTTCTTTTTTCTTGTCTTTGGATTGGATTATACTTTTTATGGTTTTCAATTTATCCTGAAACAGAAAGCATTAAGCTTTCAATTCCACAAACTTAAATCCGCAAAAAAAAAAATGAAAATCAAATTGTCAACGTCTTTCATAAGCTTCCTAAAGCCCAAGTTAATAAGCTTCATGCCTTGCTATTTCTTCTCCATTGGATTGCGATTATAGTTTTTTTATGGTTTTCAGTTACCCTGCAACAGAGAATAAACATTGAGCTTTGCAATTCCATAACTTGAATCTAAGAAACATCACAGTAATAAAATTCCGATTCCCAATTGTCCAACTAACATCTAGATGTGAAAAATTAGGGTTATCAATATATTAATGTTTGAGGAGAGAAATCAAATATAAGATGTCAGCCACCTTCTCTAGAGATCAAGAGCATTTTAACGACCAATATGGCTCTGACGGCGACAACGTATACACATCAATTCCACTTCCAACAGGTGACGTTATCTCCCAATCCATAACCTCACTGTCGCTACCTCTAGCCACCGTCCCTGGTCGAAACTTGTCTTTTCTTCTGTCTACCGGAGCAATTCTCCTCCGATCGAGGGTAAATTTTCGGTACTTCTTCGTCAACTACACGATCGTCGCTGGAACTTTCGCCGGTTTCGCTCTCATAACCACCAAATGACCCACTTCTTCTCCTCCTTTCTTACACAAAATAGACTTCGCCGTTGCCCTAACTCCGTATTTACTGAGAAGAAAACCCATAACCTAATCAACAACCCAATGGTTAGATATACGTGTTGATGAACAACTAACAGAAGGTAAATGAGGGATTTGTGATGAAAGTTCTTCTTTACCTCTTGAGAAGAAGTAGGAGCCAGACGGAGAAGAGTCGAATTGAAAATTAAAGACTTTACTTTGCACTTTTTGAGATTTAACCCAATTTTATGAAACATCGGGGAAGGAATCGTAGAAAGGGAAGGTGGAGGGTGGAAGGTGGAAGGTGGAAGGTGAGAGGACAATGTAGAAAAATTGTTTTGTTTCAGCGCCAACCAACCAATCGAAACGAAGAACAGAAGGTGAAAGGATTGGAAAAAAAAAAAAAAATGTTGCAGTGTGTTTATTTAAAGATACACGTGTCACACTCTCAAGTATGCCACGTGTCACACTCTCAAGTATGCCACGTGTCAAGCCGATGGAGAAAATTGGCCTCTTGTTATATAGTAGATTAGGATTCAATCCTGTAACCTAAACTAAAAGGAGACTGAAAAAGGACTCATGATACACGTGAATACCAAAACGTGTTTAGGAAAATGTGCTCCATCGTTTTTTCTAGTATCCCTTTTTCGATAATAATAGTAGGTGATAAATGGTATTTTTTGCAATCCTTATTGCTTTTTGTGGTGTCGTCTCAAATGTTGTACTGCAAGTTCGTGTTAGTTATTTCCCTAAATATTACATATAGTCAATCACTCTGAAATATAACATTTGTCTCAACCAAGCGTGAGCTAGATTGAGATTCTTCTTTTCGAGTGAGGATCTCTCATAAGAACATCCCCATGTCCAGCTTAACCATTGGTATTTCATTTTCAAAAAAGCAAAGTTTCTTCTAAAGAACCAAAGAGACAAGACGAAGATTGATATTCTTGTAGAAACCATATATAGAGATCCTTTGTGAGTTTTCCAACATAATAAGCCACCTTTAGAGTTATGGTTTGATGAATTTTGGTATTTTCTAAGTTAAAACAAACACGGTAATGTAAAAAGCTCTACTCCCAATTCTTATAAAAAAAAAATATTAACCTTTAATTTAAACCAAGATAATCCAACAAAATCAAGTAATTTCACCAGTCATATACTTATTATGGAGTCCTGTTTTCGAGTGATGGTCTCTCATAAGAACATTCCCATGTCCTATCAACAATATATGTTTCATTCTTAAAAAGCAAGTCTTCTTCTAAAGAACCATAAAGACAAGAAGATTACTTTTTTTTGTTGGTAGAAAATGATATCTTCTGTGAGGTTTTCTTTAGAAGATCCAAGTTGTCTTTAGGGTTCTGGTTTGATTTAAAAAAAGATAACACCAAAAAGGCAAGAGCAACATAAATAATCCTTCTGAAATCATCGGTCAATGCACTAATTCTTATAGCTTTGAATGGTGATCTCGTTTGGACGTACGTGCGTTTGCAACCGCCCCAATTATCAAACGTAGGGGTGGGCAATTCAGTTTATTTTCGGGTTTGGTTCGGGTTCGGTTCGGTTCGTTTTGTTCGGTTCTAGGAAAACAAGAGCCGAACTCGAACCGAACCCAATGGTTTTAGTTTAGGTTGGTTTCAATTGAATTTTTTGAAACAAAAAAACAAAAATATTTCAAAATTTTGTTTTAAAATTTAGAGGTAACTAGTTTAATATACACACGTTATTGATAAAATTAATCAATTGCAATGGAATTTCAACTTTGGAAAAGAGAAATAGAAAAAGATACGATAGTTTGGAGGCAAAAAGAAAAACAAAATTTGATAGGCTAAAAAATTAATGAAAATTTAATTATTTTAAGAAAATAGAAAAGAAAAATAAATTATTATATGTGATCTAATGAATCTAGTTATAGATATATATCTGTAACAGTATAATATATATATATATAATGAAATAATTTGATAAAAAGCACATTGTTTATTTTCGGGTTTGGTTCGGGTTTGGTTGGGTTCGGTTTGTTCGGTTCTAGGAAAACAAGAACCGAATTCAAACCAAACTAACTTTGGTTCGGTTTGGTTCGGTTTGAGTTCGATTCGTTCGGTTCGGTTGGTTCGGTTAATTTGCCCACCCCTAATCAAATGGACGTTTGTATTTTTGTTAAAAATAAAGTATTTTATTTTTTAATTCTGAAAATATAGATATATATACTTAACTTTAATATAAATATATAAAATCAAACTAAAATTTTAAAATTATTATTTCTATTTTAAATAATATATAATATTTTCTATCAAAAAGTATTTACTATTTAACCGCTCTGTTTAAACGGAGTGACCAATCTGACCCATTAAATCTTTTTGCTTTAAAAAAAAAAAATCCAACAAAATGGAGTAATCAGTGGAAGCCCATTGGTCCAGTGGTCAAGGGTTTACAGGTTTCTACACCTGGTCTGGGGTTCGAATCCCAGATAAAACAAATTCTTGCAGATTAATGGAGAGCACTTTTCAGAAGCTTCGAAGTCGTCCAGGGAGACCATGTCCATCGTTGGGGATGTCGGACATGTAGAACCGTTGGTCGGGGAGAGTCTAACCATCATGGAAGATGTTGTATATGCAGAGCCGTTCATCGGGGAGAGCTTGTCCATCATGGAAGATGTCGTACATGGAGAGAGTTGATGCATCATGGAGGCCTATGCAGAAGCTATTCACCCTAATTACAAAGACAACATACAGTGGAGTATCATCAAAATAGGATTAGGTCAAATTGATCAAATTAGTCTAACGATGATTGTAATCTCTATATAATAATTTCAGACGATTAAAAAAAATGGAGTAATCAACTAAACCCTAATAATAAGTAAGGATTGAGCGACTAAACTTAAACGGAATCAAGAAATATGAAACTGAGAATCTCAACTTGAATTCAATATACTAGAAAATCTGAAGAAAAGAGATTGGCAATTGGCAAATGTCAACGTGATTACATTACAAGTATCAATCTGCATGACTAAGCTAAATACTCTAATGAATCTTGACCGTTTGTTTCTTCAAGAAACCATTGAGCAAGAGAAGTATCGTAGGGGTGGTCATCATCGTCAACATAAAGCTCAACTAATTCTTAGTAAATTTTTTAGCCTTTTTTTAGAAAAAAACAATCCAACAAAAAAAATGATGGAAGTACTCAACTAATTCCTAGTAACAAGTAAGGAGCTAGTGATGGACGGAATCAAGAAATATGAAATTGAGAATCTCAAGTTGAATTCAATATACTAGAAAATCTTAATTCAGTGCATTGATAGAGATATCTCAACTTGATTACATTACAAGTCTGGCAACAAAGCAATTGGACGCAAAACCATTAAGCAAGATCATCGTAGGGGTGGTCATCATCATCGTCAACATAAACAGTGCGACAGAGAGGACAAGTATTATTCTTACGTAACCATTCCATGATACAATCGGTATGAAACCCATGCCAACAATTTGGAATTCGGGAAAAGTCGTCTCGTACCTCTTCAAAACAAATGGCGCATGTCTCCGTGTCTTGTTCCCCTGAAGTCAAAAGCAAAGATGTGTCTATGAATCTTTGTGGGGTTAATGTGACGTGAAGGGAGATGTACAACGGCCATGGTAATCGTTCGGCTTCGAAAGCGACCTTGACGGAGATACGTTCGCTTAAGACAGGATCTTGAATCCATGAATCAAGGAGATGGTAGATGTTTCGAGGATCGATGTTCTTTAAGAGAAGGTAAGGGATTGGGAACGGAGGAGCTATGTTGGATCCTATACTGACGTCTTTTCCGTTCTCCTTTATGAGAAGATTTTCTGTCTCACGCTTTATGTTTATCTCTACCGTGTTCGATGCACACTTGCACAAAACCCTCGTATCAATATCAATCACGACGCTTCCGCTCGTCTCCATTGTTTTGTTTGTAAGATTGGACAAGAGAGAAGAGGATTAGGGAACTAGGGAAGAGATTGGACAAGACAAGAGTTATGATTATATAGTTAATTTGGTCGGCGTAGGGATGTGAGATTTTGGAGAGAAATACAAAAATTCTATAGAAGATAAAAAGAAATATCTTATCTTAGTATAATTTCCTTTCCAAAAATCAATAAAAAGATTTTTATTCTGCAAAGTCTTCTTCAAAAACACTTTCTTAATTGATGGGAAATTTGGATCCTAATGAGATTATGATATTTCAATCATGAAAGCCTAAATGTGTTAGAAAAAAATAAAAGTAAAAATGAAGAAGAACTCGAAGAAAGCAATTGGTGGGTTTAAAGTTTCCTTAGTGAAGTTTAAATAATATTGGTACATAATCAATAGTTTATAGATTTGATTTTGATTTGTTGGAATAATAAAACTGACTAAACAGTTAAAAAAATCCATTCTTAAAATTGCTTATGAGGTAGTCAAACATGACAGAAGGAGAAGAAATTACTAGCTAGGTTACAGAAGCATCTTGATACTAATTTCCCAAAGAACCAAATTTCATATGACACTAACGTTTCAAGTCAACAGAAGGTTGACCAGAAAGCCTCACAAGCTTAAACTTGAACACAAGATTACCTCCAACCCCTCTCTCTTGCCAATACTTCTCAACCAAATATAATCCATCGTAAACATAACGTTTCCCTTTTCGATCCAAACTCTCTTGGCCACGTATCACTCTCACCGGAGTCTTTTTTTTTTTTTTTTTTTTGAATTATACACAGTTTCCCCAAAGGCTTTCTAGGCCCAAGAGACTAATCTGTGTCACCGGAGTCTTTTCCCTCATGCTATTAGCTAGAGCTTTATTCCCCCTCACAAGCTTTTGATCACTAGTTGTCCCGTTACCTCCCCCGGTGTAAGTCAACAAACCGGATTCGAAATGTCGACGTAAGAACTACCTACGGAAGAAACTATGCTAGTAGCTAGCTCCATGGCTCCTCTGTACATTTAATCAATCCCACACCCAATGGAGAAATGAAGACCCACTAAGTTTAGTTCTACCTTGTATTTGAAGACGTCTCCAACCTCAATTCCCGGGACTGCGCCTATCCTCTTCTCCGTATTCACTTGCTTCCCGGAATCCAGGAGCACCGCGATCTTGTTTCATGCTCTAATCTCACCATCGGCGTATTGAATTCTCCGAGTATTTACCTTTTTTCTAATAAATTCAATTACCATTACCAAAAACTATTTAAAAAAAAAAAAACCAAATTAGATTATAAAGCAAACCTAAAAAAGTAAAAAACGTAGAAAAAGATAAATGGAAAAGTGAAAAATCTATATCAAGTAATCTTTTGAAATTCTAAAAAACAAAGTATTATGTTATTTTGTTTTTAAAATTTTATTTACAGTTAGGTTTGCCTTGAATAAAATGTTACAATACTACTTTTGTATCATACATACACATTAAAAAAAAATATACATGATACTATTTTATGTACTTTTAACATAAAAAATCATTTATTATTATTTTATTTTTTTGTCAACACTGGCCCTAACTGGCCGGCCATTAGCCTAATCCTACATTTGCAGGGAGTAGGATTCGATCCCGGGTATAATGGTGCTCGTACGCCGTTGACTTACCTCCTGTCATTAGACTAAGGTCACTTCACAAATCATTTATTATTTAAATAAAATCAGTTCTACCAATCACAAAATATTCTGTAAACTGTAAATGGTCATTGATAAAAGAGATTAATTTTTTTTTTTATCTTGGAAAAATGAAAACATCAAGGAAATTTTTATGATATGCCACTTTACAGTTATGCCATCGTTTTAAAAAATCTTTGCAAGAATGTCATCTTTTTAAAACTTATCTTTTATATTTTTTGGGTTTGGGTTAACAATTTTATATTTAAGGCATAGTTTTTGGGAGTAGAGTATAGGGTTTGGGTTTTGAGAGAATGGAAAAAAAATTATGATTTTGTTTTTTTTTATAAAAGATGGCATTTTTGCAATAATTTCAAAGGTGATTTATTTTAAAAAAATATTTTCAAAAGTGGCATGTTTGTAATTTCCCCAAACATCAACCATTTTGAAATAAATAAATAAAAAACTCTAAAACATCAAATAATTTGATACAAAGAAAGTATGAAATGATAAATATGTATCTATAAATGAAAATGATTTATACAAGTTTTTCTTATGTAAAATTATTTAAAATTATTATCCCTGCGTATAACGCGAGAAATCACCTAGTAAAATTTAAAAAATATGGAGATTTTGAGTGAGGATCTCCCACACAGCCGGACCAAATTAAAAATCGTATCTCCTTATGTTAATTTCAAACCATAAATAATACTCGCAACTAAAAATATTAAACAAATATGTTTTTTTCTAAAACAGAACTGAAAAAAATTATTGATTACAAACATAACAATTTAAACTATTATATTCACAGTGATGTCCACAAAACTAAAAAAATAATAATATTGATTTAGTATCAATAAATATAACACAAGTCGCAAAAGAACAAAAACTATGATTGAAGGAGAACAAGGAAGAAACTCATTGTTTTTAATTTTGGATTAACTAGCAAGTTTGTAATATCCCTATCCCGAGTCACCGGGCCCGGGTAGGCATATTAGAGGGTAAAACCGAGTAAAATCCGTAAAGATGTATAAGTCTGAAATGCCTTATTAAATGAAAATAATTGGGAAGTCACAAAAATTAATCCAATGTTGAAATAACCAGAGTCATAGCTCTGAAAACGAAAAGTCTGAAATAACGGAAAAACGTAGCATTTCTTAAATAGCACCCCGCCGAATGCTACAAGCTCCTATTCCATCCCATCACCTGAAGAAGGGAAAAAGAGAGGGGTGAGTACAAGTACTCAGTGAGGGTAGGTCATCCCTGCCCACGTGATACATCAATACACAACCAAGCTAACATATGGCATAGCCCGATAACAGCAATTATACTAAGATACACAAAGGGCCTCTCCTTTACATTCAACACCGTCCTCACAGTGTGTAGGTGGACCGCATGTCCTATAACTCATAGGGAACCCGTTATGCTCTCACCCGGAGCATAACAAAAAAAAATTCAGTTTACTCACCTTTGAATTTTGGCAAGACATTAAATAATGTTTCAGCTTTACTATCTTCATCAACAATATTTTGTTGACAACTGTGCGATGTTTGGCCAAATGTAATATAGTAAATTTTAAGAATCCAACTGAAAATAATATAATAAATGTAACTATGTATATATAGGTTCAGAAGACGAAGGAATGTCTTGAGCAGCTAGCAAATAGAGGTTTGGGTGGGGCAAGGATGTGGGATCGTGGGTTGTGGAGGTTCTAGCATAGAAGAAATAAGATCATCCGAATAAGCAAACATGGAATCATTCAAAAGATAGTGAATATCCTCGCTGCCCTCTTCGGCCATCCTTCTTCTATCTATCTAAGGTGAGGAATTTTTTTTCCTTTATATGTCTAAGGTCAGAAACCCTAGTATATGTGAGGTAAGGCCTGCTCTCAAAAATTTTATTAATAGTATATTGAGCCTACTTTCGGCATTTATCAAAAGCAAATTTAGGTATATTAATTTTTTAACTGGATATATTGCTAACGTGCATTTTTTCTCCTGAACTTACAAATCCTAAACTTGAAGACAACATAACCTAATGGTCATTTCTCCTGCCAATAACCGTGGACAACATAAAGATCTTTGTAAACATAATTGTTTTCGTAATCTTCTTTTGGCCACATATTACCCTTATATGGGTATTTGTTCTCAAGATGTTTATTAGGCTAAGTTACCTTGAGTTTAATATGTGAGTCGATATTTAATCCATTATGGAATACGGGATTCATAAATTAATATCTAGATATTTAAAAAATTTATCAACCTAGTTTTAATATATACCAACTTCTAATGTAAAGCGTTCCGTTTTATATAACTTTCATTATTTTTTATGAAAGCATTTCTTAAAACAAAATATATAAGAATAAACTTAGATAATTTTTGATAATGACAAAATTATAATTATCGATAATCACATATAATCATTTGCTCTGTAAATGCCAATATTCAAAAGCGTTGAAGTGGGTTTTTTCGTCAACAACATAATATAAGACTATATCACCAATCCGTTACCCAATCAGGTGGTAATGAACGTTGAAGTAGTATGATATTCAGAAATTTGATAACCCAACGGTGGAGTTAGAGGAAAATATAAAAAGACTTATTTAGAGGAAAATATAAAAAAACTTATTTCAAATTAAGAACATGAAGATGCTACCACGTCATTTTGAAAATGCTACCATTTTGGGTGATTTGGATAATATGGAAATCAATGAATGATTCATCTTCAACTCAATGTGCATCCTTAAGAATACGCATTTAGAGATTTTCAAACAACATTGGAGTGGTAAAAATCTCAAACAATTTGAGATTTCGATGATATATACCAAGCGAATAATCGAAATAGAAATAATCAATGAGAACGAGTATCAAAGCGATGGCTAAAATGCAATTTCGATGGAAGCTATAAAGCATGGATAAACGTAACAAAAATAGATTGGATAATTAAATATCATAAAAGACAGTATGTTACGTCGGGAATAGCAAAACTGAAACAAACACAAACAACTTTACAAACAGAAGCTTTGAGTTTTTTTTCAAACTTTACAAACGACTTAACACGATTGATCAACAATGGTGGTCAAAACACGGTTATATACTAACGATATACGATGGTGGAATGGAAAGCTACCACTGTGATCATTAGATCATGAATCAAGTTGCGGATCTTTTGTTAAAAATCATTATGAAAGTGTTTGCATGTATCATTGTTACTCAATTCAATTCCGCCAACGTGGTTTTTTAACATATTGTATTACTCGTTTACAATTTGATTAATAATATAGCGGTTTCAAAACAATTAAAATAATTTGAGTTAAAAACCCGACAATATTGTTTTACTAGAGAACGTATATGTAAGTATATATTTATTATTCATTCATTTGCACTTCTGCTATTAAAAAAATACTCTTAGCTAATACATTAAGAAAACCGATAATCCTCTTTTCTTATTTTTTTAAAAACATTAAAATAAGTTTCTACGTTTATAAAAAGATAACGTTTTCCCTCAAATATTATTACATAATCATAGATTTATACAACTTTGATTATTTTTTATGAATGCATTTCTTAAAAAAAAACATATAAGAATAGCCTTAGATAATTTTTTATAATGACAAAATTATAATTATCGATAATCACATATAATCATTGCTACTATATTCAAGAGCGTTGAAGTGAGTTTTTTTGTCAACAAAATAATATAAGGCTACTATATCACCAATCGGTTAACCAATCACGTGGTGATGAACGTTGAAGTAGAATGATATTCAGAATTTTGATAATCCATCAGTAAAGTTAGAAGAACATATAAAAAACCTTATTTCAAATTAAAAACATGAAGATGCTACCACGTCATTTTGAAAAAGCTACTATTTTGGATGATTTGGATAATATGAAAATCAATGAATGATCCATCTTCAGCGCAATGTGCATCCTAAAGAAGACGCATGTAGAGTTGTTCAAACGACATTGGAGTAGTAGGAATCTTAAACATTTTGAGATTTTGATGATATATACCAAGCGAATAATCAAATTAAAAATAGTCAATGAGAACTAGTATCAAATCGATGGCTAAAATACAATTTCGATGGAAGCTATAAAGCATGGATAAACGCAACAAGAATAGACTGGATAATTAAATATCATGGAGGAAAGTATGTTATGTCGGGAATAGGAAAACTAAAGTAGAACTGTTTAAGCTTTGAGTTTTCTTCAAGCTTTACAAACAACTTAACACGATTGATCAACAATGGTGGTCAAAACACATAATTTGGTGATATACGACGGTGGATTGGAAAGCTACCACTGTGATCGTTAAATCATAAATCAAGTTGCAGATCTTTTGTCAAAAATCCTTATGGAAGTGATTACATGTATCATTGTTACTCAATTCAATTCTGCCAACATGGTTTTTAGCATATTTTAGTACTTGTTTACAATTTGATTACTATTATAGCGCTTTAAAAATAAATAAAATAATTAGAGTTAAGAAGCCAACAATACTGTTTTTGTAGAGAACGTATATGTACGTATATATTTATTATTGATTCATTTGCTCTTCTGCTATAGAGAAATACTCTTAGCTAATACATTAAAAAAACCTATAATCCTCTTTTCTAATTTTACAAAAAAACTAAAATAAGTTTCTACGTTTATAAAAAAATTAAAAATTTTCCTTAAATGTTATTACACAATCATAGATTTATTTCATTTATCTGATACAGTTTAATAATGTTCTCAAGTCAATGGAGGCTGACCAGGAATTCTACAAAGCTTAAACTTGTACACACTTTTACCTCTAATTTTTTCCGACCAATATTCACTAACCAAATGTAATCCATCGTAAACATAATGTTAATACATTAAAAAAAACTTATAATCCTCTTTTCTTATTTTACAAAAATACTAAAATAAGTTTCTACGTTTATAAAAAAGTAACTTTACCGTCAAATGTTATTACACAATCATAGATTTATTTCATTTATCTGATACTGTATAATAATGTTCTCAAGTCAACGGAGGCTGGCCAGGAATTCTACAAAGCTTAAACTTGTACACACTCTTACCTCTAATTTCACTAACCAAATATAATCCATCGTAAACATAACGTTTCCCTTTTCGATCCAATCTCTCTTCGCTATGTATCACTCTCACTTCACTCTTACCTTTCATAATCTCCTTTCTGTTGTTGCAAAAATGAAATATGAAAAATGATATTACTAACAGTTAGCTTCTTCACAAGCTTGTGAGTAGGGTCGTGCCTAGTGAGTTATGAAAAAGACATTGGTCTTAGGGCCCCGAATAATTTATAAATTTTAGTGGCCCCAAATAACCAAAAGTTAGTAGTAATCTCATGGTTAAAGTTAGTCACATATGCAAGCTACGCTACCGAGTTTGAAACTCTAAAGATGCAATTTTTTTTTTTTTTTGGTTTTATTGTTGATTTATTTATTAACCCATTTAACTTAACCCTAAAATTCTAATTATTTTTTCCTCACGGTTCTTTTGATTTTAGATTTAATGGTGTGTTTTGTTTCTTCTTCTGTTGATTGTGACCAAGTCTTATTTACGATCAACTATGTCACAAGAAAAGTTGAATGGCTTGGGTATCATATCTATAAAGAGGGAGTTGGTTAGACAAATCGATTATGAGAGTTTGGTGAAAGAATTCATAGAAAAGAAAGGAAGATAGATATGTGATTGATTTTTTTTTTTGCGTTTTTTGTTGGTTTTAATTTGATTATATTTGTTTTCGTTTTAAGTAGTTTATATTGTTTAAAACTACTAATTTTTTTTTTTGAAAAAGGCCCGTTATTTAACTCGCCTTGAGAGACCAACATTTGTAACCAAACCTGAGTTCATGCGTATAATATTGCATTTTGATTCGTCCAAATTGCCCAAATAATCCATGGAATGTACTCATGATTGGTATCAGGGTCTTGCCACTCTAAATTAGTCTCAAGAATTCCACCAAAGCCTTGTTATGGTGTGGGGAATCCAGCAATCTCCCACATTTGTTGACTAAAATCACATCGGAATAATACATGGTTGATTGATTCCTCTTCCTTGTTGCAAAGCTTACACGTTGTGGGAATTGAAATACCTCTAGTGATTAAACGGTTAGCGACAGGTAACGCACCGGAAATGACACGCCAAAGAAACATTTTGATTTTAAGTAGTGATTTTAATTTCCAAACGCTCTGCTTCAGTGCAATCCTTTGGACGTCTATTGGCGAGGGCGAAGGTACATGTACTGTAAGGTGATTCGCAACGTACCAATAGCCACTCTTGACCGTATACACACCATGATCCGTGTAGGCCCAAATGAGCTTATCTTTTGTTTCACCAACCGGCATGTTCTGAATACGTACCGCATCTGCAATGGGAAAAAATTCATTAGACAACTCAACATTTCACTTCTTATCCGGATTTATTAATGATGAGACTTCAAGCTCAAGATCAATCATTCGTTCTTTGTTCATTGGTCTACGTGGGTGTTCATCCATTACCCATTTTTCCAGCCATACTCGAGTTCCTATACCATCACCAATGGACTTCATCATACCACGTTGCAGCAACTCTCGGCCGTGTAAAATACTTCGCCACGCATAAAAAGGACGGTATCCCTCGCCACATACCATAAAGTTTCGATTAGCATAATATTTGCCTTTATAAACCTAAGCTAACAGAGAGTCCTGTTCATTAACAAGCTTCCAAGCTTGTTTAGCAAGAAGTGCTTGATTAAAATTGCTAATATCCCGAAAGCCTATTCCTCCATTAGCTTTAGATTTGCACATTTCTTCCCACGAAACCCAATGAATCTTCTTCTTTTTTTCACACGCATTCCACAGAAAACTTGACATCGCACTCGTAACCTTCTGACAATGGTGTTTAGATAACCGAAAACAAGACATCGCATAAACAAGAAGTGCCATTGCAATAGACATAAGGAGTACTTCCTTTCCCCCAAGAGAAAGCATTTTAGTGTACCATCCGTTAAGTATCTTATTAAGCTTCTCACCTATAAATGCTAAGAGTTTCTGTTTCAAACCACTAAAACACTCTGGATGACCCAAATAAGTCCTTGTTCCTCCTTTTTTATCAATACTGAGTAAGCTTGCAAGAATTCGATGCGTAATCAAAGTTCCATACGTAACCGCTGATTTTTAAAAGTTAATAAGGCAAGACGCATCCATGTAGAGTTTCAAGCATCTTAAAAATTTCGAGCACTCTTTCAAGGTAGCTCGACACAAAAACAAGCTATCATCCGCGAAAAACAAGTGTTGAATCGAGGGACACTTTTTCGCAAGTCTCATTCCCGTAATCCTTCCTTCATTCTCCACTTTATTCATGATGTGAACCAATGCTTCGGCGCACAAAATAAAGAGAAATGGGGACAAAGGATCACCTTGTCTAATCCCTTGTAAAGGAGTTATAAAACCGTGAGCTTAACCATTCAAAAGAACTGTATAAGTTACAGAGCGAACACAGCTCATCACCCAACAAATCCACTTATCATCAAAACCTATTCTCTTAAACAATTCCTCTAAAAAGCTCCATTCAACACGATCGTAAGCTTTCGACATGTTCGTCTTGATAGCAACATACTCTTCTTTGCACAGCAGATTAGTATGTATGCCATGAACCATCTCATGGGCAATCAATATATTATCTGATATCAATCTACCAGAAACAAAAGCTCCTTGAGTTTCACAGACTAACTTCGACAAGAATCGCTTAAGACGATCCTATAAAATTTTTGAAATAATTTTATACATCACGGAACAAAAGCTGATCGGTCTTAGATCCATCATTGTCATTTCATTAGTCTTCTTAGGTATTAAACAAAGCTGGGTAAAGTTATACTCTTGAGGCATTACCCCTGTTTGGAAAAAAAGTTTAACTTCTTTGATTACTTGATCACCATCAATGAACCAAAAGTGTTGGAAAAATTTCCCAGAAAAACCATCAGCTCCAGGAGTACTATCACTCTTGACTGATTTTACCGCTCCTTTGATTCCTGAATTAGTGACCTCCTTGATCACTCCTTGTTCATTGGATCAGTGACTTTCTTGTCAAACCCTTGCAATAACTCACCAAAATCCGAAGGGTTTGATGGAATTAGGGAAGAGATATTGGACAAAACAAGAATTATGATTATATAGTTAATTTGGTCAGCGTAGGGATGTGAGATGGAGAGTGATACAAAAGTTCTATAGAAGATAAAAGGAAATATCTTATCTTAGTCAATTTGTATAATTTCCTTTTCAAAAACCAATAAGAAGATAAAAGGAAATATCTTGATAGACTCCTCGTAAGGATCTATGTCCGATGATCACTTCGAAAGGTTTTGGAGATCCGGGGTGATGGGGTGATGGAAGATGAACGGATAGAACAAATGGATTGACGTGTACTTCTAAAAAATATGAAGGATCTTTTAGACTACGAGGCTCGATCAAAACTTAGATATAACACACTAAGAATAGAAAGAGTTGTAATTGATATGACACACAATTACGGTTTGATCAACAATTTAGAGAGAAAGATTTTTGATAAAAAGTTGATGATGATTATTGAGATTTTCGGCCACAATATATAGGAGGAGGAAGTGAAAGGACAAACCCCTTCCACTACCACTTACACGGAAAAACAAGGTAATAAATAAGAAGTTTGAAAGTTGCATAAGTGTGAACACATCAACACTTATCTTTAAAACATAAAAATAAAACATAAATAAAATTATAATGGGCTTGCCGAAAATCACATCTTCATGGGCTTCAAGAAGCCCCAAAAATAGCTTAAGTGTGATAATGAGGAAATGAAAAAGTATGTGTGATTGCCTCATTAAAAACCTACTTCAGAAAACTCATTGGGACAAAACCGAAGATAGGGAAAAAGAGTACGAGCCCACATACCTCTCATTATCACCTTTCCTTAGCTCGAATCACAACCGATGTGGTTTGATGAGCAACTAGAAGAAGTTGGCCGATTATCTTAATCATAAGCAAAGAGATTGCTTGGTTAAGTAGTCTTTTCCTTGACCTCGTCATAGGTCCTCTCAGAATTTGCAAGTTTTTTGCATCTTTAAGAACCTCCTCGGCTACGAGCTGCTCCTCGGCTACATGTTGCTCGTTTGGTTCCTTTGTTCCTTTGTCCAAGCTAGCCATGGTTCTATCATGTCTTATCTTAGTAAATATGTATAATTTCCTTTGCAAAAACCAATAAGAAGATTTCTATTCTGCAAAGTCTTCTTCAAAAATGCTTTCTTAATGTTGACAAAAAAAAAAAATGCTTTCTTAATTAATGGGAAAGTTGGATCTGAATATGATTATGATATTTCAATCATGAAAACCTAAACGTGTTGAGAAAAATAAAAGGAAAAATGAAGAAGGAGTCGAAGAAAGCAATTGGTGGGCTTCAAGTTTCCTTAGTGAAGTTTAAATAATATTAGTACATAATCAAAAGTTTATGGATTTGATTTTGATTTGTTGGAATAAAAAACAGACTAAACAATTAAAAAATTCATTCTTCTTAAAATTACTTATGTGATTAACAAACAAAAGAGAAGACAACTTTATCATGGATTGCTGACCATGGGCGTCTTAAATTCTCCTAGATTGACAGCATTTTCTCGTTCGAGCGCTTCATAAACAACTTTGAAAAGACTCAATGTCTTGAGAACTTTGTCACAGCTTTGTTGCATTTCTCCTCATTGATTCTCATCTATGATTTAATCATTGTAACTACTCCCTATCAATGGGTAATGTTTATAGCAAATAGAAGTCGCCTCTAACATTACAGCCTAAGACAGTTTTCCCCATCTAACAACATAAACGACGACATTAAGTAATTACTTCATTGAGTAATAACAAAAAAAACAATTAGTTTATTCGCCTTTGAATTTTGGTTAGGCATTACATAATGTTTCGGCTTTACGATCCTCATCAACAATATTTTGTTGATAACTGTGCGATGTTTGGCCAAATGTAATATAGTAAATTTCAAGAATTCAACTGAAAATAATATAATAAAGCTAACTATGTATATAAAATGATATTAAATTAAAATTTGGGTAGCAGTGTTCTAAGTATATGCAATAATAGAGATAGTAAGATAGAAAAGTCAGAAATTAAATAGAACAATAATGTCAAGTCACAAGTATTTAAATTGAAGGTTGACTAGAGAATTTTCAAATCATAAACTTGAAGACAACATAACTTAATGGTCGTTTTTCCTGCCAATAGTCGTGGACAACATAAAGATCTTCTGCCCACAGATGATAAGAATTTTTGTTTTCATGGAGTTTATCATGGCTAAGTTACTTTGTTTGATATTAGATTTTCCAATCAACTTGGACATACAACCACAATAATGTAAAGCGTTTCGGTTTATATGTTTTTCATTCTTTTTTATGAATGTATTTTTAAAAATAAAACATATAAGAATAACTAAGATAATATTTGATAATGACAAAATTATAATTATCGATATTCACAAATAACCATTTGCTCTGTGAATGTCAATATTCAAGAGCGTTGAAGTGGGTTTTTTTGTCAACAGCATAATAAAAGGCTACTATATCACCAATTAGTTACCCATTCAAGTGGTGATGAACGTTGAAGTAGTATGATATTCAAAAATTTGATAATCCATCGATGCAGTTAGAGAAAATATGAAAAAACTTAATTCAAATTAAGAACATGAAGATGGTACCACCTCATTTTGGGTTATTTGGATAATATGGAAATCAATGAATGATTCATCTGCAGTCCAATGTGCATCTTAATGAAGACGCATGTATAGCTTTTCAAACAACATTGGAGTGGTAGAAATCTCAAGCAGTTTGAGATTTCGATGATATTTACCAAACGAATAATCAAAATAAAATAGTCAATGAGAACCAGAAACAAATGGATAGCTAAAATGCAATTTTGATGGAACCTATAAAGCATAGATAAACGCAACTAAAATAGGCTGGATAATTAAATATCATGAAGGAAAGCATGTTATGTCAGGAATAACAAAACTGAAACAAACTCAAACAGCTTTACAAACAAAAGCTTTGAGTTTTCTTCAAGCTTTACAAACGAATTGACATGATTGATCAACAATGGTAGTCAAAAAATATAATTGGGTGATATACTAAACGATATACGATGGTGGATTGGAAAGCTACCTCCATGATCGTTTGAGCATAAATCAAGTTACGAATCTTTTGTCAAAAATCCTTATGAAAGTGAATGCATGTATCATTGTTATTCAATTCAATTCCGCCAACATGGTTTTTGAGCATATTATATTACTCGTTTACAATTTGATTGATAATATAGCGGTTTAAAAACAAATAAAATAATTTGAAGTGAGTTTTTTTGTTAACAACATAATATAAAGCTACTATATCACCAATTAGTTACCCAATCTGGTGGTGAAGAACGTTGAAATGGTATGATATTCAGAAATTTGATAATCCATCGGTGGAGTTAGAGGAAAATATAAAAAATATTATTTCAAATTAAGAACATGAAGACGCTACCACACCATTTTGAAAATGCTATTTCGGATGATTTGGCTAATATGGAAATCGATGAATTATTCATCTTCAGCACAATATGCATCCTAAAGAAGATGCATTTAGAGCTTTTCAAACAACATTGGAGTTGTAAAAATCTCAATCTTTTGAGATTTTGATGATATATATTAAGCGAATAATCGAAATAAAAATAGTCAATGAGAACCCGTACCAAATCGATGGCTAAAATGCTATTTCGATGAACGCTATAAAGCATGGATAAACGCAATCACAATACGTTGGATAATTAAATATCATGAAAAAGCATGTTATGTCGGAAATAAAAAAAATTGAAATAAACTCAAAAAACTTTACAAAAAAAAGCTTTGAGTTTTCTTCAACTTTACAAACGACTTAACACGATCAACAATAGTGGTCAAAACATTAGGTGATATACTCTATGATATAGGATGATAGATTAGAAAGCTACCACCATGATCGTTAGGCCATGAATCAAGTTGCAAATATTTTTTCAAAAATCCTTATGAAAGTGATTTCATATATCATTGTTACTCATTCAATTTTTTTTTTGGCATCTGAAAGATTATATTAACTTTGGTGAAATACAACGGTGGTGGGATACGATGGTCGGATACGAAAGCTGATGTCAAACCGGTACATGTCATACACATTATAACTAACAACCAAACTAAAGTAAAATGTTTTGAACAAAACTAAACCTTGAATGTCGGAAGATACAAATCAACCTCTAGACCCCATCTACATATCGGATTAGGCACTTGGTAGTAACAAATTACCAAAATCTGAACTTTGAAATCCAAATCCAAGGAAGACAAGAACGCTGAGCCAACGAGACCCATAAAATCACTACCTCCATGTTGAGTGACTATTAATTAGGCCTTACACAAACATAGATGACCATGGCAAGGAAGATCACCAACAATTTGACCCGAACAAAATCCCAAAACCTCTGAAACTATATTGCTGATACACAAACCAATATATTTGATACGCATCGCCGCAAGAAGAGTTATTCAGTAACACGGAGGACACTTCGTTGTTGGACGGGGAGATTTAACCCCTAGAACATCTTCATCATCGTCACTAAGCAGTCAACCAGTTACCATAATAGCTTCAAACTATCTTCACCAAATAATAAACAAGCAGAAGAAAGACAAATCTATAAGCCAAACCAGAGGACAAGAGCTAAAAGGACTGACCAAATTCAGAGATGACAATGCGAGACATAAGCATGAAAGACGAGAAATTATCCGATGAAACACGATCGAGAAGAATGAGCAAGACCATATCACGAGAGAACAAATCCATAGATAAAACACAATAATGAACAGATCTGATCTCCACCTGGTCCCTTACGAGCACGAGCTCCGGTCTCGACCGGAAGAGGTAGAGCTGCATCTTCAAACACGAAACCAGACCAGATCCAGTTCCAAGATCCGAAGATACTTTGTCGCGCATCACCTGCAACTAACAAAACGGACTAGATCCAAGCTCTCGACCACACCAAACTAATTTCTCATACTCCAATCTCGCCATAAAAACGCAGGAAAAAAACAAAAGGAGCTAAAGATAACATCTACACTATAAAAAAAGTGGAGACCGGCGCTGACATTGAAGGAGCTGCCAACGCGGGTCAAAAAAGTGGTGGTGTAACACCCGGTTCTTTTTTTATATATAATTAATTAATTAATTTATTCAGCGGAAAAACACTCAGTAAATAATATAATAATAATAGTAATAAATCAATAATAATAATAAAAAATAATTCAGGAATAACCAAAAGAAATCTAGCAACCTAACCGGGTTTACTAGACTAACACAAATGAAACACAACCCTATCATCCCCTCCTCCGGCCATGATTCCGCGATCACACTTTTTCCCTACCTGCAACACAATTGGGAAAAACGAGTTGCGTAAGTATTTCATAAATACTTAGTGAGAACGGTACTACAGGTTAATTTGGATAAATCCACAATTAAATAACAATTAGATTAAAACATTTAAATCAGAAGACACAATCAGCACACAATCATCACACAATCACCCACAAACGTTCTAGCCCAATTCCTATTCAATCATCGACAATCCTAACCCACGGTCGCGCACTCACCTCGAGGATTCGTCGAACGACGAAGCACGCGATGAACACAGAAAACCGACTGAAAGAACAGGCGATAACTCTCGGCTCGATTCACTAAAACGAACACCGAACCCAATTCCAGAAACTAGACACCGCGATCTTTCCAACGGTGTGAAGAACAGCTCCTAACTCCCACTGGATCGACGGGAAAACGCTTCCCAAAAACCGTCAAAACCCAGAAACTGCAGAAAATCAGAACGAACTACCAAGTTCAACCGACCATAACTCAACGAATAATCACCCAAATGACAAACGGTTTTCACCGAATTCAAGAGTACGACGCAGAGAACTTACCCCCAATAAATCTCTCTGATCCAAGCGCGAATGAACCTCCGATCTCTCTCTCCAAAACCGATCAAAACCCAGAAACTGCAGAAACCAACCACTTTCAATCAATCGTATCCCACAAACCACCCAACCAAATTACGAACGGTTTTCGCCGTTAGCAAGAGTGAATCACCGAGAACTTACCCCCAGAAAATCTCGACGAACTGACCACGGATGATCCTCCGAATCTCCCTCTCAAAACCGGTCAAACACTTTCTCAAGAACAAAGGAACCCTTTTTCTCTCTAATCTCTCTGGCTAACGTGATTAAGCGGCACACTTAGGGTTAATCACGTTCCCAAGGCATATAAACGGCCCACGAAGCAGCCCAATAAGCCACTCAATTGATTTTCGATCCGAAACCCATTTAAAACACTATTTTGGGTTTTGGGATGTTACAGGTGGAAGAGGACGGCGGCGGCTAGGGCGAACAGAAAGGTTGAGAGAGAAAAATGGTTTTTTTTTTACATTAGAAAACTTATCGTCTTCTTATTTTACAAAAACACAATAAGTTTTTATGTTTATAGAAAAGGTAACCCTTTCCCTCAAATCTCAATGCATAATCATAGATTTGTTTCATTTATTTGATTCTGATATAATAATGTTCTCAAGTCAACATAGGCCGACCAGGAATTCTACAAAGCTTAAATTTGTACACATTCTTACCTCTAATTTTCTCAGACCAATATTCATGTACCAAATATAATCCATCGTAAACATAACGTTTCCCTTTTCGATCCAATCTCTCTTCGCCACGTATAACTCTCACTTCACTTTTACCTCTCATACTGTTAACCAAAGCTAAATTCCCTTTAACCAATTTCTGATCTTCGGTTTGCTTTTCCTTGCTTATCACGTTTCCTCCTTCCCCTGTATAAACCACAACATCAGACACAAACTTATCATCGTAACCATACCCATCCGATGCAACGATGCTTGTCGCGACCTTAACGTCTCCGATACTCATATAATCGATCCCACACATCGGTTTGGAATGTAACCCGACAACGCGGAGCTCGGTTTTGTATTGGTACTCATCTCCGACTTGGATTCCAGGGACTGATCCAATTCTCTTCTCTGTGTTCACTCGCATTCCAGCTTTCTCTAAGACATCTAGTGCTCTGATGTCGATTCTAGCTGTAGCTTCGAACGAATCCCCACCTCGCCTCGCTTCTTTCTCTCGAGCCAACTGTTTGAAAACCTGTTTGAAATGACTCAATACATCAAGCACTTTCTCGCGAGGAGTAGGAACGTTACGATCCGTGGATGATCTAATCTCTTGTGGTTCTTGCTCGAGACGAATTCCTTTTCCTTTAGGATCTGCAACAACAAGATCACGATCGTAGTTTCTAAAGTCCGGTTCTTGTTTGAAAGAAGGTTCTTTAGGTTTAGGAGCTGGATTAACATGGTCAAGACTCGGATTCTTCACAACAACATCATTTGCTCTTGGCCTCTTCAAGGGATTCTCAGGAAGATTAGACCTAGAAGCATAGGACGGAGTTCCACAATCAGGTGGGAAATCTCGAACCGCGTAGACAATTGGTCGCTCAATAGAATGAGTCATGTTCCTGTAGAAACATTACAAAATGAAATTACATATCAATTTCCTTCAGTAAATCAAACACTATACAGTTCTATGATTTCAATTTCCCAAAAGCTAAAGCAAAATGAAGAAATTATTAAACCGGAACCGGTTTTTAGAGACAATAATACATTGGATTTGCTAAAATCTAAAAAACATTTCCCGGTTATCAACTTTGTGATTTCAATTTCCGAAAAGCTAAAGCAAAATGAAGAAATTATTAAACCGGAGCCGGTTATTAGAGACAATAATACACTGGATTTGCTAAAAAACATTTCCCGGTTATCAACTTTGTGATTTCAATTTCCGGAAAGCTAAAGCAAAATGAAGAAACTATTAAACCGGAACCGGTTATCAGAGACAATTATACATTGGATTTGCTAAAATCTAAAAAACAATTCCCGGTTATCTCTACAAAACCGATTCTCTCAGTTTCTTCCCCATACAAAAAAACCCAGGAAAACCCCTAGAAAAATTGCAGGGGAAACTACATGAACACGGAGAAATTTGGGGGAAAAATTTCTGGGGATTTTTTTTCCTGGAATCGGAAACAGAGATTGTTGTATAAAACAGAGTGATGAATATGCATGTAGCGATCGAGAGCAAAAATTGGAGTGATTTGTTCGCTCAGTTTAAAATTTGTAGTGATCTTCGTGTATATGAAGATGATTGAGAGTGAGAAGAAGAAATACAAACCTCGATGAGTACTGATCTTTCTCCATGAGCTCCAGATATCGCTAAATCCGAGTTTTATACCTAATTTCACATCAATTTCTACAGATTTTCAGCAAATTTGGTACCAGAAATCAAAGTACGTGACGAACATTCGAAATCCACACTTTTCAAACACAGATTTCACAAATTAAACCCAAGCAAAATCGGAAAAACTGGGATTCGAAGGCATTGAAGTAATGCTATACCGGACAATCGCAAAGATCGATCTTCTTCTTCTTCTTCTTCTTCTTCTTCGTCTTCAATCTCTACGTAATTTTCTCCGGCACCGGCGAAAGATTGAGTCACTGGAAAAAATCTGTTAGAGAGAGTGTTTAGAAGAAGGAGAATTAGTCTATTTATAAGAAAATGTAATACAATGTATTTAACCTCTGTTATAATTAAGGGTCCGTTTTAGGTAAGTTTATAAGAAGTTAAATGATACTCCCTCCGTTTTCCGTTTCATTTTATAAGATTTTTTGATTTATTTTGCAAGAATTAAGAAAACAATAAATGCATACAAAATCTCATTTAATAATTAATTAAAATTATATTTCAACCAATCATATATAAGACTACGGAATTTAAAAGGACCAAAGTATCAAATCACATTAAAATCTGCATAGAAACTAGTAAAACATCTTATAAAATAAAACTAAAAAATTTCTCTTAAAAATCCTATATAATAAAACGGAGGGAGTAGTTTAGTAAAGAGTAATCATACTTAAATTAGTAATCAATAATGCAATGTCTTGCTGGTTTCCTAGTAAATGGGAAAAAAGTAGACTAGTAGATATATTACCATGAATACGAGCATAAACAGAAAAGTCACGTTAAAGATGTTTAACCATTATAAGTTAAAAAGATTAAAAAATATATAAACAAAATATGGAAGAATTTAATGCTTTTGCATTAAACAAAGTTGTTTCACACTACAATTTTAGAAAACAAATTACATATATTCTTTTCGTATGCAAGTATACAATTACAATTTTAGTTTGTATGCAATTGTGTAAAAGATGTTTAATTTTTGTTTTACATGTTACCTACTAACTTTTTTATAAAAATCTGTGCATACTTAATGTGTATCAAAATGCTACTGTATTAATTTCCTTTAATCATAAACAAAATGAAAGTATACTATTAATTTCCAAGATAATAACAGAAAAAAAAAAAAAAACTTCCTTGTTCTATGAGTTTATAAAGAACAAGAAAACATATATGTATCATTATATCTGCAAATTGAGCCCTTACATAAAATTCCTTCCTTCTTTATATCTGCAAATTGCAATTTTTTCTATTACAGAAAAAAAAAAAAAAATTCTCATTTGGCCAAATTTTCTCAAATTTTCTCAGAGAAGCCTAAAGAGTAATGAGTTTTCTTCTTTCAAAACATATGAAGAAGCTCTGCTTGAGGGAATGATCCATTCGACGGAACATCAAGAAGAAGATCTTGATCAGAAATATCATTCTCTTCATAGCCATACACCATAGAACCACCATTATAGCTCATTGTGTTAAAAGAAGAGACACTGTTCTCTAAAACCTCTTCGGTTTCGATGTTGTTTGATCTAATCTTCATCACTTCTTTAGGACTCCTCATCACCATCCTTGTCTCTAGAGAAGGCGAAAACTCAAAATCATCAGAAACAGTCACGTAAAGTTTACGGATTGATACGATTCAAGAATCTTGAATTTACCTGAGAAGTTTTGGTTTAAGCTTTCACAAGGTCTTTCAATGGTTACAAGACTATGATTCTTCGATGGACTCGGGTTTGAGACCATCCCTTTTCTCTGTTCCTGAAGCATAGATTTTTAAGTGAACAAAAGCCGAATTTATAGAAACTATTTGTTTCACGAAGAGTATAATGTCGAAAAACCTTGAGCGTGTAATAGCTTTCCAACAAATGGGACTTGTTCGGATCGGACAAAGCAAGCTTTGCAACTGTCTTAAAGTCTTCGAGTTTTGATCCAGATGAAGAATACGAAGATGTTTCGAAAACACCATCCACCAAAAGTTGCTGAAACAAAGAGAAGTTCTCTTTGAATTGACAACTCTCAAACATGCTTCTAAGGCTGGCAAAACAAGAAAACGGTAACTATAAGAACTCAGAAACACGAAGAAGCGAATACTGAATGAGTTAAAGAAACCTGTCAGGAAGATCAACTTGAGGAAGTAATTTCATCAGTTTTTGCTGTTCTTCCACTGTGAATTTGTCTACAAACTCATCAAAGTTGAAAACATTCTGCAAAATAAAAGTCAAATCAAATGAAGAAACAAAAACTTTTGAGAAATTTGCAATGAATTTTACCTTCAAATCTATGCTACATAGTGGTAAACTACGTGGTGTTAAGACTTGAGACTTAGTCCTGTAATCAAAAAATCATTAATACTTTTTTTACAATTATCAAATTTTCTTCTCTTAGCTATTTACCTCTTGAGTTGCTCTTGCTTTATTGGTGTTCCACCAAAGCTGCCTCTATTCTCCGAGAATGTAACAGAACGTATCGAAGACGCCTTACTACTCTCAACCACGAGTGAGCTAGCTTCAGATTCCTCTTGAGGATCTCTCATAAGTACACTCCCGTGTCCTATCAACATCGGTGCTTCATTCTCGAAAAGCAATTCTTCCTCCGAAGAACCCGAGAGACACGAAGATTGTTGTTCTTGAAGAATACTAAAAAGATCTTTTGTGAGCTTTTCGACAGAAGAAGCCGCTTTCGGACGTCCTACACAAGTCCTTTTCTTACAAGAAAAGTTCGTCTCCCAAGCATTGGATTGTGCACAGCTCTCGGAGTTCGATACAACCGATCCTGAACTCGATCTGTTACTAGCTTCTTCGTCTAATGCCTTCCTCTTCTTGAAACCGTTGTTGAATTCCAAATTCGCTCTTTTAACCGTGAAGTTCTCTTCGTATGATTTTCTCTTGGGAACTTTCTTGATCATTATAAGCCTTTGAGCTATATGATCCTCAATCTCAGTGTCATCACATTCAGCACGAGAATGAAGCGGCGTGTAGTTTACTAATGTTCCTTTCGTTCTCCATCTCGAACCACAAGCGTTGCACAATACAGGCTTCTCTGGTGGTCCGTTTCGCCATAGAGGTGTACCTGTTTGCAAACATTTTCCCAATTGGTCAAACAACTCAAATGCAACAACAAGACAGATTTCTCATGATCATACATCATGTAAGTGTTAATATCAAATTCAGAGCTAAAATTTTGAGTATTGATTCAACATGATCGAGCATTTTAGACACAAATCAAGATCCAAATTTGCCAAAAAGTATTGACTTCACTACACATTTTTGATAACATTCAAAGCTCAATAAGAGTGATCAAAGGACTAAAAACATGTTCTTAAGATCACAAACCAAATGATTAATCAACTGCTCAATTGGTTGTTACATATCTCCAAGAAACGTTTGCATTATCAATAGAAGCAGTTCTTTCAATTAGTGTCATACAACAACCTGTAATCATCAGCTCAAATTTTGTTAAAATCAAATCAACAATTGGAGAAAACAAGAACTCACTTGTGACTCCACAGTGATAACAAGGCCCTTGCTTCCCCATCTTTTTTTTTCACTTTATAATTTCACGAGAATAAGAAACTTTTAAGAATATTGTTTATTTGTTTACTATTCAGTAGACAAAAAAACTGGGTATTGAGAAGCTTCTCTGCAAAGAAAACCCAGAAAAAGTTTTTTTTTTTTTTTGTTTATTAAAACCCAGAGAAAAACCTCAAACCGAGAAATTACAACAAGAACAACCCAGAAAATTATAAAATCTGAATCATGAGAAAAAATGAAAAATTTCAGAGATATTTTTTGTTTTTGTGTTTCTGGGATATTCTTGAGCTAATCAGTCGAAAATACACAATCCAATAGAAAAAGAGAAGAGACTATTGTTGAGAGGAGAAATCTAACAAATGGCTGTGAAAAAGGAGAAGAAGAGAGAGAAAGTTGTGAGGTTATAGAGAGAGAGTGGTTTTTGGTGTGTATGTAAAATGGCTTTTTATTTCGGTTTGTTTTTGTATATGGTGAAGTTAATGTTTCAGCTTCCTCTTCTCTTTACTTAGCCTTTTTTATTCTTTTTATTTTTGTTACTCTTCTTTAATTAATGTTTTAACTTACTTTGAGATTTTTTTTTTTTTGATTACTAAGTTACTTAACAGGGATATTTTCATTTAATTTTAATAAAGATATTAGGAGGGTGGAACATTTGGTCCAACTATATCACACATGGTTGATTTATTTGCTAATTAGAATATGATAAACTAAAGTGAAAATGATATATCAAATTAACTAATTTTAGCTATTTTAAATATAATATATAGTAAATAGCCAAACTGTGGAAGGTTATTTTCAAAATAACCTTAGATGGTTAAAATATTGAATAATAAATTAAATGACATACAAAATTTAACTAATTTCAGCTATTTATTTTCAATATAAATTTACTAATTGCCAAATTTTGGAAGGTTATCTTTAATGGTCAAAATAAGTAATAAATTAAAATGACATACAAAGATTAACTAATTTCAGCTATTTTAATTGTGATTCATAGCGTCCAAACCGCACCAAACGCTATGAACAGAATATAATTTTTAGCTTTATTCAAACAAAATAAGTGATGTAATATTCATAGTTTATAGAAAGAAAAAAACCTCTAATGGTTAGAAAGTGACCATGGGGGCTGGAGGAATATCATTGCTTGTGCCTTGTGGTTCCTTCTAGTTGACTATAGACTTTTCTTCCTTTTGATATTCCAACCAAGATAATTAAACTTTTTTTAATAATGACAACACTAATAATATTCACAAGATAACAAATGTAGAGATAAGATAATAGAACTATCTATAATGGAATTGTAGAATGGTGAACAAGAATTTTATTTATTTAGCTTTAGAAATTTCATGCTGGATTATTGTTACAGCTGAATCTTTGCAATATTATATCAGAAAATCTAAAAAGAATTAATATTGAATTAGTTACCATTCAAACTACAGCTTCTTTCTATTGGTCAATCTCAATTTTAAATACATTTTAGATGATATTTTCCAGGGAAACTTTTTCTTAATAATCTGTAATTTCAACTTTCAAGTGTTAACCCAAGAAAGAATTTTTATTGTGTAAAAAGAGAGAAAAATTTAGTTTTTGTTCTCACTTTCCGAAGTTTTAAATTTAAATATTATTTTTTAATAAAAGATAAGACTAGGTTAATAAGATTTTAGGTTTAAAGTTTAAACATATTCTAAAGTATGAGATGTCGTGACGTTGGTAAATTAATATATTTTGTATATATATGTAACAAAGAAAATAAAAATAAATTGGTTTGTGAAGTCACCGGCCGTAATGACGACGATCATGGACACAACTCTTCTCTACACCGTTTGATTTGGTTAAAGTATTTGTAATGATGGGTCCCACTTCTTTCGTTTTGTGAATGTGATTAGTGAACTAATTGTCGATACATTACTCGTTGTCTACGCGCATTATATAGTATTCCAAATATTTTTTTAACTTTAGATATATATCATTTTTAATTAAAATATGCTATCAAGATCCACACAAATTTGAGGTTTGGTGAAATTGTAACATGTTACTCACGATGAGAGGCATGGAAGAAAATTAGGTTTTTTTTTCGAGGAAAAAGCAAATTTTAAAAAACAGTGATTATTGTTACGTAACTCCAAAAATAATGTCGAGTCTCAATCAAATAATAATACTTTCCCGAGAGAGAAGTCAGGAAACAATATACTTATATACAAAGTACAATGTCAAGTAATTTGTTAATTCGCAACATTGACATGTATATGTAATTAGTCTTTAAACATGGCTAGTTGTTTTCATTTTTTGTTGTGTAAATAAAAAGAGTTTGTCGCGAAATTTAAACCAGTCCATGAAACTTACATAAAAACTAAAAGGATGTTAGTTAAAATGTTCAAAGTGACTTAACTCTTTTTGAAATTGCATTTTAAATTTATAAACCAGTCTTCAAATTAAATACTACATAATACAACCTATAGATCATATAATTTAAGTCACAATGAAGATATAAACCATATTATCAACCCTTAGATATATGAACAAGTTAAATATTAGCCATCCTGATTTAGTAATGTTTAGAGGTTTACAATTTTTTATATGACCAAAATTTTGCTTGGACCGTGTGCTATAATCGGACGGTTGAGTTTAGGCGATGGAACTAATGGATGTGATAATGTTAAAAAATATAAACAAAAGGTAATGCACGAATAGTGGCTTTAAATAAAAACAAAAGTATATCAAATGATGATTTGCTTACAATTCACAAGCCATGCTAATAAAAACACAACCACTACAGCACAAAATGACAACAAATTCACTACAGAAAGTTTAACTAAAAGATTAGGTCCAAGCATTTTCATTCTTTTTATCCGAATAAGGTTTTTCAAGAACCATAGATTGAACTATACAATTACCACTCAAAAAATAATAATAGAGAATTAGGTTCTATGAGTTTCACTTTTCCTACTCTTTTATATTCTTCGCCTAATTTGATCTAAGCAACAAACAAAAAATCCCTTAGCATCTAAGGATTATGAAAGCTTTAGAAATAAAAAAGAACACAACAACCAAGTCCTAAAACGACTCAGGCAATTTACAACTTGAGAGTAATATCTATGGAGAAATATATAAGACAAATTTTTTTCTCTCTTTTTTAACAACGGAGGATATCTAGCGGAAATGTAGACTTTCAAGACCCCTGAAAAAAATCAAATATACTTACAATATAAATCTTTCACCATACCAATCGTGAATGAATTACATTGAAATTTTTGAACACTTAACATAGGATAAAACTTTCAACTACTAGTCACTATGAAATGGAGTAACATCTCTTGTCACCAAAAACTCACTATGAAATGGAGTAATATCTCTTGTCACCAAAAACATGTCCGGACAAGTAAAAACACTGAGAGTAAACCACTCACTCTATTTTAATCTCGTTTTATTTCTTTTCCAATTTCAAGCTCGGTTTTTCCTTTTCCTCCTCTTCTCTTCTTTACCTTCGGAGTTCTTTAACTGAATAAGAAACCAACCCATCAATGGAGTCACTATATTGCACATAAAACACCATTTGGCAATATCGGCAAAGAAGAAACATTAAGTGATCAACATACCATTAGAGCATGATCAAAGGTGGTATGTTTAAGAGTCTCTTGTCAATTTTTTTATTAATATATTTTTCATCAGAATGATTAAGAAACTGTTGAAGAGACTCGATTTTTTTTTGCCTCCTCATGGGTTTCTTTAAAAAAAAAATTGAAAATTATTTTTTATTAAATATATTTTATTTTCTCTAAACTTATAAAACATAAAAATATATTATATTTAATAAAATTTCAAACATACATGATATACAAATATTTAAAATACATATGTCTTAATCAAAAACGAAAAACGCTTAGTTGTTATCTTGACTTCGTCCCCATTTTTGCCATATATGATGAGCCAAATCAAACCAAATTATTTTTCAATTGTTGATGCATGTTTCCATCACGAACTCGAGTTCGAATTCCGAGCATATCGGCGATATTTGTAGGCATATCCGTAGAAAACGTCATATCCACGTGCGAAGTTCCTTCTCCTTCTTCGAACTTTGATACATCTTTTCGATAGTGATTTGATTTTGGTTTACTTAAGCACATAAAGTATATATTTTTGTTGCTTAATATGGAAATCCAAGCCCATAAACATTTATTGAGTAATGATTTGGAAGAGCAAAAACGTTTTGTTTTTAGCGTTTGGGTTTGTATCCTCACAATGATAACACTGAGAGAAGCTTAATGACACACCATTGAAGAAGAAAAATGTGCTTTAATTTCTACCACCCTAAACCAGAGCTTATGGTTTCACAAATCTTTGAATTGTGTGGTAAGTGGTAACAAAGAAAATTTCATGATTATAGAACCATCTTGGTACAACAATATTCAATGCAAAACTCATGTGATTGATTAGCTTCTTTCAACTAAAAGCTTAATCCAAATAAGAAATGAAGAAAACTTGAAAACCTATGATCATCTAAGATCATCTCATCAAAGCCTATGAACAACAATATATAGTTATGGAAAATGAAAACCAGATTTTGAATTGGATTAAAGCAAGTGCCTTTGTTCAAACACCTAACACCATCAAAAGTCAAAGATCCAGAAACATCAACACACTCAAAACGTATCTGAGTTTCGAATACCGAAGATTCGTAACCATTGGATTCCGATGGAGTCTTCGAGACGATCGAAAGCGCATGTAATCCACTATCAAGCTCTTCCTTCAGCAAATCGTAAACAAGCCTGTGTCTCCTTTATAGTAAGCATCATGGTACGAACCGCGAGAGAACTTCGTTTGAGTACTTGAGAAACTGCAGGTACAAAGAGATAATCTAATTTCATACATTGCTCTTAACCTTCCGTAGAGAATCTAGAGCAAAATGCACAAAATACATATAACAAATCTAAAATGTATATGTTACAAAAGAGATAGCAAGAAATTCCACCATTCTAAACTTTTGTTCCAAGTAGCACACATGAACCTAGCAGGAGTTTATTGTATCCTAATGTTCAATGTTCACCAAACCCAATCACAGAAACTAGCCATCTCCAACTCTATATAGGCAACCTACTACTACACCATTGTTCTCTATACTCAGTCTACTAACGTCCCTCGCTAGCATTGCTCTACAATATACATGATGCTTCCTAACAAAAATAGCAATTATATACACAAAATCCCCCATTTTAACAAATCCATGAAATCTCTGAAACTCTTATTCCAAAGTAGTAAATTCTACTAATATAATCAAGAACCAGAACCAAAACACAATCACACAAAACAGCCATCTCTAAACGCAACATACTAGACCTTGTCTCTATATCCCGATCAATTCACTAGTCTGAACAATCAAGGAAACGATGATCACAGAATCTATTGAATAGCGTAATCTGAAAACGGAAACCTAAACCTAAATTCCACAAGAACCAAATCCCAAACCCCAAAACCAAAATCGAATTTTTGGAAACTCTAATCTGAAAACCAAAATCAAAACTCCAAAATCGAACCTAAATACACGCAGATATACAAAAGGAATTCGATAAATCATACCTACATAAACGGAGATCTTCAAATCCTCTACAAATCGGTTCATACACCGATTTCTCTGACGAAATCACTGACAGAGACAGAGAGACCAGAGCAAATCGATAAATATTCTTAATGGTATTTTTCCCCTTATTTTGTTCGATTCATAGTAGATTTGCAGAGTAAATCACGATGAGAGGAAGATCGGAGAGAGAACGAGCGAGAGAACGAGAGAAAATATTCTGAATTGTTTTCATTTTGTTTTCTTTTTTTTTTTACACCCAATAAGACGTTGCCACGTCACTCTGTTGTGTGGAAGATACGACTCCGTGCCTTGTTGAACATACGTATGTTGTAAAATTTGGCCTATTATCATTTTTGTTTTAATTAAAACATCTAAAAACCCATTTAAAAACCCAACAAGACACCCCTTTAATCATGGTCTTATGATGAGAACACGAACGAAAACGCCTATAAAGTCGATGAAAAAGATCAGTGAATGATGCACATAGTCCATGTCACCATAGTATGCCGATTTTTTTAGAATCTATTAAATTATAGCTAACATAGAGAGAAAAATCTAACTTAAAACTGAATATGCATGGACCAAATGATTCCCCCCCCGCTCTCTCTCTCTCTCTCTCTCAGTTTCCTTTTCCACAAACAAAAATAACAAAACGAAGCAATGGTGATCCTGAAAACTGAGATGCAACAAGATATTAGATCAAAATAAAACATATCTCGGTTAATAGTCTTGAAATAAGACAACACGTTTTTTAAACGAATCATTATGAAAAGAATTACCCGTTTAAGATTACTCTGGACTGCCGAAGAAATCCGACTCAAGTCTTTAAGCTCCTCCATATATAAATTTTTGTTTTGCTTTATGAATATGAAAGAAAATAAAGTATTTTAGGCTTGCTTATATGGAATAGTAACGCGTCTAGTGTTGTAACTTGTAACACCACAACAGTTTGACAATATCTAATTAGGTCTTTGTGCATCTTTTTGATATCGCTGCATGTGTACCAGTCTATGAGGGCATGTGCCTAAACTGGATAAAGATATTTCAGTTCTTCCCTTTCTCAACGGAAATTTTCAGCAAGCTTCTAGGAAATTTCGGATCGATCGTTGTCTCGCATGGGTTGATTTTTTTTCGTTCTCCAAAATACCAAGGAAATGACGATTCACTCTTTAAAGTTGATTGTCATCGCTAAGCAAACGAAAATATATCAAAACTTTTTCTAATAAACTCCAAAATAACATAATTCCTTATGCTTATGCTTGTGCACTAACATGAGGGAAACCACACATGGTTTATTCTTTGACTGTGTGGTACTTGTTTGTTTGGTTCGTTCTTTCGCAGATCACGTTTCACATTTCGATTTGACTAGGTTGGATATCAAGGCACAATTACGATTTTCACTTTCCCTACTTAAAAGAGAGATTTAATTTTCCTTCCCCTTAAGAAAACCCTGTTCTAGTCTTTTTCAGTAGAACCACACCATTAAAACACCTAAACGATTATGCAGGCTCAAGAGATGGAAAGAACAAATCAGAAACCATTTGCGTAATTTACAATCTGAAAGTGATAGTTTTGCAGAGACAGAAAAGCAAATCATGTTATTGTCCAAACATGCCGTAGTCAAAACCACAAGAGTTTCCTAACAAGTAAAAACACCAGAGTGGCTTACAACACTCGCTCTATATACTTTCTTTTCTTTGTCACTTTCTCCACTCTTAGTTTCTCCTTTTCTTCTTCTTCTCTTCTTTATCTGCAGAGTTCTTCAACTGCATAAGCACAAAGACCCATCAATGTCAGGTTTAGTAAACAATCAACAAATCACCATTCTTTCACATCAGCAAAATGAAGAAAAACCTAGTAGTGAACATACCATTATGATGAGAATTCTAACAAACACAGCGACAAAGTCGGTGAAAAGAGTCAAGGAATGCTTCACATAGTCCATGTCACCAAGATGTGCCTTCTCTATAATCTCCTGTGTGTCCACCACCATGTATCCCACAAAGATCAAGAGTCCAAAGTAGAGCTGCACAAAGACAGATACATAAACAATGGTCAGGAATCTGAGTTAGCAAGATAACCACATAAAGAACAGATCTTTCTACAACGGTTTACCTCAAACTTAAAGACGGACGCAGAGCCACCAAAGATGGCAGAGGCAAACTGAAGCCACATTAGCATTGACAAGCCAGACGAAAGAAGACCTCCAAGATAGAGATACTCCCTGCGTCTTGCCAACATTGCTGCCGCCGAGAAACACACAAACGCTATCGCAGTTCCAACAAACGCAGTAATAAGGATGCTGGAGAAACAAAAGGACAGATACAACAGTCAGATCCTAGAGAAGAAGTCTGTTTCTTACCAAGATTCAAACAGTGAACAAATAACTCACCTTGGGTCAACATCAACTGCAACTTTGATCAAAGGACCAATTGAAGCACCTTGAAGAACGGCAGATGTAAACAGAAGAGAAAGCCTCTTTTGCTGCATCAATAAAGAAACACCATTGTCAGCAAAAACGAGACTACAAAGCAACAAGAAAGAGACCCTTAAGAAATTTAAGAAGGTGTATTGAGCCAAACCACCTACTTGTTCATAAGGAGGACAAGAAAGTAGCCAAATCATGCTTCCAATAGATCCAATTGTTGTGAGAATACCACCAATATTCCAGAGCACATGGAGGTAAGCTCCAAAGGCAGACGCAACAAGAGCACAACATAGAGTCAAATAAACCTGCAAATTCCACAGTGAATTGAATCAATGAGTCATGTTCCCTCACAACAGAATCAGTGACAATACGAAGCAAAATCGGATTACGAGATCAATTTTCTACAATAAACACGATCTCAAATGATAGCAACAAACTAATTAATTCACACAATTCCTATTTCTCTAATTCCAATCCACACAGAAAAAGAAAAGAGGCAATTCGAAACCCTAGAAATTCATGGAAAGTAAAATCGCAACGATTCGTTCAACAACACGTAAAACTGAAAGCAAACCCTAGAAATTGAGATGCAATCGAGACGATAGGACCGATCAATTACCCAGAAAACAAAAAAAAAATCGAATTTCGGATCAATACTACGACAAAGTCGTCTCTAAATCGAGATTTGTGCGTACCCGCTTGAGATGATTCTGCACGGACGGAGAAATCTGACGGAAGTTCTTGAGAGAATCATAGCTCCAGCTTCTGCTACCAGGTTGAGAATCGAAGAAGGAAGAGAACGCATCCATAGTTTTCTGTTTTTTGCTTGAGAGAGAAAATTAAAAGCGAATATTAATGAGAACGATGAAATATCTCACTGGAAAACGAAGACTTTCTTTATTTATAAGGCTTTACGATTGGGGAACATAATTGACAATAATGCCCTTGCTGCTTATGTGTAAATTTCCTTTTGGGTACACGTGTATGGGGCAGTAAACACGGAGAAGGGCAATACCGGAAACTTCTCGAAGCATTGGGACCTTCCTCGCATTGCCTTGAAACTTTGCCGCGAAGCATCGCTCGTCATCGAACCAATCAGAGCCATCCACGTGGACTATTTTTTGGTTAATCCACATGGACATTCTGATCTTGACATATAAGTAATTGTAATAAGAAAAACAAATTTCTTTTTTTGGATTATTTGCAAACTTTTTATTAATAAAATATTGAATATTGCGTATTTTACCTAATTGGATAATTTCTTCTTTTTGTTCTTTAATAATATTAGCTTACAATTTAACAAATTTATAGCCAAGTACGAATTATTCGATTACTGTTTTATGATAAAGCATTTTGATAATAGTTTATGGAGATGACAATTTCCTGATCGATTTGTTTACCTAGACTTTTCCTCAATATTTTGGAAAACGTAAATAGAATCACTAAAGAAAAGACTCGAGACATTTTACAATAGTCAAGTGACTTCGAGAAAATTCGTGAATGTTTAAGTTTGGAGTAGATTTCACTTCTAATTCTAATTGGGCCAAACAGTAAACAAAAATGGGCTTTTATATACAAAGCTCATTAAATAATCTCGTTCTTTTATAAAACGGCACGTAGTTTCATTAACAAGAAAAAACTAAAACGACATACATTCAATGCTTCTATTCTAACGATAACATCTCTTTCACTTCTCTCAAAGCTCATTTCAAACCACACATTCAAACTAACTCTCATAACTCAGCAGAGAGAAAGAGAACGAGAAATTGAGAGAGAAAGAGAGAGAGAGAGAGCAACAAATGTCCATATCCATGGCGTTATTCTCTCCACCGATCTCATCTTCACTTCAAAACCCTAATCTCATTCCCAAGATCCCACTCTCTCTCCTCTCCACCAAGCGTTTCTCTCTCGTCTCCGTCACTCGAGCTACCTCCGACAACGGTACCACTTCACCGGCGGCTTCTACCACCGTCGAGATTCCGAAGCCAGTTTCGGTCGCTGTAGAGGAAGTTCCGGCTAAATCTCCGGCGGAAACCTCCTCCGCCTCTGAAAACGGCGCCGTTTCAGGTGAAGAGACCGATTCGACCACTGCGACGGTTATCAAATTCGAAAATGCGAAGTGGGTTAATGGGACCTGGGATCTGAAACAGTTCGAGAAAGATGGGAAAACCGATTGGGATTCCGTAATCGTGTCCGGTTAGATCCTTTAAACTCAAATTTCGTTAACAATTTATAGTATTGTGTTGTTTCAATTGATAGATAACGTTTCAGGAACAGGAAAAATTGCTGAATTTGTTCATGATTTAGGGTTTAGAAATCCGAATTCACTGTGAAATCTTTGGATTTGGAATGACTAAGATAGATATTGTGAAACTGGGGAATATTGTTGAATTTGGAATGATCAAAACACATGATAATGATTTAGGTTAAGAAACACTAATTAATTAAATTACCAATGTCATAATCCTAGGATATAGAGAAATCTCTGGATACTTGATCTCTTACTAGGAAGCTTCTGATTTGGTTTCTAATAGTGTATAAGAAGATGATTGATTATTGTGTGTAATGTGCTGATTTATGTATTTAAAGAGGCAAAGAGGAGGAAATGGCTTGAAGATAACCCGGAAACAACTACTAATGACGAGCCTGTACTCTTCGATACCTCGATCATTCCATGGTGGGCATGGATGAAGAGATACCATCTACCTGAAGCCGAACTTCTCAACGGTAATTCCCAAAACACTAATGTTTAAACTCAATTTCGAAATCGCGGATATGACTTAATGGAACATTTGCTTTGGTGGATTTGTTTTGCAGGTCGTGCTGCGATGATAGGATTCTTCATGGCTTACTTTGTCGATAGCCTTACGGGCGTAGGACTTGTCGATCAAATGGGGAATTTCTTCTGCAAAACGCTCTTGTTCGTGTCTGTGGCTGGAGTTCTTTTCATCCGCAAGAACGAAGATTTAGAGAAACTCAAGAATCTGTTCGATGAGACAACGTTATACGACAAGCAATGGCAAGCAGCATGGAAAGAGCCAGAATCATCATCATCATCAACTGTTTCTTCAAAGAAATGAAATAAAAAGTTTTTATCTCTTTTATGTTCATCTTTCGTTTATGTGACATTTGTGATCAGTGAATAGTCGCTCTAAATGACTTCTCTATTTGTATTACTGATCTTGAGAGATTTGTAATCTATCTGATTGCTTTAAAAAGTCTCATTGAAGTAGTCCCAAAGAAATTTAGGAACTTAATGAACTCATCATTCCATTAAACTAATATTATTAGAGACAGGATCTCTGTTTCAAATTTGACTAACATGCATGATCTGATTATGTCTTATGGATATAGTCTAATCCATTTTCTTATTAAGAACCTGTCTTGTATCATTGGATCTTTGCATGGCGTACGTGATTAGACACGAATTATGTGCCCGAATTTATTATAATTCTTCGTTAATCCCAAAAGGTATATGACCCTGACCCCGACCCATATTGACATGATATCAAAACAGACTATGGATAATGAATCTTGAATATTATGAGATATTGACATCTGTTTGGATCATGAAAATGAAAGCACCAAATTGAAAACATAGTTAACTATATACAAATAAAATATTAATCTTGGTTTTCTTTATAAATACAAAGAATCTTGACTCTACAACTACTATTTTTTTTTTTTTTGCTAAGAATGTAAATATCATTAGGTAAATGAAAATTTGAGCTATTACAAGAGCTCTACCTAATAAATAAAACATTGGCAAAAATAGATTAAAAACAAGGTGACATTAGAGTAGGATTACATTGGGAAAGACCTAAACAATCCAAAGGAACATTAGATCTACAACTACTAATTAAATTCTCATTTTAAACAGCTAGAAGCTTACAAAAGATACACATTTTTCTGTGATTCCACATATCAAAATACCAAACTAATTAGTACAAAAAAAGAACTTGAGAGTTCCAGGGTAAAAATTGCTTAAACAACAATTACGGTTTTATTTATATCCACACTGTAAAAATGAAATTAAATACAAATAAGTATAGCTGGAAAAGTAAAGAAAAAAGAGGTAAAAAAGTAAAAAATACAGAGATGGTATTTCGCACGCGTTGGAGCATTCACACGTGTGACGCTCCTCTTATAAAGTACTCTCTTGATTTTCTCAATCGGCCCTCTCTGAAGAACACAAAAAAAAAAGCCCAGCAAAGTCTCAGTAATTCGCACAGTTAATCTCAACCGTCCGATCATTTTCATCACAGCTCTTCATCTCTCGCTCGTTCTCGAAAAATCAAAATCCCTTCTCCTCTCTCACCGAGCCCTTCTCTCGGTGGTAAGTGCTGAATCTGATTTCTCCATTTTTGTTCGATTTCCCATTGTTTAATTTCTGGATTTGGAGATTCTCGAGACTCGGCTACATTATCACCTGTGTTTAATCTTTGATTTATTTCACAATTTTGTTTGTTTAATCTGCTTCTCCTAATTCGAGAAACTCTGTATTTCAATTTCCATAGTTTTTCCTAGGGTTTATACTTATTTCTGGGTTCGTCCTTTTAATTCAGTTTTTGGGGTTTTTTTATGTGTTTTCATTGAATATGTGTAGATTCTAAAGATGAGTATGACGATGGGGAATAATTCGAGCAATCAAGCTTTACAATCACTGAAATCGTTGAATTAGCGATTTGATTAATCGAATTAGCTTCTTCTTCTTCTTCTTCTTCGTTTTGCTTGTAATCTGTAAATGGGCTGTTTTCATTCCACGGCTGCGAGAGAATTTCCGGGACATGAAAACCCTGTGAAGCTAGCTTCTGAAACAGCTTGTAAGTTTTACTTGCACTATACGTTTCTTCTTAGCTTAAATCATTCTCCTAAAGGATAACCTTAGTTTAGATTGCCTGTTATTGCTGTATTTCGCCATGTATTGAATCTGAAACTCCAAAAAATGGTATTGTACTCATAGTTTATTTGATCTGCAACTTCGTTAATGTTAAATCATATATTCCATTTCAAGGGTGCTTATTGTGCTATTCCAATAGTTTCTTGAATCATCAGTGTGTTGGTTACTTTCACTTTCGAATTGAATCTTGATTAGAGAATTGTCTTTTTAAGTGTCTCTTTGCCATTGATTTTATTGCAATATGTTTAATCTCGCCGTGTGGCTTGTGATTTCATTGTTTTTTTCCAGTTAGTGTGAGTGAAGTTGAAGCATTGTACGAGTTATTCAAGAGCATAAGCAGCTCGGTTGTTGACGATGGCTTGATAAACAAGGTACTGATTGATTCTTTTTTGCACCTCATTCCTCATGGCAGGATCTTGAAAGCTTTATCTACAGTGACAATAATATTCAATGAACTATTATCCATATTATGTCAACTTTGTTGACTTTCAACAATTTATTATCAAGTAATAATTGAATCTACATGCTGATCTGTGGGCTCCTTATTGCTTCTCTCCAAGTTTGTTTGTTTATTGATAGTTGACTTGAATTGTAATTCTTTAATTTTAAATTGGTTTGGTTTTGGATATTGAATTATTCATGGTCCCCTTTTGGATATTGTTACTTATTTCTCGACCAACTTGTAGGAGGAGTTTCAACTTGCTTTGTTCAAGAACAGGAAGAAGGAAAATTTGTTTGCCAATAGGGTACATCTTCATATGTTTCTCAGAACTTTGTTGTTATACTTAAAGAATTGGTTCTATAGAAGTATTAAATGATAATGCCCTTCTTTTGCAGATATTTGATTTGTTTGATGTTAAACGAAAAGGCGTCATTGATTTTGGAGATTTTGTGAGATCACTCAATGTTTTCCATCCGAATGCTTCTCTAGAGGAGAAAACCGACTGTAAGTTGACCGTAAACGAGTTTATTATATGTATCATCGTTTCTCTAAAGCTTTTCCGATGATTGTTTATTCACATTGGTCTGTATTTATATCTCAGTTACGTTTAGGCTTTATGACATGGACTGCACGGGCTTCATTGAACGCCAAGAGGTATACATTTTAAAGATTATTTTAGCTTGGAATACGATTGTTGAGTTACATAGATGTTTTTAAGCTTTCAGTACTGATCAGGAATGAATGTTTCTTGATTCTGCGTCAATTACTGAATAAACGCTTGTGGGAAATCATAATTGTGTATTTGATTTTGGTAGGTGAAGCAAATGTTGATTGCGCTTCTCTGCGAATCTGAAATGAAACTGGCAGATGATACGATAGAGATGATACTCGATCAGGTTTACTTCTTTATCTATTACTACTACGTCTTCGAAAGCAAATGCTCTTTTATTAAAACTCGAGTCGTTTTTCTTTTCGAGAACAGACATTCGAGGATGCAGATGTGGACCGAGATGGAAAGATTGATAAAACAGAGTGGAACAATTTCGTTATCAAAAACCCGTCTTTGCTTAAAATCATGACGCTTCCATATTTGAGGTATGCTTCCTTACTATATGTTCGACAAATTTTGGTGCTGTTTTTATAAAGTTTCAGGAGTTATAAATTCAATTTGCAGGGACATAACCACGACATTTCCGAGTTTTGTCTTTAATTCGGAGGTGGATGAGATTGCAACGTGAAGGAGCAAGCTGGTTTATAGAGACCTAAGTAGTAGATTGGACAAGAACAAGAACAAGACCGATTGTAACAGTGTTATTTAGAGTACTATTCCCTTGGAATTTTTCGTTTTCTGGGTTTCATTTTCAGTGAAATGGATTCCTCTTTGTTCTTTCTCAGTTTTTAATTTTCAGTTGTAGTTCCACGAAAAAACTTATAAAAAATCGAACCTAAATCAGTTTTTTTTACGTAAAATTAGAACTAATGAATTAAATAATTAAATATATATACCTTTTCACAGATACCTAATTTTATTCAATTTCGTTAATACCAAAAACACAAAATCTTCAAAAACTTGAAACCGTAATTTAACCGGAACATCCTCACATTCCAATCACAGCTAGTTTGTTGGTAGCTTTTGGTTTTAGTGAACTCGGGTTTTAGGCCTTGTTTCCTTAAACTAACTGAAACAACCTGACTTTTTTTTTTTTAATTAAATTAAATTAAATATTCTAATAAATAAACCAATAAAATCAAACAAATAACCATAGGAAATCATAAACTAGTTTTTTTTTTGAACATCTGAATTTTATTGATAGTTTGAAATTTACCTAGCACATAACAAATCATGTTGAACACAATTCGGAATAGAATTATATATACAAACGTGCTAATGTACCAGCTATAACATTTCGTTGTCTCTTGATATGAATAAAGTGGACACCTGCAGGAAAATTACGCCAATGATCGAAACCATGGAGTAAATTTTCATTGCTATATCCTTACGGTAATGTAATAGAACTCCATAAGTAGCTTTAAATCACTTTCGAAAATTATCCGATGATAACCTCGAGACCAAGCTGTATGTATTGCATGAAGGAGACTAAAAACTTCGGCTTTAAAAGCCGAGTATGGCTGTTGCGGAAGACCGGTAGATGCCTTGATTGTAATGACAACACCGGAAGAGAACTCTACGAATGAGAGATAAAAACGGTTACTCATATCGGCCCGCCTACAACGAGATCAAATTATGAGAACCAAACACGCTTGAATGAGACGAACTTGAACCATCGCCGCATAACATTGTCATGAGCAGTCACTATGATACACCACCATTAGTGTAACCGTCATAAACCGTTGATCATACGGAAAAAAACCCATACGCATTCAAGCAATTATTAAACAAAGAAAAATAAATGAAAGTACAGAAAGAACCACGGCCAAATGCCGACGGTTCAGAAAAGATCGTGGTGATCGATTTGAAAGAAAAGAACCCCGGTTTTTGGTTTGACTTTGTCCCCCTCAAATTCGATAATTGAAATTGCCTCTGGTTATTGATGATGATTTTTGCCCTTCTTCTCATTTCTTGTAGCCTTGTATGATTTGCCAACTTGTCAGTACGGTGAATAAATAGATGAAGAGCTCCATGCACTACGCTGAGACTAATAATGCCAGGATCCCATATACAACCATGATACTCCATGTTCGATTTGAATTTTTATTGTGGATCTTATATGGTAGAGGAAACGAAACGATTCATGTTTGAATCGACAAAGACCGTATGAAGAAATCTCCAACAAAATGAAGCCGACACAATTGCTTCTGGAAAATTTGGTTGGAAAAACACCCTCTCCGTAAGAGAGAAAGAAGAATAAACATTGAAATAATTGATTCAACAAAAAATCAATAAAAAAATCATCATTCAACTTTTGTTTGGATTAAAACTAATCTATGAAAAAAAAAAAAAACAAAGAAAAGAGGTATGGCCGACGTCGGAACTGACGCCGGCCGGAGAGATTATTTAATCATAAACTAGTTTAAACAATAAGTTCTTAAACCAAATCAATTATTCAATTTTCAATCAAAAACCAACAATTTATTCCAATTGAAGTTTGACAAAAAAAAAAAAAAAAATTCCAATTCAACAAATCCAAGAATAGCAGCAACCTAACTAGCAATTCTAAACTCAAATAAAATCAAAACACTAAACCGAGACCCTAGATCATCTTCCTCTTCATAGTCATGATTCCACAATCACTTTTTACCTGCATTACATGGAAAAACGAGATGCGTGAGTATTATCACAAATACTCAGTGAGACTTGTCATTCTATCTACGAGTTAATGAAATATCATGATACCAAGTAAATCAACCAACATCAAACAACAAACAACAAAATTCACATTCCACAGAGCCTCGTGTCGATCGGCATTGGCTGCAGGTTGCTAGTTTCGAACCTTCTCCTCTCTGGTTAGATTCCAACATGCTCTGGTTCGATCTCCTGTAAAACAAAACATCACCAACACCAAAAACAACACGAAAACACAGAGAAACATCGGTTCAATCACCAAATCAATCCACAATCACAAAACACAAGCAAATCAGAACTTGAGCAACGGGATGTGATTATGTTTTTAAGGGACCACAAAGAGACCGACGAATCAGAACTTGAGCAAAACTCCGGTAAATAAATGTCCGTCTCTTTGTTGTGAACTCTAAAACACAAGCAAATTGTTGAAGAGTAGAGATTGACATCAACAAAGCCTTTTCTGTATCTCCATCTGTTTGGAGCAGTTTGATGATATACTCCAAGAAAGGGTTTGTTACTAGTGTCGGTGACAATTTCGGCTTTGTCATTGAATCTATTAGAGAGGGGTTGATTGAGGAAAATCAGTAACGAGTTTGGTTGTTGGACTTAAACCCTAGGTAACAAGAAGATGCCAAAAGCCAAAAACTCTTTGTGATATTATTTAATTAGTGGCATTAATTGATTTGAATATCAACCACTTTGTCTCTGTTGAATGTGGCAAAAAAATTATACGTCTCCGATGATGACAAGGTAACCTTGAGAAGGTTTGCTTCTTTGTGGCTTTGAAATAATTTTTCTTTGATATGGAATTTGATTTTTTATTTTTTTTTATTTTGATGAGACAATCTAAAAAAGAGACGAAGTAATAGTGTATTTCTGAAATCATCTGCCTATCTTATACAACATTACAAACACAGAAATTGCTAACTCTAAATAGTTGTTCTTGTAGTTGCAAAGAACAATGTAACGAGTAACTTGTAGGAACCGCGAATACCGAATTGAGAAAACCGAAAGAAATGAGAATCCGAATTAAGAAGAAGAAGGAATTCTCGATGATAAAACGAACACGGAGTCGAGATTGCTCTCTTTCCTTAATTCGAAAAATCGCCCGTAGTAAGACGGTTTGATACGATTACGAATCCCAGGATAAAACCGTGAGGAAGAACGATTTCGCAACACTCAAAATCGTAATCTGACGAACAAGATTCTATGTATACTCTCGAGACTTACTTTGGTGGAGGATCAAAGTTTTTCCAGAACAAGGAAAAAAAAATCGCAGAGAAAAGATTCAACGAAGAAGACGATGGCGCTCCTGTTTTTAAAGAACAGACCAGGTGCATTTTTCATTTGGGTCGTGACTGTTCGGTCATCATGAACCGAATGGGTGCAATTTCGAATCGGGATTGTTCGGTTATCATGAACCGAAAGGGTGCGATTGACTGGTTATATTTTGATAAAATTTTTCCCAAAAAGAATAATCTTTAATGGACCTACGGTCCAATTGACCAAACCCAAACCCAAACCCAAACCCAAACCCGAACCCAAACCCGAGCCCGACTTGGCTCGGCGGTGGTGGTGCGCACGTGGTATTCTTGTGTCTCTCCATGTGTGGGTGTTATGTTTTAATAATAGGTATATCTTTAACTCTTTATATACCACTTGAAAAAGTTTCCCCTAAGGGATGTGGGACTTTTTACATACACACTTCTCATTCCACACCATTTGGGGCTTTTCCAAAATGGCCCAAATCAATTTCTCATTCAAACTTTTAACTCAATTTTTCATAAACCAAATGCCAAATTAATGGCCCATTTATTTTATGAAAATTAGTTCCAACAATCCCCCACATGAATAGAAATGACCTCTAAACATATGACGACTCGATAAACTCTAAGACTCTACTGATTAGACTAACTTATATGACTAGACAGACAGACAAACTTTCGAGAGTATAACAAAAAATTACTGTATCTGAGTTGGTAGCAATTTTTCAGCTTTGAACCACTCGTAGTTAGTAGCTGTCGGATTTACTTGGCCAGGAGGTGGACATGATGCCTTGAACCACTCGGATTTCAATGTAAACCTAGACAACAGCTATAACACAACTCATTTTCTCATAGAACCTTGTTCTCTATTGTGTTCATTTTGGCCTTGAACTTGCCTGGGTTTTTATGAGTGAACTTGGAGAAAATAGCCTTTCCTTCATTCTCCTAGAAACGGCCCCATTTCACACTCACTAGGTGATCTGCATTAGCTTATCATTAGAATTATTCTGAAATACTATCTATTGTAAGGCTAAAGAATCATTAAAAGCCAAAAGCTTATCCTCTTTCCATACCGATGTAACACTGTTTGTCATCCTAGGAACTAGGTAGAGATATTAATCTCACAGTGTTCTTTTAGTTTAGGTTTGAATTTGTTGTCCCTTTGAACCTATTTCTTGGGATCTCCAGTCATGTAGGTGGGGTGTCCATCAAACTTAGACTTTATTCATAGGCTTGTAAACCCATTCCTCTTGATGATTTGACTACTTGATCTCTTGCCAAACCTTTAGTGAATGGATCAACTAGGTTATTGGCAAATTTGATATAATCTATCGTGAGTACTCCGGTAGAGATCAAGTTTCTAATGGTTTTATGTCGTTGTCGTATGTGACGAGACTTGCCATTATAATGATTATTCAGTGCCCGAGAGATAGCCGATTGGCTATCACACTGTACACGTAAAGCTGGCATTGGTTTCTCCCACATAGGGATATCTTCCAAAAAATTCCGAAGCCACTCTGCTTCTTGAGCAGTTTTGTCTAGATCGACAAACTCAGATTCCATGGTCGATGTGGCTATCACGGTTTGTTTGGAAGACTTCCAGGACACTGCTGCACCTCCAAGTGTAAAGACATATCCACTTGTGGATTTTGAGTTTTTGGAATCTGCAATCCAGTTCGCGTCACTGTATCCTTCCAAAACTGCTGGTTCTTTACCATAGTATAGTCCATAATTTTTGGTATAACGTAGGTAATTTAATACTCTAGTTATCGCTTTCCAATGTTTATGTCCTAGATTACTAGTATAACGACTTAGTATGTTTACTGCATGTGCTAAGTCGGGTCTAGTACAATTTGTCAAGTACATCTGACTTCCGATGACTCATGCATATTCAACCTGAAAAACTGCATCACCTGAGTTTTTAGTCAAATGAATATGAGGATCAACTGGAGTTTTTGCAGTCCCACTTGAATAGTTTTTGAATCTATCAAGTATCTTTTGTGCATAATGTGATTGTGACAAGATAATTCCTCCAGCATGTCGGTGAATCTTAATACCGAGAATGATATCTGCCAATTCCATATCTTTAATTTCAAAGTTACTACGAAGTAAGTTCTTTGTTTGATTAATCATGTCATTAGTGTTGCCAATAATGAGCATGCCATCAACATACAAACACAACAAAACATATCCGTGAGGGATACATTTGATGTATATGCATTTATCACATTCGTTAATGCTGAAACCATTTGACATCATCACATTATCAAATTTTTCATGCCATTGTTTTGGAGCTTGTTTCAGTCCGTACAATGACTTGACAAGTTTACAAACTTTGTGTTCTTGTCCGGGGACAACAAATCTTTCTGGTTGTTTCATATAGATCTCTTCTTCTAAATCTCCATGTAGAAAAGCGGTTTTTACATCCATCTGATGTATTTCTAGGCCTCTTAATGCCGCGATACTAACCAAAAGTCTTATGGAGGTTATTCGCGTCACCGGAGAATATGTGTCAAAGTAGTCCAGACCTTCTTTTTGTCGGAATCCTTGAGCCACAAGCCTAGCCTTATACTTATCCACAGAACCATCAGTTTTCATTTTTGTTGTGAAAATCCATTTACTCCCTAGTGCTTTAGACCATTCGGGTAGATCGGTAATCTCATATGTATGATGTTGCAATACAGAATCGATCTCACTATTAACAGCTTCCTTCCAATAAGCTGCTTCTGGGGTAGACATGGCTTCTGAGTAAGTTTGTGGTGCGTTCTCTGTGAGAAACACTATCATGAAATCATCACCAAAAGATTTTTCCTTACGAGCTCTTTTGTTGCATCGAGGTTCTTCTTCTACGTCTTCCACATCATGTGTTGAGGTTCTGGAAGTGTTTGCCTTATTCGTTGAGAAACTTATTTCCCGTTGTTCAAGGGTCCTCTTTTGACCTTGTTTTTCTTTACAAGGGAAAATGTGTTCAAAGAAAGACGCATTTCGTGATTCCATTACTGTATTCACATGAATATCGGGTATGTCTGATTTGTGAACTAGAAACCGATAAACACTACTGTTGTGTGCATATCCTATGAAAATACAGTCCACTGTTTTTGGTCCAATTGTGACCTTTTTCGGAGGTGGTACTGCGACTTTAGCAAGGCACCCCCACACTTTGAGGTATTTGTACGAAGGTAAAACATCTTTCCAAAGTTCATATGACGTTTTGCCAATAACTTTGTATGGTATCTTGTTGATAATATAGTTCGTAGTAAGCAAAGCTTCCCCCCACATTGACTGGGGTAACCCAGATTCCTGCAACATAGCATTCATCATCTCTTTGAGAGTTAGGTTTTTCCGTTCCGTAACTCCGTTAGATTCAGGGGAATAAGGAGTTGTGGTTTGGTGTATGATGACATGTTGTTGACATAAGTCATTAAACGGACCATCATACTCACCTCCTCTATCACTTCGAACTGCTTTAATAGTTTTACCTAGTTGGTTTTCAACTTCAAGCTTATACTCTTTGAATTTTGATAAGGCTTCATCTTTGCTACGTAACAAGTATACATAACAAAATTTTGTATTCTCATCGATAAATGTCACAAAATACTTTTTACCGCCTCTAGTTTGTATAAATTTCAGATCGCATAAATTTGTGTGTATTAAACTAAGAGGTTTAGTAGTTCTTTGAACTTGGGGAGAAGGAGTTTTTGTGAGTTTGGCATGTACGCACACTTCACATTTATTCTTGTTTACTTTGCATTTCGGAATTAGGTTCAAAATTCATTAATCTTTGCATAAATTTATAGTTGACATGTCCTAAACGTTCATGCCAAATATTAAAAGATTCAACCAAATAAGCAACATAATTATTATTAAATGAATTGTCAGAAATTACAACATTAGCGTTATTAATCTTATCACTACGAAGGACTGTCGAAACACACAACTTGACAAGTCCTCCTTTCTCATAACCCTTTCCCAAATACATCCCATTCTTCCTAAGTACCAATTTATCAGCTTCGAAGGTGACTCCGAATCCTGCCTTGCTCAAGAGGGTTCCTGAAACCAAATTCTTCCTTATGTTCGATACATGTTTCACATTGTTGAGTGTGAGTTCACGTCCTGAAGTCAGCTTCAGAACCACTTTGCCATGACCTTTAATTTTTGATGAAGCCGTGTTTCCCATGAACAGCTGCTCCTCCGATTTGATCTTTTGATAAGTGGTGAACATCGACTTATCAGTGCAGATATGGGTGGTTGCACCTGTGTCATACCACCATGCCATTGGGTTGTCATCGACCATGTTCACTTCATTGACGACAGCGCACATATCCTCTTCAGTGAGGTTAGCTTCAGCCTTTTTGTTACCCTTGGGTCTGCTCTTGCATACATCAGATTTGTGGCCTATCTTGCCACACTTGTGGCATTTCCCTTTGAACTTCTGTCCTGGTTTTACAACCTTCTTGAAGTTTATTGAGGATGCCGGTTTGAGAGACTTTTGAGGAAATGTCCGATTCCCTTTACCCTTGCCCTTGTGCTCAGCCACATTGACATTGTTTTCCTCTGGAGGAGAGAAATTAGCACGGTTCCTGTCTTCTATTTGGAGCCTCGTGATGACATCAGAGAGTGACATATGCTTCTTCTTGTGATTGAGATAGTTCTTGAAGCTCAGCCAACTCGGGGAAAGTTTCTCAATGAAACAATTGACAGTGAAGATCTCACAGATTTGCATCCCCTCGCCCGCTATCTCATGGCATAACAAACTCAAACCATCGACTTATTTCATGATGGGCTTGGAGTCCACCATTTTGAAGTCTAGAAACTTTGCAACATCAAATTTTTGCCAACCAGCATCGTCAGACTTGTACTTCTTCTCCAAGGCCATCCAGTTCGTGCTTCCTGACTGTATACTTGATACAGTGGATCAATGAGGCGGCCTAAGATCCAGCCTTGACACACAAAGTCTGCATGTTTCCATGCATCAACAGCAGCGAGAAGATGAGCATCCTTGTTTCCGAATGGAACGATTGGTGGATCCTCCTTCAGAAACTTCTCGTAGTTTAAGTTACTCATGTAGAAGAGCATATTGTTTTGCCATGTTTTAAAGCCTTTGCCGTCAAACTTTTCCAGCATTAGCCCGTGCGCCATGGCTGCGGGTAATTGAGACATCATCTGATAGTTGTCTTGTGGAACACTCATCTGGAGACGGACTCCGAACAGATCTCGGGCTACCGAGTCCACAGGCGTTTCAGTCTGTCCATCAGATGACTTGTTCCCAGTCATATCGACATCAGCATCATCGATTGCCATCTGTTAACAGAAAAATAGAACGATATCAGAATGTGATAATTGTTTCGAAAACTCACTTATAGAAAGCGTTCACGGAAACAGAACGAAGTAAGTGAAAACTTAAAAACGTTCGTATGAAAACCGATTCGCGGAAAAATTTAAAATTAATCGCAAATCCTTGACAATTTCAGAAACGTTTCGCGAAAATGTCAGAACAAATCGCAAACTTCATTACTATTTTTGGCGGGAAAAAAACAAAAAAAATTTGTAGAAAAAACGATTTTCGCAGAAACGTTAAACGAATTGCAAACAAACTTTGGGAAAATCTCAGTCCGACTAAGCGATAAGCGAAGAACGGATTTTTCGAATTAAAACCGAATTGAGAAAACCGAAAGAAATGAGAATCCGAATTAAGAAGAAGAAGGAATTCTCGATGATAAAACGAACACGAAGTCGAGATTGCTCTCTTTCCTTAATTCGAAAAAATGCCCGTAGTGAGACGGTTTGATACGATTACGAATCCCATGATAAAACCATGAGGAAGAACGATTTCGCAACACTCAAAATCGTAATCTGACGAACAAGATTCTATGTATATTCTCGAGACTTACTTTGGTGGAGGATCAAAGTTTTTCCAGAACAAGGAAAAAAAAAATCGCAGAGAAAAGATTCAACGAAGAAGACGATGGCGCGCCTGTTTTTAAAGAACAGACCGGGTGCGTTTTTCATTTGGGTCGTGACTGTTTGGTCATCATGAACCGAATGGGTGCAATTTCGAATCGCGATTGTTCGGTTATCATGAACCGAAAGGGTGCGATTGACATGTTATATTTTAATAAAATTTTTCCCAAAAAGAATAGTCTTTAATGAAACTACGGTCCAATTGACCAAACCCAAACCCGAGCCTGGCTCGGCGGTGGTGGTGTGCGCGTGGTATCCTTGTGTCTCTCCATGTGTGGATGTTATGTTTTAATAATAGGTATATCTTTAACTCTTTATATACCACTTGAAAAAAGTTTCCCCTAAGGGATGTGAGACTTTTTACATACACACTTCTCATTCCACACCATTTGGGGCTTTTCCAAAATGGCCCAAATCATTTTTTCATTCAAACTTTTAACTCAATTTTTCATAAACCAAATGCCAAATTAATGGCCCATTTATTTTATGAAAATTAGTTCCAACACAACTAGCACTCGAGACTGGCATCAATTTGATTTAGTACTCCAGGAAAGCTGAATGGAATGGCAATGATTGTTATGCCGGTTGAAACGCCGCCGAAGTGCAGAGTCAATAGCTTTTAAGACAGAGTTGCTCAGATAACTTATCAGAATAGCAAAGCTGTGTAAACCCCAAAACAGCCATTCGCTGCAGCGGTTGAATTGCTCATAGTAGTAATTGATCTCTGAAATGAGATTATTTTCCTCTTGAGAGCTTGTTTCTGGTGCCATTTCTTGGCTATCATGAGGAGCCTCTTTGTGTTCATAATCAATTTCGTCGTAGCAAAAAATTTAGATCGAAAAGCAAAAGAGATTTAGATCAAGGGTATGATTGATGATCAAATGCAATAGGCTCTCTCTGTTATATGTAAATGTTAGAAAAAAAAGTATCAAATTTAGATAGGCTTTGTGACAAGTTCTAGAGCAACCTACCTGACACAATAGTATAACATGAATTTATTATACATGATAAGTCGGTACCAAATTATGACTGCCAATTAACATGTGCACTAAAGACTTCTTATGAGAAGACGTGATTATGTAGGTATGCTAATGAATCACATTAAGAGTTAGGTACTAAGACATTGATGCAGAAAGGAAGTAAGGTACTTGTCAAAGATGCATAATGCAAGTAGTTGTTAAGAACTGTTCATCAGCTAAATCAAATGTCAGTCGCACAAATAATATGTCAAGTAGTTGTTAAGAACTTTCGGTGAAATTAAAGACAATAAATCTAGTTAAAAATAACGTTCAGAGAGATAGATACAAAGAAACAGATGTGCTGGTCCGATTGGTGGTGCATGTAAAAGTAGGGGTGAGCACGGGGCAAGTACCCGGATTTTTAGAGCTACTTGATACTTGACCCGCCCCGTACGGGTATTTAAAAAATTGACCCGTACTTGACCCACTATCAAACAAGTACTTGAGAAATCAAGTACCCGTAAAAATTTGTTGGCTTGCGGGTTACTTGACCCGTTTTTAATACTTGCAAGTATCAAGCCTAATCATTAAAAACTATTATTCTTGGCTCATTTTAATATAAAGCCAAAAAAATATTTTACTTATGGGCCTATGAAAATGAAAGCCCAAATCGTTGAAATGCTAAAAGGAGGAATATCTTCTTTATATAATAAAACTGGAACATCTTCCTGGCCAGTTTAATCGATGTGGGACAAATGAAAAGGAAAAATTGGACAATTTGTCCTATGTAAAAGCAAGTACCAAGTAATTGCAAGGCGGGTAGTTAATATTTTTCTGAAACTTGGTACTTGACTTGTACTTGCAAGTAACAAAATTTAACTATTTGATACTTGTCTTGGTAGTGACAAGTACTTGGTTTTTCAAGCCAAGTACGGGGCAAGTAGCGGGTACAAGCCGGGTACCAAGTAATTATGCCCAGCCCTAAAAGGTCCTTAGACATGGAATTATATTTGAGGAAAAATAGCAAAAAAAATTTGGACCATTTCTCAATTTATCCGTGTCATCCTTGCACAAAGGCCATGCTAATCTTCTCTGTATCGTTCCAATTTTAGCAGGTGACAATCATTGTATCGATTCCATCGATATATAAACCATCTATTTGTTTCCATGTTTTACCGATGTGGGAACAAAGAGAAAGTAGAAAAGACATTTAACAATTTGGGCTTGACATGGCCTTCTTTTGTATATATTGAGTTACTATGGTAAGTTATAAATGGACAACAAATTTTTCGGTGAAATTAAAGATGGCAAATCTGGTTAAAAGAAATGATCAGAGGGATTGATAACAAAGAAACACTTGTAAGTTGTAACAGAATTTGGAGACTCACTATATAGATTAAGGTGAGAATAATAAGTTGCTTTGGAAGAGACAATTAAAAGGAGAGAGAAAAATAATAAGTTGTATATTCTGAAATGATCTGTCTACCTAATACAAGAGAATCTTTACAAACACAAAACAATTGCTACATTCTAGCATATTTTGGGGTTTGGGGGGTTTATGTAAAATAAATATGCAATAAAATAAAGGGATAGATAAATCAAAACATACAAGATAAAAGAAATCTAAAGAACTTATGCAACATGTTCTACACCGGATTTTAAAGGTATGCAACTAGTGTTCATGAACTTAGATCACTGCGGTAGATCCATTCCACCTTCGTGGCTCCGAATCCTATGAAACCAACCCTAATAAACTCAGCCTTCGCATGGTTATTACAAGGTGGATTCACGCCTTAAAATCGGAATCTAATTGTTCACCAAACTCCCTAATTAACTGATTAGGTTGTTAGGACGCTTGGCCCATCGAATACTTGGTCCGGTCGATATCAAAGCTTTTGGAATCGATACCGGCCTATGATCGATCTCTAGGTAGCTAAGCTAGATCAAGCATTAAAGCACGAATAAAGACAGAAAACTAATCTAGACGCAATTCAATAAAGATGTAAAAGATGCAAACAAAAGAATTTAAATAACTTTATTATCAAGCATACAACAACTCTACATGTTATGAAACATGGAGCAGCTAGAGAAGTTGATAAAACAGTAGATTCGTGATATATAAGTGCTCGGCATAGGTAGATCTCTCAACACAAGGCTTGAGAAGAACACCATGGCCTTCATCGTTCTTTTACAAAGGATAAAGATGAAGATATAAAGAGAATAACGAAAATACATGTTTATTAGTGATTTGTAGGTGCCTAGGGCTGCTCTCCTTCTCTAAAGAGGCTAAAAACAAGTATATATAGGTGTTGGAGGAGTCTCTAGGTCGGCAAACTTCTAGGGTTTCACTTCGGGCGAAAACGTCTTTTTGTCGATAAGTGACCAAAGGAGGCCACGGCACCGAACAGAGGCACCGGACACGGGAATGTGTCCGGGGTCTGGTCCATCTTCATCTCCTTGGTCTTGGCTAAGGTCATGGGCACCGGTCCAACCCGTTGATCGGTGTCTTGACTCTTTTTGCACTTGTTTCTTCTTAGAGGCAGAATTACATGCCTTCAATAGATCTTGAATAACTTGCACACTTCAACTCCAAATTCTATGATTTAAAATGTTCTGGAAATTTAACTCAAAGGTCTATCTCCATGTAAAGTTTCATCTCCATCCAAGTCGATTTGGTCGAGTGCACGAGGTGATCTTTCGGGGATATAGAATCTGTCAAACTTGGAGAATCGTGAAATCTTGACATGGGAGGACAAAGATAGGTTCCTCTGGCCTTGGAAAGTTTTTGTGGGATTAAGAATACTCATTTTGCTCCATTTTTCTCCCCTTTTGATGATTGTACCTAAATGACTCTTAAAAACCAAATATACGAGAAAACTACCTCTTTCGATTGAAAAGCTTATTATATAATATAGAAAGTAAATAAAAAAACGGATAGTAAAAGTGGTAAAATACCACGTATATCAACTCCCCCAAACTTACCCTTTGCTTGTCCTCAAGCAAACAAAAGGTTAGTAAGGACGAGGATTTTGAAAACACGGGAACTCACATATTCTTTGGATCTTGCTCGATCTCTAAACTTGTAATCCACGTAAAGACTGGGTGAGTTCATGGATGCTCTTCATCATCTTCCGTCGTGATACCGAAAGTGTGTCCTAAATTATTGTCCCTGCAAAATCTCAACTTTAAATCAATCGACTCTTTTACTCTCTTAGATTCTCAAAAATCTCCGATCAATGATATTTACAAGGATATGGGCTAGGTGTTTAGGGGAGGCTAAATTTAGTGGTGAGGGTAAAAGTGTTTAGGGTTACCAAAATCTCCGGTTGCTCGACATTATGCAAAATCGCAAGAGAGAATGGATCTATTGAAGTCCACAATTTTCCAATCACCTTGTTGTTCGCCTTTTTCTCCCCCAGACTTAGATCTTTCGTCGGGAATCACTGTAAAACTCTTCTACTCATTTCTCCTTTGTGTCGTGGCTTCTCCTTGGGTATTCTTTGGCCTTTGACTCTTTCGAAAACCATTTTCCTTTCCCAAAACACACATTTTTTTTTTTTTTTAGATTGGGGGAAAATAGTCCCATAATGATTATGAGTCAGATAAGGCACAAAATTGTTACCATGATTAAGCATCCAAGGATCGGCCGGATCCTCTCAAACTTTTAGGGATTTCGTTGGTATCCTCCTTTCTTCTAGTGTTGGTCTTCGCATCTTCAAGTGATTGGAAAATTGCGTCGACCCTACTCTCTCCGACGGTTTTACACATATATGCATAATGTTCAAAATAGACAGAAGTGCATGAGGTCTGAAAGAAAGGTTTAGGTTAAGGGCTTAGGTAGGGTACCAACTAAAAGTGAGCTGGCCATCCATGACAACAAGAGAGTGGTAAAAAGAGGATAAGATGTCATGAATGTGATTCGTTCCTTGATCGAATATCCTTAATAAAAATTATCAAAAATCATATTAGTAAACCATATTGAGAGTCGAAATCTTATCCATCAAAATAAAGCAAGTAGTAATCTCACTAGGTGTCTGAATCAATTGTCCGGAACAAACCCTGCAATAATGGTCACTTGGTTTTGAAATCGAAACGCGTCGATCCTAGAAAGGTTTCATCATTCCCAACTGATTTTGACTCAATAAAACGGTTTTGAAAACTTTTTGAAAAACATAAATATCCAACACGAACAAACGCGTTAGTAGCAACAATTCCCCCAGTCTTAACTTACACCGTCCCGGTGTAAATCAAATCAAATTAAAGGTGAAGTATTGGAAATAAAAATAAAAGGAAATATGAAATGGAGAATAGAACGAAGTTACCGGATAAAGGAAATCTCAAATCTCCCAAAGTTGAATCGGCGTGGATGGTGTTTGAGGAAGGATCTTAAAACTCCCCAAAAATTTCTCTAGGCCAAGAAATAGTGCTTCTCAATTTCCCTCACCAATGCATTCTGCCATAACTGAGTTAGTGCATTCCAACAGTGATCGTAATGCCACCACAAACCTTAGTTTGCATCGTGGAACCCTTTCCCCACTACAAGAAAACATGGGGTATTCCGACGGGACTGGTCCGTCGTTTCTATCACGTCGGAAAATAAGTTCCGTCGGAAATTCGTCGACCTCTTGCGACGGAACTCCGACGTATTTATGTCGGAGTATAAAGGGAGACGGAATTCCGACGGTTTTGGTTTTCCGGCGATAACTAACGGAATGCCGACGGTTTCGGTTTTCCGGCGATAACCGACGGAATTCCGACGGTTTCGGTTTTCCGGCGATAACCGACGGAATTCCGACGGTTTCGGTTTTCCGACGATAACCGACGGAATTCCGATGGTTTCTGTTTTCAGGAGATAACCGACGGAATTCCGACGGAAATCGTTATTTAAAAAAAAATTATAATTATTTAATTTAAAATAAAGACTATAATAAAATATAATAAAACATTTAAAAATATATTATAAAATAAAAATAAAAATAAAAACTAATTAAATTAAAATTGTTTTAAAAGTATTTTAAAGTTTTACAATCAATTTTAAAACTCTAAAAGGCCTATTCCGGCCTACCGGTACTGAAGAAGTTGGACATCTTCTGTTCCATCGCTCGAAATCGTGCATCGGCCTCCACCTTATCTCTCGCTCTCGCTGCCTCGGCCTCCTCCTTATCCTTCTGTCTCTCTTCCTCCATTGCCCTAAGCCGGGCATGCAACTCTCGGTTTTCCGCCTCCAGTCTGCTAGCACCGCGATGTCGAACCGACGAAACGGACGAGCAACTATCTTCAGGAAGGCCGAATACACGGCCTCTGGTCTTGGGAGTCACCTACAAATAAAAACAAAATTAAATCTTAGAACTTAGTTGTATTAAAAGTGAATTTCAAATTACTTTAAAAGTTATAATGTTACTAACCTCGTAGGTGAACTCGTTGATCTTATCGACTAGAACTTCGGTGGATGCCGGAGTTCCTTCCTCGATCGGTTGCGATTGGAGGTACTCCTCCTGCCGCCTCTGCACGGCTTCCACGATTTCACGAGCAATCGGATCTTGAATTTCACCGGTCTTCTTGTTGGTGTGCGTAGCTTTGACCAAATCAAGATGCGAAGGAAACACACCGGTCTCCTGAAACTGTTAACATATACAATTTCATTAGCTAATTTAAAAAATATTTGAATTATTTAACGACTTACCATTTTCTGAGCAGCTGAAGCCTTGCTCGTTGCTCCGAGGTTGTGGGTCGCGCGTCCCTTCCCCTTCCGGTCGCTCTTGCGGTTAGTTGAGTGTTGCTCTGAGGACAACCGAGTTGCCTCAAGTTCCCAATGTCGAAGTAGTCCAGCCCAACACTCTTCTTTATATTTAAAAACCTTATGCACCTTCCCGGTTTTATACCACGCATCTTTCCACTCGTTCATCTTCCACGAGTACTTCCTCGCAGCCTTTGTGTCGAATTCCTTTCGGACCATCGAAGTGAGCGGTGGGTCCCACGTAAAATGTTGCGGCAAAAACACCACATGCCCGCATTAGTAATTAAAATATGAGTCATATAGGAAATACATTTGAAACAAATAAAATAAAATCATACCACAAATTGTCGGAACCAAGTGTCCCGGTCCTCCAATGGCATATCGGTGTATGTGGGATACGGTTTATCTACCAAGCAATTCATCATATCGTTGATAGAACTCGTTATCCCATTTCCCGAGTATTGGAACCTATTAAAATATTTAGTTAAATATTTATCTAAAATAATTTAATCCACTACATATTTGAATAAGACTTACTAGGTCGTGTGAGGTGGCGTGGCTAGATCTAGACGAGTCAACCAATCACGGCCGGGTTGCGCCACAAATTGCTCGATGGTCATGGACGTGGGAGCTGAGTAGGCTGTAGGCGGGGGCTGATACATGTATGGGGTCTCTAAGTTGGGACTACTATCGAGATTACCCATCTCACTCGCAATCCGACCTCCCCTACTGGAAGTCGCACCTACTCTAGAGTGATGAAAATGCGCATAGTCCCTACGATATTCAAAATTCTAAGAGTGATATTTCAGGATTTATGGAATAGGGAATTTATAGGAATTCGGGATTTTTATATTTTGCGATTTAGTTATTTGGAAATTTCGGATTTAGGGATATAAGGATATTGGGGATTTATAATAAATGAATTTAATTAAATTGGGATTACCTGGTTTTGTGATATATGGACTTAGGGATTTATGGAAATTGCAAATTTTAAATTTAAGTAATCTGGGCTTTTTTTTATATTGTATATTCAGAAACCGAAGTTCATGGATTTAGGTTTTGTTTGATTTAGAGGATTTTAAGGAATTAAAGTTATAAATTTTATTAATTTTTAAATGTTAAAAAATTCTATTAACATTAATTTTCCAAATTTTTAAAAACTGAACAAAATTTTTAATTTGAAGGATTTAAAAGATTTAAAGGTTTAAATTTGTTTGAAAGTTAGAATTGTTAGAAATTGTTAATAAAATTAATTAGACAAATTGAAAAAAATTGTTAAAAATTTGTAAATATGAAGGATTTAAAAGTTTATTTTTTCTTTAAATTGTTAAAAATTGTTAACAGTCATTTCACAAATTGTATTAACGTTAAAAAAATTTAAATTTGAAGGATTTAACTGTTTAAATTGTTAACGTTATAAAATTTAAAATTTATAATATAGTAAATTTAAATTGTTTTAAAACTCACATAATTTTTGATTTCGTTGAAGAATTTAAAGCCTTAAAATGTTAAAGTTATAAATTATAAAATTTATAATTTTTAAATTTAAAGGATTTCAAGAATTTAAAGTTTTAAATTTATTATTTTCAAATAGGTTTACATTTTTCAAGGTTGAAATTGTTTTGTTAATGTTATAAATATTTAAAATTTTATAATTTTATTTATAATATTCTAAATTGTTTTAAATTTAAATTGTTTTAATAATGTTATAATATTATGTTAAAATATTATTGGTATTTACAAATATAAAATTTTATGAGGAAATTGTTTTTTTTTTGCAAGAACTCATTTTTATTTTATGAAGAACAATATTTTTTGTTTATGAACAAACTTTGAAATCATCAAAAAACTTACATAGCTTTTTTGATTTCTTGAAGGAGGGTGTGGATTAGGATGAATCCGGCGGTTTCTGTGAGTTTTCCGGCGGGTGAAAGCGAAATCCGGCGGTGAAAGGTTTTTTTTTCCGTTTTCTCCTTTGAAGAATCGGGAAGAATAAGACACCGAGAGATTACACGAGACGAAACAGAGATTAAACGGCGGAGAAGAGCTTACACGGCGGGGGGTCGGCGGGGGAAAGTAATTTTGGGTGTAAAATTTTTTTTTTTGCAGACCTGGAATCGGGGAAGACGAAGACTGTGGATTTATTGGAGTGTCCGACGGCAGTCCGACGGTACTTCCGACGGAATTCTGACGGTTTTCCCGCTTTGACGAAGATTACAAAGTCTTTTGGCGGCTGGTCAAATAAGGGTTTCTGTCGGAATTCCGTCTGACATTTAAGACAGAATTCTGACGGAATTTAATTTAAAAGATTAAATTGTACATTTTTAAAAAAATTTCCCTGCAAAATAATTTTTTTGTATCCGAAATTTTAAGAGTTTGATATTTCAGGAGTTATGGAAAATGACATTTATAGGAAATTGGGATTTTAAGATTAAGTGGTTTATTTATTTCGAAATTTCGGATTTAGAGATATATATAAGGATATTTGGAAGTATAGAAATTAAAGGAATTTAGTTTTCGGACATTTTCTTATGTAAGGACATATGGAGTGATGGGAATTTAAGATTTTGGCAATAATAGAATTGAATACATTGTAGTTGGGATTATGTGGTTTTGTGATTTATGGACTATGTGATTTCCGAAGGATTTTCCGGTTTTATGATGATCACGAAGTTGTTTTGTTTTTTTTGAAACATAGTATAAGGTTATAACCAACTACAATTTTTCTAAATGATGATGTTATTTTTGAAACATTAAATATCATATACTTTACAATAATCTTATAATTATTTTTAAAAACCTTATAATCAACTTTAAAACCATATCATATACTTTAAAATCATAAAAAACCCAAAATTGTCGGAATTCCGTCTTAATTGTACGACGGAATTCCGACGGATGTTGTTTTTTTATTTAATTAAATTTGTTTCGACAAAGAAAATTAATAAAAAAACCCAAAACCGTCGGAATTCCGTCGTAAAATTAAGACATAATTCTGACGGTTTTGGTTTTTTATTAATTTTCTATGTCGATACAAATTTAATTAAATAAAAAAAACAACATCCGTCGGAATTCCGTCATAAAATTAAGACGGAATTCCGACGGTTTTGGGTTTTTATGATTTAATTTGTCGATGCAAATTTAATTTATTAAAGAAAACAAAATCCGTCGGTTTTGGGTTTTTAAGATTTTCATTTGTGTTTCATATGGTTTTAAAGTTGATTATAAGGTTTTTAAAAATAATTATAAGATTTTTATACATTATATGAATATATTACTGCGGCTGCGGCTTCGAAACTTGCACTGAACATTGGATTGTGTAAACACATTGCATTGAGACTAGTATAAGTTTGATAGTATACCTGCCTTTTTACTAACTTTCCTTTCCAGATCAATGTTTTTGTTTTATTTTTTTTCCCTATTGGCTATCCGATCCGGTTAGCCGCTGATGGTTTAGCATGCATGTAGTCAACGGTACGAACTCTTTATATATTTTAGTTTCATATCTTTTTAATGATTTGCGTACCAAGTGGGCTTCGAAACTTATTACACATATATAACATCAATATTTCACAATCCCTAATAGGAAATAAAACACATCACAACATTATAAAATCGTACAATAGATACTGGGACATTATTTAATAGTAATGCAACATAAAGCTGTTATCATTAAATTATTCTTAATCATGGACGAGTTGGATGTTTAGTCTTCATCGGAGTCTGGAACTGTTTCATATTCGTACCCAGTAGTTCCTCCACCTTCCTCCGCGATGGTAGATACTTCCATTGGTTGGTATTCAACAATCATCGAATTAGCACCGATTATCTGTTTCAAAAATGAATTTACTTAAGCATTCGCATAAATATTTATAAACGTATGGTGTATATACCTTAACAATGTTCCGCTCTGTGATGTTCAGGTACTTTGGGTTCCTATCAAAACGGCAAACGGTAACATTCTTCAGGATGACCACCGCACCTACACCAGTGGTGAGTCTGTACTCGTCCTTCTTAAAGATGTTATGGTGCATGGTTCCCTCGATTTTTCCTGAAGGATCTTTTAAGGTTACTAGCAGATCTCCCTGCTCATTGGGCGTTAAACTAGAGAGCATAGCCACAATCTGATAATGAAATAGAATATACTCGTCAGATAAATTGTATGTCTAAATGTTAATAAAATATGTTCCCAAAACGTAAAGCTTTTTGACTTAAAAAAATTGTGAATGCGGGGATTGAATTTCTGCAACCTGGGTCCAGAATGGTGTGCTCCTTTTGTTATAAGAACCTACATGTATGAATGATAGATTTAGTATTTGTTAGCTACAATCATTATTGTAAAATTAACACCGGTAATTATATATATATATACCTTCACGGATTATGTAATCGATAGTAAAAGTCCACGAAGGACTACTAAAGTCCTGGTCCGCCTGTGGTGCCTCATTAATGGCCTCACGATTAAAATCTTGTGTTGGGCGTGGTTGAGAACTTTCACCTCGCATCACCTTTGCATCATGAGACATCTTTCGCAACAGGCCTCGCCGTACAACTTGGCCAGGTCCCAGTATTACGGGCGTTTGGTTCTGGGATTGTTGAGTTGGATGGAGTGAAATAGGCGGTTCAGCATAAGTAACATTTAAGTTATCGTAAGGAGGGCTTGAAGGAAAAAGATTTGTGGCAGGAGGGTTATGAGCGGGGGCTCGGTTTTGCTTATAGTAATTCCACAAATCTTTGTTTGCAATTACGTAATTGAATGTTTCTGTGTTATGAATTTGTGTTGTAATTTTTGTATGAAGGCATGACAAAATGTGCAAACTTATGTAGAACGGGTATCCGTCAGAATTTCCTTTGGTAACCGTCTAAACACTCTGACATAAGACCCCACCAATCCCTTCGGCCACTGCAGACGATTTATTAACCACTCAAACTTTGCCGACATCGGAAACCGTCTGCAAACCGTCGGAAATCTGTTATATAATTCTGACGACCTAGCTCCGTTGGAAATCCGTCGGTACAGCTGACCAATCAAACTTTGTCGACATTGGATTCCGTCTGAATGAAGTCTGAAAACCGTCACTACTTCCGATGGATTTAGTGCGTCGGAAATCAGTACATACCCACTAACCAATCATACTTTGCCGACATCGTGCTGTCTGAATTCCGTCGTTATTCCGTCGGATGTCAAAACATCCGACATATCACCCCACCAATCCCATCGGCTACTGCAGATACTTTATTAACCACTTAAACTCTCCCGACATCGGATTCCGTCTGAATTACGTCAGGAATCCGTCACTACTTCCGACAGATTTTGTGTGTCGATAATCCGTCCATACCCACTGACCACTCATACTTTGCCAACATCGTGCTGTCTAAATTCCGTCGGTATTCCGGCGGCAACGGCGACGGTATACCCACGGAATACCGACGGTTTAGACATATAACGTCTTATATAAATACTCTGTATGGAGTGTTTTATGTTCTACACCTTTAAATTACCAAAAATGTCTTCTACCTTTCCTAATGAAGACTCAAACACAAAAGCTGTGGCTAATTTTTTCCATGTACCAAAATACTCGTGGGGAACCGAATCTCATTGCGACAAATTCACCCAAGAAATTCCCACTTACTCGTGGGAATTTGATACGTCCTCACCAATCTATAATGCAGATTCTACATCGACACTAGTGCCTGACAGCCAGTGCTTGGCAAACATCCACCACATTTACGATAGTCAGCCACAATGTCTTGATCACAAGTGGGTTATCGAAGCCGATCAACCATGTCAATTGATGGAAAAGTCAGATATTTACGGTGCAAGTACTTCAAACGTATGTAAGGATGAGTACTATGGTTATGAATTCGCCCAAAGCCCTGAAAAGCCAAACTTAAATTTAGATGTTGATGCAATCAAAAGTGAATTGTGCGACGGATTAATAGATTCTCCAAGAAAGGATCATTACTATGATTTCGAATTCGCCCAAAGCCCAGACAAGGCAAACATAAATCTAGATGTTGATGCAATCAAAAGCAAATTGTGCGACGGATTTGTAGATTCTCCGCAAAAGAAAAAAAAAGGAAAGAACATCAGCAAATGGTTCTAACAAATGGTAAGTTCGGAGTCGAAACCGACATTTGATTGTAAAATGAGAAGTTTATTATGTACTAGTACCATAACCGTTGTGTGTTAAATATTTGGAAGTCCGTAATGTACCTGTTTAATAATGTGTTTTTAATTTTATGTTTCAGTAAATGTAAGGATTTATTGGAGTTGTAATACCAATATTTATCGTTAATTTGTCATCGAACATTATTATATATATACTATTAAATAATATGATATACAAGATTTGGGATAATGAAAGGGAAACTATTATAGTGAACACACAAATGTGAGAGAACAACATGAATAAGCAAGCATTTATTGACAACTAATTATTATTCGGAATCTCCGGATGAACCGTCACTAGGGATGGAGTCTGAATTGTCGTCAAATTCTCCACGTGTTTCCTCCTCGTCCGAATGCACTAGATCATCCCCGACATGTGTCACATCAACGACAAGGTCAATGTTATCCATCTCCTCAACATGTGACATTTGTACACTTCTCGTTGGTTGTAGAGCATCATGTTCTGGAACTCCATAGATTTTGCCTCTTGGGTTTATTTGAGTTACTGTGATCCATGAATCTGTACGGTAGGCAACTCGAGGATATGGAATGTAGCAAACCTATTATTAATTAGTGGATATTGTTAATATACATGAACAAGAAACCTTAAGTATGAGTACGTAAGTAAACATATTAGTGTATTGATACCTGGTCAGCTTGAGACGCAAGGATAAATGGATCGTAATACTGTAGTTTCCGGCTTGAATTTATCGAAATAACACCAAGAGGGTCAACTCGAACCCCTCGACCATCGGATGGGTCATACCAATCGCACATAAACACAATGCACCTCAAGTTCAACATTCCTGGATACTTGATTTCCAAGATTTCTTTTAAAATCCCATAGTACATGGTATCACCGGATTGCGCCGAAATACCATAGTCTGAAGTTGACTTTTGACGTCCTTCCTCACGGATCCTGAACGTATATCCCCTAGTGCAAAATTTGGGATATGAAGTCGCGGTGCTGCGTAAACCATGAGCAACCTCCACTAACCATGACGGGAGTGAGTTACCACTTGCTATACTTTCGGAAACCTAAAAATGATATACGTAAGAAATAAGTAACATATGAACGTGAAAACATATATGGAAAAGTAAGAGTAAGTAATTATATTAAACTTACATAACATTTTAACCACCCCAGGAATTCTTCATCTTTCAATATAGCAAGTTCGGCATCTGTCTTACCATAATGGTAATCATGTGCGAGAGACATATAGATCATGTAACATAACAGTCATTAGTTGATGAAGGCAAATAATTCCATAAATTTAGTTTACTAACTGATATACCTTTCGTACTCCAACATTTCGTCACAGTTTCTGAGGATATACGTATGCAAATGTGTGACTTCTTGTGCTGATAGTATGCATTTCTTTCGTTTTCCACTTGCTCGACCAACTTGGGCAAACAACTCAGGAACAACCACATCATAGAATGCTTTCTCACCTCTATCATCATGTCGTGCAGGACGTCTCGCCTTAGTACAAACTTCCGATGGAAAGTAAGATTCGGCAAAGTGTGAGACTTCCTCGTTTAGGCTTTGTGCGACAATAGATCCCTCAACCTTGCTCAAATTTTTTACCTTTTTCTTCAGGTGGAACATGTAACGCTCGAACGAATACATCCATCGGTACTAAACAGGGCCTCCTAAGGCTGCTTCTCGTGGGAGGTGAATAGGAAGATGTTCCATAACGTCAAAAAAAGACGGTGGAAATATCTTCTCAAGATTACAAAGGAGAGCCGGGATATTGGCCTCCAAGTTACGTATCCCGTGGACGGTAAGCGTTCTTGAACATAAATCTCGGAAGAATGCACCAACTCCTATAAAACGAAAATTAAACAAGTTAGCTAGTACATATATACTAATATTATGGTAGTAAGAAACTAAATGACGTAAGAAATATACCTCCAATTGCTTGGTGGATTGGTTGTGGAAGAAGATTTGCAAATACAAATGAAAGAAGACGCTGCATCACGATATGACAATCATGACTCTTCAATCCTATAAACTTCCCTTCCGTCGAATCCACGCAATTACGTAGGTTAGATGCGTAGCCGTCTGGAAATTTTACAAATGTTTTGAACCGTTGAAAAAAAATTTCTTTCTGACAAGCGTCTAACCGGTACGCAGGCATCGGCAATCTACCGCCCGAAACATGAAGAGATGGCCTCGTACAAATCAATGGCAAGTCGAATCTAGACTTCCAGTTGTCTTTGGTCTTTCCTGGGACGTTTAATATGGTGTTCATGATGTTGTCGAAGAAATTCTTTTCAACATGCATGACGTCTAGATTTTGCCGAAGTATATGGTCTTTCCAGTAAGGCAAATCCCAGAAAATACTTTTCTTGTGCCAATTGTGATATTCCCCACAACCGTCGACGGGGTGATGGCCATTACCCCCATATTCTGGAGTTCGCTCTGCACCAAAATCACGTAACTGTTCCAACATGCTGCGACCTTCTATCTCAGGAGGTGGACCATGAAACACTTGTACATTCGTCTTGAAATGTCTTCTAGACCGACGATATGGATGATTTGCTGGCAAAAAACACCTATGGCTATCAAACCATGAAGTCTTCCTGCCGTGCTGCAATTGGAAAGCTGAAGTATTATCTTGGCAATAAGGACACGCCAATCTTCCATGCGTTGTCCATCCAGATAACATACCGTACGCCGGAAAATCGCTTATGGTCCACATAAGAACCGCACGCATGTTGAAATTCTGCTGCACTGAAACATCATATGTCGTAACACCATGCTCCCACAACATCTGCAACTCACAAATCAATGGTTGGAGGAATATATCGAGCGACAGTCTTGGATGATCTGGCCCGGGAACTAGAATTGAGAGAAAAAGGAACTCTCACCGCATGCACATAGATGGAGGCAAATTGTAAGGTGTTACGATGACCGGCCGCAAAGAATATTTTCTTCCATTCTTTCCAAATGGGTTGAAACCATCAGTGGATAAGCCTATGTATACATTCCGTCGTTCGTATGCAAAATCTGGGTATACGGATTGAAAGTGTTTCCACGCTTCCGCGTAAGAAGGATGCGTGATATCCCCATGTTGACTATTCTCTGCATGCCATCTCATAGCCTTTGTTGTGCGGTCTGATTCATACAACCTCTTCAACCTCTTCGTTAAGGGTAAATACCACATCCGTTTGAATGGAATCTTCACCCTGCCACTTGTCTCCTCAAATCGGGGTTTGTGGCAAAATTTACATTTCTTTCGGTTCTCGTCCTCTCTCCAGTATATCATACAGTTGTCGATGAACACATCTATAACCTGGTAGGGCAAACCAAGACCGGCAACAAGTTTTTGGATCTCGTAGTATGATCCGGGGGCCAGATTATCTTCTGGCAAAATATCTTTCACGAACTCGGCGAATGCATCAACACATTCTTCGGACAAATTGTGATCAGTCTTTATGTTCATCATCCTAGTAGCAGACGATAACGGTGAATGACCCTCCCTACAACCGCTGTATAGTGGTTGCTTTGATGCGTCTAACATATCGAAAAACCTTCGAGATTCTAAATTAGGCTCTTCAACCCTATCACTCTCATACCCACCCGACTGCAAATTATCTCTAAACGCATCGTTAACCATCGCAACCGTACTTACCCCAACATCTACTTCCGCGGTAGGTTCCCCTACGCTATCCGGAAAATAAGGTTCATTGCTACTAGTACTACCATATTCATAATTTCTTTCTCCATGTAAATACACAACCTTATATCCCGGCCTAAAACTATATCTATATAAGTGACTCCAAACATTATGAACGGCAACACTAATTCTATTACAGCAATTAGAACAAGGACATTTGATATCCTGACCTTTTTTGGCTGCTTCTACATTACTGGGTAAATTCATAAACTCCCATAATCCTTGAGCGTAGTCGTCCCTTAATAAGTCTGAGCCATCATTCATCATTGGCTCGTCCATCCATGCCCGAAAATATGAACTCATCTTTCTAGTTTTTTTTTTCTCGAAATTTTGTTATGATGACATGAAGCATTCTGCAAAATTATGTAGAATGGATTTCCGTCGGAAATCCGTCGGAATTCCGTCAATACATCTGACATAACACCCCACCCATCCCATCGGGCACCGCAGACGATATGGCAACCACTCAAACTTTGCCGACATCGGAAACCGTCGGAATGCCGTCGGAAATCCGTCCTTAATTTCGACTGATTTTGTCCGTAGGAAATACGTCCGATCAATCAAACATTGCTGACATCGGAAAGTCCGAATTCCGTCAGTAATCTGTCGCAATTCCGTCGGAAACTGACGATAGATCATTGCCGTCGGTATTCCGTCAGAATTTTCCGACGGAATTCCAACGGAATGGCGACCGCGTGGATTTCCGTCGGAATGCCGTCGGAATACTTTGTTGGAATTCCGACAGACCAATTTTTGTCGGTAGTTCGTCGGAAAGCCGTCGGATTTGGCAGACAGAATTCCGACGGAAAAAAAATTCCGTCGAAAAACTGCCTGTTTTCTTGTAGTGCCCGAGTTACTTTGGAAATTCTTAGATATTGGTAGTTGAACAGCTGCTGGAAGAAGTAGCAAAATTCTTTCTTCAAAGGGTGAAATAGAGGATTCACAATTTGGTTGATAAGGCTTCCGTGTTTTCTTCTTTCTTTGTTCACTTCTCTTGTAGATAGGATCTTATTCTTTGAAGAATCTCCGAATTTGAACCTGTTAAGAGCCAAATATCCTCGCAAAAACACTTGAAATTACTTGTTAAACAAACTTGGACCTAGGTTCCAGAATACCGAAGCAACAAACAAAATTATCCAAGCTCATTCTAAAGTAGACAACAAGTAGTGAAAAGATAAGTGTAAGATGTGAAAATTATTTAAAAATCAAACTTTATTAAACCAAATTTTAAAAGTGCAATGTGAAAATTCAAAAATAAATTTTATTTAAGAAAACTCACTCTTTTTTAAAATTATTTTTGGGTTAAAAATTGTTCATGTAGATTAAAGCCATTTTTAAATAATTTAAAAAGAAAAATTAAGGAAAACTTACCTCGTGGTTCGAGCCGGTTCGAACCATGCTAGCCGCGTCTTGGTCCGTGGTCCAATCGGGTCCGGATGGTGGTGTGGTTGGATGGTGGATGGATGGTGGTCGGATGGTGCGGTCGTGGCCTGGTGAAGGACGCGGGACTGAGTTGCGGTCGCGGGACGAGGCGTGGACGAGGCTCGGGCGTGGCGTGGTGCGTCGCACTGGATGCTGACGCTACCCGGGGCTAGCGTCCGGGGTCTGGAGTTGTCTTCGGGACACGGACGGTCGGATGGATCAGAACACGCGCGGGATGAACGGCCTTGGCCCCGGTCGGATTCCCGTGTCCGGGGTCCTTGTCCGGGGTCTAGGACAGTGGGACAATCGACTCTTGTGTTCGTCCTGGACGAAAATCACTCAGACACCGGACGGATCCGCGTGTCCGGTGTGACCGTCCGGAGTCTGGGATCCGAAACACTTTTTTTTTTTTTTAGAACTTCGATTTCTTCTTCAAAAAATAAACTTTACAAAATCTGAAAAATTCATAAATTGAAAGATTAATGAATAACAAAGTTTGTAAAGTGAAAAAGAAAAAATAAAAATGAAAAGAAAGGAAAAGAAAGACTCGATATATGAGTTGCCTCCCATAAAGCACTTGTTTAAAGTCAATTAGCTCGACTCCTTTGGGGTTTTTAGACTTTGGAATTGTCTTCTAAAGGCTTGAGGTTGCCCTTAGAGTGTGAACAAATGCTTCCATGGTCGTGGTCTTCATCATGTAAATAGAATGGGTGCTTGATCAAGGCTTCCATTCGGTCTACTTGGTGAGGCGAATTAGGGTGGAGGTGGGAAGGTTGATTAGAATCCTCTTGATGATGGTACCACCACGTCCTTGAGTCTCCCAAGGCGGTTGTTGTTGGTACAATTGTGGATTGTACCAATTGTTGTAAGGAAAAAGTAGTTGATGGAATTCATGAGGCATGGGGATGTAATCTCCTTTGGAACTCCTTTTTGTCGCCATCTTCCTAGAATTTTTAAGGTTTTGTTGTGATGTTCCATTGATAAATCCCTGAAATACACTTTAAATAAAAAGAAACAAAAAGGAAAATTAGCAAAAATGAAAAAAGGAAAAACAAGAAAAATAGAAACTTAGACTTATTCTTTATCAAAAATCTATAGGTAAGCGAACTAGTCTCCGGCAACGGCGCCAAAAACTTGATGCGGCCTGAAATGGGCGGATGCAAAAGAGTTTTAAATTTATAAACCCTAATCTGCAAGTGCACAGATGACAATTGTAGTACTTAGGGGTCGATCCACAGGAGACTATGTTGTTACGCTATAAATCTATATGATGCAAAATAAGCTAAGAGAAAACATATTTTGGGGTTTTGGGGTTTATGATAAAATAAATATGCAATAAAATAAAGGGATAGATAAATCAAAACATACAAGATAAAATAAATCTAAAGAACTTATGCAACATGTTCTACACCGGATTTTAAAGGTATGCAACTAGTGTTCATGAACTTAGATCACTCCGGTAGATCCATTCCACCTTTGTGGCTCCGAATCCTATGAAACCAACCCTAATAGACTCAGCCTTCGCATAGTTATTACAAGGTGGATTCACGCATTAAAATCGGGATCTAATTGTTCACCAAACTCCCTAACTAACTGATTAGGTTGTTAGGACGTTTGGCCCATCGAATACTTGGTCCGGTCGATATCAAAGCTTTTGGAATCGATACCGGCCTATGATCGATCTCTAGGTAGCTAAGCAAGATCAAGCATTAAAACATGAATAAAGACAGAAAACTAATCTAGAAGCAATTCAATAAAGATGTAAAAGATGCAAGCAAAAGAATTTAAATAACTTTATTATCAAGCATACAACAACTCTACATGTTATGAAACATGGAGCAGCTAGAGAAGTTGATAAAACAGTAGATTCGTGATAGATAAGTGCCCGGCATAGGTAGATCTCTCTGCACAAGGCTTGAGAAGAACACCATGGCCTTCATCGCTCTTTTACAAAGGATAAAGATGAAGATCTAAAGAGAATAACGAAAATACATGTTTATTAGTGATTGTAGGTGCCTAGGGCTGCTATCCTTCTCTAAAGAGGCTAAAAGCAAGTATATATAGGTGTTGGAGGAGTCTCTAGGTCGGCAAACTTCTAGGGGTTCACTTCGGGCAAAAACGTCTTTTTGTCGATAAGTGACCAAAGGAGGCCACGACACCGGACAGAGGCACCGGACACCGGAATGTGTCCGGGGTCTGGGCCATCTTCATCTCCTTGGTCTTGGGTAGGGTCACGGGCACCGGCCCAACCCGTTGATCGGTGTCTTGACTCCTTTTGCACTTGTTTCTTCTTCGAGGCAGAATAACATGCCTTCAGTAGATCTTGAATAACTTGCACACTTCATCTCCAAATGCTATGATTCCAAATGTTATGGAAATCTAACGCAAAGGGCTATCTCCATGTAAAGTTTCATCTCCATCCAAGTCGATTTTGTTGAGCGTCTGAGGTGATCGTTTGGGGATATAGAATCTGTCCAACTTGGAGAATCGTGAAATCTTGGCATGGGGGGACAAAGATAGGTTTCTTGGTCTTGGAAAGTTGTTGTGGGGTTAAAAATACTCATTTTTCTCCATTTTGCTCCCCTTTTGATGATTGTACCTAAATGACTCTTAAAAACCAAATATACGAGAAAACTACCTCTTTCGATTTAAAAGCTTATTATATAGTATATAAAATAAATAAATAAATAACGGATAGTAAAATGAGATCCTTTTCCTCTTGAGAGCTTGTCTCTGGTGCCATTTCTTGGCTATCTTGAGGAGTCTCTTTGTGTTCATAATCATTTTTGGAGCAAATATTTGAATAGGAAAGGAAACAACTTTTTGAATGCAAGGTAGATTGATGACGAATGCAATAGGCTCTCCATGTTATATATCAAGGTAAAAGATAGATTTTGTGACAAGATTTGGAGCAACCTAACTAGACACAACAATACTTATTATACATGATCATAAGGATCCCCACTTAGTACCCCATTATGTCTGCAAATCAACATATGGACTAACGATTTCTGGTTAGAAGACATGATCATGTAGGTATGATAATAAATCACATTTATATGAAAAGATTTAGGTACTAAGAACATTGATGCAGAATGCAGGAGACTGTTGTCAAGAACTTGTCAAGGTCAACAATAGACAACAAACATTTCGGTGAACTTAAAACTAATTTTGAGAGAGAGAGAGATACAAAGAAACACATGTGCTAGTGAAGTAAAAATGAAGAGCATGTCAAAGGTCCTTGAATTTTCATATTACTATATGTGCATTTCTTTGTCCGGAAGGTTGGTGCTGTTTCCAAAACCCAAATCAATAAAAACGAAGAACACATGTAATTCGATTGGGAAAAATTGCAAAAAATAATTTGGACCATTTCTCGATTTGTGCGTGTCATCCTTGCGCAGGGGCCTTGCTAATCTTCTCTGTATCGTTCCAATTTTATCGGATATCCCCTCGGGGACAACTATTACTTTGACTCCATCGATATATAAACCATCGATTTGCTACCATGTTTACCGATGTGGGACAAAAATAACGTGGAAGAGAGATTCAATAATTTGGGCTTGTAGGCCTTTTTGTTTTACAAGAGAGATTTAACATTTTGTACACTTGATTTTCAATAAAAAAAATACATTTTCCGATCAACTTTAAGTTTCAGAGCCAAAAAGTTTGAGTAAACCAGGGATGTTAAAGTCATCTCATTTTTCTTTGTGCTATTGTGTATACAATAGAAGTTGGTTTTGATGAGACAATTCTAAAGAAGAGTAAAAAAAGAATTTGTTTGTATTTCTGAAATGATCTGTCTACCTAATAAAGGAGAATCTTTACAAACACAAAAATTGTTACATTCTAACATACAAGCAATTGCTGAGTACTAGTATGTTCTTGTAGTTGCACACAACATTTAGCACTAGAGATTAACATTAGCAGAGCCTTCTCTATATCTCCTACCATTCGTCTTTGGATCAATTTGATTAGATACTCCAAGAAAACCGAATCGAATGGCAATGTAATTGGTCCTTCCGTGGAGAGACCAAACTCTTCTTCAGAGATCTTCAAAAGCTCTTGGAAAACAGAGTTGCTTAGGTAACTTATCGGAAAATCAAAGCGTGCTTTATCTGCCGTGTAAACGACGAAACACCCCTTTTCTACGGTTGGTGAGCTAGTAGTAGTAATAGCAGTATTGGATCTTTGAAAAGAGATTCTTTCCCTGCTTAAGGCTGCTCTTTTTTGCCATTTCTTGGCCATCTTGATTAACTTCTTTGTGTTCATCATTGTTTTCCGTACTTTTAGATCGAAAAACGAGAAGGAGAACGTAAGAGATTGATTTCTATGTTGTGTTTGTAAAATTCTTAGAATGCTTGTTGATGGTCGATGAATAACCTATCAGGCTTGTTGCAATATATATAAAGAGAAACTATTGGAGATTATGTAAATTTGGAGCAATATATCAAAACAGAACACATTGCTTCTGTCTTGGTTGTTTGTGAACATAAGGGGACCCAAGTTAGTAAGCAATCATGTCTGCTCATAAACTTGTGGATTAAAATAAAACTGGCGAGAAGACATGACCATTTGGTATGAAAAGATTCAATTACAACAAAACATGAGCCTAACCTTGCGATGGTTAATGTCACTTCTCTTAGTGTTCCAAAACCTCTGACTCCGTTAATGTCTCTTCTCTAGGTTGTTGAACTTAAACCCTTATGTATATGATTATATATACATATAAAAGTAATTCTTAAATAAAAGCTCCGCTGTAGCACACTGGTTAAAATATTTCTTCAAATTCTATATGTCTTTGTTGAAAGTTTTTCGGGTTCAAAGCCCGGCAGCGGCATATATTTTTGTTATTTATTTTTTCAAAAGAAAACTAAAAACGTCACACAGTTTTGTTCTTTCTTACAAAAATAGTATACATATTTGGTTGTTGAACCTAAACCCTAGGAAACAAGATGCAAAAAGCCACAAACCCCTTAATTATACAAGTATATGAGATACAAAATTCATGATTTACCAAAAGCTTTGCTGTAGCGCACAAGTTAAGATTTCATCTAAATTGATGTTACTTCCGAGTTCGAAACCCGGTTGCGGAATAGATTTTTGTTCTTTTTTGCTCAAAAAGAAATAGAAACGTCACACAGTTTTGTTTTTTATAACGAATAAAGCATACATGTTTTTCCCTCAACATCTCAGGTTTGTTCTATGTGAAATATCTAAGAATTTTTGGAAAATTGTAACTTTTAGATTTGTTGTCCGGTCCTGAATTGGTTTGAATATCAAACAATTTGTCTCTGTCGAGTGAGAAAGTTGTAACTTTTAGATTTGTCGTCAGGTCCATTGAATTTGTTCTATTTTTGATGAGAGAATCTAATGATTATGGAAAGTGTTGAATCTAATGACAAAATAACCTTTAGAAGGTTTGCTTCTTATTAATTTGAAAGCTATACTCTAGTAATTCTCTAATATACAAACAATTGCTAAGTACTACTACTCTGTTCTTGTAATTGCACAATGCATTGTAAAGAACATCTAGAGAGCTAAAACCTTTTTGCAATTACTCTCAATCCAATTTACTGGAATATCAAACTCACAACACAAATTTTTAATGTCGAATTTTACAAAAGCTCAAGACACAAAAAAAAGTTGTAATCTTTGGCTTTATTAGTACTCTTTGCAGATCCATGCTTTCTTTCTCCATCAGAACGTAACGATTCGGTTTCTTCCAAGCCAGAACTAGTAGATTCATCAATGTAACCGCTTCGAAGATTGAACTTGGTCAAACAAGTGACTTGATCGTGAATGAATGTGCAACCAAGTTGTTCGAGTTCATGGTGATACTTGAGATGATCATCCGCAGCAGCGGTTGGTACAATCCGGTTTATCGTTAATCGAGCTTCTAATCTCTTCCTTGCGATGTATTCTCTTCGACCATCGATCTGTCTCTTTTCTTCCACTTTGTTTTTCGCCTTTGCGATCAAATCTCTCAAACTACAAGGACCTTGATTCTCAATCTCTTCATCGATTGGTTTAACCTTTGGTTTCGTATTTGTTACGTGATGAAGACGTATTCTCGGAAGCGTAATTGATTTCTCCGGTTTAGCAACAACTTTCGCTTCCACCACCGGTTTTGTAATTTGCGACTTTGAAGATGTAACATGATATATCAAAATCGGAGATTTAGCGTGAATTAGAAATAAACAATTGTTGTTAGGGTTTCAAAAGACCAAACGTACCTTAGTAGCCAAGTCATGTTCGATTATCCTCTTTTGACTCTTGTTCTTCTTCTTATTCTTCTTCAGGAAGCTTATTACATTTCTTTGGAGCAGGCATAAGATCGGACCTATCTTCTTCCTTTTGATTACTGTAGCTTTGACTCGAAATCTCTGAAAAATCGATTCGTTTGCAACCAACACGGTTCAATTTGAATCTATGTTCCGTAGGAAGCAAATGCGAAACAATCTCCATAGCTAATCTTTCAAGCACTCGTGGAAAAAAGAGTAAGTTTCTCGTTGGTGAAAATATATCAGAAAAGATTGAGAATTTGTGAAAGAAACCCTAGGCAATTTTATGGAGACTTGATTCTGTCAAAGCAAAATAAATATATACTCTCTCACTCCTATTTCAACATGGGATTTCTACATGTACGTTGGGCTCACACTTGACACCTCGAGCTTCTTTTGAGTGTATCTATGTGGATTTAGTGCTTTCTTTTTTCTTCTCTCTTGATAATTGTATTCAACTAGACATGTTTGATTAATTTTTTAAAATTCCAGATTTACGTTAATGAGATATATAAACATCTTCCTGATAAAAATGAGACTGTGGTCAATTTTTTTACTAATAAACGTCTTCCTAGGGAAAAAAATATTCCTAATAAAATGAATTTTTAGAAAATAGTTAAATATATTCTTCGGATTTTAAAAAGAGACAATTGCACAAATACCCTTTTTAAATTATCTTTTACAAATATACCACTCTTGAATTATTTTCTTATCAACATATGTAACATCCCGAAACCAAATATTGGAATTGGGTAAGGGGTGTCGATCGACACCACGTTCTGATGATCGGTTAGTTTTAAAAATTGATCGTCGGTTTGGCTCGGTTATGTGGAGGACCTAGGGCTGCGGGTATATAAGCCCTATGATGATCGTGGCCGCATGCAAAAAGAGAAAAACACAGAAAATCTAGAGAGAAAAGAGATTGAGAGAAAGATCGAGTGATTCGACGTTTTTCGTGAATCCGTTCTTCGATATCTCCGTTTAGAGTTCCAGTTGCTGTCGCGAGTCGTTGTTGTTGTGATTCCCGGCGTTTCCAGAGGAGAAGTCCCCCGATCTGTCGCTGTGTTCATCGTTCTTCGTCGTTCTTCATCGTTTTCACCGTTTCGATCCGTTATCGAGGTGAGTGCGCGACCGTAGACTCGATTATATCGGATGTTGAATAGCAAGTAAATTAGGTATTTGGAAATGGAATTTGTGGCTGTTGTGTGTGGTCTCTGTGATTGATCGGATTGATGTTCGTGGTTATCGTGTTTATCGTGTTTTTGTTTGGGTTTGGATTCATGAGAAAAACTCGGTGGATCGACACCAGGTTGAATGCAGCGTCGATCGACACCGTGTGATGTGTTGAGCGACACCATTTTTATCCTAGCGTCGATTGACACCGTGTGATGTGTCGATTGACACCATGAATTTTCTGATTTAAATATTTTAATTTAATCATTGTTTGATATTTGATATATTCGTACTTAGTCTGTAGACGGGAGGATCGTCTCACTAAGTATTTATGAAATACTTACGCATCTCTTATTTTCATGTGATGCAGGTAAAGAGGAAAAGTGATCGCGGAATCAGGGCCCTAGAAGAGGATAATTAGGGATATTGTTTTACTTTCTAGTTCTAGCGAACCCCGTTAGGTTGCTAGTTTACTCATTCTTGAATTTGGTCATTTTGAGTTGAATTATGTTTTGGAATTGATATTAATTATTATTTGGATTTTTCCTTTATTATTTTCCTGAATTATTTCCTGAGAACTTCCGCGTAGTAATTGTTAAGAATCTAGTTTTTGAGGGTTAATATGTATGGAATATTAATTTGGACTAGTAAAAAAAAAAAAAAGGTTGTCACATTTTTGTATGAGAGCCCTTACGGTTCTAGGACTAGTAAATGTTCGATGAACTGAGACTATATGTTTGATTGATTATGTGAGTTAAGCAATTAGTAGTCTTAGAATCATCCTCTTAGGCCTTTAAAGAGATTCTGCAATGAGTTTGCTTTTGTTTGTTTGTGACTTCTAAGGTTCTTATCTGTTGTTCTGTGATGCAGTGTGATGGATACCAGAGCTAGAGGTCGTGGGAGAGCCGGTGCCCGTGGAGGCAGGGCAGTTACCCGTGGTGGCAGAATTAGTGGCCATGGAGGTCGGGGTCGTGGTCGTGGGCCAGTTGCTGAGTCAGTGGAGAGTGTAGTGCAGAGTATGGCGGCCGCGTCAGAGTCCCAGACGTGTGTTTCAGGGTCTTCGAGTGAGACCAGTGCGGATGCTAGTAGCAGTGTGAGGTCTTGTGCCGGTAGAGGTCGGGGGGTTCCAGTGGGCCCAGGTAGGGGTGCTGCTGTAGCTCCAGATCGTGATGATCAGGTTGTGGGATTGCTGACACAGTTGTTGGCATGTTTTCTGCCAGTGGCTCCTGAGCAGGCTCCGGTAGTGCCACCAGTGGCCGGGATGCAGCAGAGGGCTGCAGTTGCAGTGCATGTTCCATCCTATCTTGAGATGATGACGCATATATTTGATATTTGATATATTCGTACTTAGTGTGTAGACGGGAGGACCGTCTCACTAAGTATCTATGAAATGCTTACGCATCTCTTATTTCCATGTGATGCAGGTAAAGAGAAAAATTGATCGCGGAATCAGGGCCCTAGAAGAGGATGATTAGAGATGATTTTTTACTTTATAGTTCTAGCAAACCCTGTTAGGCTGCTAGTTTACTCATTCTTGAATTTGGTCATTTTGAGTTGAATTATGTTTTGGAATTGATATTAATTATTATTTGAATTTTTCCTTTATTATTTTCCTGAATTATTTCCTGAGAACTTCCGCGTAGTAACTGTTAAGAATCTAGTTTTTGAGGGTTAATATGTATGGAATATTAATCTGGACTAGTAAAAAAAAAAGTTATCACATTTTGGTATGAGAGCCCTTACGGTTCTAGGACTAGTAATTGTTGGAAGAACTGAGACTATGTGTTTGAATGTTTATGTGAGTTAAGCAATTAATAGTATTAGAATCATCCTCTTCGGCCTCTAAAGAGATTCCACGGTGAGTTTGTTTTTGTTTGTTTGTGACTTCTATGGTTCTTATCTGCTGTTCTATGATGCAGTGTGATGGATACCAGAGCTAGAGGTCATGGGAGAGCCGGTGCCCGTGGAGGCAGAGCAGTTGCCCGTGGTGGCAGATTTGGTGGCCGTGGAGGCCATGGTCATGGTCGTGGGCCAGTTGCTGAGTCAGTGGAGAGTGTAGCGTAGAGTGTGGCGACCGCGTCAGAGTCCAAGACGCATGTTTCCTGGTCTTCGAGTGAAACCAGTGCGGATGCTAGTGGCAGTGTGAGGACTGGTATCGGTAGAGGTCGGAAGGTTTTAGTGGGCCCAAGTAGGGGTGCTGTTGTAGCTCCAGATCGTGATGATCAGGTTGTGGGATTGCTGACGTAGTTGTTGGCATGTTTTCTGCCAGTGGCTCCTGAGCAGGCTCCGGTAGCACCACCAATGGCCGGGATGTAGTAGACGGCTGCAATTGCTGAGCAGCCAAGGGCTGCAGTTGCAGTGCATGTTCCGTCTTATCTTGAGATGATGACGCAGATGCAGAGGATTGCTACACCGTTCTTTGAGGGCATAGTTGGTCCTGAGAAAGCAGATATCGCCTTCAGATAAGGTTCATGTCATTGGCTCAAGGTGAGCGTTCGGTGCGAAAGTATAACGCCGAGTTCAGCTGGTTGATGGTTCATACTGGGCGTGGTTTTGATGACGAGCGGGTTCGGTACAGAGGTTCTTGCAGGGACTTCATTTGAGCATCACGACTTAATGCAGAGGTGCCATATACATCTCGAGGGCGGATCCTGTGGAGCTTGCGACATCTATTGAGGAGGATTAGCGTGAGCAGCTTGTCCCAATGTTTGTTCTGTCTGCGGATCCTCCTGCTTTTCAGCCGAGGAGTCAGCAGCAGTACCAGCATCAACCGCACAGAGGTTCTGGTTCTGGCAAGGGTGGTAAGTGATATAATGCGTTTTTGGCACATTCTAACCTTTGTTTTGTAGGTTTTTATCGAGTCTTTCTTTCTCTTTTGAGTCATTTTAGGTCTAAAAGAGGCTTGGGAACATGGATTTGAGCATTTGGGGTTCATTGGAGCAAACGGGACGAATCTGGAGAAAAGATGGCATTTTGAAGGACCGAGCACCTGCTCGGCCTGGAGTGAGCACCTGCTCGCACTAGGGCTCGAAGAGTGGAAGCTCCCTGGAAACAGAACCGATCGATCCACTCCCAGGGACCGATCAGTCCCGCCTGAAGATTTGAAGACCAAAGGCCCCCTGGAATCAGGACCGACCGGTCCAGGACCAGACCGACCGGTCAGTCACCCATATCCGATTTTAAACCTTTTTTTAATTATAAATAAGAGGCATCCACCTCAAAAACTGGGACGATTCATTCCATTTTTTCTTTACACGACTTTTCTGAGACTCTCTCCACTGTTCTTTTGCTTTGTTCTTTTGCTTTTGGATTCAAGATTTGGAGATTCATTTCACAACATCTATTGAGAAGAATTCTAAAACCCTTATCTCATTCAATTATCATTATGAATTCAACTTCATTGATTGTTGCGTTTTTGCTCTCCATGATCGAGTAGTCTCTTGGCTAGATTGAGGTTTTCAATGGTGAATTAGGATGTTAGTGATTGAGCCGAATAGGATTGCATAGCCTTATGTCTTCATCAATAGGGATTCTTCATGCTTAGATTAATATTGATCACTTAATCTTTGATTACAAGTTAAACTTATTCACGACAGTGCTCTAGGTTGCTAGATAAACCATTGGTGAGCAATTGGTGTGTGACCAACGACAGTTGATTGTTACCATCAATTGTGAACAAATTGAACCAACTCTTAAGGCTTGTCAGCATCTCTGAATTCAAACGACAGTTTATGCATTTAGGTTGTTAGACAAAGATATTGATGCATCACGACAGTGGGGCAATACTGATTTTATGTTTGAGTTCTAGACGGTTTTAGATTTATTCATGAATAGTTGCTCAGTCCTTAGTCTGAATTCACCGGCGAATGACCTTGATCTAGTGCTTTTCTTTATTGAATTTACATCGCTTTAATTTGTGTTTCGTTCTTCTTTGTTTCATTACAACCAATCCCCATTTTATCTTAGCTTTAATTTAAAATCCATAATTTCATAGCGTAACCTTGGTCTCTGTGGATTCGATACCTATTATAATATTGCGATTGTCTGTGCACTTGTGGATTTATTTTGGGTTAAAACTTTGTAGACACCAAGTTTTTGGCGCCGTTTCCGGGGACCAATTGCATTACCTTTGAAATTCGATTTTATTTATAGTCTAAGAACTTCGCTAATTTCGTTTTTGCTTTTGTTTTCTTTTGCGAGTGTTTCAGGTGTAACCAAAGTTCTCAAAAATTTCGAATCTAGCCAACATGGGCGACGACACCGACAATCGAGCTGCAAATGGTCATGTAGTTGCTGCTATCCATAGAATGGAACAACAAATAGCTCAATTGCATCAGCAGCAACAACCACAGCAGCATCGTACCATTGGGGATATGGACAATTCTCATGCTTCCTATCGGATCCGAGCGACAATCGTTCCACCTGCTGTTGAGGGGCAAGACTATGAGATTAAGCCTCAGATGATATCACTGGTTGAGCAGCACTTGTTCCATGGACTTCCCGCGGAAATTCCGGTGGACCATATAGAGAACTTCGAGGAGATTTTCTCCACAACAAGCTCTAATAAGATGAACCAAGATTTCATGAAATGCAAGCTTTTCCCTTTCTCACTCGCGGACAAAGCCTCCCGTTGGCTCAAGTCGCTACCAGCTAGATCCATCACGACTTGGCCACAATGTATAGCAGCATTCTTGGGCCATTTCTACACCAAAGCCATGACTGCGCGTCTAAGGAACAAGATCTCCATGTTCCAAAAACGTTCAGGAGAGTCCTTTAGTGAGGCATTGGAACGGTTCAAGGAGTACAAGAGGAAATGTCCACACCACGGGTTTGCCGATGAGAAGTTGCTTAGTATCTTCTATGATGATGTTGATCGTGATTCTAGGAACACTTTGAATGCCGTGAGTAATGGTGATTTTATGACCAGAACCAAGGAAGAAGCAATTAGATTGATAGAGAACTTGGCTGCGAGTTCCAGGAATCGATGCCATGACCATGATGAGCCTATATATGCCGGTAGTGTTGAATCAAAGAGGATTGATGAGCTGACAGCGAAAGTAAACCAGTTGTTGAAGAGGAATCAGGAGAGTGTTAACCTCTGTGAGAACGAAGGAGATGAGCAATACATTGAGGTGAACTATGTGGGTGGAAACCATGTGCTTTCAAGCGTTCAAACTCAAGCACCTAGCCCTCAAGACGAACTGAAGTCCCTTATGCAATTGGCTTTACTAAACTAGCAGAAGTCTGCTAACGAGATCATTGCCATGATGGACGGCATGTATAACAATCTCAACAATAAGATAGAAGTTGTTTGCACTTGTGTGAAGGAGCTCGATATTCGAGTCGCTCAACCTGCTGAAGCAGTCAAGAATCCACAAGGAGCATCTGCTCCAGAAGAGAAAAAGGATGAAGAGGTTATTAGATCGTCTTCTGTAGTGCTTCGACCGAATGAGCTCGTTAATAAGGTTAGGTCACATGTTTACCCCCCTTACCCATTTCCACCACCATTGAGGATATTACCTAAGGGTGAAGACCCTGGGAAATTCTTTGTTCCATGCACCATTGAAAGAGTTGAATTTGGAGAAGCTCTTTGTGATTCTGGCTCTTGTGTGAATCTCATGTCAAGGGCTATTGCAAAGAAGTTGAAAATTGCTAAGATAGAACCTAGTCATATGATTCTTAGATTTGCAAACTCGTCCACCGCAACATCGCATGGCATCATTCACGATTTATCTGTCCGAATTGGGGATTGCCTAGCTCTAACTGATTTTCAGGTTGTAGAGATGAGAGAAGGTTACGATACGTCTCTCCTCCTTGGGAGACCATTCATGGCTACGGTGGGTGCAATCATTGATATGCCAAATAAGCGACTCTCTTTTTCCAAGGTCAACGAAAAGGTTTTCTATAGAGCCATTCCCAAAAGAACCACCACTCACGCCTCCTGCATCTCGGCTGTAGAAAGAGAGGACCTATCGGTCGATGTTGTCAAAGAGCTCGGTGATAAGAGTAAGATCAATGAAGTTCCAGATGGAAATCGTTCTCATATCACCAAGATACTTAGGGAAATGACAAAGGTGCAGGGAAACGTACAATGCAAAAGGATAAAGGTTCCTAAAATAACTCTGATACCTCAGGGATGTGAAGGAAAATCAGTTGAATACAAGGTGAAGTGTAAAGGTACTCCTAAGCCTTTCTCCAGAGTCAGAGCTATACTTCCATTAGAGTCGAAAGAGAAGGGTGTTGGTGTTGTGAAAGAAATGCTGAGCAAGGTTCTGCAACTTAACATAAGTGATCAAAGAGCAAGTGGATCACGCCTCAACCCGCCTCCACCGAGCTCTGATCCAGACAAGAAGGCCTCTAATCCTTACAAGGAATCTGCTCACGCCTGAAGGGTACGCACGTCAAGCCAACGACGTTAAACAAAGCTCTTGGTGGGAGGCAACCCACCGGTAAGGTTTCTTGTACATAAATTCGATTTTTATTTTCTTTTATTACTAACATTTTACTTGTGTTTTCAGTACTTGAATTCCAAAAAAAAAAAAAAAAAAAAATAGATAGGGAAGGAAATTTAATCGAGCACCTGCTCAATATCAGGACAAGGCATTGCCAAGTCTCTGGAAATGAGACCGGTCGGTCCCATCGACAGATTGGTCGGTCTGGAGCATTCAAGGGATCAGAGAAGGCCCTGGAAACGTGACCGGTCGATCCCCCTATATCCTGCAGAACAGATAAGTCTATGGAAAGCAGACCGACTGGTCCAGTATCGGGACCGGTCGGTCCCATCCCAGCCATGGGTCGCACAAGACGTCCACTCGCCACCAATTCTTCAACCCAAGACGACTCGAACGAGGAACATGAAAATCGAACTAAGCGTGCTCACGACAAACCAAAGCGATCAACAAGAAAGCAAAAGGACAAAGGGATAGCAAGCTCTAGTCAACCGGATGCTCCGCGACGATCGCAAAGTTCGAACATTCAATGGCCACGACCGGATGGTATTCCTTTCCCTGGAATCGATATTCACCCTAACTTAGAATGGAAGGAATTAGTTAGTGAACCGTCTTATACGAACAAATAAAAAGGAGATGGTTAGGTTAAATACAATAGCATATGCTATAATGGGTTGCTAAATGTTGATATGCTGCCCACTAGAGTTTTATGCCCTCAGATGCTGACAGAATTGGGTATTGTGGACGAAGTACTTGCTGTTCTCGATCGTATGGGTTTTGGGACAATGGCTACATACTAGTATCCGTTATATCCTGATCTGGTGCGACAGTTTCTTGCCTCCTGTGAGGTCTATTATCTAGACGTGGCTCATAAGACAGTTGATAGAGGATCCCTCACTTATGTGATCCAAGGGAATGAGCATGTGATCTCTCTTCGGGACTTGTGTACAATCTATGGTTTTGACAAAAGTAATACAAGTCCAGAGTTCCCTGATCGTCATTCTTTTCCTCAAAGCGACCGACTATGGAACTTGATCGGTATGGGTCCTTCAACGTCGCGTAGCATGAAGCTCACCCTTATCCGAAATCCGATTATCCGTATTGTTGCTAAGGCTCTGGGTACTACCATGTTCTGCAAGGAGGAGCAAGGAGCTGTGCGTCTTGATGAGTTATTCCTGCTGCATTTAGGGATGCCAAAGTTTGTATCAGAGATTTACACATACCGTCCCCGCGACCTGCGCACTAACTTCGGAGCAGCATTTGCACATTTCCTGACAGAAAGGAAGTTCAGGGGTCTAGCTGGACCTGGGAAGAGGAAGCAGGAGGTATGTGGGAGTCTCCTCACACCCATCTTTATATTCCATGAGATTGATACGAGCAACACTGAGGAGATCCTTGCGCCTTCACTCCTGGATATGCAACATTTGACTCAAAGTAGATGGATAGTAGGAGGGAAGTGGTGATACTTTGATTTGGATGGGATTCAGCGCTCCATTTCGTTACCTAGTGAGCACGCAAAACTCACTTCCATGGCTACCGTCAGATTTTTACCGTCCGCCTCACCTCAGAGCACAGATCCAGATGCACCTCTTCGGCGCCGAAAGCGCCGCCATGTAAGTAGAGGTAGTAGCACGGCGGGTACTAGCAGTGGTACCGCCTCGCCTGAGCAGAGCTACCAGCTTCCACCGTACGAAAACCAGTTCGCCGTCTCTCCACTTCGAGACACATGGACTACACCCGAGTACAGGCAGTGGCACCACAGAAGTCTTCAGAAGTTGCACATTATGATGGCCACCATTTGTAGTGCTCTTTCTTGTACTCGAGGCACAGATGCAGTAGGAGGATCAGGCTTTGCTGGAAGCCACATACCCCCGCCTGCTGGACCTTCTACCACGTTGAGATCAGATGATGACGCTATGGTAGCTGACTCCGAGGACACTGCGGATTCTGACGAGTCTCCGGATTTCTGATGACGAAGCTAGATTTCTTCCTTTTATTTTTCTTCTCGTTTTATTTTTCTTTCTTTTATTAGCCTTTCCTTCGGATTTTATTTCACACCGAGACGGTGTAAAGTAAGTCTGGGGGGCGTGCTATTAGTACTAATTATGTTTTCTGTTTTCTTATGTCTTATTGAGTCTCGTTTTTATTCTCACCTTTTTCTGTTTTATTGAGTCAAAAACTTTGTAGGGAATCAGGACTTTATCTTATGATGATATTTGAACTATCTATGTTTAATCTTCTCTCTAGTGACTATTTTTACAGAGCATGGGTACAAGGAACAGCTAGAACACTTCGATACACTATTAACCAGGTTTCAGATTGACCTAATTTTCTCTCGTTATTGGCACTAGATTAGGGAAACGAGTCATATTCAGGACTCCTTATTCTTTTTACCACTCTTGTTGATCCTGAATAGCTAGCTCATTTTTAGCTAGTACCCTCCTTAACCACTACCTCTTTTCAGACTCCTTGCCTTCTTGTTACTTCATTGTCACATGTGCAGCATATGCGCAAAAAGGCCGGAGAGAATCGAGTCGACACTGCATCTAAATCACTCTTTCAGAAGATCGAGCAACTGCTCCGAAGGATCGAGCACCTGCTTCCATTTTCAAAAAGATGATTTTATACTAAGGAAGGAATAGCAATGAGTTCCACTTGGGTACGTATAACACTCCTACTTATATTCGTGTTTGAGAGACTTACGCCTGTAATGTATGTCCCTCTTCATCATCATATAAAAAAAAAAAAAAAAAAATTTTGATGATGAAGAGTGGTGAATCTGTAAAATAGAAAAAGTGTCTCTCTACACAGCGAGTATGCCCAAGGTGGATGATTAGCCAAATGAGAAGTTAGAGAAGTTTTGGAGAAGAAAGAGTGATTTAGAGAATGTGGATATCAACGTACTCAGTTGCTCTTGCAATTTTTTGCGATATCCTGTATCCTCTACGAAACATTGGGCAACCCTTAAACACTCTAAACACCTTGAACTCCACCTCCAAATGGCCTTAAACCCTTAGCGCCATCTTCCCTAATAAGGTGTCTTTAACGAGATCCTCACGCATACTTTGAGTGCGTTGAGTTTGTGTTTGGGAAATGGCCTGGCTGAGAAATGTGTCGAGGATATTTTGGTAAAGCTTTGCTATTTGTGATCTGAATTATGTGGTCTGCAGATTGAAGATTTTAAACTCGGTTCACTGAGGATGAAAGAGTTCCCGCGTTCTCAAACCTTTCTCCTTTACTTACTTCTGGATTTGTTTGAGGACAAACAAAGATCTAAGTCTGGGGAAATTGATATAATGCGTTTTTGGCACATTCTAACCTTTGTTTTCTAGGGTTTTATCGAGTCTTTCTCTCTCTTTTGAGTCATTTTAGGTCTAAAGGAGGCTTGGGAACATGGATATGAGCATTTGGGGTTCATTGGAGCAAATGGGACGAATATGGAGAAAAGATGGCGTTTTGAAGGACCGAGCACCTGCTCGGCCTGGAGCGAGCACCTGCTCGCACTAGGGCTCGAAGAGTGGAAGCTCCCTGGAAACTGGACCGACTGATCCACTCCTAGGGACCGATCGGTCCCGCCTAAAGATTTGAAGACCAAAGGCCCCCTGGAATCAGGACCGACCAGTCCAGGACCAGACCGACCGGTCGGTCACCCAGATCTGATTTTAAACCTATTTTTAATTATAAATAAGAGGCAGCCACCTCAAAAACTGGGACGATTCATTCCATTTTTTCTTTACACGACTTTTCTGAGACTCTCTCCACTGTTCTTTTGCTTTTGGATTCAAGATTTGGAGATTCATTTCACAACATCTATTGAGAAGAATTCTAAAACCCTTATCTCATTCCATTATCATTATGAGTTCAACTCCATTGATTGTTGCGTTTTGCTCTCCATGATCGAGTAGTCTCTTGGCTAGATTGAGGTTTTCAATGGTGAATTAAGATGTTAGTGATTGAGCCAAATTGGATTGCATAGCCTTATGTCTTCATCAATAGGGATTCTTCATGCTTAGATTAATATTGATCACTTAATCTTTGATTACAAGTTAAACTTATTCACGACAGTGCTCTAGGTTGCTAGATAAACCATTGGTGAGCAATTTTTGTGTGACCAACGATAGTTGATTGTTAGCATCAATTGTAAACAAATTGAACCAACTCTTATGGCTTGTCAGCATCTCTGAATTCAAACGACAGTTTATGCATTTAGGTTGTTAGACAAAGATATTGATGCATCACGACAGTGGAGCAATACTGATTTTATGTTTAAGTTCTAGACGGTTTTAGATTTATTCCTGAATAGTTGCTCAGTCCTTAGTCCGAATTCACCGGCAAATGACCATGATCTAGTGCTTTTCTTTATTGAATTTACATCGTTTTAATTTGTGTTTCGTTCTTCTTTGTTTCATTACAACCAATCCCCATTTAATCTTAGCTTTAATTTAAAATCCATAATTTCATTGTGTAACCTTGGTCTCTGTGGATTCGAAACCTATTATACTACTGCGATTATCTGTGCACTTGTGGATTTATTTGAAGTTAAAACTTTGTAGACACCAGTAAGCCTGCGCAGGGCCAGAAGAGGCGGTGGGATGATGGTTTTAGGACAGGATAGAGTGGTTGCGGTTGCTATGGTTGCGGTAGTATGGATCACAGATTATCGAGTTGTCCTAAGAAGAGTGATTCTAGTGCACCTCGAGTGTGTTATCATTGTCGGGAGCTGGGGCATCTCAGATTGATATGTGCCAAGTTGAGGCAGCCGGCAGTGGCAGCGATTCAGCCAGCTGGAGTGCAGCCTATGGCTCAGATTGCGGCAGTGCAGCAGCTAGTGGGTCAGATTGGTCCTGCACCGCGCGTGTATTCTCTGGCGGAATTTGATTTGGAAAGTAACGCCGGGCAGATCATAGGTAAAATTCTAGACTCAACTTCGTAATTTTTCTTAGTGATTAAGTTGTTGTTGTTTCTGTTGTGTTCTTTTATTTTGCTTGTGGTCTAATTACCAGGGTTCTGAACACATGTCAATTGTGTAGGGACCTTTTTAGTGGGCGGTTTTGGGTCTAACGTACTATTTGATTCTGGAGCATCGAACTGCTATATTACTCCAGAGCGTGCCGAGAGCAGTGGTATCCAGAGCAGCGCGGGTATGCGTGTGGGCATGATCAAGGTGACTGGAGGAGGATTCCTGGCTACTTCTGATTGATGGGCAGTCGATGCCGCCAGATTTGGTGATCAGTCCAGTGGAGCTGTATGATGTAATTCTGGGCATGGATTGGTTGTCGTTCTACAGAGTTCATCTGGATTGCTACCGAGGCATAGTTGTTTTTGAGCGCGATGAGGAAGGTTGGTATTTTAGGGAGTGAGACTAACTTCCGGGAGTCTTGTGATCTAGGCTATTTAAGCGGAGCAGATGATAGAGCGAGGTTGCGAGGCTTATTTGGCGATGATTGTGATGTCGGAGCCTAGTGGTGAGGTTTCTTTTGAGGATATCCGAGTTTTTAAAGAGTTCGAGGATGTTATTTGGTCGCAAAAGGGATTACCACTATCTCGGTTTGATCCTTTCACGATTGAGCTAGAGCCTGGGACAACTCCAATATCTAAGGCTCCTTACAGGATGGCTCCAGCTGAGATGGCAGAGCTGAAGAAGCAGCTTGAGGATCTTTTGACTAAGGGTTTCATTCGTCCGAGTGTGTCACTGTGGGGAGCGCCGATTTTTTTGTGAAGAAAAAGGATGGGAGTTTCCGGTTGTGCATCGATTACTAGGGACTTAACCGAGTCACTGTAAATAATAGGTACCCCCTCCTGAGGATTGATGAGTTGTTGGATCTGGAAAGGAGTGCTTCCTGGTTCTCCAAGATAGACTTGGCTTCGAGGTACCATCAGATCCTGATAGATAAGGCAGACGTTCGTAAGACGGCTTTCAGTACGAGATATGGGCACTTTGAGTTTGTGGTTATGCCCTTTGGTTTGACGAATGCGCATGCGGCATTCATGAGGTTGATGAACGACGTGTTCAAGGAGTATTTGGACATGTTTGTTATCATCTTCATCGATGATATTCTGGTTTATTCGAGGAGTCTCGAGGAGCACAAGGCTCATTTGAAGTTGGTTTTGGAGAAGCTTCGGGAGGAGAAGCTATATGGAAAGTTCTGCGGGAGCCTAGTGATTTCTGCGGGAGGCTCATGCTAGTAAGTTCTCAATTCATCCGGGAGTGACTAAGATGTATTGTGATCTCAAGCGGTATTATCACTGGGTCGGGATGAAGAGAGATGTGGCGGCTTATGTCTCTAAGTGCAACACGTGTTCGCTGGTTAAGGCTGAGCATAAAGTTCCTAGTGGTCTTCTGCAGAGTTTACCCATTCCGGAGTGGAAGTGGGATAGGATCACGATGGATTTTGTTGTGGTGCTACCTGTTTCGCGGACGCATGATGCCATCTGGGTGATTGTCGATCGGTTGACTAAGTCAGCACATTTTTTGGCCATCAAGAAGACAGACGACGCAGCTGGTTTAGCTAAGAAATTTGTGCAGGATATTGTGAGGCTGCATGGAGTGCCAGCCAGTATTGTGTCAGATCGGGATTCGAGATTTCCATCTGAGTTCTGGGGAGCATTTCAGGCAGAGATGGGCACTAAGGTGCATATGAGTACAGCTTATTATCCACAGACTAATGGGCAGTCAGAGAGGACTATTCAGACTATGGAGGATTTGCTGAGGATATGTGTATTGGATTGGGGTGGCCACTAGGCTGATCATTTGAGCTTAGTGGAGTTTGCTTATAATAACAGTTTCCAGGCGAGTATTGGTATGGCTCCTTTCGAGGCTTTGTATGGGAGGCCATGCAGAACACCCCTATGCTGGACCCAAGTAGGGGAGCAGAGTATTCATGGAGCTACTTATGTTCAGGAAATGACGGAAAAGGTCTAGGTTGTGAGATTGAACATGAAGGAAGCTCAGGATCGGCAGAGGAGTTATGCGGATAAGAGGCGGCGAGAGCTTGAGTTTGCAGTGGGAGATCGCGTGTATCTCAAGATGGCTATGTTGAGGGGTCATAACCGAGCCATAGCGGAGAACAAGCTCAGTCCGCGGTTTATGGATCCGTTCCCGGTAGTGGAGCGAGTTGGGCCGGTAGCGTATCGGCTTGAGTTACCACCGACCATGAAGGCATTTCATAAGGTTTTCCATGTGTCGATGTTGAGGAAGTGCCTTCATGAGTCAGAGGAACTAGTGCCTGAGATTCCTGCGGATCTTCAGCCTGATTTGACGGTTCCGGCGATGCCTGTGAGGATTCTCGAGAGGAGAGTCAAGGTGCTGCGTCAGAAGAAGATTCCTTTGTTGCCGATTCTGTGGGATTGCGTTGGATTTAAGGAGGAGACTTTGGAGCCCGAGGCAAAGATGAAGTTAAAGTTCAGGAAGTGGTTCGACAAGCATGTTGATGCTTTGTATCGTTGTATTTTTCGTTGTGTTGTAACGATTATACCTTTTCGAGATTTATAAGATGGAGTTGTTCTTATTTAATCGGTTTTATAAGATGAGTCTATCTTATATGTGTTGTGGTGATATTCCGGGTTAGGGAGTACCGGGTTTGACCACGAGAGGCAGTTAGTCGATAGATGTTTATCAGCATTTTAGAATTTATTACTCTAGGGGTTGCGGTCCCGAGCAACTCATTCATTTTGTTTTGAGAGGATGCGTCCTCTCTAGGGATTGTGTAGCTTTCCCTGTGTACCCGGAGCTCAAAAGATGCATCCTGAGAGTGGAAGGGGCACGAGGCACCGATAGCTCAAAGGATGCGTCCTGCGAGTGAGAGGGGTGCGGGCACCGATAGCTCAAAGAATGTGTCCTGCGAGTGAGAGGGGTGCAGGACACCGATAGCTCAAGGGATGCGTCCCGAGAGTGTGAGTGGTGTGACACCGATAGCTCAAGGGATGCGTCCTGCGAGTAAGAGTGGTGTGGAATGAGTTAAGAGTAATAGATGTCTGAAAACGGGTGTATAAACATAAGACTCAACGAGAGCCTCGAAGATCGGGTTTGATCTCGGATAGTTGACCGGGTTGGGTCGGGTTTTGGAGTCTTTGGTAGACGGTTTGTCGGGATTCGAGGACGAATCCATTGCTAGTGGGGGAGAATTGTAACATCCCAAACCAAATTATGGATTTCTGGTGAGGGTGTCGATCGACACCATGGAGCAGTGTCGATCGACACCCATCGGTTTCAGTTGGGTCTGTTTCGATTTTTGTTTCAGTTTATCGCGGTTCGGTTATGGAAAACCCTAGCTTTCGTTCCTTTATGTTCTGGGATCGTGAGCCGACGGCAGAGGGAGAGAAATCAATAGCAAATCGTGAGAAAGTTTGTGATTCAAAGGTTTTCGAGGAGAAATCGTATAAATCGCTCGTGTTTTCGAGGATTCGCCGTTCGTTTGTTCTGGTGGGCGCTTGTGGTGATTCGTGGCTCATTCCTTTGTCTCTCCAGCGAGGAATCATTGAGTTGGTGGTCGTGATCAGTTGTTCGTGCTTCGTTCCTTAATCAATGCACTTCAAAACTCAAAGGTGAGTGCGTGATTGCTAGGAAAAGCGTAGAATCGAGTATTAGGGTTTGTGAGTTATTGTTAGTCGTTTTGATGCTGATTTCCCTGGTTATGGTCTTTGTGTATGTGTGATTATCGTGTGTGTGATCGCTGGCTTGATTCGTCGCGTGACGGGATGAACCGTGAGAGGATAGGTTCAGTCCCGGGTTTTCACGCGTAGTGTCGATCGACGCCTGAGGTCAGTGTCGATCGACACTCTGTGAAAAAGTTGATGCTTTTTAAAATCGAGTTTTTATCGACACCGTGGTGGTGTGTCGATCGACACTCGGTTTTTCTTGCTTAGAAATTTGTTAATTATTTCGGAATTGCTTATTTAATATGTAAAAGTTTATTAATCTGGAAAATGGTTAAGTAAGATGGAAATGATGTTTTAAGTATGGAAATTGGTTTATTTGAATTTAAATTTTGTAATATATTGATATTCGTATTTATATGTTTTTCCTATTGGTGGGATGACCGCTCCACTGAGTATTTATGATAATACTCACGCAACTCCTTTCTTTTCCCTTTGAGTTGTATGTAAAGGAAAAGTGTGACGGTGGAATCGAGGCCGGAAGAAGAGGATGATAGGGTCGTTTATCTTTGTTGTTTAGTCTAGCGAACCAGTTGGTTAGGTTGCTAGATAATTTATTCTTCATTCCTGAATTCTGGTGTAGAATTAAATGGTTTTAAGGGATTTTTATTATTGGATTATTTTTATTATTTTAATTGTTTATGTTAATTTCCGCAGTAGAATTGTTAGAAAAAAAAAACTTGGTGTTACAGAGTTTGTGGTTATGCCCGAATGCGCATGCGGTATTCATGAGGTTGATTAACGACGTGTTCAAGGAGTATTTGGACATGTTTGTTATCATCTTCATCGACGATATTCTGGTTTATTCGAGGAGTCTCGAGGAGCACAAGGCTCATTTGAAGTTGGTTCTGGAGAGGCTTCGGGAGGAGAAGCTATATGCAAAGTTGAGAGAGTGCAGTTTTTCGCAGCGAGAGATGGGATTCTTGATACACAGAGTTTTAACCCTATAAAATCTACTGCAAGTGCACAGCAAACGAAGTAGTGATTTAGGGATCGAATCCTCAAGGACCAATGGCTTACGCAACAGATTATAGATTATTAAACTAAGCTAAGCAGGAACAAAGATGGGTGATTGTTATTAAATTAAAATAACGAGAAAGCGAATAAAAACGATGTAAATTCAGATAATTAAAAGCGTTAGGTAATAGGGAATTCTCAGGAAATCACAATCATGAACCAGACAACTATTCAGATTCTAATATGCATGCATCTTAAACTCAAAACACGATTATAAATTGCTCCACTTCCGTGATAACAACTACTTTTCTTAGAGATCCGAGTGCCTAAACTTCCGTTTGGTCACGGCTATCCTAGACAAGCATTAATGTTCAGGTTTGATCAGTTCATAATACTCTATAACTAAACTTCCGCTTGTTATAACGCATTACTCATCAACAGTAGTTCTAGCAATACACAAGCTTTCGGAATGTGTATCAACCTAAGATCTAGTGATTAAACGGTCAGTTCAATCCTAGCATTATGCCTAACAGTGATGAAGATGGTAATTGATAAGCAACCTATTTGTGTCTGATTCAATCTGTGAAATCCATCGAAAAACCCTAAAACCTAACTACAGATCTACTCAGACATGGGAAGCATAACAAAAGCAATTGATAAAGATGACATAATCAATAAAAGAGAAATCAAATAGGGTTCAGAAATCTTCTCCAAAAGGTGATGAGATCTTCTCCCAATACAATTGCTTCCAAGCTCTAAAAGTCTGAATAATTTCGTGCAGAAAAAGAGGTGTTCTTAAAATAACAAAACCTAGTGGTACTTATAGGATAAAACAGAAAAAAGGAAAATTTTCTAAAAATCAGGCAAGTGGACCGGTCGGTCTGGTTTTTAAGTCGGCCAAAATCTTCATATCGCCATGTGTGGACCGACCGGTCTGGGCAGTGAACCGGTCGGTCCACTTTCCAGACACTTCGGGTCTTCAAATCACGAGCTGGATCGAGCGGTCTTCGAGCTGGAACGGTCCGAAGCATACAAAATTCGGGACCGGTCGGTCCTACAATGAGAACGGTCGGTCCTGTCTTCAAAAATCTCCGTTTTTCACCTAAATGTTCGAATCTCCTTTCCAAATGCTCGTGGTTCTAAATCTTCGAATATGGATCTAAATATCATCTCGAAACAATTCAAAAGACTCCGAAAACTCGTTAAGAACATGGTTAGGAACATCCTAATTCACGTTATATCAACTCCCCCAGACTTAGATTTTTGCTTGTCCTCAAGTGAAGACAAACTAGAAACAAGTTCAAGGAAGCTATAAAAACCAAACTAACCTTTGCGAGCTGAATGCAATCCTTTAGAACCCCACAGATGTAATGCTAAAAGCCTGAAAACTCATAAACAAATCAAAAACCAAGATGGTACTTCATGTACTTTGCCAAATACATAGCAATGTTACCATACTCAAGTTCCTATGTCTCAGCGACTTCTACACCAGGGTCCATAAATCTTACCAGAGGGAAAATGTCCGTCGCATAAGGGTTAGGGATTTAGGTTGTTTAATGGTGGTGTAAAAGTGTTTAGGCTAACATCAGTCGCGGCCGAATGCAAGTCATGGTGCAAAACCACAAGAGAGCTAAATCCAAGGATGATGCACAGCTTCTCAAACTTAAGACCTCCTATTCTTTAATAAAAACTAACTTTCTGCTTCTCTAAAATAATGCGGAGAACAAAAAATGGAAATGTGCCTAATAGATATTCTTTTAAAATCTAAGCTTTATTCTGATCCCTTTCAGCATTTTAATGATTTTTTTTTTTTTTTTGGGATCAGTTCTAGCTTTTTTTTTCTAAAAATAAAGAAATGAAATTAAATTATTATCAAAATCCTAAGTAGAAAGTTTGATAAGTTGTACCGGAAGGTCTTTAAAATGATCAGCTGGCCGGACTACGTCTCCGGAGTTTTTGCGCTTGAGTGCATGTCAATGTCTTGGACAGAATGCATGAGGCTTGAAAGAAAGGTAAGGGTGAGGGTGTGGTACCAGACTAAAAATGAGCTTGGCCATTAGGAGTCCTGAAGAGAGGATAGTGTTTGAAAAAGGATAGGACTCCTAACGTGGTTGTTACTGCTTATGCGATTTCAAATTCCCTGAGTTAAGAAAAACAGATTAGTATATTAGTATCAGCGTTAGCTTTCAAGGAGACGGGAGCCTTCTGGTAACACTAATCTGCCTAGGGCGTTTTTAATCTTCCCATAGCATTGGTTAGTCACTGTTAATCTAAAAACAGAGTTGGCAAACATCATGTGGTCCTAGAATTGCATTCATACCACAAAGTTTTAAATAAAACTGAAAATAAGAAAATAAACATAATTAGTACGAATAGTACTCCCCCCCAGACTTACTTCACATCGACCAGGTGTGAAAATAAATCCAAAGAAAAGAACTATTAAAGAGAAAGAAAATAAAATGAAAATGAAAATGAAAAGAAAAGAAAATCTAACTTTGTCAGCAGAACTTTGGGCAATCAGCAGGGTCTACGTCGTCATCGGTGGATCTCAGGTCAGTGGAAAGGCCAGGAGTGAATTGCGCAACATAAGACCGGTCTGGAGGGGATGGGCGGGTGGGTATCGCATGTGATGATGATTAGGGCTTAGGACCGACCGGTCCAGTAAGGGACCGACCGGTCTCATTTCCCGAGACCGTGCTTTGTTGTGGAACGGAGATGACCAACCGGTCGGCAGTGTAGCCCGACCGGTCTCAATCTAAATGGCTTCTCCGGAAATGTAAACTCCCCGGACCGGTCGGTCTGAACATGGGACCGACCGGTCCCGATTCCAGAGACATTCTACGGATCATGTAAAAACACAGGACCGACCGGTCTGGGTTTAGACCGACCGATCCGTGCATCAGAATGCGAGTCCAAAGTACCGTGACAAAGATTCCTGACGAAAAACCAAAAAGAAAAACAAAAACCAGGGTAAAATTGAAAACAAAAAAGAAGAAGAAAGAAAGTATATACACTTACCGGTGGGTTGCCTCCCACCAAGCGCTTTGTTTAACGTCGTTAGCTCGACGTGTGTGCCTTTTAAGGTGGATCAGGTGGATCTGCAGGAGGGATCACAGCACCTTCTGTTGACGTTGACTTGACTTGATCTGTGATGTCTGGCTCCTTAACCGAGAAAGGTGGGTCATCGGTTACATGCTTCTCTAGCAGCTTGTCCATTTTGAACATCATCTCAGTGTCTCCCAGTTGGATATAAATGAGTCCATGCTTGAGATCAATCCTTGCACCAACTGTGCAAATGAACGGTCTTCCCAGGATGAGAGGATCTCCTGGTTCTTCAGGTTGGTCAAGCACCACGAAATCTGCAGGGACAAAAACACCACCAATTAGAAGCTGTACGTCCTCAAGAACGCCTACAGGACGTTTAACATAACAATCAGCAAATTTTAAAGAAAACTTAGTAAGACTGAAATCTTTAAAACCCAATTGTTGTGCTACGGAGTATGGCATGATGTTGACACTAGAGCCTGAGTCGCAGAGGGAATGAGGGAAAACTGTAGAGTCGATCTGGACAGAAAGTTCAAAGCGACCAGGATCCCCAAGCTTTTTCACTGTCCCGTTCTGTAATACAGCATTGCACTCTTGAGACTCCCTAGGACAAACAGGGTAAGGTGCCTTGGGAACATAAGCGCGAATCGGCGGGATGTCAACAGGACCGACCGGTCTGATGATGGGACCGGTCAGTCTCACGTCCGCTGGAGAATCATCTTCTGCTATAGAAATGGTGTGACACTCCTTTTTTGACTCTGCTCCCCTTTAGCTGGAAGAGTTCCTTGCTGACGCTTAACAGCTTCTGCCTGCTGTGCCACTTGAGTGTCCAGCATCTTCAGATGAGTGGTCACAGCTTCTAGTCTCCCATTAATGTTCATGATGTCAATGGAGACCCTCTACTTATTAGCTAGCATGAGCTGCATCATACCCTTCAACTCGTCATTGGGATTAGCAGCTGGAGGTGGAGGAGCTTGTTGTCTAGGCTGGTACTGGTTCTGATTTTGGTATCCGGAACCTGAAGTCTGTCCATATTGCCTCTGATAGCCTGCATTGTATCCTAGAAATCCTTGACCACCTACAAAATTAACCTCATGAGTGCCCTCTGAAACCAATGCAGCTGGCTCTGAATAGTAGATCGCATCTGAAGCATTTCCAACCATATTAGTGCCCTGATGGCTTCCTTGCATAAAGCTCCTGATCTTAGCAGCTGTTAGCTCTGCAATCTCTGCTGCAGATGGCGTCTCAACACTGTAAACCCTCTTCGACCGATCATATTCAGAACACTGATCGCTAGAGCTCTGCGCCATATTCTCAATCAATCTGTAAGCTCCTTCAATGCTCTGAGTCATGAAATTACCATTACTAGCTGAATTAAGACTTGTCTTGTAATCCCAGGTGACTCCATCGTAGAAAGTCCTGAGCATCTGCTCATCAGTGAATCCATGGTGAGGGCACTCTCTGCGGTACTCCTTGAACCTATCCCATGCCTCAGCAAATGACTCTCCGCCTCTCTGCAAAAAGTTGGTGATTCTACTCCTGAGCTGAGCTGTCTTGGTCTTAGGGTAGAAGTAGTCCAGGAAGGCGGCTCTAGCTTCATCTCAGCCGTTTAGAGAATGTGGAGGCAGTGACTTGAGCCACCTCAGAGCCTTGTCAGCGAGAGAGTGCTTGAACAGCTTACACTTGATGTAGTCAGAAGGTACCCCATTAGCCTTAGTCGTCTCGCAGACTTCTTCGAAATTCTCAATATGATCCATGGGGTTTTCAGAAGCCAACCCATGGAACACGTGCCTCTCTACTAGATTAATCAGCTGAGCCTTAATCTCGAAGTCATTCCTCTGAATCACAGGGATGCGAATGGCTGATCTATTCTGGTACAACTGGTGGATGTTGTCCCCTTCTCCAATCCCTCTCTGCGGCGGAGGATTCTGACATGCTGGTGGCACCTGTTGTGCCATCATCATAGCAAACTGCTCTTGCATCTGCTGTTGCGCCAGTTGCGCGTTTACAGCAGTCCCTGCACGGATCTGCTCTATCTGATCAAACAAAGCAGCCTGAAGAGCCCCGTTATCAGCTTGATCAACTTCTTCCATGACTGGCAAAAGGTTTCTTTGAGCTCTGTTTGTCCGTTCTAGCCTGGCTAATTCTTCGTTAGTATGCGAAATCAAAGGTTCAGTACGGTTACTTCTCCTCTGCATTCACCTGAAAACACAACCAAAAACAAAAACAAAAAGAAAAAATAAATTAGTAAAATGCTTAGACTAAATTCGCAAATCAAATCTGAAGGCAAACACAGTTGGTCCCCGGCAACGGCGCCAAAAACTTGATACACAGAGTTTTAACCCTATAAAATCTACTGCAAGTGCACAGCAAACGAAGTAGTGATTTAGGAATCGAATCCTCAAAGACCAATGGCTTACGCAACAGATTATAGATTATTAAACTAAGCTAAGCAGGAACAAAGATGGGTGATTGTTATTAAATTAAAATAACGAGAAAGCGAATAAAAACGATGTAAATTCAGATAATTAAAAGCGTTAGGTAATAGGGAATTCTTAGGAAATCACAATCATGAACCAGACAACTATTCAGATTCTAATATGCATGCATCTTAAACTCAAAACACGATTATAAATTGCTCAACTTCCGTGATAACAACTACTTTTCTTAGAGATCCGAGTGCCTAAACTTCCGTTTGGTCACGGCTATCCTAGACAAGCACTAATGTTCAGGTTTGATCAGTTCATAATACTCTATAACTAAACTTCCGCTTGTTATAACGCATTACTCATCAACAGTAGTTCTAGTAATACACAAGCTTTCGGAATGTGTATCAACCTAAGATCTAGTGATTAAATGGCCAGTTCAATCCTAGCATTATGCCTAACAGTGATGAAGATGGTAATTGATAAGCAACCTATTTGTGTCTGATTCAATCTGTGAAATCCATCGAAAAACACTAAAACCTAACTAGAGATCTACTCAGACATGGGAAGCATAACAAAAGCAATTGATAAAGATGACATAATCAATAAAAGAGAAATCAAATAGGGTTCAGAAATCTTCTCCAAAAGGTGATGAGATCTTCTCCCAATACAATTGCTTCCAAGCTCTAAAAGTCTGAATAATTTCGTGCAGAAAAAGAGGTGTTCTTAAAATAACCAAACCTAGTGGTATTTATAGGATAAAACAGAAAAAAAGGAAAATTTTCTAAAAATCAGGCAAGTGGACCGGTCGGTCTGTAAGGAGACCGGTCGATCTGGTTTTTAAGTCGGCCAAAATCTTCATGTCGCTATGTGTGGACCGACCGGTCTGGGCAGTGAACTTGTCGGTCCACTTTCCAGACGCTTTGGGTCTTCAAATCACGAGCTGGATCGAACGGTCTTCGAGCTGGAACGGTCCGAGGCATACAAAATTCGGGACCGGTCGGTCCTACATGGAGAACGGTCGGTCCTGTCTTCCAAAATCTCCGTTTTTCACCTAAATGTTTGAATCTCCTTTCCAAATGCTCGTGGTTCTAAATCTTCGAATGTGGATCTAAATATCATCTCGAAACAACTCAAAAGACTCCGAAAACTCGTTAAGAACATGGTTAGGAACATCCAAATTCATGGTATATCAATTCTTGGGTCATATTATGTCTGCAGTGGGAGTGTATGTTGATCCGGCCAAGATAGAGGCGATTCGAGATTGGCCGAGACCGAGTAGTGCTACCAAGATCAGGAGTTTTTTGGGGTTAGCAGGATATTATCGGAGGTTTGTCAAGGGCATTGCGAGTATGGCGCAGCCTATGACGAAGCTGACCAGTAAGGATATTCCATTTGTTTGGTCGCTGGAGTGCGAGGAGAGCTTTGCGAAGCTCAAGGAAATGTTGACCAGTACGCCTGTTTTGGTATTACCAGAGCCAAGGAAGCCATATACTGTGTACATGGATGCTTCAGGAACGGGTTTGGGTTGTGTGTTGATGCAGGAGGGTCGTGTTATCGCGTATGCTTCGAGGCAGTTGCAGGGTAGCGAACGTAATCGGCCTACGCATGACCTTAAGTTGGGAGAAGTTATGTTTGCTTTGAAGATCTGGAGGTCTTATCTGTATGGTGGGAGAGTGCAGATTTTTAAGGATCACAAGAATCTGCAGCATATCTTCACTCAGCCATTGCAGAATATGAGGCGGAGGCGCTGGGTTGAGTTGCTGGCGGATTACGATCAGGAGATTGTTTATCATCCGGGGAAGGCTAATCAGGTAGCAGATGCTTTGAGTCGGCGGAGGTTCGATTCAGCTTAGGAGCAGGATATTGAGGCTTTAGTGGGCGAGATTAGCACGTTGCATCTTTATGCGGTTTCGCAGGAGCCTTTGGGCTTAGAGGCAGTTGATCAGGCATATCTACTCAGTAGGATTAGAGTGGCTCAGCAGAGTGATCAGAGTTTGATTGATGCATCGCGAGCAGTTGGTTCTGAGTATCTGGTCTCTCCAAATGGGACGATTCTTGTTCATGGTCGAGTTTGTGTGCCTCGGGATGAGTCGTTGAGGCAGGAGATTCTGAGTGAGGCTCATGCGAGCAAGTTATCGATTCATCCAGGTGTGACAAAGATGTATCATGATCTGAAGCCACTGGGTCGGGATAAAGAGAGATGCAGTAGATTGGGTCCCGAAGTGCGACACGTGTTCGTTAGTGAAGGCAGAGCATCGAGTTCCGAGCGATTTATTGCAGAGTATGCCTATTCCTGAGTTCAAGGGGGATATAATTACGATGGATTTCATAGTAAGATTGCCTAAATCGAGGACTTTTGATGCTATCTGGGTGATTGCGGACCGGTTGACTAAGATGGCATAATTTATGGCCATTAAAAATACCGATGGAGCTGAGGTTTTGGCTAAGAAGTTCGTGAAGGATATAGTGAGACTGCATGGAGTGCCAGCAAGTATTGTGTCAGACCGGGATCCCAAGTTCACATCAGAGTTTTTGAGAGCCTTTCAGGCAGAGATGGGCACTAAGGTGCACATGAGTACGGCTTATCACCCGCCGACTGATGGGCAATCAGAGAGGACTATTCAGAATTTGGAGGATTTGTTGAGAATGTGTGTACTGGATTGGGGTGGTCACTTGGTTGATCACTTGAGCCTGGCTGAGTTTGCATATAATAACAGTTTCTAGGCGAGTATTGGTATGGCTCCTTACGAGGCTTTATATGGGAGGCCGTGTAAGACACCTCTATGCTAGACCCAAGTGAGGGAGAAGAGCATTTATGGTGCTACGTTTGTTCAGGAAACGACGAAAAAGATTCGTGTGTTAAGACTAAACATGAAAGAAGCTCAAGATCGGCAGAAGAGTTATGCAGATCGAAGAAGGAAAGAGCTTGAGTTTGTCGTGGAAGATCGAGTGTATCTCAAGATGGCTATGCTGAGGGGTCCTAACTGATCCATTTCTGAGAATAAGCTGAGTCTGCGGTTTATGGGTCCGTTTCCGGTAGAAGAACGAGTTAGACCAATAGTGTATCGGCTTGAGTTACCTCCAGTTATGAAGGCATTTCATAAGGTGTTCCATGTTTCGATGTTTAGGAAGTGCCTGCATGAATCGGAGGAGTTAGTGGTTAAGATTCCCGAGGATTTGAGGCCTCATTTGACTGTTCCGACGGTTCCTGTGAGGATTCTCGAGAGGAATATCAAGGTTCTGCGTCGGAAGAGGATTCTGTTATTGGGGATTTTATGGGATTGTGGAGGTTGCCAGGATGAGACTTGGGAGCCAGAGGCAAAGATGAAACTGAAGTTTAGGAAGTGGTTCGACAAGCAGGTCGCTGCTTGAGCTTGGTTTCTTTGCAGTTCTAGTTTCGAGTGGCTTTTGTGCCGGTGTTGTTGTTTTGGATTCTTTTTTTTCGTTTTGTTGTAATGATTACGTTGTTCTTTTGGAAATTTATAAGATGGAGTTTTCCTTATTATTTTCCATGTTGAAGAAGATGCGTGGTTTTATTTTTGGGATATTTTGGTTTAAGAAATATCGTGTCGTAGACCACGAGAGGTAGTTCTAGCCAATAGGTGCTCTGAGACGTTTAAGAATCGATTACTTAGGGATTTTGGTCCCGAATAGCTCTTTTAATGCGATTGCTTTGTGACCTTTCGCGGGGGTACGAATCCTCCAGATAGCGCGATTGCTTTGTGTCCTTTTGCGGAGGTGCGAGTCCTCCAGATAGCGCAATTCCTTTATGTCCTTTCGCGGGGGGTGCGAGTCCTCCAAGTAGATAGATTGCTTTTTCTTCTTTCGCGAGGGTGCGAGTCCTCCAGATAGTGCATTGGATGTGAGTTTCCTTCGCGGGGATGCGAGTTCCCCAGATATTGTTATCTCGAAGGATGCGTCCCGAGAGTGTGAGCGGTATATTATGATTTAAAAGTAATCAATGTCTGATAACGTGAGTGAGCATAGGACTAGATGTGGGCCTTGGAGATCGTGTATGGATCATGGTTTGTGTTTGACCAGGTAGGGTCAGTGTGATGGTCTATTGGGCAGTTGTATTGGGATTCAAGGTCGAATCCAGAGTAATGGGGGAGATTTGTAATATTCCGAAACCAAATTTTGGAATATGGTAAGGGGTGTCGATCGACACTATAAGGATGTGTCAATCGACACCACGTTCGGATGATCAGTTTGTTTTAAAAATTGATCATCGGTTTAGCTCGGTTATGTGGAGAACCTAGGGCTGGGGGTATATAAGCCCTATGATGATCGTGGCCGCATGCAAAAAGAGAAAAACGCAGAAAATCTAGAGAGAAAAGAGATTGAGAGAAAGATCGAGTGATTCGACGTTTTTCGTGAATCCGTTCTTCAATATCTTTGTTTAGAGTTTCGGTTGCTATCACGAGTCATTGTTGTTGTGATTCCCGGCATTTCCAGAGGAGAAGTCCCCCGGTCTGTCGATGTGTTCATCGCTCTTCGTTGTTTTCACCGTTTCGATCCGTTATCGAGGTCAATGAGCGACCGTAGACTCGATTATATCGGATGTTGAATAGCAAGTAAATTAGGTATTAGGAAATGGAATTCATGGCTGTTGTGTGTGGTCTCTGTGATTGATCGGATTGTTGTTCGTGGTTATTGTGTTTATCGTGTTTTTGTTTCGGTTTGGATTCATGAGAAAAACTCGGTGTCGATCGACACTTTATGGTGTATCGATCGACACTAGGTTGAATACAGCGTCGATCGACACCGTGCGATGTGTCGATAGGCACCACTTTTATCCTAGCGTCGATCGACACCGTGTGATGTGTCGATCGACACCATGAATTTTCTGATTTAAATATTTTAATTTAATCGTTGTTTGATATTTGATATATTCGTACTTAGTATGTAGATGGGAGGACCGTCTCACTAAGTATTTATGAAATACTTACGTATCTCTTATTTCCATGTGATGCAGGTAGAGAGAAAAAGTGATCGCGAAATCAGGGCCCTAGAAGAGGATGATTAGGGATGTTGTTTTACTTTCTAGTTCTAGCAAACCCTGTTAGGTTGCTAGTTTACTCATTCTTGGATGAACTGAGACTATGTGTTTGATTGTTTATGTGAGTTAAGCAATTAGTAGTCTTAGAATAATCATTTTCGGCCTTTAAAAAGATTTTACGGTGGGTTTGCTTTTGTTTGTTTGTGACTTCTAAGGTTCTTATCTGCTGTTCTGTGATGCAGTGTGATGGATACCAGAGCTAGAGGTCGTGGGAGAGCCGGTGCCCGTGGAGGCAGGGCAGTTACCCGTGGTGGCAGAGTTGGTGGCCGTGGAGGCCAAGGTCGTGGTCGTGGGCCAGTTGCTGAGTCAGTGGAGACTAGTGCGGATGCTAGTGGCAGTGTAAGGGCTAGTGCCGGTAGAGGTCGGGAGGTTCCAGTGGGCTTAGGTAGGGGTGTTGCTGTAGCTCTAGATCGTGATGATCAGGTTGTGGGATTGCTGACGCAGTTGTTGGCACGTTTTCCGCCATTGGCTCCTGAGCAGGCTTCGGTAGCGCCACCAGTGGCCAGGTGCAGCAGAGGGCTGCAGTTGCTTAGCAGCCGAGGGCTACAGTTGCAGTGCATGTTCCGTCTTATCTTGAGATGATGACGCATATATTTGATATTTGATATATTTGTACTTAGTCTGTAGACGGGAGGACCGTCTCACTAAGTATTTATGAAATACTTACGCATCTCTTATTTCCATGTGATGCAGGTAGAGAGAAAAAGTGATCGCGGAATCAGGGCCCTAGAAGAGGATGATTAGGGATGTTGTTTTACTTTCTAGTTCTAGCGAACCTTGTTATGTTGCTAGTTTACTCATTCTTGAATTTGGTCATTTTGAGTTGAATTATGTTTTGGAATTGATATTAATTATTATTTGGATTTTTCCTTTATTATTTTCCTGAATTATTTTCTGAGAACTTCCGCGTAGTAACTGTTAAGAATCTAGTTTTTGAGGGTTAATATGTATGGAATATTAATCTGGACAAGTAAAAAAAAAAAAAAGGTTGTCACAACATATAACTTATTAGGGCTGGGCACAAATACTTGTTACCCGGCTTATTCCTGCTACTCGTCCCGTATCCGGCTTGTTAAACCGGGTACTTACCATGATCAAGTCAAGTAATAAGTAACAAAATTTAATTACTTGCAAGTACAAGTCAAATATCAAGTATCATTTTATTTTTTAATACTTGTCTCGTTACTTGCCCCGTTACTTAGTACTTGTTATTCGTTTAAGATACTTGTTGAAACTTGATAATCACTTACTGACTTGAATAAGTTTTCACACAGTTTACAACTTCAAATGTTTATGGTAACTTGGTCCAAGGAGTTGGCTTAACTTTAGACGAAGAATAAAGGTAAAAATAATCTGACTTTTATATTTCACATGTGAGTGAAGAAAGTGTATATACTAAGTACTTCATAATGGAGGTGTGTTACTAAGAGTGATGATTGTTTTCCCTATTTTATTATCAACAATAAGTAGAGAAGAAATTATAGTTATTGTTTTCATTTGTGTTATAGGAACCGAGAAGCATACAAGAACTTTTTTGGAGCATTATGGGATGGATCATGGAGATGTGGAGTATATCATGGAACCTATATTTTGTTTTGAATACAATAAATGTTCATCTGTTCTTTCCTTTTTGGAGGTCATCTTAACTATCTAGGCGATTTTAAGACTTGTGTTTGCTGCTGACGAGCGGTAGATCATGTTTTTGTATTTTGATTCCAAATATTTTAGGTTCAAGTAATTAAGTATAGCAAGTAACGGGGCGGGTTAGGTCAAGTAACTTGCAAGTATTTAACTTTGTGTCGGGTACTTGATTTAACGAGTACTTGTTTCTGGCGGGTCAAGTACCAAGTAGCAAATTTGATTACTTGAACGGGCCAAGCCGGGTAACAAATACCTTAAAATTAGCGGGTACTTGTCCTGTTCCCAGACCAGTAACTTATAAATTTGTTTAAAAATCTTATATCTCAAAATTCTCAATCTTAAAAAAAGTTTGATCCCTCACAAAATTTAAACCAAAAAAAATAAATCCTAAATAACATACCTATCCCAAAAATAAATGATTTAAAATTTTGAAAAAGTGGTAGTGACATTTTTACAAAGTAGTACGTCGAAAGCTGCAATTCCTGTAAATTCTCTTTAGAAAAAAAGGATTTATACAAATGACAGTGACAAGAAATGATAATAGCACTAAAATGACTATGAACATTGACTAAACTATGGGTTTTTTTTTCATTGACAAAAAAACACAAAAATAAAAGTAACCATTTTTATAGTTATACTATAAACAGTATGTGTATTTATTCAGAGAAATAAATTCCAAATTGAATGTTTTCTTTGCATTTAACAAGACAATCATAGATTTAAATATTACTCAACTAACTGGTTTTTTTTTGGTTAAACACTTAATTAACATTTTTAGTCATTTAAAAATTCTCAGTTTTTCAAAGAAACAGTCATACGTTAACGGGTTAAAACGAAAACGAGCTAAACCGGGCGTAATGATACGGGCCTTGTCATAGTTTTACCACGTGCGTTTTCATGATCTTAGCTCGTAAAATCCTAATTCACACCGCCTAATATTTTTACCACGTGCGTTTTCTTGAGGTTAGCGAGTAAGCCCAATGGGCCTAATATTTCTATACAGAACCAAATTTACACCGCCAAATTCTATTCACGTGACCAGCACGTGACGATATGTTTCAGCATTGTGGTCTTTTAAGTCGAGAGGAGAAAGAAGCAATGGGTGAGAAGAAGATGGAGGAAGTAAGATCAATGAAAGACATGGCGGCGGAAGAAATCGCGGCGAGGCTTTCGTCTCTCGACGACCTCTACTTCCCACGCGCCGTCGAATCAACCACCGCATCTTCCGACCAACGCAAATCCATCCTCCTCGACCTCCTCCGTCGCGATCCCGCCGTTTTCCTTGGTAATTTTCCTTAATCTTTCTCAAAATTCTTCTAGTTTCTAAAAACCTATCGCAATTTTGATCTTTGAACTGTGAAATTTTAGTTGTCTGTTTCAATTTTGATCTTAGGTTAGTGCGGATAAATTGCTTGAGTTTAATGCTCTGAAATCCTGGTGAAACTATCAATTGTAATACCGATTTTTGAATAGATGAGGTTTTAGGCTTCTTTAGTCGTCTAAAATTGAGCATGTAGTGTGTTTTCGGAACTGAAATTTAGTTGTTTGCTTTGATTTCAGAGCGTTATGGATCGGAGCTAAGTGTAGACGAATTGCTCGAGTTTGATGCATTGAAGCATGACTATGAGGTTGATTGGCATTTGAAAAACCTGCGAAAGAAGCTAACTCCGACCTCGGAAGAGCTTAAATCGAGGTCTGTAGCTGTGAGGAATAGGAGATTGGCTTACTTGAATAAGCTTGTATCAGAAGGACAGTATTTCTCTGAGGATGCTATGAGAGATAGAGAGCCGTATCTACACCACGAGTATGTCGGGAAGTTTCAGGATTTGATGGGAAGGAACATGGCTAGACCTGGAGAACGGTGGTCAGAGACGTTGATGAGACGGGGTGAGGAAGCGACGTTGGTTACTCGGATTAGAGAGGAGCAGCAGAGGTTAGGTGTTGCAGAGAGTGATTGGATTGGTAATGAGAAGATGGAGGAATCAGAATCTGAAGAAGAGGAGGAGGAGGAAGAAGAGGAATCAGAAGAAGATGAAGAAGCAAAGAAGCCGAATGGAGCTAATACAAGCCTTGAAGAGGTAACTCAATTTTTGGATTTATATTTGTTTACATAATTGTGGTGAAAACCCCTCTTTTACATTTTAGCTTTTGGAACATTTTTCAGGCGAACGGAACATGGAATGATATCGAACAGAACACCAACGCAACGGTCTTACCGCCGGAGGAGATGCAAGAATTGATGGATCAGTTCACATCAATCATGCATCAGAAGTTCTTGTCTGGAGAAGATCATCAGCATTTGGATTACACAAAGATTGACTACGACGAAACTCTTGATGATCATTGGCTTCGAGAGATTGGTCTTGACGCGGAAGAAAAGTACTTTGGTGAAGACTAAGGGACACTGTCATATATCCCACATGGTCTTTGTAAGATATGATCTCTCTCTTCTCTCGTTCTCTTTATCCGCAACAATGCTGATGAATTGGAATATGCGATGAATATGGAAAATGCTTATATAAGAGATAGCGATACCACGAAAAGATAGCTTATGATGATAAAGAGAGTGATTTCATTACAAGTCCAAACACCAACACAATCTCATGTTAAGATTTTGGATGTAATTTTGGTGGATATAGACTTGAATTCTCCTACTAGAAGTGGTAGTCTTGGTGGTTTTCGTTCGTGGGTCGAAAAGTTTGGATTCAATTCGTATTTAGTTTAAATGTATATATTTGGTCGATGTGAAATTTTCATGATACACATCAGACGTCCCATGAGTAGTCTTTCAGTTCTGTTATTTAATCAAAGAAACTAAAAGTATGGTCAGATAATTAGTGGAAGAGTAGATAATGATAAGATGATTAAAATTGAGTAATTGTTGGCACCAAGCCTGTCCTACTTTTTGTAAGTCTTCCTTTCAAAGTATTAAAATGGTGGATGAGCTTCAAGCCAGCGACGAAAGAGTCCTGGTTGTGTGCGCCTTGGTAGCGGATAGAGGTGATCCTGTTCGGAACTGACTTTTCAATGATTTGGATGATAGTTTGAGTCTACAAGGATTTTCTTTCCTTCCACACATGATAGATTGTGGTTTGGAAATTATGGTTTGGAAAACCATTCGAATCACAATGAAACCCAATTTTCCAAAGGTTGGACGGGTGACATAAGCCAAATTATCTTACCAGTTTGGAGTTTGGAACGCACCAATTCTTTCACCAATGGCTATTAACCAGACAGTAAATTTGTAATGAAAACGAAAAAAGATGTTGACATTTGATTCACCGCGTTCCTCACATAGCACACAACTTTGCTCAATCTTCCAATTGCACATTTGTACTATAGAGAATTTATCCTTAATGGCTAGCCACACAATAAACGAGAATCGAAGCATTCCATTTTGAGTAACAAACTATCTAATGCTAACAATTTATGTGCATCGTTTTAAGTGTTTAATGTTGTTTATCATTTATGTGGTAATAGTAGAACGATATCTTCACAATGTGGTTTTCTATATTTTGCTATTTTGACTATCCTGACCGGTGAGCAGGGTTCTAAAAAGCAGTTTAGATGGTCAATTTAGGTTTTGAGAGTAAGCGTTGCCACTCAGACGGCTAAGTATTAGGATGAGAATAGTTTATAAACAAAGGGAAAGTTTTTATTAACAAGAACACTAAGAAGCTTACAAACATACTCAAATTTTATTTTTCACACTTGGCTTGGTTCCAACTCTTACCAAACCATGGTATTTTACAAACTTATTCAACCAACATCATAATGTTTCAGTTGATTTATTCTCTCTACACATTTATTCAACTCTCTTACTCCACACATTTATTCAACATACACATTGTTTATAGATGACCATGGAGCTTACCTTATACGTGATAAAATTATGTAATTTTACCATTAAGCGGATTTACAAGGTTTTAACTGATCCTAAATACACGGTTATAAACGTTTATATGTTGTTTGATATGAATTAAATGAATGTTTTTGTTTCTTTCTTTTTTATGTGTTAACATTTATAATGTGTTATTTTGTAATCCGAACTGTCTAAAACGTGTAGATCCTAATTAAACATTCTAGACGGTATATGTTGGGTCACCGTATGGTTAGGGTCTAGCACCTAGTGCTTTCTTCACCACTAATTACGAATCTTTAATCGTTTTTTATGGTTAATGTTTTGTATCGTTTTGTGTAACCCATCTAATTCAAAATCAAAATTAATTATTGGGTGATTGGCAAAACGACTTTAAATGTTGTAAAATAAATTAAGTCACATTCCACCAATCAAATTTTAATAACCTGAAGTAATCACCCCTATGCCAGTAAATCATTATTCGTAGGGCGGTTTAAGAGCGGTGCTTGCTGTGTACTAAACTAACACGTGTCAAACCAGTAGATGGTGGGTTCGACCAATCACTCCACTTTCTTTCTCAGTGGCTACCGATTCACCCGTCCACTTCCTCCTCGTCTCCTGGAACCTCTAACTTTTACTCCTCTGTTTCCCATTTTACCCCTCTCTTCTTTTTTTTTGTTTCCACAAAACCAAAAAAGATCTAACGGTGAAAAACAAATAAAATTGAAAAAAAACCTCTGTACCAAACAGAAGAACAAGATTCCACCAAAAAAAAAAAAAAAATCTTCCCTCTTCAAAACCCTAGAAGCTCAATTATCGCCGTCATTTCTCGATCTCTCACCGGCATGATTCGCCGGTGAAACCTGTAGAATAGCTGTATCGATAAACAATTAGAGATTTGTTTAGAATCATGCATAGAGAAAGAGGAACGGTGGCCTCGAGACCTGAGGTTGTGGATCGGAAACGTGAAGCTCTCGATAAATATCCTTCTCCTTCGACTTCTCGTTCAGTTAACGGTAAAGGAAAAGGCACCGTTACGTCCTCTGCGGCGTCGCACTCCGTCGTGATGGGGAAACAGTCGCATGACTATAGAGATTCGCGTTCTTCTTCCCTCTCTAAGAATAATATTGTTTCAGATGGTTAGTTTCGTTCTCTCTCTCTCTTCCTGTTATTGAAAATCGAATATGCATTTGGTGAATTTTTGGATTGGAGTCTTAACCCTAGAATTAGCTATAAGTTTCCTGATTTGGGAATTAATGGAATTATTGCAGAGAAATTTGGATTTTAATCATTTATTGTTGAGATAATTGGATGTTACACTTGTGTTAATGAGCTGAATTTAAGCAAACTGTGTATTACTAGTTTTTTTGAATTTTTATGTAACTGATGAGATTGTTTTTTGTGTGGAATTAGATGAATCAGATACAGATAGTGAAGAATCAGATGTGAGTGGTTCTGATGGAGAAGATACTTCATGGATATCTTGGTTCTGCAATTTACGAGGAAACGAGTTCTTTTGCGAAGTCGATGATGATTACATTCAAGATGATTTTAACTTGTGTGGACTAAGCAGTCTAGTTCCGTACTATGAGTACGCTCTTGATTTGATTCTGGATGTCGAATCTTCTCATGGTACGTTCAAAGATTATGCATTGATGTTAGGTTAGATAGTGTTGAGGGATAATATTGAACCATTATGTGAATTATGTCTCTTGAATGTTTGATTTTGGAATCGGTCGGTAACAGGAGAGATGTTTACAGAGGAACAGAATGAATTGATCGAGTCAGCAGCGGAGATGCTTTATGGATTGATTCACGCTCGTTACATATTGACAACTAAAGGGTTGGCTGCAATGGTAATCTAGACTTTGAACTCGTTTTACGTATTTTAAACATTGAGGAAAAGATTCGATTGTTGATTCTGTTTCTTTGATCATTGAATTACAGTTAGATAAATACAAAAACTATGACTTTGGGAGATGCCCTAGGGTTTATTGCTGTGGCCAATCTTGTCTTCCGGTTGGTCAGTCGGATTTACCTCGATCAAGTACCGTGAAGATATATTGCCCGAAATGCGAAGACATTTATTACCCTCGATCGAAGTATCAAGGCAGTATCCTTTTTTATGATGTTTGATTCTTATTGCGTAAAGCAATTACCTTTTCGAGTTTTTAATGACCTTGCAGGTGTAAGGGTATTTCCTTAAAACAATGAACAGATATTGATGGAGCTTACTTTGGGACAACGTTTCCACATCTGTTCATGATGAGTTATGGACATCTGAAGCCACCAAAGGCAACACAAAACTATGTTCAAAGAGTGTTTGGATTCAAATTACACAAGCCGTAAAGGAAGAAGTTCAAGACAACCCAAGAATCAAGATCATTGCTTTGGATTTGGAAAAGAGACATGTGTGTAAAAGAGAGAAACAAAAAACATTTTGTAATCATCAACGGTGAAGAAGGAAGCAGTTATGTCTCTGTTTGTCATCAGGGTCAGGCACATACACATTAGGAGGAAGCAGAAAGAATGGTTAAAAGAAAAAAACGAAGTCTTTTGATGAGTTTTTTAAAACTTGAACCTGTATTTTTCCTACGTTTTGTTAACTTTTTTCATTTTCTTTTGTTTCTTCTTAATGTTAGATGAATTCAGAAAGTTTGATCACAAAACCATAAAAATTGTTCTCTTTTGAATATGAGAAGCATGGTTCTGGTTCCGTTTGAAATAACAGTCATTCAGTCCTTCATCATTTTGAACAAGACCGAGCAATTTGTTTCAATTCTCATTGATAGTATATGTTCTTCTTGGTCGACAAAAAAAAATAAAGTATATGTTCTTCTTGTAGGCATGCCATTGCCCAAATGAACTTGTCCGCTCTGCGTGTAGTGCCAATAAATGTTAGCATCCTCCCAAAAAAAAAAAATTCCATGAAGATGCTAGTTTCTTGTTTGCCATCCTAGTTGCCAGTTTTTTCTTCGAAAGGCTTTACATATTTTCATCATCAATCCCAAAACTTCTCCCGTATCTTCTACGGGAAAACGGCCAATTTGTACTTGACATTCCTAAGCCGAATAAAAGCTTGTTCTAAACCATTAAGAAAAAAAAATGTACTTAAACGAATTAAAACTTTTCCTAGATCTATCTAAACCTACACCAAGCTTGACGGTCCATTGTTTTTTTTTTTTTTATATATACCCTATCGGCTGATCCGGTTAACCCCAATAGGAACGCACTGAAATGTTACAGAGTGGACTTCTCCCCGAAAGACCACCAAACTATCTGACCCGAGTTTGGAATGTCTTTCGACTAATATCAAGGGTAGCCAGGCTACTTGCATTTCTGACTACCACGTAAACCAATTGGGCCGAGGCCCAATTGACAAACTTCCCATAAGATGCTGCTAACAGCGAGGGAGGAATATCGAACCCATGATCTGGGAGTTGCACCATTTCACCCAAACCGCCCTACCACTGGCCCACCGCCTGCTTAACGTTGATGATCCATAGTTCTATTAACGTTGACTAACATGGTCTTGGTCAACGTCTAAATCGGCATGTGTGTTCAGGTATTTAATTTAAATTAATTGTGTGTTCATGTTTAAATTGGTGAATTCAAAAAGATGAAGTCTTAACATGTACGACAAGAAAAATTTTGGTCCAAATTGACCGTTTTCTCTTCTACTAATAAAGAAATAATTTCCAACCACAAGAGAGGGAGGAGCAATGTCCAAGAAAGCTCTAGGCGCTAAGCGAGCGGTGACCCATAGCCTAGCGCCTAAAACGTCTAATCGAGGCCTAGGCGATTTTAAGCGTTTAGAATATAAAACATTCCAAATAAGATATATTAGATACAAACTATTTAAAATTATGTTTTAGAAAATAAAATTATATAATCTTAAATAAAAACATTTAATTAATTCATACCAAACAATATATAAATGTTTATAACTGTGAAAATGGAATTAATACTTATAAATTTAAATTTATGAAGTTAAAAACTGGAAAATGCAGTAAAACGAAATCTATGCGATTTTAGGCGGTCATCTAGGTGTTGCATGAGGGCCTAGCGCCTAAGCGAGGAGGCTTAAGCCACTGCCTAGACAGCTTTTTAGAGTACTGGGCAAGAGTAAAATCCTATTCTCTGGAAAAATTAATGTGGGCCATGAATCTCTTAATGGCCCAAGAAATCACGTACAAAGAGATTTAGATCATCTCTATCAATAGGTCTTGGGTAGATTTCTTAGCGTAAAAAATAATAAATATAGAGATAAAGTAGAAAGAGAAAAAAATTAAAGTTCTTAAAGTTCCTATTCAAGATCCGGTCTTAGTGGTTGGATGAATTTGGTTTGCCAAGTGTTTCAAGTTGATTGGTTAAATATAATTCTAAAAACTCATTATGTTATTGCATTTTACTTATTAGTTATTTATGAATATCACTTTAATTAGCCTTAGGAAATGCTAAGTCGATCTTAATTTGAAACAATAATACAATATCTTTCTGATATGTTCTATTTTACTTTATCTTATGATTATCTAGTTGTATTATATACCAACAGCAATAGAAACAAAAATTTCTCGAAACGCGTTTTACAAGAAATTGATATGTGACAAATTAGTAATTTACAAATGAGTTCTTAGCATCGTATTGGTCAGAGCTCCTATCCTGGATTAGGACTGACTCAACAAGAGCCCCTGATCTTCTTAAAAAGCTTGTGGTTTAGGCTACAATCTTTCACCTATGAAAGCAGCGCAACAACGTGTTACATAACCATATAGCTATTCCGGCCAATGTTATTGTCAAAGGAATTGACCGGGAAGTGAAGAACTCTGTCAATGCAAGAAGGCACATAAAGAAGTTCCAACACCTAATGTCCTTTTGGATTCGATGAGTGTGTTGATGCTAGCTCTTTCGTTTCCAAACCATCAAATTGTACAACCTTTGTTTATTTTGTTTTTTTGGCAAGGATGTATAGCCATAGGACCTAGATTTAACTCGTTGTAAAATCTAATTTCATTCTATAATGATATTTACCCTTTAGCAAAAAAAACACAGTATTAGCTTAGACTTGCGGATAAGCTTGCATCTACGTGTCTTACTATATAGTATTAACGTTAATAAAATGTTTGTACGTACGTGGTTTGCAAATCTTCGCCCATCTAACCTACCCCACTTCTTAGTTCTCTACCATACAAATTAGGGATGATCAAATCAAAATTTGGGTTGGACTGTTTGTTTTGGAGTAGGTTATTATTTTATTTTTGTCATCTATAAATAATTGTTGTGACCAAAGTACAAATTTTATCAAAACATTCCTATCACCACCAAAAAAATTAGAACAGCATGCCAAACTAAACAGAGGAAAGAAAGAGATCATTTAACCACGCCGGGTGAACTGAAGCCACATCATTTTGGAAACGTCTTTGCGAAGTTAGACTTAGGGTAAATTAGTTAGCTTAAGAAATATAATTTTTTGTTCTGGAAAATTACATCAAAATTAGTTCGGTAATTGAGTTTTTTTCTTTTTTAAATGACCATATCAATTAAGAAGGAAACCACATATCTAAGTAATAAATTAGTCAAACATGGATCCCACATCTAATTCATAAACGACGAAAGGGGTTAGGTGAATTCACAAACAATATTTATTCCAATACATTTTTTCCGAGTGATACAATTTGTACTATCTTTCCTATATAATCAATCAGTAAAATATTATTGCAACAAATTATATATTATTGTTTCTTTGTACTTTTATTTTTAATCACCATTTGTATTGCTTATAATTGTATTGTTATCTTTGTACTGCTCTTTATACCATCAAAAAATTTATTCTGTCTTGTATTAACAAATAGAACCATTAGTTTTGGAATCAATTGGATTTTACTAGTGCTATTTTTCCTAGTTAATATTGAGTCTTTTAGGACAAAAAAAATCTGAGTCTGTTAATTTTTTAATTACTTGCTGCAACAAATTATGAGATTGATTTTTTAAAAATGCGCTATACTCTACGTGGTTGTCTTAAATGTCTTTGAACATACTAAAATCTCAATAAATCATGCAGTATAGTTTTCTTTATTTATTGATTGATTGATTTATGATTATCAGTTTTTTTTTTTTTTTTTTTGAGAAAGGGCTAATGAATATCAGTTCTAGAAGGTTATGCGCTACACACGAATATAATCTCGTAATATTCGACTAATTACACATGCAATAATGACATCTTAATTTGAAACTATACATAAAAGCTAAATCTAATTAAGCAAAATTTTACAAAAGCTCGAAAGAAACAAAAAACATGTGAGATCGATGATAAATGTTGACTTAATTTTAAAAGTAATATTTAAAAGTCTTTTATCAAAAAAATAAAACTTAGAAAGTATTGTTCTGTTTTTTAAGTTTCAAAAAATATATATATATATATTGTAAGATATTTTGTAAATAATTGATAAAATGGAGAAAATGAGAGACACGGACGGGCCTGTCTTTATAAATACGGTTCTTTTAATCTTTAGCTCTCTGTACATACGAATTGTGTAACGATCGATCGAACAACATATCACAAGAAGATGGCTACACGGCAGCCGTATGACACCATGGCCGTTTACAACGGAGGTACAAAAAATAATTACTATAATACTGTTTTTAATTAGCTAATTTATTGAAATTTGGTTACATGTATGTTATTTTGAATTTTTTATCTCAAACAATTTTTTTTGTGGATCTGGATTTGGATTAGGATTAGTATCACAAACTCACTGGATCTATATATATATATATGTGGTCTTCGGATTTTGGATATCTTTTCAAAAAGAGTTATGAAATAAATTTTATCTTTTAAAATAAAATATTTTGTTAAAGATAACTTTAATTAACAATATTAAACACATATATCCACTTCATAGAATAAGATTCAGATATATGAAACTAGATCCGATTTCAAGAGATTAGATTTTACCATATGGATCAGAATTCAGATCTACGGATCCTACTTCCCAAAACGGATTTTGGATATCATATATGACGATTTTTTCATATTTATTGTAAACTATATCAACTCTAAAATGAAATTTAAAATTTTCTCTAACCTTTCACCTCAAAAAATGCGAAATACTATAATTTTATTTTATTGTTAATCTTGAATGATAGTTTTTCAAACTCATAAATTCATCTATAATCATAGTATTTTATACTTCCTCTGTTCTCCAAAGATTGATTTTTGGGTTTTTTCATTGCTTTTGAAAGATTGATTTTCTACACTTTACTTTATGCTTTTACGTTTTACCAAGTGATTAAATAGTTTTTTAATCAATTAGAAAGAGAAAATTAGTGTGATGTAGGTAATAGAATTATTGGAAAACAAAAAAATAAATCAAAAAGTAAAAATAAATAATTACTTAACACATTTATTTATTGTGTCTTAAAATGTGTGAAAAACTCAAAACATCGATCTTTTTAGAGAACAGAGGGAGTATATTCTTTGTCTAGAAAACTTATAACCTTAATAAAAAATATTTATAGGTCGGTCATCTGCCCTTGGGGAAGCTCTAAGGAGGACGCGTCGTTCCCGTCATCAGGAACCAATCGTTCCAATTGGAGTCGTTGACCTTCAGGTGCCATTGTTCCACGGAGAACCTCGAGTGTCAGGCCTCATCCCCATCCCCAAGGAACGAACGTTCTAGAGTTGAGGAGCCTCGGGTGACGACAAATCGTTCCGATCCTTGGAGATCAATCACTCGAGCTAGAGTTGTTGATTTTCATGTGCCAGTTCCCCGTGGGGAACCTCAAGTGCCATCACATCGTTCCCATTCCCATTCCCAAGGAACAACTGCTGCAGCCGGAGTAACTGTAAGAGACATGGTGCCAGTGTCCCGTAGGGAAACTCGAGTGCCAACCCATCGTTCCCATTCCCAAGGAACGACTGCTGCATCGGGAGTAAGAGACATGGTGCCAGTGTCCCGTGGGGAAACTCGGGTGACAGCGCGTCGTTCCCATTCCCAGGAAACGACCACTGCCACCGGAGTTGATGATCTTGTGGGGCAGTTCAATACTCTTCGGATTCTCTATAGGTTGAAATCTGCACAAGATGTGATTTTGCGTTATGAGCTCGAGATTCCTCAGGAGGGGGAACGTGAAGCTGAGGCTTGGCTTCGTCATGGAGGAGTCAGACTTGGTGAAATTGCTCTGGAACCTCGCCGTTCTAACCGCCGTTAGAGAAAGAAGTCTCGAACTTGAGGGAAACTGATGAGGAAAACATAGAAAAGGAAGGAAGCAAAGACTTGAGAGTGGCTAAGACTCGGATTGAAGAAGAGGTTTTACTTGCAAAAGGAATACTCAAGCTGAGAAAGAGAGTCCAATTGCTGTGTCAATAATATCTCAGCATGTTACATTTTTATCTTAATGTTTGCTTGTTTTATGGTTTTTGTTGGCGTCTGCTTGTTTTATATTTTTAATGGACTTTTTGTATAAAATAGAGGATTCTCCAAGGGAGAATCAATGGAATAATATGGTTTGATATTCAGTAGCTTTCTCGCTATTGTGCTTGGATCAAACAGTTCAAATATATATATTAATGGTTGCTTATCTTTCTCTGTTTAAGGTTGTGAAGAAAATGAATCATTTCCATGCTTAGTGAAGTATGGATTTCAATGAAGTAATGGCTTTTTGATTAATGTAAGCATCTGAGTATTTATAATGTGTTCTTTAAAACATTTTATTATTTGTGTGTTTGTGTTTTTTGGGACCAAAAGGAGAAAAAAAAATAAGCTAATTAATGTGAAGAAAATAAATTCATTTTGTCTATTGGTTGTGGGCCTTGTGGCATATCTTGGTTGCGTTTACTAACTAATTTGGTTCCTATATATTGTTTGTTCGCTATGTCGAGTATCCCAAAATGCCAATACATTGTTCGATCTGATAAATTTGAGCTTCGTATTCCAACAAAATGCGTTGATTGAACCTTCGGATATGGTCGACTAATAAAAGTGTTATAATACCATATACTTAAATATATAAGAGGCATAAAAATTACACATAGAAAGTAAAAAGTAATGTCATATTATTCATGATTTGTATAACAAAACACACAGAGAATTATATATGATCTCTATAATATATCACATCTAAAGTGTAATTTTACACCATGATAGAAGAAAAATACAATATTTGATCAGGGCCGTGCCTAATATGTTATCAAAAAGGCATTGGCCTTAGGGCCCCGAATAATATATAAATTTTAGGGGCCTCAAAACTTTAAAAATTAATAGTAATCTAGTGGTTTAAGTTAGTCTAACATTCAAACTATTGATCCGAGTTAGAAACTCCCATGATTCAACTATCTTTTTTTTTTAGTTTTATTAACCCATTTAACTTAACCTTAAAGTTCTAATTATTATTTTTCCTCACAGCCACCAAAAAATCAACAAACCTCCAATAACAAAATTGAAATCAAATTTGGGGTTCTCCCTTATTTTTTTTTATCTTTGTTTTCGTTTTAAGTAACTTCTATTGTTTAAAACTATTTAAAACAAAAAAAATTGAAAATAACTTTTTTTTTAACTCGCCTTGAGCCTCTACAAGTCTAGGAAAGGCACTATATTTGATAAGTTTACAGTTGAAATAAATTCTATTTGCACAAAAAAATCTAGGAAAACATTTTCTTCGAAAGTTTTAAAAGAGAAAAACATTCAAATTCTGCACACATTGTTTTAACTTTTAACAATGTTGCTATTGGCAGTCATTGTTTCAACTCCATTGTTTTCTTTAAGTTTTCTTTTGCTACCGTAGTTCTCATTGTATTAACAAGATGGAAGTTATTGATCGAAACTATAGTTCAAAAAATATATAGTTAAAAAAGAAACGAAAACATAAAAATAAAGGATTAAATCGAATTTTGGTGGTTAAATTTAATAAGAGTGTAAAACAAAATTTATTTTGTTGTGGTTAAGTGGTTAACCATTTATAGACTTACTTTCTCAGTAATCAATTATTTATATTGTATGACTATAGACCATAGACTAATATGACACACGCTTTTAATTTTTTTCTTTTACAGCTTTGGTCGAGTTTTGTGGACTTATTAGTCAAAACATATTCAAGAGTACCAAAATGTAGAATTTAGGCATCCCTTATATTAAAAAGTAAAAGAGAAGGATAAATAAAAAATAGATTTTAATATTATTGCCTATGTGCGAAATCTAGACGCGAGGGGGGGGGGGGGGGGGGGGGGATGAAGGGAGTCAAAATCAAAGAATGGGAAAACAAAAGTTTTTGTAAGTGTGACCCCGAATCTGAAAGAAGGTTGGATCCGCGGAGTATCAGCACTTTGAGTAAAAAAAAATAATAGTGATAGAGATGAGAAGGAAAAACATAGGAGAAAATAGAAAGGTTCCGATCATACAACGTGTCGGGAAACGACCGCAACAGTTTGAGTATAAGATTTTATGGTGAAGTTCAATACTCTCCGGTTTTCTATAGGTTGAAGCCTGAACAAGAAGTGAGTTTACGTTCTGATCTCGGGATTCCTCTGGAGGGAAAACGTGAAGCTGAGGCTTGGTTTCATCGTGGGGGAGTCAAACTTGGTGAAATTGTTATGGAACATTTACAAAATGAAGGACCCTATCCAACCTCTGAATATCCTAATATTCAGAAAGGATAGGAACATATATCATATCGAATCTTGGATCTCAACAATAATTTAAGCCCTAATTAATTTGATACATTAAATTTATTTTTACTACAAGGATTATCTTTATTTAGCTATTCAAAATAAAATTTAGCATTTCAATGTATTATGTCTGTTTCAATTTTAGTTGAAAAAATTAAAACTCGCCATACAAATAATTAGGTAAATAGACTATAATTAAAATTTATTTATTTTGACTACAAGTATTAATCTTATGCCGACTACTGAATTTTAGCAAATTTTCTATGTTATTATTATTATTATTATTATTATTTGAGTGGACACCTCCCCGATGATCGATGGGAAGATTTTTTGATAATGTGCCTAAACAAACAAAAAAAATATTAAAAAAAGTTAACAGTAAAAACTATATATTCGTATATGGTTCGTCTAGTTTGCTATACTTACAAGGTTCATAATATTTTCCACAAGCAATGAAGCAACAGAGATTAGTGCAGAAGCTTTTGAAGCCTCATGTACAAACCTAGGGATGTTTCTTGCATACCAAGGAAAACATCTAGAGTAGTATTCATCGAGATTCAGCCTCTTGTTGCTTATCCACACTGGAGATCCATTCCTCGCAAGCGAAGCAACTTCTTTGAATGCGAGTACATCAGTAACCACAGGTGCAGGAACCCCGGGACGTAGGCTCCTGCACGAGTTTAATCTCGCCATGAAACAAGCCATTGTCTCGAGTTCTGACCGGAGAAGAGTGTTCTCAAACAGTAGCTCATTCTCTTCATTGCAAGTTCTGCATATTGATGGAGTAATGGTCAAGGCCTGAATTATAGTTCTGTTTTGTGCTCTTAGTAAATTGTTTCGTTGCATTATAATGAAATTCTTCGTTCGAAGACTATGAGGAGTCATATTTGATCTTTGAATCAAAAGAAAATGCTTTCGTTAAATTTAAACAACAGTTTTTTCTTTCATTTTAGAAAACCAAGTTAAATCATGGTATGACTATGAACTCTAACACAATCTCAAAACATGTAGAAAAAAAAAGATCTTTTTAAAACCACTTAAAGCATCTATAGTAATTACCATAGAAACATAACAAATGAAACTAGCTAGATCTTTGACTTCGACTAGTATAGCGAATTATTTAACCAAGAGATTGACAAAAATTGGTTAAATGTTGTTTTTAACAATTATAAAACAATACTAGAAAAAGACTTTGAAACATGAGTTGGGGATTTGAAAACTTATCTCTTTACCTTGTTGATTCCATAGAAGATGAATATGAACTTTTGACTTGTTTAAAATGAAAATACATATTTATACAAATTTATCTTTATATATGTATATTACGGTTACAAGTTACGGTTTTAAATAAATGGTTACAAGTTACGGTTTTGAAAAAACGGTAACACTAAATTCTATACATTATTATTATGGTTCAACTTTTTATCAAAATTTATAAATTATTTGAAATTTTTAATTTTTCAATTTTAAAAATTCATTTCTAGTCAATACTTAAATTAGTTTTATTAGAAAACTAAATTTTTGTGACAAAAAAAAAATTTATCTCCAACAGATGCAGAATGATTCCAATTCACATCCTGTAGCACACAATGATCTATCACAGACTGGTTACCTGATTCGATTTGTTCCTCTAAACCAGTCTGATCCAACGCTGTTGTTTGCTCTTCTAATTCAATGGTCTTCTCTATAATTCTGCTTCAGGGACCTCTGAGTCACTGTCCAAGTGATAGTTATTGCGCATATTAGAAGGATGATTGTCTTGTGCACTATACCAGTTGATCTTTTCTTCCCACATGTAGTAAATATTGCCAGGCCGAACTCCATTCAACACTGTCAAGCCATCTTTGTCAATCGCCTTGCAATCAACACTCGTAAAGACAACGGTTAGACCTTCGTCACACAATTGACTCACACTAATCAAGTTGGCTTTTAACCCTTGTACAAGGTACACGTTTGTTAGTTGTGCTAGTCTAGTCTTACCGGTGTTTCCTTTCCCTTCAATCGAATCACGACTTCCATCTCCAAATGTGACCTTTCCTCCTGTCACCTTCTGAATATTCTGAAGGTTGTCCAAAGTACCCGTCATGTGTCTTGAACTACTGCTGTCAAAGTAGCAAGGGCATGTATCTTCTTGTACACCTGAGACAGATGCCATGTTACAACAGAATTATGTTCTGCCTGAGCTGACTGATGCATGCCTTGTACCAGTGAACTGTAGATCCGATTTCTTGACCTAGATTTGATTTCGACGATGATTCTACGTGTACTTCCCTTGTTGTCTGAGACATTTCACCCTCTCCTTAAACTTGTAACAGTACCTTTTAATGTGACTTATCCTTCCACAGAAATACCACTCTTTCTTCTAAATTGTACCCCCTCTAGTTCTAGGCTCTGTTGAACTAGTGTATCCTGCTAAAACAAACATGACACCTCCAGTCTCTAAATCATTTCTTCCATTGTAACCCAGACTTCTGTGTATCTTCTCAGTGCGACCGTATGATATAATCTTATCGAGTTGCTTTGTACCAGCGAACATGTGGATCTTCTTGTACTGGAGATCCAACTGAGCCTGAAGTTGTGCTGATACTTCCTTTTCATTGTACAGCTCCTTTTCTAGTCTTGCAGCTTTGGTTGCTAGAACAAGTTTTGCTTTCATCAGTGTCAAACTTCCTTGTACCAGCTTTTTGTCAACCTTTAGTTCACCCTGAGCTACTTTCACTAGCTCCTCAAGGCATTGCTTTTCCTTGATAAGACAAGCATTTTCAAGGTTGAGACGAATGAGAGTATCTCGAATATCTCTGTAGCTTGATATAAGCTCATCATCAAGTTCTTCTTCTGATTTTGACTCGGACAGCGTCTCATCCACTTCAACTATCCCAATAAATGTGACAAAGTTGTTCAGCAAGGCTTCATCATCGCTTGCTTCTTCTGATTCACCATCTGTTATCCTTGATCTATCATTTTTGCGCTTTGGATCAGTGGTGCACTCTTGTTGAGTATGTCATGTACCTTTACATCCTAAACACTTAAACTCACGTCGTTTTAGGGTACGATAATCAGTTTTGAAGTGGCCAAAACCCTTACATTCAAAGCATTGAACTTCATTCTTTCGACCGGTCTTCTCATTCTCTGATTGTCTCTCAACCCCACTGAATCTCCTTGAACCCTGACCTTGCTCTATATGTCTTAGAGCTCTATCAAACCGTCATATTAGGAGTCCTAGTGTATCAGTTTCATCTTCTGATTCAGTCTCTTGCTTTGCTTGCGAGGTCAGTGCAAGGTTCTTCATCTTTTTGGTCTCTGATGCAACACCATCTAGCTCTGTTTCATGCTGAAGCAGCATGCCAATATTTTCACCAAAGCTCATCTCTTCAGTGTTTTGAGAGACATTGATTACCGATTTATAGGCCATGAACTTCGGAGGAAGATAGCGAAGGAATTTCTTGACTAGCTTCTTTTCTTTGTACTTCTTTCCAAGAGTAGCAGCCTGTTGTGCAAGAGATATCAACTTCGCAGCAAACTCGGTGATACTCTCATGCTCCTCCATCTTTAGATTTTTAAACCTGTAGGCTAACATATCCTTCCTTGAATTTTGAACCTTCTTAGATCCTTCAAAGTGCGTCTGTAGTAGATCCCACGCTTCCTTAGCTGTCTCACAGCCTTGAATCAGTTCAAAGGTTTTCTTTGTAACACAGCAGTGAATCGCAGAAAGAGCCTTGGAGTTGTACTTGGTTTTCTTCATCTCTGTCTCAGTCCAGCCGTTCTCTGGTTTGGGAGATCTAAACCCTTCTGCATCAAGTACAGTAGGAGCTTCCCACTGAACTACAACAGCTCTCCAAGCAAGTACATCGATGCCTCCAATGACAGATTTCATCCTTGATTTCCAAAAACCGTAATTTGTGTCATCTAGAATCACCTTCGTGCTGTAGAGTAGATTTTGGTAGCTTTCCATCTCTTCCTTAGGATCTCGCCCGTACTGTTGCAGACAAACGCCAACTCTGATACCAATTGAAGATGTACTAGCTACTAGTACGGTTACTGCTACAGAACCGGAACACAATTGACATGGTCAAATTTCCCTTTGAACCTACTCTCTCAAATTAAGAGATCAATGCAGTAGTCAAATTTCCCTTTGAACCTACTCTCTCAAATTAAGAGATCAATGCAGTACTTTGGGTATCGAAATCCACAGGGAATCAATGAAACACAATATATCTAAATGCTCGGATTATGCTAAGCATAATGATATGAATGAAAGTAAATAAATTAAAGCAGTAGATGAAACGGTTATAGAAATAAATTAAAAAGGAGCTAGGCACATGAAAATCTCAGGTGAATCAGATATGCAGATGATAAATTAAAGATAGTATTATGAAGCTCGGTTCCTAAACATGAACACGAATGTAAAACCAATAAGTTATCGCTGCAAATATTATCTATGTCTAAATCCTAGAAAGCCAACTGTCATTGCGAATTCTAACAACCTAAACAAGCATTAATGATCAATCTCAATTGTTCACAAAACCCTAAACCAAATATCTTTGCGAAAAGGAATTTTGCTCATCAAAAACTAGATCAAGCAATTAATAAAATTGTCATTTCTATTAATTAACATAAAATCAAATTTCAGTTTGCGAGGCTAAAATCAGCAATAAACACAAGTCAAGATGAAAAACTTTCTAAAGATACTAATCCTATGCAATTGAGATCAGATCTAGCAAATCATCATCAACCCTTGAATAACCCTAAACCTAACAAGAGAATTACTCAGACATAGTAAAAGAAGAAACCATTATATTTATTAAAAGATATCTCTTAGACTAGGTAAAATAAAGCGCGAAGCCTAAAAAATGGCTTTAAAAAGTATTTATAGAGTACAAGGACGGTTATGGGCTTTCTGGAGCAAAAAAAAAATCTTCCGATTCTGAAATTATGTCGCTAGAACAAAGGTGTCGAGCGACACTTGCAAAATACTCATGTCGATCGACACATAAATCCCTATCGATCGACACACTTCAAAATCTTCACTTCCGAACTAGTAACTTGAATGCTCATTTCCTCATTGTTCCAAAAAATGCTCCAGTAAACACCAATTAAGTCCAAACATCCCTGTACCTGCAAAGACTCTAAAAACAACTAGAAAACACCAGAAGACTCTAAACAATAGACTTATATTATGGCTTAAATAGGGTAAAAACCATGATATATCAACTCCCCCAGACTTAGCTTTTTGCTTGTCCCTAAGCAAAACAGTGTACTCACTCCTTTAGGAACCACTTACCTTGCAAAGTCATCCGGTGATACTTCGATGTTTGCCAAGAAGTATAGCAGTCCTCCAAATTGATTCCAAACCCCTTAGAGAAACTCGGACTTTCAGTCGCAAACCCATTTCATTATTTAGGTGCGGTCTCATCGAGGAAATATCGATCGCAGGATCTTCTAGATTTTTTCGCTTCCTTGAACACTTTCTTGCGTTTCATCCTCTCTCTTCCCTCTGAAATTGTATCTAATTAAGGATATCATAGAGATGCATTGCCCATTTTTGAACTTTTTGATTCAGGATTTCTCTGATTTTTGGACTTGCACTTTTCTGCTTGAACTACACTTTTCCGTAGACTTTTTTACTAGATCCTTGGCATCTCTATGCCTTCACTAGATCAGCACTCGCTACTATTTTTCTTGTGGAGACAGGGTCATGAGGCTTTTGATTTTTTTGATCTAGGAAAGTTGAATTCATCATTTAGAAAGAAGTTTCAAGAGCGATCTGTCCTCGCTTTCAAGTGTTTGGAAGCTGAATCAAGTCTTGCGATTTCCAACGCCCAAGATAAGAGATTAGAGTTCGTTAGGGCGGGGTCTGCAACATCTTTCTGGCGTTCTCTAGAAGTCTGAACTCGCTCCGTTAAACCGATCCACTTCCAGTTACCCACCTCAGTAAAACCATCAAACTTGCATTGATAATGGTCCTTGAGTGTTGTTCAAATGGAAAGGGGAGTTTTGACCCCAAAATTTTAAAAACTGACTCAAAAACTCAAAATAAAACACAATAATTAGAACCTACCTCCCCCAGACTTAAACGACACTGTCCTCTGTGTTATTAAGCCTGAGTTTGGTGAATTAAATAGATAGAAAACGAAAGGAATCAAAATTTTGAAATGAAAAACCTAACCTAGAAGGGGTGTCGATCGACACAGTCCATGGTGTCAATCGACACCAAGGAATTTTTGCAAGTGTCGAGCGACGGATCACTCGTGTCGCTCGACAGAGGCATCTGAAGATCATCGTCACGTTTTTGTCTCCTAAAAGTCAAAACTAAAAACAACACCAAACATAAAATTGTAAAAGAACACATAATTATTAAGACTCACAAATGGGTTGCCTCCCATTAAGCGCTTGTTTTTAGTCCGTTAGCTTGACTGTGATGAGGAATTTAGACATCTAGAGGATATGTACTCTTCCATGGAATGATTCCAGGAAAGAGTTTCTGCGTCTTCTGCACCATCGTCTGAACGACTGCGTCTCCTTTCTCTTTCAACTCTTGAGGAACAAGTATTCGCATTTTCGCGAACGGCCTAAAAGTCTTTTTACACTCCTTAGGAATTCCTGTAAAATCATTTAAAGAAAAATCAAAACTTGCACGAGAAACTCGAGGCTTACGTAAGCTTGTACCTTTGCTCTTTGGGAGGATCGTGAGCTGGAATTAGTGGAATTTATCTGTTCAGCAACAAATGAGGCACCAGATTCGAACTCCTTGATTGAGTCTTCATCTTCTTGAATTTCCACTAAAAAAGTTTGACCGTCAATGGTAGATTTTCTTCATGTATTTTCCATGTCAAAATCCATGACAATATCACCAAGATCCAGCTTGATCTTCCCGTTTTCACGTCTATCTGAGCACCAGCAGTAGCTAAGAACAATCGTCCTAGGATTAGAGGGTCTTCAGGCTCATCATCATACTCTAAAACGACAAAATCTGTAGGGATGATGCAGTCCTGAATCTTAATAAGAACATCCTCTAGAATTCCTTCTGGGAATCTCCTGGAGCGATCAGCTAGATGAAGAGACATTTTAGTCGCCCTGAACTCTGCCATTCCAAGTCTAACAGCAACTGAAAGGGGCATTAGATTGATACCAGATACTAAATCATAAAGGGAATATGGGAAACTTCCTGTAGAGATTGAGCAATTAAGCACGAAGTTTCCTAGATCTGGTAGCTTCACTCGGATTTGGCTCTGAATCATTGCGCTCACTGCTTCAGATACTACCACTTTCTTCTTCTTCTTTTTAGACACAGGAGTTGTGTTCAAAAGAATAGCTCTGATATCCTTAGTAAGAAGCACTCCCTCCTCAGGACTTACACCATTAGCGACCATTCGCTTTACGTATCTCCTTATCATTGGTGAAAGCTTGACTGTATCGACCAGAGGCATTTCAATCATAATCTTATTTATCCGCTTGTAAATAGCGTCTTCAACCTCTTGCTTGGATCTCCTAGCTCTAGGGAATGGAAGCTTAGGCTTGTACGCGTTTTCCTCTGCTTGAAACAATGAATTTGTAGCTTTTCGATTCGTCTTGGCATCGTGTCGATCGACACAGGCAGGCTGTCGATCGGCACTTGAGATGTTAGTCGCAGAATCAGAATTTTAAGGGGGTGTCGATCGACACACTTCCTGAGTGTCGATCGACACGACTTCCTCGTCGCTCGACAGGTGCTCTGCAGTCCCAAAAATTTCTTCAAGTTCGTCGAAATACCCCTCTTGTTTAGTCAGAACGGCATTGCAAGTGTTCCTGGGGTTGGCATCAGTCTTTGCTACTCGTTGTCGATCTACTCGACGATTTCTTCGACGATCATAGTACCATCGTCGTTGATCCTTTCTCCTTCTTTGTTGTACTTCAATCCTGCCGGATCACGCAGGATTCCATCTTCTCCCGGTTTCAGTATAATACGTCCTTGAGCAACCATTGTTGCTGCTCTTCTATTCTCATGCTCTAAACGTGCAAGTTCCTGAAGACCGTATCTAACTAGCTCCTTGTCCTTGCAGCTTCTTGTATCAGGCATACACCTGAAACTCAAAAAAAAAAAAAAAACAAAAGAAACTAGCAAAGCAAAAATAAAAATAAAAAGCTTAGACAAAATCCTAATAAAATAAATCTAATGGCGTTGATTCCCCGGCAACGGCGCCAAAATTTGACATGGTCAAATTTCCCTTTGAACCTACTCTCTCAAATTAAGAGATCAATGCAGTAGTCAAATTTCCCTTTGAATCTACTCTCTCAAATTAAGAGAATAATGCAGTACGTTGGGTATCAAAATCCACAGGGAATCAATAAAACACAATAGATCTAAATGCTCGGATTATGCTAAGCATAATGATATGAATGAAAGTAAATAAATTAAAGCAGTAGATGAAACGGTTATAAAAATCAATTAAAAAGGAGCGAGGCACAGGAAAATCTCAGGTGAATCAGATATGCAGATGATAAATTAAAGATAGTATTATGAAGCTCGGTTCCTAAACATGAACACGAATGTAAAACCAATAAGTTGTCGCTGCAAAGATTATCTATGTCTAAATCCTAGAAAGCCAACTGTCATTGCGAATTCTAACAACCTAAACAAGCATTAATGATCAATCTCAATTGTTCACAAAGCCCTAAACCAAATATCTTTGCGAAAAGGAATTTTGCTCATCAAAAGCTAGATCAAGCAATTAATAAAACTGTCATTTCTATTAATTCACATAAAATCAGATTTCAGTTCGCGAGGCTAAAATCAGCATTAAACACAAGTCAAGATGAAAAACTTTCTAAAGATGTTAATCCTATGCAATTGAGATCAGATCTAGCAAATCATCAACAACCCTTGAATAACCCTAAACCTAACAAGAGAATTACTCAGACATAGTAAAAGAAGAAACCATTATATTTATTAAAAGTTATCTCTTAGACTAGGTAAAATAAAGCGTAAAGGCTAAACAATGGCTTAAAACGTATTTATAGAGTACAAGGACGGTGATGGGCCCAATTGCAAACATCTGGGCTTTCTGCGTAAAAAGGAAATCTTTAGATTCTGAAATTCTGGTCGTTGGAACAGAGGTGTCGAGCAACACCACTTCTCTCTGTCGATCGACACTTGCAAAATACTCATGTCGATCGACACATAAATCCCTATCGATCGACACACTTTAAAATCTTCACTTTCGAACTTGTAACTTGACTGCTCATTTCCTCATTGTTCTAAAACGCTCCAGTAAACACCAATTGAGTCCAAACATCCTTGTACCTGCAAAGACTCTAAAAACAACTAGAAAACACCAGAAGACTTTAAACAATAGACTTATATCATGGCTTAAACAGGGTAAAAACCATGATACATCAACAATACACAAGGGTTTTCTTTTCCAAAACTTCACTAGATTGATATGATAAGATGACTTACACGTTTCCTATCGTTCCAATCAATCATAGCCTTGTAGTTCAAAGATCACACATGATCTTATGAACTTCTAACTACCCTTTAACCCTAGATTCAAGATATTGTTTTCTAACCCTAAATCCCTTTGCTAAAGATTGTAATTCTCTATTGTGTTAGCCTGCACAAACGCAGCTAACGTCCTATATATAAACTCATAGGAATATTCCCAAGCTTAGTAAGATCTTGTATCTTCCCAAATCTTCCATAAATCTTCCTTAGATCTTTCCTTATCTTTTTTTTCAAGGAACGATCCATTGGCCGTGACTCATCTTCACTTCATGACAGCTCTAAGTCGGCTCCATGTCTTAACCTAGCCACGGCCCAACTCCTCAAAGCCCACGTCCTTTGTACTAGTTTCAGCTCCGGTTTTACTACGTCTGGTACAATTGCTGGTACAGGATTTGCATCTTCAGTTGTGACTTTTTAATATGAAGCATGAAAAGAAGATAATGTCATGTGCCTTTCTTATATTTTTTTCCCCTTTGGTAATGGTCTTAGCCAAACTCTTAAAATAGAGTTTTATTAGGTATGCGAACCATTTAGCAAATCAAGCAGAACTTTATAAAAAAAAATCCATACCAATTGAAGAGAAAAGATTGAGGAATTCATCATGCGGCTTACTTGCATTCACTGATTAACCGCGGCGGATGTAACGAGACTTCTGTCAGTGAAACTCATCTTCTTCTTCGCTAAATTCTCCTTCTTATAAGCCGCGAGAAGCAACGAATACCGGAAACCGCATATAAGAAGTTGTCATCAAATGTGAGTGATATATACGAACTTGAAATAAGAATATGCCACATTGTAGATTGTGCTTCGTTTTTTTTTCTGAATCGAAAAAGTTGAAGATAGACCCAATCATAAACGAAGAAAGAAAAATTAGAAATTTTATGGGATAGTAGTAAAATACCATGGCCATATGAAATCTTCGAGTAATTGATGTCGTATGAGAATAAATAATATGTGTTTTAGAGTGTCCAAACACTCCTCGTAACTAATCTTAGTATCTGGGTTGTGGACACACGACTCCACTCCTGCTCCTGCATCAGAAAATCCACCAATTTGATCGTTGGAAAAAGTAGAAGTTATCAAAGGATGCAAGCGAAAGAAAGAGCCTATTATCAATTATCCTATACATGGAGTACTCGCTTGGCTATGAGGCTATCATATCCATTGCATAATTAGAGATAAAATTAAAAATATGATCTAGTGCAAAACGAAGGTGTTAAAAAAATTAAAATCTTAGTTAGAATATTTGTTAATATATAGCAAGGTATTTATTGAGGGGTGGGCGTTTTGGTTTAATTTCGGGTTCGGTTTGGGTTCGGTTCGGTTCGGTTTAATTGGTTTTAGTAAAACTCTAACCAAAGCCAACCAAACTTAGTTCGGTTCGGTTTTGATTCAGTTCGGTTTTAATTCGGTTCGGTTTAGTTTGGGTTGGGTTAAGTTTGGTTCGGTTTTATTTAAATATAAATCATAATTATTGTATTGTATCTAAAAAAAAAAAAATTAGCATAAGTCATACATATTTTATGTTAGCTTTAATACGTATTGTTGGTTAGCTTTTAATACATAAATCATACATAAATTATACTAAAAAAAATAAATATAAATCATACGTATTGTTTCTATTTACTATTAAACATAATTAACTAATAAGTGAATTAAACATATTGGGTTTTCGGTTCGGTTTGGTTCAAAACCGAACCGAACCGAACCATTTGGGTTGAAGAAAAACTCATCCAAACGGTTTGTGTGTAGATTTTGGTTCGGGTTGGGTCGGTTTGAGTTCAGTTGGGTCGGGTCGGTTTGGTTCGGTTCCGTTAAAATGTCCACCCCTAATTTATTCCTAACAATTAAATCTTTTATATTTTCTTCTATTTAGTTGGTCACTACATCACTTTCATATTTGATAATATATTTAAGGAATATAGCTTGACCTTTATGTTGATCTTAAAGAATGTTATTTAAAACCAAAATTGATTAATCTTATAGAAAATTTGAGTTAGATGAAGTACATAATTGAAACGTATAAAAAAATAGTTGTCATTTGCCTAACTTTGTTATTTACTTTTCTTTTGAGTGCAATTTTCAATGATGTAACCATAATCAAAATTGAGAAATATAAATACTATAAACCGAATTTGAAATTTCTATTAAGCTCTTAGTCATTGCCTCCAACATTCAACAAGATAGTTTACATTTGTATGAGGCTACTAATTTATCATTCTATTCAAAACTCCATAAGTTAGTTAAAAAGTTATACTACAATAAATACAGAGTCTAGAAATTTGTATGAGAAAAGTCTTGTCCCCATTTGATCATTAATCTCTTTTTCTTTCACACAGACTTTTCTATGTCTTACTATGTACGGACTCAATTTCTTCTCTTCTTCCTTCTTCCTTATCTTTTAAGGAAAAGCGTACCAACGTTTTTGCGTCCTTTTCCACCAAAAACATTTCATTTCTCTCTGCTTTAGAGAGAGAAAGAGAGAGTCTTTTCCAGCTTTTCATTTTCTTGTCTCTCTCCTTAATTTCTTTCTTTAAGCGTAATTAAATAGATCTGTGTTCATACTCATTCAATCCATTATTTTTCTCTCTCAAGTTTTCATTAGTTCATATAATTTATATTCTCAATCCAAAAAGAGGAAGCTTTTTTGCACATTTTGGGTTTAATTGAAAAGTAATTATTTTTTGTTTATTTATTTTCTCTGTGTCTTCCATCGAAATTCCACTTGTTTTCCTGAGAAAAAAAGTTTCAGTTTTTGTCTATTTTTCTGTCTTCTCCAGACATGAATTGTCTGTTCTTGTTCAAATCTAAGAAACCCAAACCCAGAAGAAAAGGAAAAGATTTAGTACAAAACTCAGCTCCAGAATTAACAACGAATCGGAGTGAAACGTCGTCGTTTAATCTCCAAACACCAAGATCTTTGCCTTCTCCACGAAGTATCAGAGATTTGTATTCAGTGAGAGAACAGAATCTTAGGGTTTTCACTTACAAAGAACTCAGTGAAGCTACTTTTGGGTTTAACAGAAAGGTTAAGATAGGCGAAGGTGGATTCGGTAGTGTTTATAAAGCAAAGATTCAGACAACTGGAGATTCTGTTTCTCCACTTGTTGTCGCCATTAAGAAACTTAATCGTCAAGGATTACAGGTAATTATGAAATTACGAAAGCAAAATCGAATTTTGTCATTTGTTTTAATGTAAAGTGTGGAAATTGAGTCTCAAAGTTTTGATCTTTTTTATATTCTGTGTGATTGTTTTAATGGTGTATTAGGGTCACAAGCAATGGTTAGCAGAGGTTCAGTTTCTAGGGGTAGTGAATCACGTGAACGTTGTGAAGCTTTTAGGTTATTGCTCGGAAGACGGTGAGACTGGGATTGAGAGGCTTTTAGTTTATGAGTACATGTCAAATCGGAGTTTAGAGGATCATCTATTTACCCGTGGAGCGCGTACATTGCCGTGGAAACTGAGACTCGAGATCATGCTTGGTGCAGCTGAAGGACTTGCTTATTTACATGAAGTTAAGGTGAAAGAAATTTTAAATTGTTACATAACCCATTACAGAAAATCTGGTTTTACACAAACCCTTTTGATTGTTTTAGATTACATAATCTGACTACATTCGGTAGATTAGGAATGAGACATTTTGTGAATTGTATTGCGATCTATTGGGACTGATATTGTGTTGTATGTTTCGCCAATTTGTCGGTATGCGACTTTAGATTGGATGATCTTATTTGGTTTTGGGTTGGCAGGTGATATACCGAGACTTCAAATCTTCGAATGTCCTCTTAAACGATGAGTTCTGTCCGAAATTATCGGACTTTGGGCTTGCTAGAGAAGGACCTCAGGGAGACGATACTCATGTCACTACCGCAGTAAGTACTGAATCCATTGATTTACGCGTTGTTTTAGTCGTGTTCATTCGGTTTGATTGGATTCGGTTATTTTTTTAATTTCAAATTGAACTTGAATCTTTTTCTTTATAGAGAGTTGGAACACACGGCTATGCGGCTCCTGAATATGTGCAGACAGGCCATCTTCGGTTAAAGAGTGATGTCTACAGTTTTGGTGTTGTGCTCTACGAGGTAATAACCGGACGTAGAACCATTGAGCGGAACAAGCCAGCCGCTGAGCAAAGGTTATTGGATTGGATCAAAGAGTATCCTGCTGATAGTCAACGCTTCAGCATGATCGTTGACCCTCGACTACGCGGCAATTATCCAGCTGCTGGAGTCAGGAGTTTGGCTAAATTGGCTGATCTTTGTCTGAAAAAGAACGATAAAGAGCGTCCCGAGATGGAATTTGTAGTGGAAAGATTGAAGAAGAGTATCGAAGAATACGATGATGGAGATTCTTCGATGGGTGGTGCGAGTAAGGAAAGTAGTCAGGTAATGAGAAGGAGACAAGTTGGAGAACCTGTGAAGGGAAGTTTGAGAGGAGTTAGTGTTAGAGGATGAATTTTGAGTTAAGAAGCTTTTTTGCAGGTTTATATATGTAAAATAAGATTTAAGGTTTCATTGTGTGTAAATAAATGGAACTTGTTTAATACGATGAACGCAGAGGAATCATTGAGGTTTGGTTTTAAACACTATCAAAATTCAAATTTTTTATTGAGTAGATGCAAAAGCAAATCTAACGTTTTTTATCGGATATATGCAAAGTATTTTTGTTACGCCTCGTCTATAGCTTTTGTTGTTTTTCTTTATCAAAAAAGAAAGTTTTGTTGTTTCCATTACGATGAAAATATGCAAATGCAATGATGTTGTTTTGGGATTTATCATGAATAATTATGGTTGTAATTTGTAATACTGGCATTTTTTTGCAGAAATAAAAATAAAAAGAGATAACTTATTACTTTATTTTGGAAATATATTGTAGTTGTACTACCATTTTCGTGAAGAAAAAGGTAAATTGTACTACCAAAGCATTTGAAGGAAAAAGAATTTATACTTTATTTTTTCTACTTTTTTCGCAAGTCATCATCAATAATTTGATAATCGGTACTTCTCAAATCTTATACTATCAAATAAAAATTGCCGATAAATACATTACAAAAAAGCTTAGGTTGGCGAAAACATAATAACAAAAAACATACTAATTCTTATAGTTTTCTCGTATATTTATACTCTCATGGTTAAACATGAAATTTTCACATACATAAGTATTTCTCTAAAACAAGAAAATTTACCAAAAGCATGCACCATGGACATTAATTCACATAGGCATTTACAATTTTCTCTTCCCAAACCAAAATTTCAAAGTCTAGGAAACCTTTCTTTCTTCTAAAAAAAAAAAAGGATCTTTAGCTTTCTTTTTTCAAAGAAGAAGACTTCAAACTATAGTAAAAGAGAATCCAAAAACCACCAACATCGAAGCGTTATGAAATAATAATATTATTATCACTTCTTCTTCCTCTTCTTCTTTATAATAACCTAATAATCAGATTCGGAAATTATTTAAGCAGCAACAACAGTTCCACTGTGCAAAGCAAAATCACGAGATCTAGTTGGAGAAGAAGAAGAGCTTCTTTGTTCATTTCTTCTCATTGCAGATTTCACTGAATAAGACAGATTCTGTTTCTTCTCTTTTGCTTCATCTCTCTCTATCTGTTCTTGCCTACACTCTTCACTGCAAAACGGTGTGTCTCCTCTGCAAAACCAAAAACAAAAAAAAAATCAAAACTTTGAACCATATAATTGCTAAATCAAATAAAAATCAATCCTTTTAATCAAATCAGAAACGAAATTGATTGTTTAATCAAATGAGTATCTGAAAAAATCTTCTCTTTTATGGTTATTTCATAATTTTGATTAAAAATTAGAGAAATTGAAAATCAGATCTGATAGATCTAGAAATTTACCTGTACATGTAGATGTCTCTGTTATCACCAAGACGTTTCTTACAGAGAAAACAGGAATCCAAGAAGTGAGGTTGTTGATTATCGAATCTGAAATCATGGAATCTTCCAGAAACAACAGATCTCGGAGAAGAAACAGAGTATTGATGGTAATAATGAGAGTAGTTGTTGTTTCTGAGACTGTTCATGCGAGCGTAAGAGTAAGGACTCGAAACGACATCGATTCGTGAGTTTCCGTTATTACCAGAAAACCCAGCTTCCATCTCTGATAAAGAAGAAGCTATTTCATCTTCTTCTTCAATGAAATAAGATTTTTTCGGTGAAACCTCCATTTTTTTTAGAGAAAGAGAGAGAGAGAGATTGTGGGTGGAGAATTGTGAGCAAAGTAGAGAGGGTTTTTATAGGAAAAGATGAAAAATTGTTTTGGGGGTTTAAGAGAGAGAAAGTAATAAACAAGGGGCGAATTTTGAGAGAGAGAATCTATTGGTTTTTGTTTAAACCTAAAACCTTTCTTTGCTTTTTTTCATAAAAGTACAAGAAATCGAAAACCATTTTTTACCATTTTTTATTTTTGAAATATTTATTGATACATAAAGGAATAATCAAGAGGCGTTAGGAATAGGCCTGGGCATAATTACCCGAACTTGTGTACCCGAACCTGGACCCGAACCTGTAATACCCGAACCGAACCCGATCCGAAATTTTACAGATACCTATATGAGTATAAAATTTTTAGACCCGATAGAACCTGTACCCGTTAGGACCCGAACCTGTACCCGATCCGATACCCGTTTGTCGACATTTAAGTATATTTTTTTATATTTTTAAGTAGTAAAAATTTTATATATGATATCTTTTGTTACATTTTCAACTAGTTTGAAGTTTAGATTTGATACATCAAATGTTTTCAGTTTTTTTGCTTTATATTCTTTTCATTTTGTTTAGTATAATTGCTCATTTACACATTAGTACTACAATATATACAAATACTCTAATTTAAAACTCACGCATTTGTAATTGCATTATTAATGTTAATAGTGAGACGACTTTAATAATATACAATTTGAAATATTTCATATAGTTTGTTCACATGTTCAATAATTTCTTTTGGTATATGTAATAAGAAACTTTTGGGGATAAAAAATAATGATTAGAACATTAATCTTAATTACCGATATGAAATTGAAATAGGTAAATAATATATAGGTTTAAGCTAATCGTCAAATTCACGACTCATTGTTTAATTTACCGCTACAAAATAAACATAATTTGTAACATATAAATATAAAGGAAAACATACAAACAAACGGAAAATCTTAACTAAACATGCCATAATATTACATGTTTTGGATATCACAGATGAAATAATTTAGAACCTGGACCCGAACCTGTAACTGGTAAGACCCGAATCTGTACCGAACCGAAACTTTACAAGTACATGTATAGATATAAAATTAGTAGACCCGATAGAACACATACCCATTAGGACCCGAACTTGTATCCGACCCGAATACCCGAACGCCCAGGCCAAGTTAGGAACATGACTTATTCGTAGTCCCACAGTTTTACAGGAACTTTCGAGAGAGAGAGAGTTAAGTAAAAAGTAAATTACTTCTTCCACATTTGCTTTTTGATTCAAATTCAATTATTACTTTTTTTAACTAACTTAGACAACATTATTAAAGTCATAAAATCACATCAACTTTTTCAGTAAAATACTCCGTAGTACATAAAATCTTGTGGGCTATTTATATTTATAGCCAAATTTATAAGCTTGTTTAGATACTAGTTATATCAGCAAAATTATATTTTAAAAATGCATATTACTACAGTTACATATATAATTATTATTTTTTTGTCAAACATGTTTAATAACTTATTTAGTAATAAATTACATTTTATATATAATATGTTAAATTTAAATTTGAATATTAGCACAATATCGATACTATCAAAAAAAATCTATACTACATTCTAGATCAAAATAACATGTTATTTGTATAAATCTTGCATCATTTTAATCACTTTTATGATATATTTGTAATCAATAAATCGTACTATTTTTTAGATATCAAATCTTATCTTTATGATGTAAAAACATCAATGAATTTTTTATAAACCGTTGCACCATAAGTATTATGTTGTTGGCAATAAGAAAAGATATCTTTGTAATTTTATTATTTCTTATCATTTATCAAAATAATTTTTTTATTAAAGTTAATGAGCACCTAAATTTACTGATATTAAATGGCAATGAATCAATAGTAGAATTATCACTATGAATACTTATTTACCATGTACAATATATCCAAACTTACATATTTTTCAATTCTCACTATAAGTAACAGTACAACACAGTGAATAAGTGATCACATCGGTCCAAAAGGAAAACAAAAAGTATTCGAAAAAGTTCTAAGGTGACAAAGCAAGAGGAAGGAACAAAATAGCGGCGATTGGGTAATAAAAACAATTATCAAGGAGCATAGGTGTAAATAATTAGATTCCATCACGGTTTCCATAAAACATGGGCCCACAAGCACTTGGGGAGAACGTTAAAGAAAAATCATGGGGATTCGGGGGAGGAAGTGGGCCCCATGCGCGTGGGGTTTTTTGAAGGCGTTACCGTAATGACTCCATTTTTTTAAGACAAAAAATGGTAATTTTCACTTTTATTTGTTAAACCACTTAAAAAGAATATTCATATAAACTTGTCGTTTTGTCTCCTTTATGAATTTCCGTGGTAGGTGACGTTTTTGCGATGACTTTGAGGAGCTTGGTGAGCTATAAATAGTAGTGGTGTAGTAAGGTTGGTGTTTTTAATGTAGAATAGGTGTGACTGGTTTTGATCGATATAACGTACTCCCTTTATGAGTTATTTTTTTGTTTATAAATAAGTGATATTTTCACCTACCAATACACAATTAATTGATTTTGTAATGCTTTTGACTCTTTAAATTCTGCAGATTGAATTTTTATTGGTTGAAATATCTTGAATAAATGAAAAATATTGTTTTATTTCAAAAAACAAGATAAATTTAATGATTTCTTAATATGAGTGTAGAAGCCTAAAACACAAACGGAGGGAGTAGTAAGTAAAACAATAGTTTGGACCTCTAATCCCGAAGAATAATAGTGTGGACCTTTGTAGAATAGTGGAATCATATGATAAAATATCACTGGAGTCTGGAGCGGATTTCGATATATTTTCTTGAAATTTTGTGTTTACAAATTTGGTGAGGAATGATATGTTTTTATAAAAGATTGATGATTCATCGGAAACCCTACATTTTTGTTAATAAAAATATAATCAGACGTCTTTGGTAAATGTAAATGAGTACGTTCGTATTGTATGTAGCAAAATTCCATGCTTATGTGACAAATACGTAGGACAGTTAAAAATGTATCGTGTAGTCTTTAACAAAAAAATTACGAATTTCTTACCAAAAAAAAAAAAAAAAATTACGAATTTTGAAGTCATAAACAAGTTCATTGGACTTTGTAGGAAGTTGTATATATATATTTTTTTTTGGCTAACCAGGAAGTTGTGTGTTGGGTTGGAATTAATGGCTCGCGACTAATCTATCTTGTTAGAGCTCTTTAACGGTAAAACTGACTGCAAATTTGGGTTTAATTCAATGCTTTACAATTTATCAAACAATTAGTTCGAAGTAACATACCAAACTGTTTGTTGGTTCCTTGTGTCATCGGACAGCTTGTGATAGGTTTGCTTCATTGCTTGTGTTGTATATTTCACGTGGTTGGAAGTAATTTTCCAATATATAAATATATTTTTTTGCTAAAAATATATAAGTTTGAACTCTACAAATTATGTAATTCACACATATATTATTTAAATTACCAATAGCATGCATTTATATATATAATATATATCACGAATGTAATTGAATTTGAATAGTAACATACCGAAACTATTACGAACCACTCATATCATCATATGTTATGGTCAATTTTGCATTAAATTGATTAGTGCTCTTTTCCTAAAATGGTGATATAAGGATGTTTTGTACGTTACAACCTCTTCAAACAAACCTTAAAATTCATTATTCCATTTCCACCTCAAGTCACCAACACGGCCAAATTGTTGTTACACCTCAAAATCACATTTATTTCAGTATTTTATGTCAAACAAATAAGCGACATATATATATATATAGATGTCACACGAATAATATCTTGGGGACAGTGATTTGATAGGTTAAATTCGAAGTGGTTAACCTATATACTTTTGACGTGCACTATAATTTACATATAAGTTAATATTTAAAACTATCGTTAGACTAATTAGTTGCTGAAAGAAGTAAGAGTTTATATGTTGAAATTCTCATAACCATACGAATAATATATAATACAGTATGTTTTTGATAGAAGACACCTTACACTTGCTAAGGAATACGTGCAAGCAAATATTTTTCAACAAGTTAACGTCGCACACTTGCGCAAGGCTCCGATGTTAACGAAACCCACTTGTATGTGTCCCAACTAAAACCATAATTACAAATAAATATCTTGGTTTCTAAAATGAGTTTAGTAGGTTCATTTATAGACAGTTTAAGTTGAAATTAAGTTAATGAGTAAAATTTTAGGTTAAGAAATAATTAAATATACCAAGTGGTTGATATAGTGATTTTGAGATTTGCAAAAAAAATTCAAGCTTACAAGTTCAACTCCATTTGAGATAGATGATTTACTTTTTAAATGTGATATTATCAACGATTGGTCCCATACACCAGAGAGATTATACATCAAAGATCAAAATCTCCATTGATTTATTGAAAATAAAATAAAAAACTAAACAAGTTAATGTGCATATATACTTGCATTGGAAGTAGTTTATGAAATTGTTGTAAAATTTTACAAAATGATGTGAGCTTTATACAATTACACAACCCAATTATTTAAGAAAGCATGTCGAGACGATACTATAGTGGGGCAATGTCATATTGGTAAACTATTATCGAATTTACAAACGTCGTTTATCGTAGATTTCTTTATAATATTCCTAATCAATTTACAAAATAGTTCCTATTTTAGATTTCATAAATTTTGTAGAAGTAGCCAAAAAATATCACTTCATTTGACATAAGTCTTTCTCTGTTTTTTTTTTTTTTTACAAATTCGTTTTTAAAGGTCCAATTAGTAGCATATGATATCAAAGCTGAGTTGCATTAAATGTTACAATTACAGTAAAATAATGTGGTAGAAACTGCAGACACTATAAGAAAACATTTACTTTTCCGACGGAATTTTTGGTTCGTCGGCCAATTCCGACGAATTACCGACGTTCTACCGACCAAAATGAATCCGTCGGAAGTCCGTCAAATTATTCCGACGGTATTCCGACGGAAAGCCACGTTGTCAGGTTTCCGTTGGGAAACCGTCGGAAATTACCGACGGAATACAGACGGCAAATGATCTGTTGTTAGTTTCCGACGGCATTGCGAAGGATTAACGACAGACTTCCGACTTTCTGATGTCGACAAAGTTTGATTGGTCACCGCGTACGGAATACAGACGGAATACAGACGGCAATGATATGTTGTAATAGAATTAGGGTTGCGGTTCATAATGTTTGGACTCACTTATATAGATATGGTTTTAGGCCGGGATATAAGGTTTGGTTTTTACATGGAGAAAGCAATTATGAATATGGTAGTACTAGTAGCAATGAACCTTATTTTCCGGATAGGGTAGGGGAACCTACACCGGAAGTAGATGTTGGGGTAAGTACGGTTGCGATGGTTAACGATGCGTTTACAGAGAATTTGCAGTCGGGTGGGTATGAGGGTGATAGGGTTGAAGAACCTAATTTAGAATCTCGAAATCGATATGTTAGACGCATCAAAGCAACCACTATACAGCAGTTGTAGGGAAGGTCATTCACCGCTATCTTCTGCTAGTAGGATGATGAACCTGAAGACTGATTATAATTTGTCCGAAGAATGTGTTGATGCATTCGCCGAGTTCGTGAAAGATGTTTTGCCAGAGGATAATCTGGCCCCCGGATCATACTACGAGGTCCAAAAACTTGTTGCCGGTCTTGGTTTGCCCTACCAGGTTATAGATGTGTGCATCGACAACTGTATGATATACTGGAGAGAAGACGAGAACCAAAATAAATGTAAATTTTGCCAGAAACCACGGTTTCAGGACACAAGTGGTAGGGTGAAGATTCCATTCAAACGGATGTGGTATTTACCCTTAACGGAGAGGTTTAAGAGGCTGTACGAATCAGACCGCATAGCTAAGGCTATGAGATGGCATGCAGAGCATAGTCAAGATGGAGATATCACGCATCCTTCTGACGCGGAAGCGTGGAAACACTTTCAATCCGTATATCCAGATTTTGCATATGAACCACGGAATGTATACATAGGCTTATCCACTGATGGTTTCAACCCCTTTGGAACACCTTACGATTTGCCTCCATCTATGTGTATGCGGCGAGAGTTTCTGTTTCTCTCAATTCTAGTTCCCGGGCCAGATCATCCAAGACGGTCACTCGATATATTCCTCCAACCATTGATCTGTGAGTTGCAGACGTTGTGAGAGCATGGTGTTGAGGCATTTGATGTTTCAGTCCAGCAGAATTTCAACATGCGTGCGGTTCTTATGTGGACCATAAGCGATTTTCCAGCATACGGTATGCTATGTGGATGGACAACGCATGGAAGATTGACTTGTTCTTATTGCCAAGACAATACTATATCGTTGGTCGGAAAGATATTTCAAGAAGAATTTACAAGTGTTATATGGTCCACCTCCTGAGATAGATGATCGCAGCATATTGGAACAGTTACGTGATTTTGGTGCAGAGCGAACTCCTGAATATGGGGGTAATGGCCATCACCCGTCGACGGTTGTGGGGAATATCACAATTGGCACACGAAAAGTATTTTCTAGGATTTGTCTTACTGGTAAGACCATCTATTGCGGCATAATGCAGATGTCATGCATGTTGAAAAGAATTTCTTTGACAACATCATGAATACCATATTAACTGGAAGTCTAGATTCGACTTGCCATTGATTTGTTCGAGGCCATCTCTTCATGTTTTGGCTAATGGTAGATTGCCGATGCCTGCGTACCGGTTAGACGATGGGCAGAAAGAAGTATTTTTTGAATGGTTCAAAAAATTTATAAAATTTCCAGACGGCTACGCATCTAATCTACGTAATTGCATAGATTCGACGGAAGGGAAGTTTATAGGAATGAAGAGTCATGATTGTCATGTCGTGATGCAGCGTCTTCTTCCATTTGTATTTGCATATCTTCTTCCAGAACCTATCCACCAAGGAATTGGAGGTATATTTCTTACTCCCATTAGTTTCTTACTACCATAATATTACTATATATGTATTAACTTGTTTAATTTTTGTTTATAGGAGTTGGTGCATTCTTCCGAGATTTATGTTCAAGAACGCTTACCGTCCACGGGATACGTAACTTGGAGGCCAATATCCCGGTTCTCCTTTGTAATCTTGAGAAGATATTTCCACCATCTTTTTTGACGTTATGGAACATCTTCCTATTCACCTTCCACGAGAAGCAGCCTTAGGAGGCCCTGTTCAATACAGATGGATGTATCCGTTCGAGCGTTACATGTTCCACCTGAAGAAAAAGGTTAAAAATTTGAGCAAGGTTGAGGGATCTATTGTCGCACAAAGTCTAAACGAGGAAGTCTCACACTTTTTCGAATATTACTTTCCATCGGAAGTTCGTACTAAGGCGAGACGTCTTGCCCGACATGATGATAGAGGTGAGAAAACAGTCTATCCCGTGGTTGTTCCTGAGTTGTTTGCCCAAGTTGGTCGAGCAAGTGGATAAGGAAAGAAACGCAAACTATCATCACAAGAGGTCACACATTTGCATACGTATATCCTCAGAAACTATGACGAAATTTTGGAGTACGAAAGGTATATCAGTTATTATACTAAATTTATGGAATTATTTACCTTCATCTACTAACGACTGTTATGTTACAGGATCTATATGTCTCTCGCACATGACTACTATTCTGATAAGACAGATGCCGAACTTGCTGTCTTGAAAGATGAAGAATTTCCAGAGTGGTTGAAATGTTATGTAAGTTTAATATAATTACTTACTCTTACTTTTCCATGTTTTCACGTTCATATGTTACTTATATCTTACTTATATCATTTTTAGGTTTTCGAAAGTATAGCAAGTGGTCAATCACTCCCGACATGGTTAGTGGAGTTTGTTCATGGTTTACGCAGCACCGCGACTTCATATCCCAAGTTTTGCACTAGGAGATATTCGTTCAGGATCCATGAGGAAGGACGTCAAAGGTAAACTTCGGACTATGGTATTTCGGCGCAATTTGGTGATACCATGTACTATGGGATTTCTAAAGAAATCTTCGAAATCCACTATCCAGGAATGTTGGACTTGAGGTGCATTGTGTTTATGTGCAATTGGTATGACCCATCCAATGGTCGAGGGGTTCGAGTTGACCATCTTGGTGTTATTTCGATAAATTCAAGCCGGAAACTACAGTATTACGATTCATTTATCCTTGTGTCTCAAGCAGACCAGGTATCAATACACTAATATGTTTTCCTATGTACTCATAGTTAAGGTTTCTTGTTCATGTATATTAACAATATCCACTAATTATTAATAGGTTTGCTACATTCCATATCCTCGAGTTGCCTACTGTACAGATCCGTGGATCACAGTAACTCCAATAAACCCGAGAGGAAAAATCTATGGAGTTCCAGAACATGATGCTCTACAACCATCGAGAAGTGTACAAATGTCACATGTTGAGGAGATGGATAACATTGACCTTATCGTTGATGTCACACATGTCGGGGATGATCTAGTGCATTCAGACGAAGAGGAAACACGTGGAGAATTTGACGACGATTCAGACTCCATCCCTAGTGAAGGTTCCTCCGGAGATTCAGAATAATAATTTGTGAATAAATGTTTGCTTATTCATGTTGTTCTGTCACATTTGTGTGTTCCCTATAATATTTTTCATTTCATTAACAAAACCGATTGTGGAAGACAATCTGAGTATTACAACAAACAAATAAAAAACAAATAAAGGAAGCTTAATCATTTCAGTTGTGGACAAATCTTGTATATCATATTATTTAATAGTATATATATAGTCATGTTCGATGACTAATTAACGATAAATATTGGTATTGCAACTCCAATAAAACATTACATTTAATGAAACATAAAATTTAAAACACATTCTTAAACATGTACATTAGAGACTTGCAAATATTTAATACACAACGGTTATGGTACAAGTACATAATAAACTCCTCATTTTACAATCATATGTCGGTTTCCACTCCAAACTTACCATTTGTTAGAACCATTTAGTGATTTTCTTTTTCTTTTTTTTCTTTTGTAGAGAATCTACAAATCTGTCGCACAATTCGCTGTTGATTGCATCAACATCTAGATTTATGTTTGGCTTGTCTGGGCTTTGGGCGAATTCGAAATCATAGTAATGATCCTTTGGTGGAGAATCTATAAATCCGTCGCACAATTCACTTTTGATTGCATCAACATCTAAATTTAAGTTTGGCTTTTCTGGGCTTTGGGCGAATTCATAACCATAGTACTGATCCTTACATACGTTTGAAGTACTTGCACCATAAGTATCTGACTTTTCCATCAATTGACATGGTTGTTCGGCTTCGATAACCCGCTTATGATCATGTCATTGTGGCTGCCTATCGTAAATGTGGTGGATGTTTGACAAGCACTGGCTGACAGGCACTACTGTCGATGTAGAATCTACATTATAGATTGGTGAGGACGTATCAAATTCCCACGAGTAAGTGGGAATTTCTTGGGTGAATTCGTCGCAATGAGATTCGGTTTCCCACGAGTATTTTGGAACATGAAAAAAATGAGCCACGCCTGTTGTTTTTGAGTCTTCATTAGGAGAGGTAGAAGACATTTTTCTATAATTGCGAGGTGAAGAACATAAACACTCCATCAAGAGTATTTATAGTAGAAGTTATATGTCTAAACCGTCGGTATTCCGTCGCCGTTTCTGACGGCATACCGATGGAATTCAGATAGCACGATATTGGCAAAGTATGATTGGTCAGTGGGTATGGACGGATTTTCGACGCACGTAATCCGTCGGAAGTAGTGACAGATTTCCGATGTCATTCAGACGGAATCCGATGTTGCCATAGTTTCAATGGTTAATAAAGCGTCTGATGTTTTGACGGAATTCTGACGGATTTCTGACGGAAATCAGTTTTATATAAGCCTCACATCTCTGCATTCCTTCCTTAAATAATTCCAACACAAAATCATAACCCAAAAATATACAACGGCGAAATGGCAAACAGAGATCTATAAAATTACTATATGCAAAACTGAGGCCCCGGTCAAAACCCTCCAAACCCAACCCTTGATCCTTCAAGCCCTCCTTACGATAACTTAAATGTTACTGATGCTCATCCGACAATTCCACTCCACCCAACTCAACGATCCCAGAACCAAACGCCCAAAATACCGGGACCTGCCCAAGTCGTAAGGCGAGGACTGTTTCGCAAGAGGGCTCATGTTGCAAAGGTGTTGCGAGGTGAAAGTTCTCAGACACGCCCAACATAAGATTTTATTTGTGAGGTCATTAATGAGGCACAATAAGCCGACCAGGATTTTAGTAGTCTTCGGTGGACTTCTACTATCGATTACATAATCCGTGAAGGTATATATATATATAATTACCGCTTTTACTTTTCCAACAATTTTTGTAGCTGAGAAATACAAAAGCCATCATTCATAAATGTAGGTTTTTATCACAATAGGAGAACACCATTCTGGACCCAAGTTGCAGAAATTCAATCCCCGCGTTTATGAAAACCAAGGCAACATAGATAGAACTTGTGGGATACACGGGCTTGGCGCTTCGATTGGCAGGACGATTGAAGACAATTTTGATTTGGTGACTTTTTACTATATAGTTAAAAGTCAACAAATAAAAATTGCCTTCGATCGTTCTGCTGATACGGTCAGGTTTTACCCAAATATAAAACTGCAAGTGCACAGCAATCACAGTAGTATATTCTGGGATCGAATCCACAGAGACCAAGTGTTACACAACAGATTATAGACTATTAAATTAAACTAAGCAGGAACGAGATGGTTGATTGTATCAAAACTTAAAAGACAAGAAAGCAATTTAAAAACGATGTAAATTCAGATAATTAAAAGCTTTAGGCAATAGGGAATTCTCAGGAAATCACATTCATGAACCAGACAACTATTCAGATTCTAAATATGCATGCATCTTAAACTCAAACACTTTTATAAACTACTCCACTTTCGTGATAACAGTTACTTTCCCTAGAGATCCGAGAACCTATACTTTCGCATGGTCACGGCTATCCTAGACAAGCATTATATGTTCAGGTTTGATCAGTTCATAATACCCTATAACTAACCTTTCAGTTGTTATAATGCATTACTCATCAACAGTAGTTCTAGCAATACACAATCTTTTGGAATGTGTATAAACCTAAGATCTAGTGATTAAATGGCCAGTTCATTCCTAGCATTATGCCTAACAGTGATGAAGATGGTAATTGATAAGCAACCTATTTGTGTCTAGTTCAATTTGTGAATTCCTTTGAAAAACCCTAAAACCTAACTATGGATCTACTCAGACATGATAAGAGACAAAGCAAAAGCAATTGAATGAATCATAATCATAGAATAGAAATAAGAATAAGGTTTAGAAATCTTCTCCAAAGGATGATGAAATCTTCTCCTTGATTACAACTCTCTAGCTCTAAAAATCTCAGAAAAAGTGATAAAAGTCGTGTCTCTTCTAAAATAACAAAACCTTACGGGTATTTATAGGAAAAACGGAAAAAGGAAAAGTTCCTAAAAATCTGGGGACTGGACCAGTCGGTCTGGAAACAGGATTGGTCTGTCCGGTTTCCAGAGGCCAAAAATCCTCTCGTGATGCACTTGGACCGGTCGGTCCTTAACCTAGACCGGTCGGTCTCGTATCTTCATCTTCGGGTCTTCATTCGGCTGGACCGGTCGGTCCAAGGAGAGGACCGATCGGTCCACTTTCCAGTGGGTCTTGGCCGGCTTCAACTTCATGTGGAACGGTCGGGCTTGAGGTGGAACGGCCGGGCTTCGGGCAAGTGTGGACCGGCCGGTCTAGAAGGTGGACCGGTCGGTCCCTCCTTCGGGTCGGCTCGGTCGGTCTTCAAATATCACCGGTTCTCGCCCATTTGCTCGAATCCTCTTCCCGAACGCATACTGTTCCAAATCTTCGAGTATAGATCTAATAATCAACTCAAAGCCACTCAAAAGACTCCGAAAATACGTTAAGTTCGTGGTTAGGAACATCCAAATTCACGTAATATCAACTCCCCAAGACTTAGATCTTTGCTTGTCCTCAAGTGAAGACAAACTAGAAATAAGTTCAAGGAAGCTATAAACACCGTACTAACCTTTGTGAGCTGAATGCAATCCTTTAGGACCCCACAGATGTAATGCTAAAAGCCTGAAAACTCATGAACAGATCAAAAACCAAGATGGTACTTCATGTACTTTGCCAAATACATAGCAATGTTACCATACTCAAGTTCCTATGTCTCAGCGACTTCTACACCAGGGTCCATAAATCTTACCAAAGGGAAAATGTCCGTCGCATAAGGGTTAAGGATTTGGGCTATTTAGTGGTGGTGTAAAAGTGTTTAGGCTAACCTCAGTAGCGGCCGAATGCAAGTCATGGCGCAAAAACCCAAGAGAACTAAGTCCAAAGATGATGCACAGCTTTTCAAACTTAAAACCTCCTATTCTTTAAAAATTGCTAACTTTCTGCTTCTCTAAAGAAATAATGCGGAGAACAAGAAATAGAAATGTGCTTAATAGATATTCTTTTAAAATATAAGCTTTATTCTGATCCCTTTCAGCATTTTAAAGATTTTTTTTTTTTTTTTTCGTTTTTTTTTTTTTTTTGAATGTTGGGGATCAGTTCTAGTTTTGTTTTTTTTTTTTTTTTTTTTTTTTTTTCTAAGCATAATGATGAAAAAACGAAAAATAAATAAAGAAACGAAATTATTAACAAAATCCTAAGCAGAAAGTTTGATAAGTTGTACCGGAAGGTCTTTAGAATGATCAGCTGGCCGGACTATCTCTCCGGAGTTTTTGCGCTTGAGTGCATGTCAATGTCTTGGACAGAATGTATGAGGCTTAAAAGAAAGGTAAGGGTGAGGGTGTGGTACCATACTAAAAATGAGTCTGGCCATTAGGAGTCCTGAAGAGAGGATAATGTTTGAAAAAGGATAGGACTCCTAACGTGGTTGCTACTTCTTATGCGATTTCGAATTCCCTGAGTTAAGAAAAACAGAATAGTATATTAGTATCAGCGTTAGCTTTCAAGGAGACGGGAGCCTTCTGGTAACACTGATCCGCCTATGGCGTTTTTAATCTTCCCATTGCATTGGTTAGTCACTGTTAATCTAAAAACAGAGTTAGCAAACAACATGTGGTCCTTGAATCGCATTCATACTACAAAGGTGTAAATAAAACTGAAAAGAAGAAAATAAACATAATTAGTACAATCATGAAGAGGGATCACATCACCTTCTGTGATGGTAGTGTTAGGGAGGGTCGGGTAGAGGTTGACATGATCTGTAATGTCTGGTTCCTTAACCGAGAATGGCGGGTCATCAGTTACGTGTTCCTCCAGCAGCTTGTCCATTTTGAATTTCATCTCAGTGTCTCCCAGCTGGAGATTAATGCATCCATGCCTGAGATCAATCCTTGCACCAACTGTGCAAAGGAATGGTCTTCCCAGGATGAGAGGATCTTCTGGTTCTTCAGGTAAGTCCAGCACCACAAAATCTGCAGGGACAAAAACACCACCAATTAGCACCTGTATGTCCTCAAGAATACCTATTGGACGTTTAACAAAATGATCAGCAAACTTTAAAGAAAAGTTAGGAAGAGAGAAATCCTTAAAGCCCAGTCGTTTCGCCACAGAGTATGGCATGGTGTTGACACTGGAGCCCGTGTCGCAGAGTGAGCTAGGAAAGACCGTAGAGTCGATCTGGACTGGAAGTTCAAAGCGACCAGGATCTCCAAGCTTTTGCACTGTCTTGCTCTGCGTCGTAGCACTGCATTCCTCTTCCAAATTCTTCTGAGATTCACTGGGCCAATCAGGATAAGGAGCTCTGGGAACATAAATACGAGCTGGAGAACTGACCACCGGACCGACCGGTCCTCCTGGCGCCCGACCGGTCTTCTCTCCAGAAGAAAGAGACTCGTCTCGTGGTGGTGTTAGACCGACCGGTCTCCCTGGAGCCCGACCGGTCCGCTCTCCAGAAGAAAAAGACTCGTCTCGTGGAGGCTCAAGACCGACCGGTCCTTGAGTGGACCGACCGGTCGGTCCCATCGTAGCTGGAGAATCATCTTGTGCTATAAACATGGCGTGACACTCCCTTGCTTGACTCTGCTCCCCTTTAGCTGGAAGAGTCCCTTGCTGACGCTTTACCGCTTCTGCCTGCTGTGCCACTTGGGTGTCCAGCATCTTAAGGTGAGTAGTGACAGCTTCTAAACGCCCATTGATGTTCGTAATGTCAGTGGAAGTCCTCTGCTGATTAGCTAGCATCATTTGCATCATAGCTTTCAGCTCGTCATTGGGGTTAGGAGCTGGAGGTGGAGGAGCTTGTTGTCTAGGCTCGAACTGGTTCTGATTCTGGTATCCGGAGCCTGAATTCTGTCCATACTGCCTCTGAAAGCCTGCATTGTATCCTGAAAATCCTTGACCACCTACATAGTTAACCTCATGAGTGCCCTCTGAAACCAACGCAGCTGGCTCTGAATAGCAGATCGCATCTGAAGCATTTCCAACCATACTAGTTCCCTGATGGCTTCCTTGCATAAAGCTCTTGATCTTAGCAGCTGTCAGCTCTGCTATCTCTGTTGCAGATGGTGCCTCTACACTGAAAACCTTCTTCGACCGATCATATTCAGAACACTGATCGCTAGAGCTCTGCGCCATATTCTCAATCAACCTATACGCGCCTTCTATGCTCTGAGTCATAAAATTACCGTTACTAGCTGAATTAAGACTTGTCCTGTAATCCCAGGTGACTCTATCGTAGAAAATCCTTAGCATCTGCTCATCTGTGAATCCATGGTGAGGGCACTCTCTACGGTACTCCTTAAATCTATCCCAGGCTTCATCAAATGACTCTCCGCCCTTCTGCGAAAAGTTGGTGATTCTGCTTCTGAGATGAGCTGTCTTGGTCTTAGTGTAGAAGTGGTCCAAGAAAGCAGCTCTAGCTTCGTCCCAGCCGTTAAGAGAATGTGGAGGAAGCGACTTGAGCCATCTCAAAGCTTTGTCAGCGAGAGAGTGCTTGAACAGCTTACACTTGATATAGTCAGAAGGTACCCCATTGGCCTTAGTCGTCTCGCAGACCTCTTCAAAGCTCTCTATATGATCCTTGGGGTTTTCAGAAGCCAACGCATGGAACACGTGCCTCTCTACTAGATTAATCAGCTGAGCCTTAATCTCGAAGTCATTCCTCTGAATCACAGGGACGCGAATGGCTGATCTGTTCTGGTAGTACTGGTGGACATTGTCCCCTTCTCCAATCCCTCTCTGCGGCGGAGGATTCTGACCTGCTGGTGGCACTTGCTGTTGTAGGAATTCACACAGGATTTACCGGTTTAATCTCTATTAAACAACCTAGCGAAAGTTCCTTTGCCTAGGATCTAGGGTTTGTAAACTATGAATCTTACAAGAACGGATCTCGAATATACCTGGAGTTTATGCAGCGGAATTGAATCAGGGATTCGAGATCTATAGCGCCCCAAGTGTTGCGCCTCTACCGTTAGTCCACACGCACACAAACTGGAATCCGCCGGAATGCTAGTACCGGTAATCGGATCTCCTGGGGAATCACCGAGTTCTAAAGAGGTGGCTGCGACTAACAAGATTAGGTCTCAAGGTCGTGCCTATTATCCTATATATAGGCCCTTGAGAAAACCCTATTAATTCTGAACCGAACCAGAATCAATTGTGTCATTAAACCGAAATCACTATTTCGGTTCTGCCTTCGTGTCGATCGACACAACTCTTTGTGTCGATCGACACACCCTCTAAACTCGTATATAATGTGTATTTTATACACATTACCTAGATCATTACTCTTAATGATCATTCCCACATAAAGCTCATCCAGCTTGCTTAGGTGTGTGACCCTGTAGGATCATATAATACTAGCAATGAGTTCATAACTCATAGATCATCAGAGGTTTCTAGCAAAACGTCATGACCACCTAGTATTATATGAATGTCTAATCTCGACAGTACAACTATCACTAGAGTGGATACAAGTGTGATTTCAGGACATTCCCAACAATCTCCCACTTGTACTGGAATCATCTATTCCCATAATCCCTTCGTCTCTATATCTCGATATGGCATAAGGCAAGATCCGTGTCATCCTTATTACAGCCATTATCACGTTCATCGAACTCCGATTTATACTGAACAAAAACAAACGACTGACAATCACCTCGTTTGAGCGCGGCCACGCATTTCTCAGTATCAAATCTTCGATGGGCCCTGAGATATTTATCTCCTGTTATATAGGAGGGACAAATCCCATCTTGTTCCATCCCTGTTCCTTCACACACTTCATGATACGCCCAATCAATGCCTTTATAGTCACCTGTTACGGATAACGTTTGACAAAGTCAAAGCGGACCAATTCATATGTAAGAAATCATGATGAACTCAGGTCTAAGGACTATACTCTATAGTCGTAATGGGAAACTCTTATGACACTTATATAACTATCCTGTAGAGTTCCCATTAGCGGGTCATGCCCGATCATATGTTCTCCAACATATATCTATGTGATTGACTTTAATACTCTTATTAATGACTCCATGAAACTTAGTCATCAGTCACCTCACATGCCAGTCTCACGCGGTTGTCAGTGTCCCACTTTAACAACCTCGACCAGGGACAAATATAATCTATGTCATTTATCACTTATAGGGTTTCATGATCAAGTCCTCAACTTGATGACCTATAAAATGCCATAAATTACTTTGGGACTATTATTCAATTATCCAATAATCAAATAATACATGAAACAATTTCATTATGACATAACCAAAGTATGTCAACATGAATATCATAACATAACTAAATCCTTTATAACTCCCACTAGAATTAAGATCACATCTTAATATATCCAATACCTACAGCAGGAGAGTGAAACTCATGCTTAGGTCGTGGGAGAGGCTGCGGTGATCTGCTTGGAACCCTTTCCAACAAACCGCAGGCTGTGGTGCTTTGCTTGGAACTCTTTCCAACAAACCGCACCGCAGTATGGACACAAGACATAATCAGGTTCCTACCAGAAATCGTCTTTGTCTGTCTAACCACTCTCATCAGAAACCATTACTTCCTCAGTTCACCAAGCTCCTATCCTCAGTATTCCTCAAATACTAGAGAATATTCTTGGTAACTGTCCAGTGACTTTCACTTGAGTCATATTGGTACCTACTCGTCCTGCTCAAAATACAAGCAACATCTGGACGAGTGTAGGTCATGGCATTTATGATAGGTTCCACTGCATACGCCTGGAAATCCTACTCAAACACTTTCTTGCTCAGCCAGTGTCCAGGGACACTGCGTCTTGCCAAGATTAATGCCATTAGACATTGGTATGAAGCCCTTCTTGGAATCATTCATATTGAATCTGTCCAAGACCTTATCACCATAAGAATCTTGACACGATCCAATTAGCCTACCCAATCTATCTCTATAGATTTATATTCCAAGAATTCACACGGCTTCTCCCATGTCTTTCTTTGAAAAATAACTTTCCAAGCCAAGTCTCAAAAAGGCTAAAGCAACGGAACGTTATTTCCGAGAATAAGTATGTCATCTACATACATAATGAGAAATGCAACTACGCTCCCACTAGTCTTCTTGTAAACACACAGTTCCTCTTCGTTCCTGATGAAATCAAACATTTTGACATCTTTATCAAAACGAAGATTCCAACTCCGTCATGCTTGCTTCATTCCATACATGGATCGATGAAGCTTGCATTCTTTCCCAGCATGATTTGGATCTGTGAAACCTTAGGTTGTGTCATGTACACATCCTTTTCCAGAATTCCATTAAGGAAAAACTGTTTTTCACATCCATCTGCCAAATCTCATCACCATGATCAATGGCAGTTGCTAGTATAATCCGAATGGCTTTAAGCATAGCGAATGGGAACAAGTTTCATCATAGTCAATACCATGATTTGCTTGAAACCTTTAGCCACCAGCTAAGCTTTGAATATCTGGATATTCCCATCTCGGATCTAGCGGCTCCTAGCCACTTTTCGGAGTCCGGGCCCAACACTGCTTCTTCTTCAAAATTCGTAGGGTCTTCATTGTCAATGATCAACAAGTCATGACAATCGGTCACAAGAAATCCATATCTCTCGTGATCGTTACGAATCCTTTCGGATCTACGAACTTCAGGCACCACAGGTGCAAGTTCTACAACCCTTTGCAGACCCAGCTACTACTCTTCCTTAATAGGTCGAGCAGTCTCCTGTGATTCTCGAACATTTTCGAGATACACTTTACTCCCACTATTTTTCTTGGAAAGACAATCTCTCGCAAGAAAACATAGTTCTTAGCAACAAACATTTTGTTATCAGAACAGTTGTAGAAGTAATAAGCCTTGGTTTCCTTAGGATAACCATTCAAAGTAGCATTTATCAAATTTGGATGCGAGCTTGTTAAATGTTTTACACAAGCCTCATAACCCCAAATTTCAGTAAAGACAAACTTGGAACATTTCCAATCCACATCTCATATGGAGTCTTTGTAATTGATTTTGTTGGAACCCTATTTAGTGTAAACTCAGACATTTTCTAGAGCCTATCCCTAAAAGAGATAATGGAAGATTTTTGTGACTCATCATTGATCGAACCATATCCAATAAGGTCCGGTGAGCTGTGAAACAATTCCACACTCTCTCATATGATCACTTAACTCTTGACTTAAGTATTCTCCTCCGCGATCTGATCGAAGAGTTCTAATACTTTTGTCAATTTGATTCTGTACTTCATTCTGGAATTCCTTGAAAAATTTTCAAAAGGGGATTCCTACTTGTGACTCATTAGATAGACATCGCCATGCCCACTCTAGTCACTAGTATAGGTAATGAAGTCTTGAATCTTAATTTTCTCTAGCATTGTTGCCTATCGGGCCGCACACATCTGTATGTATAAAGCCCAATAAGTCATTGGCCCATTCTCTTAGTTCGATAAAATGGGCCTTAATCGTTTTGCCCAATGAGCAGGATTCACATATCTCACATGATTCACAACCATGTAAGCCCAAAAGCCCATCACTATGGAACTTCTGAATCCTCTGTGGCCCAAACGATAATGCTGGAGAACCGATTTGTGTTTAAGACATAAAACCCATTCTCTAATGGGATGCTACCATATAAAATATCATTTAGATCAAAAGAGCAACATTTGTCTTTTATCAAAATAAAATCATTCAAAATCTTACAAGAAAATGAAATGACATTTTTGCTCATAGCAATTACATAATAGCAATTATTTAGTTTCTAAAACCAAGTCTGAAGGCGACAACAAATGGAAACTTCCTACAGCTAATGCAGCAACCCTTGCTTCATTCCTGTTGAGTTTCTCCATTCGTCCCTTCTTCAACGTTCTACTGTTGCTCAGGCCCTGCACATTTAAACAAATATGAGCACCACAACCGGTATCTAATACCCACAAGGTAGAACTTGAAATAACACAAATACCTGAATGAGGAGTGTCATACATCTCCTTTATTTCCTTGGAATCTTCCATGTATTTCTTGCATTTTCTCCTCCAATGCCTTGGTTCCCCACAGTAGCTGCAAGCATCATCATCAGATGGGCCAGACTTGGGTTTAGTGAGAAACTCAGGCTTATCCTGATTCACAATCTGGGCGGCCTTTCTCTCACCCTTGTCTTTACCAGGTTTCACAAACCTTTTGCCCTTCTTGATATTGAGCTCAGCTGTCTTGAGCATATCATGCAGTTCAGTCAACGTCTTTGTCAAGACATTCTTGATGTAGTACTTGATGAACTCATCATAGCTCGTCGGCAGGGACTGCAAAATGATGTCAGTAGCCAACTCTTGGCTAATAGGACAATCCAGTCTCCTCAGGTTATCAATATAACCCATCATCTTCATGACATGAAGACTTACTGGAGCTTCCTTTGGTAGCTTGCACTCAAACAGAGATTTAACCGACTGGTATCTCTCAGTTCGAGTCTGCTCCTGAAACATAGCTTTCAGGCTAGTGACTATCTCGATAGGCGATTCCACGTTCTCATATTGCCCCTGCAATTCAGAGTTCATGGTATCCCTCATCAGACGGCTCACATCGACCACATCATAATAATGCTTATTCCAAGCATCATATACTGCATGTGAGGCATTGGACCTTAGTTTCTCGGGGAGAGCTTTCACAAGGACATAGTCCTTTCTCTCTTGCTTGAGAACAATTCTCAAGTTCCGATACCAATCTAGGAAGTTGGATCCATTTAACTTGTCCTTCTCAAGGACGGATCTCAACGAGAAAGAGTTCTGATTAGACATAACTGTAATAAGAAAAGGAAAAATCAGTTATGATATTCAGAAAATGAGAAATCTTAACAATTAAGAAAACTCGCATTATATTCAAAACAATGTTTCCTCAAATGAATATAATGATCCAAGATCCATGTTTCACCAAAACCCGAGCGAGCCACTGGCTGTCACTCAAATCTTAGCTATATAGGTAAGCAACACTTTGCTAATCATATCCAATATGACTCTTGGTTTTGGATAAGACATCTTATGTTTTATCCACCTGATGTCTATGGGCCCAGAACTTCTGATAGCCCATTCAAGCAAACCAATCTCTTCAGTCATGTAATAGTTGATGTCATGCACTGCAAGCCCATCAACACAATTACCTACTGCCTTACTCATGTCACTGCGGACACCTTGCACTGCAAGCCCATCACGCAATGAAACAAGTCTTGACAGCTGACAAGATCGGGAAGACATCCAGAACACTTGATATTTAGTTGAGGAAATGAACTTTTAATCCATAACACACATCATATATGCATTTAGGAATCCAATTTCATTAAATCTGGTTCGGTTATTAGATTTTAGGTTCACTATCTAAAATACCTACTGCCTCACTCATGTAACTGCAGACACCTTGCACTGCAAGCCTGTCACGCAATGAAATGAGCCTTGACAGTTGACAAGATAGGGAATCGATCGACACTACCTTAGTGTCGATCGACACTTACCTGTCTGTCACAGTTCTTCGAAAACCGATCAATCCAATTGAACCGATTTCGATAACCGACAGAACCAATACAATAACCGATCACTGTCGATCGACACTACATTAGCATCGATCGACATTGATCAAACCAGATCCAATTCTCTATAACCGGTCAATCCAATTGAACCGGATCGATAACCGGTCACTCTAATTGAACCGGGTCGATTACCGGTCGGTGTCGATCGATACTACATTAGTGTCGATCGATGCCAACCAAACCGCATTAAACCGACATTCGGTTTAATCGATCTGTTAACCGAGCACGATAACCGATTCAATCCAATCGAACTGGTTAACCAATCGCCTGGTCGTGTCGATCGACGCAACTTTTGTGTCGATCGACACCAACTTGATATCGATTAATATATCAAACTGACGGCAATTGAAAGAGCGTGTCGATCGACACAGCACAACGGTGTCGATCGACACCAACCTCTCTGGAAAAATTTTAAATCACGAGTTTAGCCCGTGTCGATCGACACTACCATAGTGTCGATCGACGCTGGCCGAAAACCCTAATATTTCAATTTTGCAAAACGTTTTTGAAGCAGATTTTGATCTATCAAGCATCCTCTAATCAATTCAACTAATTCGATTATATGCTTTAGATTCAGATTAGTTAAACCCTAAGGCTCTGATACCACTGTAGGAATTCACACAGAATTTACCGGTTTAATCTCTATTAAACAACCTAGCGAAAGTTCCTTTGCCTAGGATCTAGGGTTTGTAAACTATGAATCTTACAAGAACGGATCTCGAATATACCTGGAGTTTATGCAGCGGAATTGAATCAGGGATTCGAGATCTATAGCGCTCCAAGTGTTGCGCCTCTACCGTTAGTCCACACGCACACAAACTGGAATCCGCCGGAATGCTAGTACCGGTAATCGGATCTCCTGGGGAATCACCGAGTTCTAAAGAGGTGGCTGCGACTAACAAGATTAGGTCTCAAGGTCGTGCCTATTATCCTATATATAGGCCCTTGAGAAAACCCTATTAATTCTGAACCGAACCAGAATCAATTGTGTCATTAAACCGAAATCACTATTTCGGTTCTGCCTTCGTGTCGATCGACACAACTCTTTGTGTCGATCGACACACCCTCTAAACTCGTATATAATGTGTATCTTATACACATTACCTAGATCATTACTCTTAATGATCATTCCCACATAAAGCTCATCCAGCTTGCTTAGGTGTGTGACCCTGTAGGATCATATAATACTAGCAATGAGTTCATAACTCATAGATCATCAGAGGTTTCTAGCAAAACGTCATGACCACCTAGTATTATATGAATGTCTAATCTCGACAGTACAACTATCACTAGAGTGGATACAAGTGTGATTTCAGGACATTCCCAACAGCTGTGCCATCATCGTAGCAAACTGCTGCTGCATTTGCTGCATCTGTTGTTGCGCCAGTTGCGCATTTGCTGCAGTTGCAACACGGATCTGCTCTATCTGATCAAACAGAGCAGCCTGAAGACCCTCATTATCAGGCTGATCCACTACTTCCATAGTGGGCATGAGGTTCCTTTGGGCTCTGTTTGTCCGTTCTAGCTTGGCTAATTCTTCGTTAGTATGTGAAATCAGAGGTTCAGTGCGGTTACTTCTCCTCTGCATTCACCTGAAAACACAACCAAAAATAAAAAGAAAAAGAAAAATAAATTAGTAAAATGCTTAGACTAAATTCGCAAATCAAATCTGATGGTAAACACAATTGGTCCCCGGCAACGGCGCCAAAAACTTGATACGGTCAGGTTTTACCCAATTATAAAAATGCAAGTGCACAGCAATCACAGTAGTATATTCTGGGATCGAATCCACAGAGACCAAGTGTTACACAACAGATTATAGACTATTAAATTAAGCTAAGCAGGAACGAGATGGTTGATTGTATCAAAACTTAAAAGACAAGAAAGCAATTTAAAAACGATGTAAATTCAGATAATTAAAAGCGTTAAGCAATAGGGAATTCTCAGGAAATCACATTCATGAACCAGACAACTATTCAGATTCTAAATATGCATGCATCTTAAACTCAAACACTTTTATAAACTACTCCACTTTCGTGATAACAGTTACTTTCCCTAGAGATCCGAGAACCTATACTTTCGCATGGTCACGACTATCCTAGACAAGCATTATATGTTCAGGTTTGATCAGTTCATAATACCCTATAACTAACCTTTCAGTTGTTATAATGCATTACTCATCAACAGTAGTTCTAGCAATACACAAGCTTTTGGAATGTGTATAAACCTAAGATCTAGTGATTAAATGGCCAGTTCAATCCTAGCATTATGCCTAACAGTGATGAAGATGGTAATTGATAAGCAACCTATTTGTGTCTAGTACAATTTGTGAATTCCTTTGAAAAACCCTAAAACCTAACTATGGATCTACTCAGACATGATAAAAGACAAAGCAAAAGCAATTGAATGAATCATAATCATAGAATAGAAATAAGAATAAGGTTTAGAAATCTTCTCCAAAGGATGATGAAATCTTCTCCTTGATTACAACTCTCTAGCTCTAAAAATCTCAGAAAAAGTGATAAAAGTCATGTCTCCTCTAAAATAACAAAACCCTACGGGTATTTATAGGAAAAAACGGAAAAAGGAAAAGTTCCTAAAAATCTGGGGACTGGACCGGTCGGTCTGGAAACAGGATTGGTCGGTCCGGTTTCTAGAGGCCAAAAATCCTCTCGTGATGCACTTGGACCGGTCGGTCCTTAACCTAGACCGGTCGGTCTCGTATCTTCGTCTTCGGGTATTCATTCCGCTGGACCGGTCGGTCCAAGGAGAGGACCGATCGGTCCACTTTCCAGTGGGTCTTGGCCGGCTTCAACTTCACGTGGAACGGTCGGGCTTGAGGTAGAACGGCCGGGCTTCGGGCAAGTGTGGACCGGCCGGTCTAGAAGGTGGACCGGTCGGTCCCTCCTTCGGGTCGGCTCGGTCGGTCTTCAAATATCACCGGTTCTCGCCCATTTGCTCGAATCCTCTTCCCGAACGCATACTGTTCCAAATCTTCGAGTATAGATCTAATAATCAACTCAAAGCCACTCAAAAGACTCCGAAAATGCGTTAAGTTCATGGTTAAGAACATCCAAATTCACGTAATATCATCTGCCAATCAAAGAGCCAAGCCCGGGAATCCCACAAGTTCTATATATGTTGTCTTGATTTTCATAAATCTCTAACTCGTTCACATTGTGGACGGAATTTTATTTTTAGTATTTATTACCGCGGAAAAAATTTAATCTATGTAAGAAAAATAAACAGCCGTCGGAATCCCGTCTGGATTTCCGACGGAATTCTGACGGATGTGTATTTTTATTAAATAATTTTTTTAATAGGCAGAAATAAGTACAAGAAATAATTCTCCGTCGCAAATCCGTCGGAAATTACGACGGCGGTACGACGGATATTTAAATTTATTGTATATATTAATCCGGAAATTTGATAAAAGATATTAAAAACAATTGCCGTCGGAATTCCGTTAAAATTGCCGACGGATCTCCGACGGAAAACCCTAATTTGACATGCCGCCAAACAACTTCGTGATCATTGTAACATCCCGAAACCAAAATGTCGATTTTAGTAAGGGGTGTCGATCGACACCATTGGTGGCGTCGATCGACACCATGTTAGGATTTGCGGATTGGATTAAAATCGATCGTTCGGTGTGGCGAGTTGGTTTAGGGAGCCTTGGGCTCAAGTATTTAAGCTTTTGGTCAGTTATGTGGCTGCAGCTTTGGAGGAGAATAAGAAGAGAAAGACGAGAGAAAAGTTTCGTGAGTTTCCAAGTGATTTCGAGTGTTTGCGTGATCCGTTCATTGCGTTAATTCTCTCGTGTAAGCCATTCCGTTTGTGAGTTCGTTGAGCTGTGTTCTGTGGTGATTCCAGTGAAGGGAATCCGCTGTTCGTCGATGTTCGTCACTTTTCATCCTCGTTCTTCGTCGTTTCGTCGTTTTCGTCGAAAAACCGAGGTGAGTGCGCGACCGTAAGCTCGATTTTACTAGGGAATTGATAACGGATTGATTTAGGGATTCTCGTATTGATTTCATGGTTGTTTTGTGTTGAATTCGTGAACTTATTTCGTGAAATGATGTTTTGTTTTCGTGAAATCGTGTAATTTTCATAACTGTCTCTGTTTCTGAGAATGTAGTGTCGAGCGACACCTTGTGGTGTATCGCTTGACACCACTGTTAACCAAGCGTCGATCGACACCGTGCGATGTGTCGATCGACACCAGTTAAATTGTAGCGTCGATCAACACCGTGCGATGTGTCGATCGACACCCGTGTATTTCTTGCGTTAATCTTTTAAATCATGTGTTATTGATATTCTAGTATTTTCGTACTTAGCGTGTAGATGGGAGGACCGTCTCACTAAGTATTTATTCAATACTTACGCAACTCATTTTTCCCAATTGTGTTCCAGGTAAAGAAAAAGTGTGATCGCGGAATCATGGCCGTAGGAGAGGATGATAGGGTTTAATTGTGTTATTGTTGTTTAGTCTAGTTGAACCCGGTGTTATGTTGCTAGATTCATTTATGAGCATTCCTGGATTTGATATTGGTTTTATTTATTGGATTGATATTAAATTATTATTAGAATTTATTATGGATTTTTAATTGTTGTGTTTTATTCCGCAGTAGAATTAATTAATTAATTATTTTTTTAAAAAAAGAATCGGGTGTTACATTTTGGTATCAGAGCCTATACGGTTTTAGGACTGTTAGGTTAGAGGAACTGAGACTATGTGTTTTAATTGATTTTGTGTGTTTAATCGATTTTAGTCTTAGTATCATCCTCTCCGGCCTTCAAAGAGATTCCGCGATAAGTTTTGTTGTGTTTTTGATTGTGACTTCTAGGGTACTTATCTACTGATCTGTGTTGCAGTGAGATGGTTACCAGAGCTAGAGGTCATGGTAGAGTTGGTGCCCGTGGTAGGAGAGTTGGTGGCCGTGGAGGCCGGGGCCGTGGTCGTGGACCAGTTGCTGAGTCAGCAGAGAGCGCGGCGCAGAGTGCATCCCCGAGTGTAGCGACCGCGTCAGAGTCCCAGTCGCTTAGTGCCAGTGTGTTAGCCTGTGCCGGTAGAGGCAGGGGAGTTCCAGTGGGCCTTGGTTGTGGTGCTGCTGTAGCTCCAGGTCGTGACGACCAGGTTGTGGGATTGCTGACGCAGTTGTTGGCATGTTTTCTGCCAGTGGCTCCTGAGCAGGCTCCGGGTGTTCCTCCAGTGGCCGGGTTGCAGCAGAGGGCTACAGTTGCAGCGCATGTTCCGTCTTATCTTGAGATGATGAGACAGATGCAAAGGATAGCTACGCCGTTCTTCGAGGGCAGAGTTGGTCCTGAGGAGGCTACTGAGGGGAGTTCCAGTGGGCCCTGGTGGGGGTGCTGCTGTAGCTCCGGGTCGTGATGACCAGGTTGTGGGATTGCTGACGCAGTTGTTGGCACGTTTTCCGCCAGTGGCTCCTGAGCAGGCTCCGGGTGTTCCTCCAGTGGCCGGTTTGCAGCAGAGGGCTGCAGTTGCTGTGCAGGTTCCGCCATACCTTGAGGTTATGGGACATATGCAAAGGATTGGTACGCCGCCGATAGGGCCGAGTGGGTCCTGCGGAGGCGGACGAGTGGCGCTTGATAGTGGAGCGTAACTAAAGATTGATTCGTTGTCCTGCTGAGTATAGGGTAGAGTTGGCCATTCACTATATGTGTGGTGATGCGCATCTGTGGTGGCGAGCTATCGAGGCTCGGAGAGCGGTGTGGACCTGGGGAGAATTCTTAGCTGAGTTCAATGCTAAGTATTTTTCTCAGGAGGCTCGAGATCATCTTCAGTTGAGTTTTATGTCGCTGGAGCAGGGAGGACGTTCAGTACGCGAGTATGATGCCGAGTTTGGCAGACTGTTGGTGCATTCGGGTCATGATTTTGAGAACGAGAGGACTCTTATGCAGAGATTTTTGTAGGGACTTCGGTTGAGTATCCGGTCTCAGTGCAGAGGTGCCAAGTATGCCTCGAGGGCAGAGCTGGTAGAGCTTGCGGCATCGATTGAGGAGGATCAGCGAGAGCAGGCTGGTTCGATAGTGGTTCCGTTTGTGGTTGCTTCTGTTGCTTAGCCGAGTGGTCAGCAGCAGTAGCCATAGCAGCATCGGCGAGGTTCTGGTTCCGGCAAGGGCGATAAGCCTGCACAAGGCCAGAAGAGGAGGTGGGATGATCCTTCCAGGACGAGTTCAGGTTGCCACGGCATTCATGGTTGTTTTGGGTGCGGGAGTTCTGAGCATCGGGTGGCGAACTATCCTAAGGTCTCCCGGGTGCCCGAGGTTTGCTTCCATTGCCAAGAGCCGGGGCATATCAGGCCGATGTGTCCCAAGTTGCAGCAGCTGGTTATTGTAGCGATTCAGCCAGCTGGAGTGCAGCTTTTGAGTCAGATTGCGGTAGTGCAACAGCCGATGGGACAGATTGGACCTGCACCGCGGGTGTATTCACCGGCAGAGTTCGGTTAGGGGAGTGGAGCCGGGCAGATCACAGGAAAAATCCTAGACTCGAACTTCGTAAAATTCCTAGAGGTAGAATTTTTTTTTTTTCATTGTGGTTGTTATGTTATATAACTTGTGGCCCAGTCTCAGGGTTCTCAACGTATGTAATATGTGTAGGGACCTTGTTAGTGGGCGGCTTTGAGTCCCACGTGATGTTTGATTCTGGAGCATCGCACTGCTATATTACTCTGGACCGTGCCGAGCGCAGTGGCATCCGGAGCAGCGCCGGTGAGCGCGCAGGCATGGTCAAAGTGGCTGGAGGTGGAATCCTGGCTACTTCGGGCCGTGCTAGAGAGCAGTTAATGTTCAGATAGCTGGGCATTCGATGCCAGCGGACTTGGTGATTAGTCCAGTGGCGCTGTACGACGTGATTCTGGGGATGGACTAGTTATCGTTCTACCGGGTTCATCTGGATTGCTTCAGAGGCAGAGTGAGCTTCGAGCGTGATGGCGGCAGGTTGGTGTTTCAGGGGTTGAGACCGACTTCCAGTAGTCTTGTGATCTCGACTATTCAGGCAGAGCAGATGTTAGAGCGAGGTTGCGAGGCGTTTTTGGTGACGATTGTGATGTCGGAGTCCAGTAGTGAGGTTGCTTCCGAGGATAGATGCGTTGCTGGATCAGCTGAAGGGTGCTACCTGGTTCTCCAAGATTGACTTGGCTTCAGGATATCATCAGATTCCGATTGATGAGGCAGATGTTCGCAAGACAGCATTCTAGACGCGTTATGGGCATTTTGAGTTTGTAGTGATGCCTTTCGGTTTGATGAATGCGCCTGCGGCATTCATGAGATTGATGAACGACGTGTTCAAGGAGTATTTGGACGTGTTCATTATCATTTTTATCGATGACATCTTGGTTTATTCGAGGAGTTCCGAAGAGCACGAGGTACATTTGCGTTTGGTTCTGGAGAGGCTTCGGGAGCAGAAGCTGTATGCTAAGTTGAGCAAGTGCAGTTTCTGGCAGCGAGAGATGGGTTTCCTTGGTCACATTGTGTCTGCAGAAGGATTTTTTGTGGATCTGGCCAAGATTTAGGCTATTCGGGATTGGCCTAGACCGAGCAGTGCTACCGAGATCAGGAGTTTCTTGGGTTTGGCAAGTTATTATCGGAGGTTCGTCAAGGGTTTTGTGAGTATGGCGCAGCCGATGACGAAGCTGACCGGTAAGGATGTTCTGTTTGTCTGGTCACCGGAGTGCGAGGATAGTTTTGCGAGACTCAAGGAGATGTTGACTAGTACACCGGTGTTGGCATTACCCGAGCCGGGGAAGCCTTACACCGTGTACACAGATGCTTCAGGAGTTGGTCTGGGTTATGTTCTGATGCAGGAGGGTCGAGTCATCGCGTATGCTTTGAGGCAGTTGCAGGGTAGCGAGCGTAATCGGCCTATGCATGATGTAGAGTTGGGCGCAGTAGTGTTCGCTCTGAAGATCTAGAGGTCGTATCTCTACGGAGGGAGAGTGCAGATTTTTACGGATCACAAGAATCTGCAGCTCATCTTTACTCAGTCGTTGCTGAATATGAGACAGAGGCGCTGGGTCGAGTTGCTGGCAGATTACGATCTGGAGATCAGTTATCATCCAAGCAAGGCTAATCAGGTAGCAGATGCCTTGAGTCGGCGGAGATTCGATTCAGCCCGTGAGCAGGATATTGAGGATTTGGTAGGCGAGATTAGCACGTTACGTCTTTGCGCTATTTCGGTGGAGCCGTTGAGCTTGGAGGCAGTTGATCGAGGAGATCTTCTTAGTAGGATCAGAGTGGCTCAGCAGAGTGATCAGGTGTTGATTGATTCGTCGCGAGCAGTGGGGTCTGAGCATATTGTCTCTCCGAATGGGACGATTCTGTACCTCGTGATGAGTTGTTGAGACAGGAGATTCTGAGTGAGGCTCGTGCGAGCAAGTATTTGATTCATCCGGGTGCGACCAAGATGTATCGTGATCTCAAGCAGTATTATCACTGGGCCAGGATAAAAAGAGACGTGGCAGCTTATGTGTCTAAGTGCAACACGTGTTTGTTGGTCAAGGCCGAGCACAAAGTTTCGAGTGGCAAGTTGCAAAGTTTACCCATCCCTGAGTGGAAATGGGATATGATTACGATGGCTTTCGTGGTTGGTTTACCTATGTCGTGGACGTATGATGCTATCTGGGTGATCGTGGATCGATTGACCAAGTCAGCACACTTTTTAGCCATTAAGAAGACCGATGGAGCGGTTAAGTTGGCTAAAAAGTTTGTAAGGGAGATTGTGAGGCTGCATGGAGTGCCAGCCAGTATTTTTCTGATCGAGATCCCAGGTTTGCATCAGAGTTCTGGAGAGCCTTTCAGGCAGAGATGGGCACTAAGGTGCATATGAGTACGACTTATCATCCACAGACTGATGGGCAGTCAGAGAGGACTATTCAGACTATGGAGGATTTGATGAGGATGTGTGTTCTGGATTGGGGTGGTCAGTGGTTTGATCACTTGGGATTAGTTGAGTTCGCGTATAATAACAGCTTTCAGGCGAGTATCGGGATGACTCCTTTTGAGGCTCTGTATGGGAGGCCATGTAGAACGCCTTTATGCTGGACCCGAGTGGGGGAGCACAATATTCATGGGGCTACTTATGTTCAGGAGATGACTGAGAAGGTTCATATTGTTCGACTGAACATGAAGAAAGCTCAGGATAGACATAGGAGTTATGCGGATAAGCATAGACGTGAGCTTGAGTTCTCAGTCGGAGATGGCGTATATCTCAAGATGGCAATGTTAAGGGGTCCTAACAGATCCATAATAGAGAACAAGCTTAGTCCGAGATTTATGGGACCGTTCCCGGTGGTGGAGCGTGTTGGACCAGTGGCTTATCGGCTTGAGCTACCTCCGATCATGAAGGCATTTCATAAGGTTTTCCATGTGTCGATGTTGAGGAAGTGCCTACATGAGTCTGAGGAGTTAGTGCCGGAGATCCCTGCGGACCTTCAGCCAGATTTGACGGTTCCGGCAGTTCCTGTGAGGATTCTCGAGAGGAGGGTCAAGGAATTGCGTCGGAAGAAGATTCCGTTGTTGCGTATTTTATGGGATTGTGGCGGTTGCCAGGAGGGGACTTGGGAGCCGGAGGCAAAGATGAAGCTGAAGTTCAAGAAGTGGTTCGATAAGCAGGTCGCCAGTGGAGCTTAGTTTTGTTTGTGGTTCCAGTTTCGTGTAGGCTTTTGTGCCAGTATTGTTGTTGGTTCATGTATTTCTCGTTTCGTTGTAACGATATACATTGTTGGAGATTTATAAGATGAGATTTTTCCCTTTTATTTCTTTTTTTTTTATCGTTGTGTGTTCCTGATATGCGATTTTGTTGACCAGTGAGGGTCGTGTTTTGCGGATATTCCGGTTGGGGGGTATCGAGTTTAGACCACGTGAGGTGACCTTGTCGCTGATGTTTATAGGCATTTTAGAATTTATTACGGATTACTCATGATCTCGAGACGGTGGTTTTCCAGAGTATGTATCGGGGACGGTGGTTTCCTGTATACATGCTGAGAGACGGTGGTTCTCTCCAGGAGACGGTGGTTTTCCTGGGTACTTATACTGGGATGGTGGTTTCCTTTATAGTACTGAGTGCCTATATTGGGACGGTGGTTTCCTCTATAGTGCGGAGAGACGGTGGTTCTCTCGAGGGGACGGTGGTTTCCCTAGAGTATTTGTGAGTATGGATGAGTTAACGTAATAAATGTCTGAGAAAACGTGCGTATAAGCATAGGATTAGTTCGTGAGCCTCGGAGATTAGGTGAGATTCTCCAGTGGTATTGGTCGGTGCGGGCCAGAGTGTAGTTCTTTGTGGATGTGTTTTTGCGGGATTCGAGGTCGAATCCAGATTAGTGGGGGGGAATTGTAACATCCCAAAACCATAATGTCGATTTTGGTACGGGGTGTCGATCGACTCCATTGGTGGCGTCGATCGACACTATGTTAGGATTTGCGGTTTGGATTAAAATCGATCATTCGGTTTGGCGAGTTGGTTGAGGGAGCCTAGAGCTCAAGTATTTAAGCTTTTGGTCAGTTATGTGGCTGCAGCTTTGGAGGAGAATAAGAAGAGAAAGAAGAGAGAAAAGTTCTGTGAGTTTCCGAGTGATTTCGAGTGTTTGCGTGATCCGTTCATTGCGTTAATTCTCTCGTGTGAGCCATTCCGTTCGTGAGTTCGTTGAGCTATGTTGTGTGGTGATTCCTGTAAAGGGAATCCGCTGTTCGTCGATGTTCGTCACTGTTCATCATCGTTCTTCGTCGTTTCGTCGTTTTGGTCGAAAAACCGAGGTGAGTGCGCGACCGTAAGCTCGATTTTACTAGGGAATTGATAACGGATTGATTTAGGGATTCTTGTATTGATTTCATGGTTGTTTTGTGTTGAATTCGTGAACTTATTTCGTGAAATGAAGTTTTGTTTTCGTGAAATCGTGTGATTTTCGTAACTGTCTCTGTTTCTGAGAACGTAGTGTCGAGCGACACCTTGTGGTGTATCGCTTGACACCACTGTTAACCAAGTGTCGATCGACACTAGTTAAATTGTAGCGTCGATCGACACCGTGCGATGTGTCGATCGACACCCGTGTATTTCTTGCATTAATCTTTTAAATCATGTGTTATTGATATTCTAGTATTTTCGTACTTAGCCTGTAGACGGGAGGACCGTCTCACTAAGTATTTATTAAATACTTACGCAACTCGTTTTTCCCAATTGTGTTGCAGGTAAAGAAAAAGTGTGATTGCGGAATCATGGCCGGACGAGAGGATGATAGGGTTTAATTGTGTTATTGTTGTTTAGTCTAGTGGAACCCGGTGTTAGGTTGCTAGATTTATTTATGAGTATTCCTGGATTTGATATTGGTTTTATTTATTAGATTGATATTAAATTATTATTGGAATTTATTATGGATTTTTAATTGTTGAGTTTTATTCCTCAGTAGAATTAATTAATTATTTATTTTTAAAAAAAAGAATGTTGTCTTACAATCATCGTCAAAGCGGGAAAATCCGTCGGAAATTCCGTCGGAATTCCGTCTGCCACTCTATTAAATCCATAGTCTTCGTCTTCCCCGCAGACAGAACTGAAAAGTTTATTTTTTCTCCAAATTTCCTCCGTTTCGCCGCCGTTTATCCGCCGATTTGCCGCCGTTGTAGCCTCTAATCAGACGTTGTTGCTCAATTCTCACAATCCTTCCCCAAAATCAGAACCCAATGTAAGTTTTACATAATTTTTAGAGTTGTTGCGAAATTGTTCTTGAATTTGTAGGTTAGTAAATTGGGATTGGTTAAATGTGGAATTACAAAGATTGTTCAACATTGTTTCGTTATTGCTTATGAGAATTTTAGTAAATTAGGAATTAATAAATTTAGGAATTAAGCAATTTAGGGTTCTTGAGGATGTTAGAAATTTATGAAATTAGGTTTGTAGATAATTTTCTGAATTTAGAAATTTTTGGGAATTTAAGAATTTAGAGATTAAGAGATTTAGGTATTTTGATAATTTTAGGAATTTACCAATTTAGGGATTTTTAGATAATGCAAATTTTATAAATATTTCCAATTTTAAGATTAAGATTTTCATAAGTTTTTGTGATTTTTAGGGATTTTTGAAAATTTATTCTATGATTAATCTGTAAAATTTTTAATTTTTTAAAATCCTAAATAGAAAATTTTAAGAAAATCATTTCAAAATCTTAAAATAATTTTTTTTATAACATTTATAAAACATTTTAAACCTTTAAAATTTTAAAACTACTCTATAAAAAAAAATTTAAAACTTTTTTCAAATTATAAATATCAATTTCCCAACAAAACCTAAATCAATAAACTTCGGTTTCTGAATATACAATATACAAAAAACCCTAATTAATTACAAAATGCCAATTTCCCTAAATCACTAAGTCCCTAAATCCCAAAACCACATTATCCCAAATTTAATAAATTCATTTATAACAAAAATCTCAAATTCCCATCAATCCCTAAACCCCTAAATTCCTAAGTCGCTAAATAACAAAATCTCCGAAAACTAAATTCCTTAAATCTCAAAATTCCAAAAAACCCAAATTCCCAATATTCTTAAATCCAAAATCCTTAATTTCCAAATAACTAAATCGCAAAATCTCAAAATCCCAAATTTCTATAAATTCCAAATTCCATAAATCCCGATATCTCAAAATCTTAGAATTTTGGAAATCGTAGGGACTATCCGCGATATCATCACTCTAGGACTTCCAGTACGGGAGGTCGGAGTGCGAGTCAGACGCATATCCCCGACAGTAATCTCGGATTAGAGACCCCACACTTGTCTCAGCCCACGGGTACAGCCTGCTCAACTCCCATGGTCATGAGCATCGAGGAGTTTGTGTCGCAACCCGGACGTGATAGGTTGACTCGTCTAGATCCAGACATGCCACCTAACACGACCTGGTAAGTCTTATTTAAATATGTATTGGATTAAATTAATTTATTATAATATCTAACTAAATATTATAATAGGTTCCAATATTCGGGAAACGGGATTACGAGTTCTATCAATGCAATGATGAATTGCTTTGTAACTAAACCGTATCCCACATACAGTGATATGCCAGTGGAGGACCGGGACACTTGATTCCGGCAATTTGCGGTATGATTTTATTTTCTAATTTTAAAATATATTTCTTATATGACTCACATTTTAATTACTAATGCGGGAATTTGGTTTTTTCAGCAAGAATTTACGTGGGACCCACCGCTCACTTCGTTGGTCCGTAAGAAATTCGACGAAAAGTCTGGGAGGAAGTACTCGTTGAAGATGAACGAGTGGAAGGAGTCGTGGTACAAATACAGGAAGGTGCCTCGGGTTTTGAAACAAAAAGAAACATTATGGGCTGGACTTTTTGCACATTGGGAACGAGAGGAAACTCGGGCGACCTCAGGGAAAAACTCTACTAACCGCAATAGCAACCGGAAGGGGAAGGGACCGGTGACCCACAACCTTGGAGCAACGAGTAAGGCGTCAATTGCTGATAAAATGGTAAATTTTTAAATAATTCAAAAAAAATTTAATTCGCTAACGAAATTGTATATGTTAAAATTTTCAGGAGACCGGTGTGCTTCCATCGTATCTTGATTTGATCAAAGTTGCGCACACCAACAAGAAGACCGGGGAAATTAAAGATCCGATTGCTCGTGAAATCGTGGAAAGCGTGGAGAGGCTCGGGGAGCAGTACCTCCAATCGCAACCGATCGAGGAAAGAACTCCGCCACCCACTGAAGTTCCAGTCGAGAAGATCAACGAGTTCACCTACGAGGTTAGTAACCATGTCACATTTAAACAAATTTCAAAATACCTTTTAATAGAACTAAGTTATAAGATTGAATTTATTTTTTGTCGTAGGTGACTCCTAAGACCAAAGACCGTGTCTACGGCCTCCCTGAAGATAATTCCTCGTCCGTTTCGTCGGTTCGATATCATGGTGGTAGCAGTTTGGTGGCAGAAAACCGAGAGTTGACCGAGCGGCTTAGGGCAGTGGAGGAACGGTGTGCGAAAGAGAAGGCGGAGGCCGACGAACGATTTCGAACGATGGAACAGAAGATGAACGATTTCTTCAGTAGCCATAGGCCTCAGTTAGGGGTGGAATTATTATCCGAAATCCGAGATCCAATCCGAGATCCGCTCCGGATCCGCTCCGAAAATCCGGATATCCGGGGGGCCGGATCAGGATCCGGATAGTAAAATTACGGATCCGTCAAAAACGGATCCGGATCCGGATATCCTTATTTTCAAGTCCGGATATCCGGATCCGGATCCGGACTTTTTAAATATATTAAAAATAATTATTTTTTTTAAATTTTTTTTAATTTTTCTAAAAATTATATATAATAAATTAAATTTAAAATAATTTTTGTAATATTTTATTTATTTTTGATTTAAATTATAATAATTTTACAAAAAAAATCTCTTTTTTAACTATTTTAATACCTTTTTAATGTTTTTACGGATCCGGATATCCGCGGGTATGTTAATATTTGGAAGGATATCCGAAAACCGGATATCCAGGTGGCACCGATCCTGATTCGGATAGTATAGCCACGGATCCGGCGGATCCGGATATCCTCAAATAGGCCGGATTCGGATCCGGCCCACCCCTTGCCGCAGTAGTCCTTTTGATGTTTTAAAATTTTATGTAAAACTTTAAAATACTTTCAAAACAATTTTAATTTAATCAGTTTTTATTTTTTATTTTTTATTTATTTTTAAATGTTTTATTATATTTTATTTATATTTAATTATTTAATTAATTTTAATTTTTTTAAAAAAATTAATAATTCCTTCGGAATTCTATACCGTCGGAATCCTTTCCCGTCGTAATTCCGTCGGTTACATTGTCCCTCGGTTTTCCGTCGGAACTTCGAGTTCGTCGGAAAGAGACGGATTTCCGATTCTGTCAGAATACCGTCGCCGATTGTACTTCCGACGTTATAACGACGAAAGGTCGACGGAATCCGGATACCCATTTTCTGTCGGAGATCCGTCACTAATGATCGACGGATTTCCGACGAATTTTAATTTCCGACGAGATAGAAACGACAGACCAAAACCGTCGGAATTCCGTCGGAAACGGGTCTATTCCGACGAAATTCTGACGGTTTTGGCCGTCGGAATACCACATGTTTTCTTGTAGTGAGATTTACGAGGTGACTTTGCTGTAAAAATATAAGTTAACATTTTTATCGATACAACTCACAGGTAATTATTTTGATGTATATGTTGCAGTATATGTTATTAAAAATAAATAAATTTAAAGCTAGTATTGATTACATTTTATTACAAATTAAATAATAAAAATAGATTAAATGAAATTTAATAACTTAAATATTGTAAGTTTAATAAATAAATTATTTTTCATAAAATAAAAACAAGAAATATAATTGGATATATTCCATATCATATTTGCAATCTCATCTTTAATGGTATTCATATTTTGTTTGAATCATCCAAATAGAACTTATAAATTTACAATAAAATCTTTGACTGATAAATCATTCATATTTTGACTATTTAATTTTTATTATTTAATTTGTAATCTCAATAAAAATGTCGTTGGATATTTGACAAAGTAAGTATGTAGTAATAAGATAAAAAAAAAATTCAAAAAAAAAATCAAAATTAACGTTTATTTCCATGGGAAAAAAAAAAAATAGTAACTCATCTCTAATAGACGAGAGTTTCTATAATGTTGAGTTAATTTTGGAGTTACCAAATTTATAAAAGAGATAACTCAAATTTGTACATCAACAATAACACATCATAACTCAAACTTAAACTAAAAAAATATATTTTATTTTATAATTAATATTTAATATCATTTTTGACTTAACTATAAATTATAACTCAATTTTAACGGGAAAATAGCATAAAAAACCTTCAATGTATCGACCACTAGCACTTTAAACCTTCAAAGTTTTTCACTCACACTATAAACCTTCAAACTAATAGTTTTAACTAAATAAACCTTCAAACTAGTTTTTTTGTTTGCGCCGACATTTTTGTTAACGGAACAGTTAATTCCGTTCACGGAACAGTTCACTCCGTTTAGTTTTCAATTAAAAAATATTTTTTTATTTTTAATTATATATTTATTTAAATTAATAAACCTTAAAAATACAAAAAAAAAAAAAATTAAAAATTCTTCATCTTCTTCCCTGCTTCCCTCGTTGAAGATCTAATCCATTTGTATTGCTTTTACATTGAATCTTTTTGTTGTTTCCTTAGAGACCATAGATTTAATCAAAGATTCTAACTTTTAAAGCCCTCGATTTCACACAAAATCAAATAATCAAAACTTTGAAATCCATAAACAATATGCAGAGAATTCGCCAAAGACAATTTGGAGGTAAACCATACATAAGATCTGGAAATTTCCGTTCACTCAACCAATTTGAGAGCAAGTTATGTTCTTTTACCAAATTCAATTTCTAACCCTAGCTCTGTAATTGTTAAACAAAGATTTAAATTCGACATTAATTCCCTCGAATCTGGATGATATTCGTTTCTTTATGATGAAATTCAGCTAACTTCGATTGTTTAGATTTGTTGAATCGATTTTGGGTCCTTGGTGCTCGTGATTCTCAAGCGAGTTTCGTGGTTTTTTTTGTGTTGAATCTAGTTTTGGGCTTGGATTCGGAAAAAAATATATGTTTAAGAGACAAAGTGATGGATTGAAGCGATGTATTTGGTCATCGAGAGGATGAAGAAAAAGAAAAAGAAGAATGAAGACGAAGTAGTCGCATGAAGAACCAAGGAGGAAGATGAAGATGAAGATTCTTTAGTATTTTTTATATTTTTAGGTTTATTAATTAAAATAAATCTATAAGTAAAATAAATAAAATATTTTTTTAATTGAAAACTAAACGGAATGAACTGTTCCGTTAACGAAAATGTCGGCGCAAACAAAAAAACTAGTTTGAAGGTTTATTTAGTTAAAACTATTAGTTTGAAGGTTTATAGTGTGAGTGAAAAACTTTGAAGGTTTAAAGTGCTAGTGGTCGATACTTTGAAGGTTTTGTATATCATTTTTCCCAATTTTAACTCATGTTAGTATGTTACCAATCAAAATGTACGCTCTACTCTCTTGTCTTTTCCCACTTCTCTTTTTAAAATTGCGGTTAAAGTATTTAATTTTTTTTTTTAAAACTACATGATGTGGACCCACCGCTCAAACCCCATAGTCTATACACAACTCATATCTTGAAGTTTGTATTTTACACGCTTTGCCATTGCCTCGAAATGTTTGTTTAATTTCGTGTAACAGCTTTCACTATTAATTCTCCATGGATTTATTGTCGACGACGACTGATTTTCGTGATTAATTAATCTTATAAATGAGACAATTCAGTGAAATTGTAGAGAGACATTTTGGAATAAAAAAAAAATTGCGTTTTGATATTCTCTCTCCAAACGAAGGGGAAAGCGAAACCAAAAACCTAGATCCGCCGCGTCTAGCCTCGACGGCGCCGTCTCCACCTCAGCCGTCGTTTCTCTAGCCACAGACGAAGCTTCTCGTCTCTAGCTACTCTTTTTTGCTATTAGAGTATTGGTTTGTGTATATAGGATTGATATAGAATAAGCTCCGGTCTAGTTAATTTATGATGTATAAGCTTGATTGTTGGTTTAATGTTGTTAGTATAGTATATAAGGAACATACTGTACAATGAACTCATTAATGAAGAATAACAAACTTTTACATCAAATCTATGTTCACTAATATGGTATCAGAGCATTTCTCGCTCAATCTCTGAATTTTCTTCATTCTTCGCTTCGATTCTCATCGTTTTTGTTCGATTTTCTTCAAATTCTCTATGAATTTACCGTACGTTTGTTGCGACGATCTCGAATCTGTGTTTTTCTTCGTCATTTGAAGCTGCAAAATCGATTTTGTCAGTTACGGTGGCCGTTTGAATCAGATTTCAAGCTTCCTTCTACTACAATGGTGAAACAAGGCACGAAAACTTGAAACCACAATGCGATGACAGATTTGGATGATTCTCTGGCGAATAAACGGGGTGAATCGGAATTTCCCGATGAATCAGAGCAGATTCACTCTCCGATTCTCCGTAAAGCGCCGACTCAAGCTCGATCTGGAGCTTATGCGTCTGGAATAGCCTCGTGTGATAATATTCATAGTCCTTTCTTCCTTCATTCTGCGGATCACCAAGGTTTATCTATTGTCACTCAGAAACTTGATGGAACAAATTACAACAACTGGTATATAGCTATGCGAATGAGCTTAGATGCAAAAAAATAAGCTTAGTTTTGTTGATGGATCGCTACCTAGGCCAGATTTAGATGATGATTTGTTTCGTATATGGTGTCGATACAATAGTATGGTCAAATCCTGGATATTGAATGTTGTGAGTCAAGAAATTTATGATAACATTCTCTATTACGAAGATGCTGCTGAGATGTGGATGGATTTGTTCTCAAGATTTAGAGTCATTAATCTTCCAAGAAAATATCAGTTGGAACAATCTATTGTTGCTCTTAAGAAAGGTTCTCTTGATCTTTCTACATATTATACAAAGAAGAAAACCTTATGGGAACAATTAGCCAACACCAAGAGTTCTACTATAAAGAAGTGTAGATGTGATTATGCAAAGGAACTTGTGGATGAGGCGGAAACAAGTCGTATAATTCAATTCTTGATGGGATTAAATGACAACTTTGCCAATATCAGAGGACAAATTCTTAACATGCGTCCTAGACCAGGTCTCACTGAGATTTATAATATGATTGATTAAGATAAGAGCCAAAGGATAGTTGGAGGTACTTCTTCTCAGTCCTTAACTACTCCATCAACTTTTCACACTCAAGCTTCTCATGTTAATGATTAGTCTCACGTCATGTTAACTAATGGAGGTTTTCAAAAACCCAAATGTTCCTACTGTTTCAAGCTTGGTCACACAGTGGATAAGTGCTACAAGAAGCATGGTTACCCTCCTGGTTCTGGTCCTAAGTGGAAGAAGCCTCAAGTGGTGGGAACTACTAATCTTGCCTCTGTACCTTATCAGTCTCCCTCAGAACATAAAGTTGAGCTTGTGGATTCTAATAAAGAAGACATGTCCAAGGAGCGAATTCAATCAGTAATTTGGTACCTTAGCTCTAAACTTCATACTACAACCATGGATTCCACACCTGTCATATCTTGTGCTTCGTCTTCTTCTTCTGTACTTGTGATCTCACAGATCAAAGGTACTTTCCTTTGTCTCTATTCACTTCCCTATTATGACATGTTAATTTCATCAACCTCTAAAGAACCAGTTGTGTCTCCTAAGTCTTGGGTTATTGATTCAGGTGCAACTCATCATGTCACCCATAATAGAACCCTTTTCTTATAATACAAATCCTTAGTTCAAACCTTTGTTACTATACCCAATGGTTTTACTGTTAAGATAGAGGGTATTGGATTGATTCAATTAACTGATGCTATCTTTCTCCTGAATATTCTTTATATTCCTGAATTTAAATTCAACTTGATTAGTGTTAGTGTTCATACTAATACTTTACATTCTCAAGTTAGTTTCACATCTGATGAATGTTTTATTCAGGAACTTACTCAGGAATTGATGATTGGTAGAGGTAGTCAAGTTAGCCATTTATATGTCTTGGATTTTTATGCATCTTGTAATTCAGTTTCTTTAAAATGTACTACTCCTGTCTGTTCTAGCATAATAGTGGATCCTACTGTCTGGCATATGAGATTAGGACATCTTTCACAAGCTAAACTTGATTCATTATGTTGCTTTGAATATGAAAAAGACTAAAGGAAATAAATCTCATTCTGATCATTGTCGTATTTGTCATCTATCAAAGCAGAAGCATTTGCCGTTAAAAGCTAGACATAATATGTGTAACACTCTATTTTAATTGGTTCATATAGACACTTGGGGGCCATTCTCTGTCCCTACTATAGATGGTTGTAAATACTTCCTTACTATAGTTGATGATTATAGTAGAGCCACATGGATTTATTTGCTTAAACTCAAATCTGATGTCTTACACATATTTCCTAGTTTCTTAATCATGGTAGAGAATCAATACAATGTGAAAGTGAAGTCCGTTCGCTCTGATAATGCTCATGAGTTGAAATTTACTGAATTGTTTGCATCAAAAGGCATAGTTGCATATCATACTTGTCCTGACACTCCTGAACAAAATTCAGTTGTAGAGAGAAAGCATCAGCACATATTGAATGTTGCTAGGGCCTTACTTTTTCAGTCTAATGTTCCTATAGAGTATTAGGGGGGATTATGTACTTACAGCCGTTTTTCTTATTAATAGATTTCCTACCCTAGTTCTAGATAATCTGACTCCATATGAGAGATTAACCTCTAAACCACCTGAGTATGAACATTTAAAGAGTTTTGGTTATTTGTGCTATAGTTCCACTTCCCCTAAGCAGAGAACTAAGTTTGACCCTAGAGCTAAAGCATGTGTTCTTTTAGGCTATCCATCGGGTTGCAAAGGATATAAACTTTTAGATTTGGAGACACATGCTATTTCTATTTCAAGACATGTCATTTTTCATAAGGAGATCTATCCTTTTGTTTCATCCACTATCAAGTATGAAACAAAGACTTTCTTCCCTCATTTACAGTTTCCTGCTTCCCATGATGGTCAATTGCTTCCTATGCAATCATTTTCTGATACACATCCTATCTCTGGTGTATCATCTTCTGAGTTAGTGGTTCCTTCTGAATCACTTTCTCGCAGACAAACAAAACCACCCAAACACTTGCAGGATTTCTATTGTTATAATCTTACTAGTCTATTGTATATCCTATTTCCAACTATATTTCTTATTCTAGTATTTTTGAGCCTTTTCTAGTTTTCATTAACACCATTACCAGCCATTTTGTACCATAAAGATTTTCAGAAGCAAAAGATATTAATGTGTGGTTTGATGCTTGTGATTTGGAAATTGGAGCAATGGTCCGAACTCACACTTGGAGTATTTGTTCTTTGCCTCCAAACAAGACTGTTATTGGGTGTAAACGAGTCTTTACTATCAAGTTTCTTTCTGATGGAGAGATAGAAAGACATAAAGCTAGATTAGTAGCAAAAGGATATACACAAGAAGAAGGTATGGATTTTGAAGAAACTTTTCCCCTATTGCTAAACTTGGTATTGTGAGAATGCTACTCCTTCTTGCTGCTATGATGAACTGGATCATCCATCAACTGAATATTTCTAATGCCTTCCTTAATGGAGACTTAGATGAGGAGATTTATATGAAAATACCTCCTGATTACACTGTTTTAACAGGTGAAGTTCTTCCTCCTAATGCCGTTTGTAGACTTCACAAGTCTATATATGGGTTAAAACAAGCTTCACGTCAGTGGTTTTTGAAGTTATCTAGTACTTTGAAGGGGATGGGGTTTAATCGTTCTAATGGTGATCACATTTTGTTCTTCAATTTCACCAATGGTGTTTTTCTTGGTATTCTGGTGTATGTTGATGATATAATGATGGTTAACAATAATGTTGAGGTTGTGTAGAGATTTATTGATGAGTTGGCTTCTCATTTCAAGTTGAGTGATCTTGGTCAGTGTAAATACTTCCTAGGATTGGAGATAGCTCGTTCTGCCGCGGGGATTTCAGTGTGTCAGAGAAAGTACATTCTAGAATTACTTTCTACCTCAGGTTTCTTAGGCAGCAAACCTTCTTCAGTACCTATGGATCCTAGTGTCAAATTTGCTAAGGATTCAGGAGTTCCTCTTTAAGATTCTAAGGTTTACAGAAGTTTGGTTGAGAAGTTGATGTATTTGCAGATTACTCGACCATATATTGCTTATACCGTCAATACTCTGTGTCAGTTTTCCTCTGCACCAACAAATATTCACCTAAATGGTGTTCACAAGGTGTTGAGATATCTTAAGGGTACTGTTGGACATGGATTATTCTATCCTGCAGATGATAAGTTTGACCTTAAAGGCTTTACAGATGCAGGTTGGGGTTCTTGCAGAGATACTAGGAGGTCTATTTTTGGTCTTTGTATGTTTATTAGAGATTCTTTGGTTTCTTGGAGATCAAAGAAGCAAGAATCTGTATCTTGCAGTACCGTTGAAGATGAATATAGAGCAATGTCTCTTGCTACTAAAGATTTACTCTGGTTATCTCATTTGCTGGTGGATTTACAGGTTCCATTCAAGGGTTCTGCTTACTTGTATTGTGATAATACTGCTGCCTTACACATTGCTAATAATGTTGTGTTTCATGAACGCACAAAGCATGTGGAGTTGGATTGTCATAATACACGAGATCAAATTGAAGCTGATTTTCTTAAAACCATGTATGTGAAGACTGGAAATCAGTTAGTTGATCCTATGACCAAGGCTCTGTATCCAACTCCTTTCCGAGAGTTGATATCCAAGATGGGTGTTTGCAACATTTTTGCACCTCCATCTTGAGGGGGGCTATTAGAATATTGGTTTGTGTATATAGGATTTGTATAGAATAAGTTTCGGTTTAGTTAATTTATGATGTCTGATATAAGGAACATACTGTACAATGAGCTCATTAATGAAGAATAACAAACTTTTACATCAAATCTATGTTCACTAATACTTGCTCAGTCGATCCAATGATTCCTCTTCCCAACGATTCTCAAGCCAAGGTTTCAATTGATCTGGATCCTAACACTATTACGGTGGTTCCAAATGTTGATTTGATAACTAATCCACAAACTTCCTTTGTTTTTCCTCTTAGAGCTTGGGCGAAGCCACCTAATATTACTCCAGAGGTAGACGTGAATCTTCAACCTCATCTACTCGTGACCCAAGAGCCTAGAAGCAATCAAGCTGGCAAAGAGATCCCACAACCTGCTCTTAGGGATGATGGTCAACTTCATTTTCCTTGGGCAGCGAAGATGAACCCAAAGCTCCGAAAACTTCATCGAGCCACATCTCCGACCTATCTCAAAGATGGTACACCGATGATTGAAATCCCAAATCATGTTCTACTTTAGGGTCTAGTGAATCAGAAAGAATATGTGATTGGTCAGTTCTTCTGTTGCAATACACCTTCAGGAGGTCTTGTTCATGATGTTGCTAATTGGATATGGGGTAAGAATTGTAAAATCTTTTCTCGTAAACTAGGTGAATCTTCATATTTGTTTCATATTCCTGATGCCTCCACTAGAGCTTGGGTTCTACAATGCGGGTTATGGCATGTTGACGAATGCATTTTATTTGTCGCCCCTTGGACCCTGAAGCTTCGTTTGCTATACCTGAAATCATTGCAATACCTCTTTGGGTTACTCTTAAGAATATTCCATCTTGGTTGTATTTACATAAAGGAATTAATTGGATAGGATCGAGGCTAGGAGAACTGGTACTCACTGAAAAACCTCGTCTAGATCCATCCTTGATGGGAAAAGCTAAGATATTGGTGGAAGTAGAGTTAGATAAAAACTTTCTCGTTAGAGTTGCGGTTAGGGACAAGAAGGGTATTGTCTATATGGTTGATGTGGAATATACTTGGATTCCATCTAAATGTCCTCGATGTGGACAGCTTGGCCATAAGGAGTCAAAATGTCTTCTACAAGTTTAATCAAATGATGCTGCTATGTCACTTGATGCAACCGTTGCTGCTACGTCACTTGATGCAACCGTTGCTGCTACGTCACTTGATACAACCGTTGCTGCTACTATTACATCAGTTCTAGATACTTATATAACAAGCTCTGAAATTGCTAGTGAAGATAATGTCGTGTCCACACATATTCCCCAAGTGGATGATTCTTTAGAACTTATTCCATCATGTATCTCAAACACCATTACATTTCCTTCTCCATCTACAAAGGTAGTTGGTCTTGCTGATATTGTCTTCATTTCCAACTCTCCATCTGTTAAGACAAATGGTGATAGTACAACAAACACTAAAAATGGTGGCCAAACTGTGCCTCCAACGATTTCGATTAATTCTATGAGCAAAGCACCCTCAACTTTTGCACCTAAAAGCTCTGTTAGTCTTCTTTTTGTTTTGGATAGTTCTACTCCCCCACCTAATTTAGTCACAGAGGCTGTGGTAGGTAATGTTCTTGATAGCAACGAGTTTGCTACTTTTGCATTTGGGAGTTGTTCAGGTGAAGGGGAGGGAGATGACTATCAAATAACCTGAGGAGGACAAGCAATCAAGCTCATGAAAAAAGCCTATAAGATGCAATGGACCATGGTGGGTGGCCGAAAGGGAAAACGCGGTCGAGGCCGTGGACCAAATCTCTGAGTCACGGTAATACTCTCAAGTTCCATAAGTTGAATTACTTATGATACTTTCTCTCTCTCTCATATGTTTTTTTGAATGTATGCTATCTCAATTGTAAGGTTTCCCATTTAAAAATTGTAAACTCTTGTTACTTTTAATATATAATGCATCAAAAAATTTCAAAAAAAAAGATATCATAGAGAGATTAATCGATTTATTTGATGTGTAAGAACAATGAAATTCTACGTGTGTATACGTGTGTATACTTCTACATTCTAAATTGAATTAACTATTGATAATTCATATAATAAATCTAAGAGTATTTGCATCGGTACGCAAAAGAAATACACGTATTAGCAAGATGAGTTTCATTGCTAAAGGAGATATAAGAATTCGCCACTAATCTGAACACTTTTAACCTTACGTGTTTTGGATTCTAGCACCTAGGCCCACTCATTTACTCTCACGCTCCACTATATTTTCTTTCTTCCAATTACTATAAAATTCACACCACTCATATTTATTGTTTCTTCATCATCTCACTGGTCTCTTTGCAACTTCTCTCTCTATATTTCTCTCCCAATCTCCACAAAACTGAAATAAAAACAAGATCGGATGACCATTTTTACTCCATTCGTTCTGAACTTTGCTTATATTTCAAAGATTGTTCCAATATTCCAATTTTTACATCGATTTTATGGCCATTTACCACTCTTCGAATTTCTTCTTGTTTTTCTTTTCAATCGATAGTATTGTTGTTTCCTTGTTCTCACTTTATTCTGAGTAAGATAAGCGTCATGCATGTTTTCCTATGTTTGTCGATTTTATGTCTATCTAAGTTTTCATTTTAGCGTGGTCGGTAAATATTTTTAGATCGATTTTTTTGGGTTTGCAAGTCTAATTTCATATTTACTCTGTTATATTTAAAAATGGTCGCTATGCAAATTTTTACTTTGCTAAACAATATCTTACGGATATATGATGTAAATTTATTATATGTTAAATCGTTTGGTTTGGTACCATGTTTGTTCATGATTATGTATCATATCATGTTTGGTACCATATTATGTCAACCTTTTCTACAAGCGATTTTGCAGACAAAGAATAACCGGTTGACGATTATGTTGATATCCAAAGATTTTGCGACTTATAGTTCTCGAAGTTGTCCATGTTGCATCCTTAGTTGCTGGTGATGGAACGGATCCGGAGTCAGAAGATGAAGAAAATCAACATGTTATTGCTTGACAAAGTACAACTACTTGATAAATGATGAATGCGTTAAGTTATTTCTATGGATAATCTCTAGATTTGGGGTTTTAAATTCATGTTACATGTACACAATAAATATTTTATGTGTATCTCCAAATGTTACCATTGTAAGACCTTTTTTTACGTTTGCACTCTAGAATTTTGCATAGCGGTTTATGTTTTGGGGATGCATATATATAGTACATAAATGTAGACATCTATCAACCTACATAAAAGAGTACATGAAATTGTTGATTTGTATATTATCAGTATCTGCAAAGCTCCACACTAAGTTTAGTATCACAAACTTACTACTTCCTTATCTCTCTGACCGTCTTAAAATCCACCAATATGCATAGAGATCTACTTTCAAATATCGCACCACACAAAACTTTGTACCGCTTCAACCCATCATATGACGCTTCAACTCATCAGATAACGCTCCAATGTCCCGAATGTGGTGAGCACCCGTAGTAAGTGTGTCTTCTCAGTTTTTTCGGTGGTATATTTCCAAATTTCTTTCATGACATCAATTGAATTTAGATTTTGAGGATGAATTGATTTTGAAAGATGAAGTTCTTCTGAATATTTTAAATTCTCACTCAAAAGTTTGCCTAATTAAGTAATATAAATGCTAAATACATTTATATTTACTCTCCACCACTTGTTCATGTTTGCTTTCCTCACACTCATGCCCACGCGCATGCTCGTCCAACGCATTTTCACATAAATGCATATTTGTTTTTTTTTGGGTACCCTTTTGTCGATTCTTCAAACACATTTTTTCTCTTTGTTAAATCCTTAATTATATTATCAGATCTTGTCTTCTATCAAATTCTCTCTAAATCTAATTGGTTACACACGATATAAAAATAATCAGATTCCGTACCAAATTCCTTGTCTATGCACAAACGAAGCAACTCTTTGAATATAAAATTATTGATTTAATGTTTTTATAGTTACTAAGTGAATACTTTGTGATATATATAATTCGTTAAAAAAAAACAGTGATTCCCATATTATTTTTGGTTTTTTAAAATATAGTAAAAACAGTATTATGTTTTCTTGTATATGATGTGTATTAGTAAAACTAAATTTTTTTTTTCAAAAGTATAAATTTTAAATTTTCAAGAGAAATTGGCATGTATATACAAAAAAAAAACTATAATTCAAATTTTAACTAGTTAACTTAAATCTAATGGCCAAATTTAAATCACATAGATCAGTTTTAGTTAATTTGATAATTATTAATTTTTTTGGTTAGTTAGCAAATTCACCCAATTTTCAAACGGTCTCTATTTCTACATCTCTTCTTCAAAATGGTATTCGTCGATTAAGTTTTTAACAATTGTGAATATTGACAACGAGTTTAATATCAGTGTGTCAACAATTTCAACATGGTGATGTCATTTACAGTAAAATTTAAAATAATTAAATCTGGAGCTTTTTATTTTCTTAATCACAAAAGTACTCTTTCAACGAGGTTTCAACCACTCCTCTTTGTCCAACAATTTCCGGCATCCATCGCCCCTAGGCTCAATCGTCATACAAAAAAAGAAAAACCATTTTATTTTGATATTAAGGTTTTTTCTCTTAGGCTGGCGAGCGGATAAAATGATGGTTCTCATACGCACGGTCCAATCTCTTGTGTTTTCTCCATTCACTACACTTTTATTCAAAAACGGTTCGGACACAAAAAATATATTAAAATAACAAAAAGTAAGTTGTGTATCGCACACAATACAAAATCATGAACAAAATACTTGGACCACTCGTAACAGTAAAAACGCAGGATAATTGGAGTGTTCTGTCTACAATTGATACTTTTATTATATATTAATTCATTTTTTAAGATTAAAAAGGTGTAGAACTTAATTTAAAATTAAAATTAGTACCTAATATATTTTGGAACTGATGTAATATACTCATATAAGTCATATTTTCTAAAAAATAAATATTTTTATGACTTTAACATTACAAATATAATAAATATTAATTGATAAATTATTAAAAACGCTACTTTTAAAATGTCATTTTTCTAAAATGCTATTCGTATGATACACTCTTTTTGCATGATACATATATATTATTTACCAGTATGTGTATTTAAATTTATTTTATGTATAAAAATTTAAATATAACTATGTATATTTATATTTATTTACTTATGAATTACTTTTTATAAATTATTTTTGGATGCAAAAATAAAGAAATAATTTTAAACCTTATATTAGTTATTATAAATATATCTTGGATCTTAGTTATTCAAATAACAAATTTGAAATTTTATACAAGTTATAATACTATGTACAGTATTTTGGACCGTTTTTATCAGCTTTCACCATTCAAGCTTATATTTGTACCGTTTGATCCGCTCGATACGCATCTATACCGCTTGATCCGCTCGATACTATTTGTTCCGCTTGATCCGGCATATCCTCAATCCGTTTCTCTCGATACACTTTCACTATTCGAAGTCTTAGTTTAAAGTATCACTAGAATATCTGCCAAATTTGTTACCAATAATTATATTTGTATTTCTATTTCGACATAATTAGCATAGAGCAAAACTACTGGTTTATAAGACATTTTAACTAATCAATTTTTACTTGGGATATGAAAATAATCACCAAACAGTTTTTGGCAAGCAGTAGATAGCTATATAATATAGGAGATCATTAAGTAATATTTACACCAATCCAACATAACAAAATATGGTTAAGTACATGCCAAGTCCACGGATACCAGATTTCTCGAATTTCAAAAGTCTACACGTGTGAATCTAATGCTTGACGAATCATGACATAATCGAGCAGAAATTGAATACTTCACCAAGAATCATGTGTTTTCATAATCAGCGGTTCATAAACTTTAAGACTTCCGATCATTTCTGAGAAAATTTATAGTCTCAATATCAACCATATATAACCCCCAAATATCTCACCGTCACTTATCATCATCTTTCCGACGAGTCTCTCCGGCGAGTCGATCGGCGACGAGTCTCTTCGGCGAGTCATTCGAAGGTATTGTAGGCGAGCTTCTCCTCTCTCTTTTTAATTTCTTATCAAGGAGTTTCTCCAGCTAATGAGCAGAATTTCAATTTGTAGATTTCAATTTGAATTTTCATAGAATTTAAATTTCTTATTTGAGGAACGACATGGGTTTCGAGATTGGTGATTTTCATGGAGTCAATGTGTGGATTTCGATTTTCGTATCTAGCTTCGTTCTCGGAATATTCTCTGTTATTTGCTTGGGTGATGTTTATTTATGTGATTTTGGTGTAGAATTAGATGGATTAGGATTAAGGAAGTATTCTAGATGATGCGATATCTACAATGATAATTTTATATGTGTTCTTCCCAGAGATTTTTGTGATTTAAGAATGATTTTAGACTTAATAGACGAGCTTTGATTCCAAAAAATTTCCAATTGTTTGGTTAATCTAGACTTTTGAATTGTATATTTGTTGGGTTTAATACGTTGATCCGTAGAACACGCAGTCAAGAACTCACTAGAGTGTGGCCGTACTTCCAATGCCAAGGCTGCTGCTATTGTTGGAGAGGTTTTAGCTATGAGGCTGAAAGTAGAAGGGCTCCAAGATGGGCAAGGAAGAGGTATCCACGCCGATGTTAAGAAAGAAATCGAAAAAAAGGGTTCACGAGTCGAACCAAGGTATGGGCTGTTATTAACTCTCTAAGAAATAATGGTGTTACACTCATTCTAGATGATGATTGTGTTGATGATGACAATGGTTATCGTGATCGCTCTTATGACGGTCATCGGTGAATCAAGTATTTATCAAGTTTTAGATATGGTTCGAATGTTACATTCATAGTAACTTGGTTATATTACATACTAGGGATTGCCCACGCGTTGTGTGGGTTTAAAATTTAAAATGGTTAATATACAATAATTTCTAATTTTTTTGACTAATTGTGTGTTTAATATTATGATAACTTTTGTGCAAAAAAACAGAAGCTTTCAATTCAAAATTTTAGCTTGAGATCACAAAGATAGTAGAGTTTGGCTTGGTTACATTTTTTCTTATAATTTTTCCTACAAAAATATAGAATTTTTAAAAGGGTTTTACGTACAAAAAGACAGTAGCCTAATTAATTTTTATAGTATAACTAAGACAACAACAGTTATGTCAACCAATGCTCACGATGTCTGGCTGGGATTAATCGTGATGAAGTTATTGACCGTGTGGGTGTTTTATTTCCCGTATTAGAAGATTTCCAGAATACTTGAATTATGCAGTTATATTCACTCATTATTCCATAGATATGTTCTTCGACCATTCCTTGAAGTATTTGTGGGTTGTGTTAAACACTTCCACAATTGTTTGGATTATAGAAAACTTTTTTTTGTTATCTGCTTAATGATGCATCCTGAACAAACATGAAACTTTTCGACTTACGCATATAACCAATGGAATGTTAATTTGAATTGTATCCTAGTGAACTAACCTCGCCTAGAATCCAAGTCAGACTCTTCATGACCCAATGCATTGCACTTGATACATTTACATGATCATAGATTAGATGTCTTTAGATAGAAAATAGATCATCCAAAATTTAAGAAAAAGAGGGAAGCTTTTTTTTTTTTTTAGATGCTTGTTTGGATTCATAGCCTACTTTGGAATCGCAGTTGAAACTGTAAAAGCTGTAGGAGCACAATTTCTTAAAAAAATACAAAATTTCAAAAATCGATACCAAAATTATGATAAACGATAAACGGTTTGTGTGGAGGCGAGAAACTCTTTTCTTAATTATTTAATTGCCCGTAATGTGACGATTTTTGATACAATTAAGAATTTCAGGAAACAACCACACGATCGATTATCTCCTAACATTAAAAAATAGAAGTTAACAAACTCATGATCTATGTGTACTCTCGGTCACAAAAATAAAATAAACATGTGAAGGGTTTAGTATTGTTCTTGATAATCATTATGAAGATAAAGCATGACTATATTATATAACTTAACATCTTAACGTGTACTAACGTCAAAATCATAATGGGAGATTTTGGAATTTAATATCATCATCAATACCTCTTTGAACGTGTATTAATATTGTGTCTGTTACAAAAAACAATTCACACTTAATATTGCACATAATGACCAATAATAAAGAAGATATTTGTTGACTTAATCAACACTTTATTCAAAAAGAAATTTGTACCAAAAATATAAAAGAATTATAAGGTTATAAATAAATAAAATGACACATGTCATCTTTTTATAATTTTGTTTTTGGGAAAATTTAACATATTATATAGATCTTTATTATATTTTTGCCATATTCTTTTTTTTTATGTATTTTTTATCTCTAATATAGATTATATAGATTAAAGGTTAATGGAATAAGAAATGGCGGAACTTTTGGTGGTTTAATTTTTTTAGAAGGTTTATTTTTGTTGTTCTAATTAAATTATTTTTAGGTGGTTTATTTTTGTTTTTCGAATTAAATGATTTTGGAATAAAAATTAAATGCAGGAAATTTTATTTTATTTTTGGTTAAAAAGAGGCAACATAGCTTGTTGGCTTTTGTAAGCCTTAACATATTGGCGGTGTGGTAATGATTAATTCTATATTGGTTGCTAGTAAAAAAATGAATAATAAAAGACTTGAAATTAAATTAGTTACTTTTTTTATTTATATTGCATTAACATTGAAATAAAAAGTGATTTTCAACTTTTTCAATATTAGTGGCTACTATTTGAATACATTTATTTGCAACTTTGTTAATTACATACATACATATATTTGACAACTAAATCAATTATGTTATCTAAACAATGCTTAAAATTTTATAATAAAATAGTTATTTGTAAAACCTCTTTCTACATTCTAATTACTTATCATTTTTTCTCCTTAATGTTTTTTGTATTTATACGTACAAATAGTTAGTTTTAATTTCTCATGTACTTATATTAGCAATTATAAAACCTCTTTCTACATTCTAATTACTTATCATTTGATTTTTATATATTTATCTATACAAATAGTTAGTTTTTAGTTCTGATGTATTTTTATTAGCTATGATTATGTGTTTTTAATCGAAAAATATTATGTTGAAATACATTATCCTATGATGAAGTATAACAAATTTTTTGTTCATCTCTATCTTATATATGAATCAATAACATTTTATATATTATATCATATTTACATATATTTAATAATATATTAAAAAGAGATTAACTGTATTAGTAAAAATAAAAATAAAATTGACATAAACTTTTGTAATTTGTATATAATATATGAGTTAATATAAATGGTGGTTAAATATATATTTACCACCATTAAATATATACAAAATTAAGAAATTTAAACTCTATAAAATTTAGTTATATAAATATTTATAATACATTAGTTAAATACACAAAATAACAAATCTATTATTCTTGGATTGTTATTTAATTTTATTTGAGATATTGTATTTAATTTAATAGTAGTATTAATTTTAGTAAGTAATCATATTTGACTAAAAATAATACTTAATTAATTATATAAATATGTGAAGACACGTGTCGTCTTGTCAGAGCTTGTTAACTTAAAAATATTATAAAGATTGACATTTCAAAATGTTTCCTACTTTTCTAAATGACTTTTAGAAAGTAGTGAGTTATATATCTTTCTTTCTGTGATATATACAAGTGTTTTTAATAGTTTATTGACTATTCTCCACTTAAGTTATCTAGGTTAGCTGAGGTTCGAAACCTATAAGAAACATTTTGAACATTTTTCTTAAATAATTGTTTTAGAGAAATAAGCGACACGTGTCGTCTTGTCAGAGAAAATTGGTTGTCGACAACCTTAAAATATTATAAAGATTGTCTTGAATTTGCTCTCCATAATAAGTGTTTCATTAGCTAATAGTTGGAAGAGCGAAGTTAACAATGAAGTGGTCGAGCGGTTAATAGAAAACCAAAAGTAAACCGGTCCGGTTCAATTCAAGGTTGACCGGTACAAGAAATAGGAAGTTACCAGCATGGTGGCCAAAATCTTTAAGAGAAGGAGAACCGGCGGAGTCACGACGGTCCATCGCTGCGGGTAAATCAAATTCTCTTTTGCCAAGCCTTGGAGCCTCGGAACCGTCTTCGGGAATGACATTGACGTCAAGTGTTGGCATCAGATTGAAACCTTTGATTAACCTCTCCGCCGTGAGGGTCGGCAAACTCGCCGACGAAGAGAAGGATAAAGGGTCATTAGTGAGAGATTTGGAACTCGAGGGGGAAAAATTAGAGAAAAGGAAAATACAGAGGAGAAATGAGAAAAAAGATGTTATACAGTCCATTTTTTTTTTTGGGAAAATTAGATTTTTAGGTCAAAAAATTTAAGATTTGGTGATCTACACCTTTATTTTTCTTTGTTGGTGACATACACTTTAGTTGAAATTAAAATCCTCAAATACTCCTTAAATTGATTAATTGAATGATTTGTTTCCAAAATATTAGATTTTTTCCTTAATTGTAAGATTGTATTCTGATTTTAATTTAGAATTAAATTTCGGAATTACTTCAATTTTACTCTGAAAATTAATTTGTTTATTAATACCATTAATTGAAATTTTTTGAAATTTATATCAAAATAAAATATATATGCAAACATACTAAATGATTAAGAGGGTTAGATTGATAGAAAGAGTAAGTTATAACCGCTTGCTATAATTAAATATTTAAATATTTTCTTTCCTTAATTTTCGGAAATTTAATAATTTTCGAAAAATAAATTATTTTATTTTCGGAAAATATATTTAATAATTTTCGAAAAATATATTTAAAAATTTTCGAAAAATATATTGAATATTTGATTTCCTTAACTGAAATATTTGATTTCCTAAATTTTTGGAATTTGAAAAATAATTTTAGAATTGGTATTCTAAATTTTCCAGAACATACAACAAACTGAAGAATACATATTCTACATTTTCTATAACGTAGAGTAAAGTAAAGATTACGTATTCTGAAATTTGATTCTAAATTTTTAGAAGATAGACCAATGTGCAGATGACGTATTCTGAAAATTTCTCTTAAATCGTTTAGAATATTCATGTGTTCTAAATTTTTAGAATGAAGAACAAATTTTAAAATACAAATTCTAAAAGTTTTAGAACATGTACAATCGATAGATTACATTTTCTAAATTTTTAGGAATATGTATAACCAACAGAATGTACATTCTGTACAAAATATATTAAATTTAAAAATCCAAATTTTAATGTAATGGTTAGAAAATTAAAATTTTCACCTTTGATAAAAAGTCTTATTATTTCATTTTTTATATGTTTGAATTTTTTTTTTTGAAAAAACTAATTATTTATATAAAAAAGATAATTGTGGAAAAAATTAGCAATGTCAAATAAAGGTGTATATGACCAAATTTAGATTTAGAAAACCTTTTAAATCAATTAATTTTAACTAATCAATTTTTACTTGGGATATGAAAATAATCACCAAACAGTTTTGGCAAGCATTAGATAGCTATATAATATAGGAGATCATTAAGTAATATTTACACCAATCCAACATAACAAAATAATGGTTAGGGATAATACATGCCAAGTCCACGGATACCAGATTTCTCGAATTTTCAAAAGACTACACGTGTGTGAATCTAATGCTTGACGAATCATGACACATAATCGAGCAGGAATTGAATTCTTCACCAAGAATCATGTGTTTTCATAATTAACCAGTGGTTCATAAACTTTAAGACTTCCGATCATTTAATCTGAGAAAATTTATAGTCTCAATATCAACCATATATAACCCCCCAAAAAAAGAAAAACGAATGATAGCCTCCGAAGAATAAGAAACGAAAATGAGAATCACAGAGATTATTGTAGACTAAATTCCACATATATAATCACTCGTAATAACCACGAAAATAAATGAGACAATCCCTGGAAAAATCTAGCGCATGTTCTGATATGATAGTTTCTAAATTTTTGTTTTACAGTAATGTTGAAACATGTAATTAAAAAATGATAATTGCTTTGCTCAGTTGCTGAGTTCGTTACATGTGATGTGTTTTTTAAAAAAAGAAGTGCAACAATTGTGGCGCACCATAGGCAATTATTGGTGTATATACAATAATATGCTACAAATATATTAGAACAAAAAAAAAAACAAAAAACAAATGAACGTAAATATACATACAGATCTTTATTTTAGATAGTTAACTATTGAATAAAATATGTGATTTATTTCAGGCTTCGAATGGTGACGCTTATTTGAGCGGTGTGGATCAAAAAATTATGCAGTGCGGTGCGGATAAGTGCGGATCATGCGGTTTGCGGAACAAACGCGGTTTATATAAAAAAGCGGGTCAAAACAATATTTGATTGGTGAAAAAAGCGGTAAGCGGTACAAGATAATTGTTTAATTGGTGAAAAATAATTAAGCGGTTTGTATAATATAATGTAGAAAATAATTATAAAAACTAAAATATTATTAATATAAAATGTCAAATTGGAAACTAATGGCCAACGTAAACTACTTTTGACCTGTTAATAGTTTGAAAATAATTTTCTTACAAAAAAAGTAATAAAGTTATTAATACATAAAAAGTACAATACAACAAAAAAAAATTAATATCATCTGCTATTAAATTTTTCTAAACTTCCAAAAAACAATAATTTTAAAAATTATAATATTAAATCTTCATATTTAATTTAAGAAAATCAATATATATTATTTTATTACTAAAAGTTCCAAAATTTAGTATTTTATACTATTATTAAATCAAGTTAATCGTTAAATAATATAACATTAAGTACTCTCTTTTTTTGGTCTAAGTAAAATATAATAAAAATACTAACGAATACTTTTACGTACCAACCTAGTGTTTTTTTTTTTTTTGGAGTGCACCGGGGAAAAATCGGGGAAAAATCCCCAGTGTTTATTAAAAATAAAAAACAATTACATCAGAATTCGTCTTGGACATGTAGTCCCTACGGTATCCTCCCTCAAAATCAAATCGACAACAATTGGAACATAATCAAAAGTATGCAAGCCTAAAGCTAAAGAAAAAGCATAGTTCGCTAATCCATCGGCAAGACGATTAGCCTTCCTATACACATGAGATACCCGGACATTCCAGTCCTTTTGTAGAAAGCCATGACACAAGCGTACCAGGAAAGACAGCGGATGCGAGTCCCCGATCCCTGTCGTCAAAAAATCAACTACCAATTTCGAATCCACTTCCAGTTCCAACCATTCCACCCGTTTCTCCCAAGCAATACATAAACCGTAATAGACTCCCCATAACTCCGCTAAAGGGGCCGAACACCTCCCAATATTTAGCGCAAACCCACCGTACCACTCTCCTTCACTATTCTGGATTACTCCTCCTGTTGTTGCTAATCCCGGGTTTCCATGAGACGCACCATCCGTATTCAACTGTTTTTTGCGCTAGAGTTACACAAATCAATAAAATTAACATGTATAATTTTTTCAAAATAAATAACAATATAAATAAGTAATTACCATGAAAAACGTACATGAACCGCATCATAATTGGAGGTGGCTTCAAGCAAGTGCGGAACATGAGAATAATAGAACAAAAAAAAAAATTTACATTTTTTTTTTGGTAAGTGCGGTTCACTTACATAAACGTCCCGCAAATTAAAATTTGCATGAATGGTAACATTTACAACATTTCTACCACATCATCACAGATCCGCCCCGCACCTCGGCTTCCATTCACAGCCTTAAACTGATGAATCTAAGGAGTAAGGACACGCTCGCTCTATTGGAGATTCTACAACATAAGGTCGGCTAAAGCAATAGCTATTTAACAACTTTTGGATCCAACCATGTCGACGTTTTACTCTTAAACAAGAGTTAATTTGGAGTTCTAGCCAAACGCCAACAATATTTGGACAAAGTAAATAATTTTACTTTTATTTGTTTTTAATTACATAGTACTTGCAGTTGTTTATTATATTTGTGAGTTGTGACATGGTGTAATCTGATGAAATATGTAATAAATAATACTATTGTGTACGATTTAAACTTTCGATCAGTAATCATGCAATCATCGGTTTAACAGGAAACTAAAAATATGTGATCATTTTTGTATGTAACTAATAATAAAAACCGATGTAAGAAGATTACTTTTAAACTGTAACGAGTAATTTAGGTTTAATGTAACGAGTATAAATAAATAAGAAAGCAGTATGCTTGAGGAACATTGTGAACCAGGAGCCGCCACGTAGAATGTAAACAAACAATGATATGTCCCCCAATGTTTCCGGCGTGTCATGCAAAGACGAAACTTCTCTTCTTTTTCAATTCAATAATTTTTTTTATTATATACGAAAGACTATAGTTTATTGCAAGTCGATTTACACTTCTTTATATCTTTACGTCTCAATTTTCTTTACATACAAACTATATATTTAATTCCACAACTTCTTCGAAATATTGCTTTCTTAATTACTCTCACTGTCTCACGCCTTTCGTCCCATTTCTTTACATTACTTAATTCATGTTATTGGAACTAAAACAATTAGTACTTAATTTGTTTATCCCACAAAGACTGTTCCGTATAAAGCCATTTTTGTTGTCGTTTTAGTATTTTATTAAACAAGCAAACAAACCATCCATTTTGTTACATAAGGTGAACCTCTTATTCTAGCTAACTTAGCAAGATTATCTACATATTCTAACTAATTTCTTAAAACATATAAGAACTGATAGTTATGTGACCTAGCAACAGTGGCTATGTCTTTTACACAAGTGATACGAGGATAAAGCCATACAAACCGTGCTTAATAGCTTAAAAATTAGACATTTACCTAGGGCCCCCAAAATATATAGAGTTAGAGAAGCCTCAAAATTCTGAAAATTAGACATTTTGTTTGTTTTGGCTCCAAACCAAAAAGAAATCTAGATCCTAAACCTAAAATGAAATCATAACTAGATCTAAAAGGAAAAGAAAATCATAATCATAGATCTAAATGGAATTGATTCTAAATTTTGTTAGTTTATAAAAAACCCTTTTGATTTATAAAGAACAAATCAAGATTCCATTAGTTTTCAATTCAATCTTTCTTCACCTGCATGCATCTTGTCTTCTTCTGCCTCCACGACTGCTCCGACTATTTCTTTTTCTTCTCTTTTTCATCGGTAATTGCTAAGTTTCTTTTCCTTTTGATTTTTTTAATGATTTTGTTATTTTATTTTTCGTGATTGTTTAATGTTTTGACATTGATGAACACTAAGTGCTAAATCTTTAGCTTATACTACTAAACAATTAAAAAATAAACAATCAAAATAATTTAATTTGGTTCTTGTTTAACTCAGTTTTATTCGCGGTCACAAAAGCTCCATGTTGTTGTATAACATTCTTGTGGTGTATGTGTGTTAACTGTATTAGTGCTTACTATCTAGTAATTTTCATTTGTTACATGAAGTATGGACTATGGAAATTAGGAGTGTCTTTGAACGACTGTGTTTACCAATTAGGGGCTAGTATTAATTAACATCTCTTAAATTTGTATGGTTTCAGTTTGCATTTTGCCACTTCAGTTTGGAGAAGTCTTGATAAGTTTGGAGTTTTTTAGTCATTTTGTATCAATTACGAAGTGTGACCTTGCCTATTTCTTTTTGTTTGTCAATTTCATCTCATGTAACTTAGCACTAGATTAGGATCCGTGCTGTGCACGGGTTAAATTGTAACTATCAATTTAAATTTAAAATTATTTGATTATAAACAAATGAAATAATTTGAAATTATGTTAATAATTTTATGCATTAAAAGATCGGATTGAATACAATGTGTTTATGTATTTTTGGTGAATTTTATAATTGTGTAATATAGGATTTGATATATTCATTTTTGTTCGAATTTATGTTAAGAGAAAAACCTAGGCAAAGGCATGAGATGTGTTCATTAAAAATAATACCACAAAGATTCAGTTTGGAGGTCTTTGTCCAGAAGATAATTTGAAAGGTTAAAGACTACAATTGATGGGTTTTCTTCAAAAATTTCCATTATGGTTGTAGATTATTGTGATGGTCAAAGATTTGGTAATTATTGTATAAATTTGATTGTAATAATTTGATAATTTGATTGTAATCTGATAATATAATTTGATTATATTGATTGTGTTGACAATGTGATTGACGATATGATTTAAGTAAATTACTTAGAAGCATTTCCCTTTTAGTGTGAAAAATAAAATAGAAGTTTTAAAAATGTGTTTGGTAATGAGTGTACAAAAAAAAATAGAGAAAAAAATTCAGAATATATTTAACTAAATTATTTAGAAGCATTTCTCTTATTAAAGATTTGTAGTTTGTTAGGTAATTGGATTTTTATTAATCAAGTTACGTTCATTTTGATTTTGAGAAAAATGAATTTATAAAGCGTAATTACCAATTAAAATGGGATGGCTAAAAAAATATAAATGTTTGACCTAAAAAAAGAAAGCAAAAAATTTAGAAATTTATAGTATTTGTAGTTTGTTTGGTAAATTAGAGTATTAATCAAGTTACCTAATTTGTTAAATTAGAGTTGTTTGGGGATTGGATTAAAATTATCATATAGTGTTTGGAAGTTAGCATAGTAGGAGAATGGAGTGTTTGGATAGTAGTATATGAGACATTAAATTATTTAATAAAAAAAGTAAGAAAAATTGTGGGAGTGACACATCATCAAAGTTCTCCCAAAATGCTCCTCAAATAATATATAAGATAAGATAGTCTTTGATTTCATGTATTTTCGGATTATTTGGATATTTAGGATTATTTGGGTCTAAAACCAAAATTAACCGAATCCGAAAAACATTTGGTTTTTACGGTTTCCAACCCCAAAACCGATAACCGACCTGAACCCGAACATAACCGAATCGAAACCAAACCGATTTTTCGTGAAACCTGAATAATTTTTATATTTATATACCCGAAAATCTGATGACTGATTCATCCGAATCAATAACCGAATGGTTACCCGTATGTCCACCCCTTAATTGTATAAGGTGTTTTGGTTATGCTAGCACATATTATACTGATAAAAAAAAGTAGTGGGCAGAAAAGAAAATAGAAAGAAGTTAACGCAACTATGTAAATTGAAGACATATAATGGGCTTTTCAATGTTATTAATTCAAAGCCCAATAGATTGCTCAAAGGACGAGAGAAACCCTAGAAAGAAAAAAAATCGACATATATAAATTCTTTCTTCTTCTTCGATTAGCACTCCTCCGCCACACCAATCTCCGCGAAAATGGTTTCTCTAAAGCTCCAGAAGCGGCTCGCCGCATCGGTGATGAAGTGCGGGAAGGGAAAAGTATGGCTCGATCCCAACGAAAGCTCCGACATCTCTATGGCCAATTCTCGTATGTCTTTCTTCATTCCTTCGTTCTTTGCTTCGTTACTAGGATTCGTTGCTAGGGTTTTCTGTACTGTAATCTCCTGGCTATGTCGAATCACTCTGTTCATTTCCGATCTGCAATTGAAATCTCGTAAATGTCACTGCCGCTTGAGTTTTTTTGGTTATAGAGCTGAGATTTGGTGATAATAGTGGTCTCTGTATTCGATTGATGAACTTAGCTTCTTATATAGACTGTGTATTTGTATCATGTTCCATTTATAGGGTTTTTTCTAAGAGTAGGATTGTTTATTTGAACAAAATGTAGGCCAAAACATTAGGAAGCTAGTGAAGGATGGTTTCATCATCAGGAAACCAACCAAGATCCACTCTCGTTCCAGAGCTCGTGTTCTGAAGATTGCTAAGATGAAGGGTCGTCACTCCGGATACGGTATTAACTTTGAAAACCCTTCAAATATCTCAGTTTGTGTGAGTTTCTTAGACTAAATGACACTGTATGATGTTGAATTTTGTTTTCTCTTGTTAAATAGGTAAGAGGAAGGGTACTCGTGAAGCAAGATTGCCAACAAAGGTACTGTGGATGCGTAGGATGCGTGTTCTGAGGCGATTGTTGAAGAAATACAGAGAGACGAAGAAGATTGACAAGCATATGTACCATGACATGTACATGAAAGTGAAAGGAAACGTCTTCAAGAATAAGCGTGTGTTGATGGAGAGTATCCACAAGTCCAAGGCTGAGAAAGCCAGAGAGAAGACTTTGTCTGATCAGTTTGAGGCTAAGAGGGCTAAGAACAAGGCTAGCCGAGAAAGGAAACATGCTAGGAGAGAAGAGCGTTTAGCTAAGGTAAAATTTAAACCTTGTACCGTAACAATAATAATTATTCGAGTTTGATTTCGGATTCTTATATCGGTTTGGGATTGTTTGTTGTAGGGTCCTGGAGGAGATGTTGAGCCTGCAACTGCATCACCACCAGCAGCTACTGCTCCGGCTACTACTGCTCAGACTGCAGAGTAAGGCTGATTTCATTTGTGCTATAATTTGAGTTTTGTTTTTGAATTTTGGTTATTTATTTGACGGGTCTTTGATTTGTGTAGGGTACCGAAGAAGAACAAGAAGTCAAAGAAGTGAAAGAGGGTAATAGCTAAGAAGCTATATAGATCAGATTCACTGACTTGATTGACTTGGAAGAAGTTTTTTTAATGTTTTATGAAGTTGGGTTTGTTGAAATACTTGTTTCTTTGCGCAAAAAACTTACTTTTATTTCGGTTTATCGTTATTATGCTTTCAGATTTTTAGCTTATAGTACTTGGTTTTTATTACTTATTGTTGCTAAGTAACAAATCCATCAAAAGCTACGAGAATCGAGTTCTTTAAGAATTGGCCTTCCTAGTCTCATCAAAAAGATTAAAAATAATTGAATCGTCCACCGTGGTTATCTAATGGTAATCGCCAAGATGATTATACAACGAGACAGCTTTCCCTATTTTGGACTACTAATTACGATCCACAATTCGCTAAACCATTATCAACAATACCACTCAAACACCCAATATTGTGGTATAATTCGACCATATTCACATTTTTTTCCAGATAACCGCACAAAACTAGATCCACATATAGAGATAAATCAAAGTAAAAAATCCAAGACCAGACCAGCTAACTAAAAAAACTAAAATAATACGCAGGACCAAGTCTCCTTAATAAACTGAAACAATAAAATAAACTAGACCACTTGTCACGTCAGACCGGTTGGGTCCAACTCTACCGTGACCTCTAGCACCCGGAGCCATATCACTGCATTTCCCAAAAACACAGGCTAAGATACTAGAAATCACAGAAATCAACACAAAACATACCGTGGAATATCATTTAAGGCTTGGGAGGATGATATAAGACTCTATACTCATAAACACTTAACACATAGTCTCATATCACACAATCTAACGTCCTAAAACCGTATAGGCTTTGATAGCAAAATGTAACACCCACATTTTAAAAAAAATAATTAATTAATTAATCCGGATTAATGATCCCATAATCATTAATCCTCAATGATTAATTCATGATGAACAAACACAAGCGGAAAACATAACCATTTCAAAGTCAAATTCAATAATTTATTAAACCAATAATTCCAAAAATAGTCTAAATTCCAAAACCATAATTCCAGAAAATAACACAAGCAACCTAAATTCAGGTCTACTCAGTTCAACAAGGGCGTAAATAGAAATCCTAATCATCCTCCGTCCTCGCCTCGATTCCACGATCACACTTTATCTTTACCTGCAGCTCAAAAAGGAAAAAAGAGTTGCGTGAGTATTATCATAAATACTCAGTGGAGCGGTCATCCCGCCAACCGGTTAAACATAGAATACGAATATCACATTACTACACAATTCAATCACAATTCGTAATTTCCAGATTACACAATTCACCAAATTCAGCAAGTCAATTATCAGGTGTCGATCGACACACCACCATGGTGTCGATCGACACACCACCATGGTGTCGATCGACATTTGATACTTCAGTACAGAGAACTGTACAGGGTGTCGATCGACACTACCAATAGGTGTCGATCGACACTCTTTAACATCGAGTATCATTCAACGTGATGTCGATGGACACAACCTCTAGGTGTCGATCGACACCCTGTTGTAGAATCTGAGTCTATCCTCATACGACTCGATTCAGGTTCAACGAGCAACAACACCGATCACAATACGATTATTCAACAACAATAACCATCAATCCATCAACAAACATCACACAGAACACGCAATCACACAATCTAGTAATGAAACATTTGAATCCTAACGAAAACCCGTGATCACGCACTCATCTTTGCGTATGAACGAGATATGAATGAACATGAAAAGGAATGACGAAGAACACATCCTCTATAAGGCTAATGTCACCGAAAATCGCTGGAACAACGAAAGAGAGGAGCCGACTCACGATCCTCTAATCCCACGAGGCAATCTGGATCAAAAACGCGATCAACGCACAGCTATCTCTCATCAATTCCCCTAGCCTCTCCCTGATCTCCTTGATGCCTTCTTCATAGGAATAGAACTCTGGTAAGTCCTCGATGGTGATCCAGAATGGAATTGTTGAAGGAAAATCTTCTCTGGTGGATGGAGCCCATCTTTCCAGTGCAAACATCCAACCGTCGAAATGATACGGCCGGTGCTCCAGTACTTTCAACATATCGGCTTCCTCGTTGAAACGGAAGTGGAACTTGCCTATGCCGATATCAATCCCTTGTACTCTGCCCTCACATTTCCAGACCGAAGGTAACACCGCCACCAAGTTTTTAACCCGATGAGCCTGAGCTTCCGGGTTGAGTACACAGCCCGCCAAGGTTAGTTCAAACGTTTTGAGCATTTTCTTAATATCAAAAGCTGGCATTTTGATCGGCTCTAGTTTCTTCATCCCTTGTTTGGATGCCCCGCCTTTGCCATTGACAGCCATGATGAGCGTTATGTCGCCGGAGACAATGTTTTTGATGATACTTGGAGAAAGAGAAAACTGGATTTGGAGCTGGTGACTCTGTAAGTTCTTTTTTCCCTGGTTAATAAGGGAACCCTGAGTCAATAACAATCCCTGAATCAACTTCTTTTGTTTCTGTTTGAATTTAAACTTATTTAGCTGGTCAAAACTTGTGGTGATTGTAGTCTTGATGTTGACTTTGCCTTTCTACATGAGTGTTAACGATGATGAAAGACAGTTGTTGCCTTCGATGTCTTCTTTCCAAAGGTAGTAAAGCCCATCTTCTTTGCATAAAACCGAGTTGAAGTTGAATCCTTTTTTCCGCCTTTTTCTTTTTGTGTGGAGATCTATGGCGTCTATTGTTATTTGTTTCTCTGTAAAATTAGGTTGGCAAAATCTCCTGTGGAAGCGTTAGGGAAAAATGGGCTGACGTTATCACGAAAAGGTTCGTGAGAGTTAAATCAGTGTGTTCAATTTTGTGCTCGTCCTTTTTCTGCTTTCTTATATTACTCATGAAGCAAACTTTGGTCTCGGGATTTTTGAGATGGGTCTACCAATTGAGCCATACGGGTGGTACATTTAGCCAGTGCTGATCCAATCATTTTGGATGCCCTATGCATATATGTAAAAAAGTGCCCTTTTCGTACATTTTCCAATATCGTAAAAATTGCAATCTAAATAAAAAAAAACATATGATAACTCCATTAAACCGTTTATAATTCCAAATAGTTAGTAAGAAATATAAGAAAAACAACAAAATAGAATTTATTTTTAAAATATTGCTCTCCTTTTTTTTTGTCTGCAAAATCATTAATTAAACTGACGTTGTCGAGTTTTTCAACCATCTATGTTTCAATAGATGATAAATCTAACCCATTCAATCTCTCTTGTCACATGGTAGATCGCAAATAATTTTGTTATTAGCTTAAATTTCAAATTTTAACTAATAATTTCAAATTTTTTTTGAAATGAGTAATTAACATGTTTGCTTAGAGAAACATTAAAAAAACATTTGAAAAACAAAATTTTACGACTATTATTATTGTAGAAAAAGTTTTTAATCTTTTTTAATTATAGCTATAACAAAAATTTAACTAAAAAATGCCCTCTAAATTTAGGGACTTAAGCGGTGGCTTCACTGGTTTGTCCTCTGGACCGGGCCTGCATTCAGCTGAGACGTAACGTAAAAGCGAAGCATGCTAAATACAGATTGGACACATGCCTCCTCGAAGAAGCCATCGTTATGGGTGGATGAGCGCGTTCACTGTTTTGTGTTGCTAGGTTGTTAAACGTTCGTTTCTCATCAAACTCTTAGATTTTCTTCTTCTTGTTATTGTTTACCATCCAAAAGGCTTTTATAAACTCTTAGATTCTTCCTTCTTATTCTTGTTATTGTAAAAGCACAGAGCAAAAGATTGGATCTTATTGTTGAGAAGATGATTCATGCGAGAATGGTGTACGAGAAGTTTATGTTAAAATGATTTTCTTATTTCGTCAAAAGAAAACAATGTACAACTATTATTACCTTATATATAATAAACCAGCTCTAACTTAACCAACTGGTTCTTCTATACAATTGTACCGGAAACATGATTTCCTATTTACAAATGAACCACATTTTGATAAGGTGCATTGGAACCTTATTATTCTCTTTGATGCAGCGCATCTTACCGTATCAATCATCGTATCTTCAAAGTCCTTATTTTTAATTATTCTAGCTTATCTTTAGATTTCTTTGGCTTTATCATAGTTAGATTTGTTGTCTTCGATACGTTTTAGATTTCCTTTTCTTATTCTAAATAAGCGCATCAGAGTTGTAAAGAGGACACAACTTTTATTGAATAATTCAGAGCTTTTAAAGCAAACCCCTTTCTTGAGTTCTAAGCTACAAACTTAGCAAGAGATCTCTAAGAAAACCTCTGTCGTTTGTTGATCCTTTGAATTGGCAAACCACAGACCTGTCGATCGCTTACGCTACGCCAGTTTGGTATCAGAGCCTTCAATGTTCCTGGTGTTTTTTTTTTTTTGCTTTGTTCCAGTCTGGTCATGCCCCAAAAACGCAACAATCAGGCTAACAACGACAAACACAACGACGAACCAATGAATGATTGGGCTGAGTTACGACGGACGCTTGCAGCGATGCAGGAAAACATCCAAGCCACGATTCAAGACTCGATACAGGAGTTGGCTGACGTTGTTCTTCAACAACGAGGCCCGAATCATGTATCAGACGATGATGTGATGGTGGATGAAGTGAATCCCTTTGCAAAGGGTCGAGGGCGCCGTGGAGTCAGTGTTGATCGGCAATTCAGGGTGGATCGGAGATGGGAGTCGGGATTCAAGCTTGATATTCCAGAGTTCCATGGCGGTGTGAAAGGAGAAGAGCTTCTTGATTGGTTGGTAGCAGTCGAAGAAATTATGGAGTTTAAGGAGGTTCCAGAAGATCGTAAAGTCGGTGTAGTGGCTACTTCGTTTCGCGGAAAAGCAGCTTCGTGGCGCTTAAATCTCAAAGCGACTCGGTATCGTGCAGGGAAAGAGAAGCTTAAATCATGGGAAAAGCTGCAAAAGTTGTTAAAGAAAAGTTTTTTGCCGTATAATTTTGATCGCGTCATGTTCAACCGTTTTCAAAACTTACGACAAGGAGCTCGGTCAGTGGATGACTACGCAGAAGAATTCTCGTTGTTACTCACACGAAACGAGATCTTCGACTCGGAGTCACAGTTGGTGTCTCGATTCATTGGAGGTTTACGACCGCAAATTCAGTCCGCAATGACTCAGTTTGACCCGACCACAGTGGCTGAAGCTCATACAAGGGCTGTGGCATTTGAACAACAATTCAAGTCAGCTGCTACGGGGTGGAATATGGGTACTAATCGACGTGGGGGAGTGTCTAATTTTCCATCGCCGGAAACAGCGCAACAACCGCAAGGTGACAAGAATTCAGGAGAGATGCCTAGTGCGGTTGGATAGCAACCACCTACAGGAAACAATGATCAACCGACTCGACGCTCGTCTCGCCCTAACGCACTTCGTTGTTTCTCTTGTGGAGAGCAGGGCCATATGCAAATGGATTGTCCTAAGCAAAGGCGTCGTGGGTTGCTACTAGACGAAACAAAGTGGGATACGTATGAAAATGATGAGACAGAGGAGAATTTAGAGGAGGATCTTACTTATGGCGATAGTCGTACTCTTCTAATGTTGCGGCATGTGTGTTTGGCACCCGTGGTAATGGAAGAACCATGGCTGCGTACCAATATTTTTCAGTCAACATGTACTATTAAGGGGAAGGTGTGTCGTTTTGTAGTCGATTCAGGAAGCTGTCACAACATAATTGCGGAAGAGGCCGTTCAAAAATTGGGTTTAAAATGTGAAGCACATCCTGCTCCTTACAAACTCACATGGTTAAAAAAGGGTATGGAAGTTCGTGTGGAGCAAAGAAGCTTGGTTTCTTTTTCAATCGGAAGTCATTACAAAGATAAGACTTATTGTGACGTTGTTCTAATGGATGTAAGTCATCTTCTTTTGGGGAGGCCATGGCAATATGATCGAGGAGTAATGCATGATACGTCGTAATAGTCATAGTTTTGTGTTTGAGAATCGCAAGATTGTTCTTCTTCCTGCACCTGTGCTTCCTCCATCAACGTCACCTCCGAAAGTAAGTGGACAAACGAGTCTCAACGATGGACTGAAGCCTGCCGTATTATTGTGTTCTCGTTCTGCATTTGAGCACGAACTCAGAACAGAAGGTTATACTTGGGTTTTGGTGGCACTCGCAGCAAAACTGCCACCAAAACTGATCGTGGTTTCTCCGGTTCCAGCGTGTGTCAAAGAGCTATTCCCTGAATTTGAAGACGTCTTTCCAGCTTACTTACCCACAGGTTTGCCTCCTCTCTGAGACATTCACCATCAAATTGATTTCGTCCCGGGGGCAGCACTTCCCAACAGACCACACTACCGCCTGAGTCCTCATGAGCATGACGAGCTACGATGAATGAGGATCAGTCCTGGCGATGCATGGAAAATCGCTTTTAACACACGAGAAGGTTTATTTGAGTGGTTTAGTTGCGTTTTGAGACCTTTCATTGGCCGTTTTGTGGTCGTCTACTTTGACGACATCCTCATCTTTAGCACATGTTTGGAGGATCATCTTTTTCTTTTGAAGTGTGTGCTTGAGATTTTACGCACAAAAGCATTGTTTGTGGCACGTCAAAAATGTGAGTTTAGTGTTATTCATGTTCTGTTTTTGGGATATGTGATTTCTACCAAAGGTTTGTCGATGGATTTGTGTAAGGTGGACGCCTTACGGTTTGGGCCTGCACCGTGTACTGTTTCGGAAGCTCGGAATTTTCCCGGCTTTGCTGCGTTCTATCGACGTTTTGTGATCATGGCACCGTTCACCAATTGTATGCAGGAGGGACGTTTTGTTTGGTCTTCTCAAGCGGCTCCATTAGCGGCAACGTACAAAGAGGCATCAAATCAGCATCAGCGTGAGTTTCTTTTCAGTCCTGGTGTTTTGGTGTGGGTGGTCATCACTACGGATCGGTTGCCTCTGCATGAATATAATAAGTTGCGGTCCCGAAAGTTTGGTCATGTGCAGGTATTGGAACGTATCGATACGCATGCTTCTCGTTTGGAGCTTCCTTCTCCCATCAAGACTGCAAATGTGTTGAATGTCAAGTATCTCAAGTCATTTGTGGGTGACACATTGGTTCCAGATTCAGAGGCGAATCTTCTCTTACCCCCGGAGACCTGATGCAGCGCATCTTACCGTATCAATCATCGTATCTTCAAAGTCCTTATTTTTAGTTATTCTAGCTTATCTTTAGATTTCTTTGGCTTTATCATAGTTAGATTTGTTGTCATCCTTTTAGAGGATACGTTTTAGATTTCCTTTTCTTATTCTATATAAGCGCATCAGAGTTGTAAAGAGGACACAACTTTTATTGAATAATTCAGAGCTTTTAAAGCAAACCCCTTTCTTGAGTTCTAAGCTACAAACTTAGCAAGAGATCTCTAAGAAAACCTCTGTCGTTTGTTGATCCTTTGAATTGGCAAACCACAGACCTGTCGATCGCTTACGCTATGCCACTCTTTTTGTTACCGTTGTGAAATATTTTATTCCGCTTAATATCACGCTCACTCTCTATTTCCTCAAACCCACACACCATGCTCGATTCTCCATCTTCTGACTTCACGGTCTCGGCGATTATTGACCTCAAAAAGAATCAACGCAAGCATCAAATCACTTCAACTTTCGATCTCTGTGAATTGAGTGCTTAAAATTCCTCGAGTGTGGTTTGAAAAATTCAGATTGTTCGAGATCTCATCACCGGGACAAAGATACCGATCCCCAGTAGTCGGTCTCCAAATGTTGGCTTACTAATTTTTGCCTTTTTAGTTCCGGTTTAGATTTATCTTCACCTCTGATGACTTGTTCACCAAAGATAAATGGCTAAATCCAAAATCCTCTTGTTATTTATCGATTTATGGGTAGAGTTATATATAGTTCATTTAACTGAGTTTTGTGTATCTATTGATTTGATGTCTTCGAAGCTCCAATTCGAAATCCAGAACCGCAATTGATGCATTACTGAGTTTTTTGGCTGACTATGATTCCAAAAAAGAAAATGGTACTAGATTTGATTTCATGTTACGATGATAAGTCTTGGAATATGTTTAACAAGTTGTTTGTTAGTGTGAGCTATTTCATCTCGGTCTCCCTTTCCTAGAATGCAGTTATCAACAAAATCAGATGTTTCTTCCATTTTGTTACCATGTGTAATTTGTACTTTCCGAATGCATTCATGTTATTTACATACCATCTTCCTCACTTTTACACACACATTTGTTTCATTACAATACATCTCATAGTCTTATACTCTTACGTTGATCTTCGTCACTAAAGATATGACTGAAATTTCATACATGTCTTCTTAAATCGATGTTGTCAACACGTTTCAGAATTTTCGCATCTCTTAGTTCCTTCTTTAGTAGGATTTCATTGTCTACGGAACTCTCAGAGTACAAGTGTCAAGGTAGTGTTTCTCAAAATGTTTGCTTTAAATTTATAGCTAGTTTACTTTATATCTTCTCTAAATATGTTAAAAAAAACAGAATGGAGCTAAGACTACAAAGATTAAAGGAATGGTGCTCCAAATCAAATAAATATAAGAGTTCTCTAACTTCTAAATTATTTCCCCCTCTATGCTTGGTGCTTATCGTTTATCTGATTATGAACAACACATTCTAATGACTTTGTTGATTGCGAAAATGAGAGAGCAAACTGGTGTTTTAATTTGATTTGGGGTTTAACTTGGTTTTATGGGAACATAATTATTAGTAGCTAGAAATATGGTGATTGATTTCTTGACATTCTTGAAAAATGCACAGTTAATAGTTTGGTTATAGTTTCTCTTTGATTCTCGCCATATGCTGCTACAGATATTATCATTTAATGCTAGGCTTGTAGATTTCTATCAGAAAGTTTGATAATAAATTGGATGATAAGTACTGGATTTATCTCTCTTGGTTTCTATTTTGGTGTCTTGTAGATTATGGCATATTATCACTACCCACAGTCCCACATATTAAGAACTGGTTGCGTTTATGTAATATTTAGTTAATGTCAACATTTAAGTAAATAATACTAATGGTTTGGTGCAATTAAGCTCGACTCGTCTATTTATAGGACCAGAGGAAAACAAACGGCAACAAAACAAGTTGTTGGTACGAGCACTACGAAGAAGCCTAAGTCTATGTCATTGCCTTTCCCTACTGATGCAGCGTAACATTAGGATAATTACCATTTATTTGTATATTAATTATGTTAATGTTTATCTTTTAGGAATCTAGAATATTTCATAGCTTTCCTAAGGTTTTTTATGCTTTATTATAAATAAGCCGTTTAGGCCTTCTTTGTATTCAGTTTATGATTTAATTAATAGAAAGCTTTGCTTTTGAGAAAGATTATTCTCTATCCCTTGTTCTTGATTCGATTAAGTTCATCAGATAAGAAGCAGTCCCAAGAAAGGATTCATTGAATCCCTTGGTTGAGCTGTTTATCGTTACTTCCGCTCCATCACTTACCCAATGACATTAATCTCAAATAACTGTGGGAAATCTGTCAATGTTAACATAACTTGAGGATTATAAGAAACATTTCTTATATTTTATCTATGTTAGAAGAGTCTACATAGATTTGTATCATAAAAGATTGTGATGAATCCATAGACTTCCGCGCACATGTAATGCTTTAATTCTCATTACCAAATGTCTTATAGCTATTTGGCTACCTTCAAGTTCAAGAGTTCAGGCTCTACCAGTATCACAGGTGAAGGTCTTTTTCTTATGATTTCCATATATTTTAACTTCCAGCTACACAATCCATCAATTAATGAGACATTTGTTAAACAACAAACTAAAGTAACTTTCCCATGGAGTGCGGTTCAGCAGACAAGGTAATTCTATTGCACTGAACATACTCCCTCTCTCTAGGAATCCATTTTTTTAATAATAATTAAGCTCACATGTGCAAGAGTTTCTTTTTTCCTTGGTTCCAAGGAATGCCTTTTGTAATAATACATCGTAGATGAAACGACTACAATATGGTATAAGCTTATCACTATTTCAGTCCGTTTTTATGCAAAAAAAACACTAGAGATAGATTCTATATGCCTCTTCTGCGTTTTCAGTAATTATCATGCTCCAACAAAAACTGTAAAAAGCATCTTTATTCCTGAAAATACACGTGGAAGGCTACAAGATGGTGAAACCATAAGAGAGCTCTTACAAGAAATAGGCGGGAGAAAGCAAGTCAAATTTAAAGACACTTAGAAGATGAGAGATACTTTAATTTGTTCGTGTAGTAATAACTGTGCAGTGTTAGTCGGATGAATTATAGCTGGATGCCTTTCATGCTTACCTAGCGGGAACACCAAGGAACTAGCCTTTCTACTTTACAGCCCTGATTACGGAAGCCACTCCCGCTCACATCTCTGCTACAATAGTCACACTGCTTTGCGCAGGGCCGGCCCAACACCTAGAGCTGCCTAACGCAAGAAATAGAAAAAGTTGCCCCAAAAACAAACCAAAATGGGAAAAACACCAAAAAACCAAATATAAGACTTGAACTTGAGACAAGCTACTCCACTTACTGTAATTAAACCACTACACTATAAGGAACTTTTTGCAATTGTGATGCCCCTTAAATAGATAAACCTACTTGCTGCCTAAAGCCTTTGCTTCCCTAGCTTTAGCCAAGGGCCGGCCCTGGCTTTGCGTTTGGTGTTAATGTGTACTATGAGTAGGGATGTCAAAATGGATGATCCAAACCAAACCAATCCATTAACTCATTAATCTATTACTAAATGGATAATGGTTTTATCCAACTCATTAAACAAATGGTTTGGTTCAATCCATTAACTCATTATGTTAATGGATTAATAGTTTTAATGAGATTACCCATTAGCTTTCACGTGTAAATCTCTATAGAAACATTACAATACACATTGGCCAACAAATTAAACGTGTAAATGTCTATAGAAACAGAATATTCCAACAACATATTAGTAGTTCAATCTTTATTCAAACATAAATCCTAAAAGATCCATTCAATCTTTATTCAAACATAAATCCTAAAAGATCCACTGTAAGATGCAAATCCAACAAAACAACATCTTGATAAAACCAAAAACTCTCAGAACAAGAAGTGGAAATTTACTTCATTTATCTTCTTCTTCCACAGGATCTACCACCGCATTTGGATCAGCTCGAATAATAACCATCTCGCCATTATCTACAATTCATTACGATATAAAATTTATAAATCAAGTAACAAGAACCAAATATTAAAAATTATACACACTGAACAAGTGATTACGATATAAAATTTATAAATCAAGTAAAACAAATCATGAAATCAATTGTATCATACCTTCATCATCAAGCTTGTAACCATGTATCCAAGATCAAGTACATAGTAATGCTTGAACGTTACTAGGAATAAGTCGAGTCCTGTATTTGTTTATCACATGAGATCCTATACTGAATGAAGATTCGGAAGCCACAGTGGTGATGGGAATGCTAAGTATATCCATAGCCAAGTATGTTAAAGCGCCAAAACGATGCCTGTTTTCTTTCCAGTAGAGAAGAACATTCAAATCTGGATGATTCCTCATCTCCAATTTAGGATCTTCTAAATACATGTCCAAGGCTGACTTTCCTTCTTCCACATAACCTGGACCATCATCTAATTCGAACAAATCCTGTATCATTAGACAGTTGAGAAACTGAGAAACTGCAAAAACATTTAAACAAGTTATATGAAAGACTGTAACTTTTATTAACTTACTGCAGAAACCTAACCATGATAAAAATTACAGGAACCTAGCCAAGTTAATGAAAGACTGTAACTTTTATTAACTTACTGCAGAAACCTAGCCATTATCTATAATTCATTACGATATTAAAACCTAAGATCCCATCAGTCATCAGGGAAAATGACTTTGAGAGAAAGAGAGAAAGACGAAGAGCTGAGAGACGTGATTTGCAGATCTCTCTACGATTGTTCTCTGGGATTGTTTTGAGATAGGGTTTGTGAGAGATCGAGAGATTGAGAGTTGAGACAAAGAGGAATCGGTTTAAGTAAGTGCCCAATTCGGTTTGATTCTGAGTATTTTTTGGTTTGATCTGGTTAAATCACAGATTTCATAACAAATTAGATTTATTGGTTTGGTTATGGATAAACCATTAATCCACAATAACTCAATCCATTAAAACCAACAATCCATTAAAACCAATAACTCATTATGATCCATATTTTCAATCCAATGGATTAATGGTTTGGTTTGGTTTGGATTGGATTGATCCATAAAATTTTATCCATTTTGACACCTCTAACTATGAGTTACTTATAACATTTGTCAACACGAAGATTATGAGGTCTCCATAGGCTTTCTACTCATTTTTACAGACTAGCCTATCTTCAAAACTCTTACATAGTGGATTTTGAACAAACAAATGAATAAGGCAGCCAATAACTTAAATGTCAAAGTGGCATCAGATAAGCACATTGTTGTAATTAGCTTTTGTAGTTTGAAGAATATTCAATTGTTGTCTCAGGTTTGGTCTTGTAGTTTATTATGTAAGGTAATTTGGGATTGAGGAGATTTGGTCTCAGGAGCAGACAGGAAAGAAAATATTTAATCGAAGATAAGCGTTCTCATCGTTTCAGACAACTCCAATGTTTTATTGTCTCCGTTGACAAAGAAGTACGTTCTTCTTGCGCTTGCCTCGCTTAAGTTTTGAGTAACCTTCAAAACTATAAGTCCTTTTCCAGGGATGTATTTGGATCGTTGGATATAAGCGAAATGAAAATTATGGACTCAACCGTTTGTATGCATGTATATTTTAATTATGTGAAATCTATAACACTTTTGGAACGGCTGACTATTGTTTGGTGTGTTCTTTTTGTTTTAGTGCTTCTCATTCACTAGCTCGTTAGTGAATATATACAAAATAAAATCTAAGAAATGGTTAGGAAGTTTATAACATGTCGTTAATTGAAATATCCAACTGTCAAAATCCGTAGAAGACACTTCGATAACTTTTCCCAAATCTTTGTTTCGTATATATAAGGATGTTCCAACAAACTTAACATAGTTTTTTTTTTGCTAAACTACAAACTTAACATATTTTATGGACGTTTGAACAACTTTTAGAAAACGGTTTGGTTTTCAATATGTTCTTTTCATGCCTTTTCTGTTGTGGCTACAGTTTATATTTTAACCACAACAAATTTAAGATTCATGTGTATATTTTGTTATATATGGGACAAATTAGCTCTCAACTAGATATTTATATCTTAGATTGTGGTTCTAATTACTTTATAAACATATACTTTATACGCGTAGCGTATCCCCAAAAAAATATTTTAAGATGTATCGTATGTCGTAGAAGGTAAAACTTTTCACATCCCCAAGTGTGAACTTTAGTCTACTCCGTGATTCTATATCGATGTATAAGCTATTTTTGGTCGTGTATGGTTTTCTTCTGCTCGCTCAAAAAAATTATTTACAGTATATTTCAGATTTAAAAAGCCATAAAAAATAACAAGATATGTGTGTCAATTTTCAATTTAGTTTCTTGCGTGGTTTTCTAAAATGAACTTGTTTTTTCGATGCACTCAAATGCTACGTCATACTATTGATACTATTGTTTTTTTCACATAAATAGTTCGATTGCATTATTGTCACGTGAAATTTTAAAGTGTATTGGTGCAACTCATAAAGAAATTTGTCTCCCCAAACTTGGAGTATATCGAAGCGTTGGATCAATTCCTTTCTTTTTTCTTCCTCTAAATTAATTAATTTTATACTATAATTTAGTCCCGGTTCCCAAGAGAGAATTAAGCTAACTTGACCAAAATTCAAATTCCTACCCGGTTTATTACCTGAAATAGCTATACCCAGTTTTAACAAACTCAAAATCTACCTGGTTTTACATCCCAGATTAGAAATCTTGGAGATCCAGAGTCCCTCTCCGGCAACGGTATGGCCTCCTCTCCGCAGATTTCTTCCCCACTCCTCTCCCCCATCTACCCCTATCTCATGAGGACCTAATCCCCCTCCCAACTTCCTCATAAACCTTACTCATTTACTGCAATATGCAGAGTTACAAGTGTACTCATCTTTGAGACCCCTTCTCCACTACCGACTCCGACCTACTAGTCATCACTTCCGAATCTTCTCACTCGAGTAAGATCACCCGTCACCACTACATGGCTCACCGTATCTCTCGTGAAGAAAAAGGCAAATGGGTTCCTTCCCAAAGCCGAAACCACGCCTCTCAACGGTCCCCTATACGCCTTCCAGAGGAAGACAACTCCTTCCTAATTGCTCAACACCACCTCATTCTCATCGGCAGAGTGACAAATCCTGCTACACAAAGACCACAAGCGGTAGTTGATTACTTACCACAATACTGGAAAATGGAGAGTCGCGTTTCGGGAAGAAGTCTCGGTTCTGATACCTTTCAATTCAAGTTCACTTCCGAAGCAGATTTGCTAGGGGTCCTCTCAAAAGCTCCGTTCCATTTCCGTAAATGGATGCTTATCTTACAACGATGGGAACCCATCATTTCAAAAACCTTCCCTAGCTCCATCGCTTTTTGGGTAAAAATACATGGTATTCCTCTTCATCATTGCTCAAACAATGCTATCAGGGCTATAGCCAAACCGCTGGGAAAAGTTGGAATCAGTGATACAAACAGTGCAAGAGTTCGAGTGGAAATCAATGGTCTACAACCTCTAGAAATGTACCGAGATATCCAGTTGCACTCAGGAGAAGTCCTACCAGTGGAATTTGAATACGAAAAGCTAGAGAAACACTGTTTCTCTCTCTCTCTCTCACGAGAAGGATAATTGTCCTCTGCTAATCCCAGAAGCCCAGAGAGCTCCCCCACCCCTGGGAATCAACCAACAAAAAATTCTAAACAGATTAGAGGCGGATAAGCGTAGACTTGACGAAAGGAAATCTTCTAAAGCTCTTGAACCCAGGCCACCTCATTCATATTCGTCTCTCTCCCGACATGACCTGCAATCCTCTCTAAGGGATAGGCGTGCCCCATTATCCACCAGACCCAATAAATCCGAATGGACCCCCCTCTACCTTAGGGACTCTCCATATCACCGATCTACAAATCCAAGACCTCAATACCAATCTTTAAGTCCATCCCGGCCCCCAAGCTTCTCTCGTCAAAGGCGTTCTCAACCTTATCAGGACCATCCTCGTCTCTCCTCTTCCAGAGTCTCCGAACGCTCTGTGACACATTATGAATCCCCGAAAGAGAGACTACACCCTCTTGGATCCCTCAACAACTCCCACAAATCTCAATCCTCCCACACCCCTCCCATATCCCTCAAAGAGAACATATTCCCCTGGAATTAAGAATCGAGCAATTTAATGGAAGCTCGAGAGATAGAAGACCTACGCAAGAAAGAATCGAAGACGCTAACGGAAACTCGAGGGACAGAAGACCTGCACTCGAAAGAATCGATGAATCTAATGGAAACTCAAACGATAGGAGACTTGCTCTTGAGAGAATCTCCACCTGCGAACCTTCGCCGATCCCCAGAGCCGGCAACATCCTTGATTCTGATAAACTGCAAGACATCAAAATAGGTATGGCCGATGAAATATTTCCTATCTCAATTATTCAATCAGGTGAGGGGAGAATTCCTGCTTCCCATCATTTGGGCCCAATTCTACCTGCCTTTTCAGCCCATAAAGCCAAAGGAAATTCAAGTGCAAAGCCTAGTTCTTCTAAAGCCCCTACTAAGCCCAGAGTTACAAAAGCTTCTACTAGCCGTAGGGTTGCTCGAAGTCCTCTGCAAGGTGCTAGTCTCAGGAAGGTGTTGGGGTCGGTTTTCACCCACTCAACGTTAACATTCAAAGTCAGGCGACTGAAGAAATGGCCCTATGGACTCTCGATGAAGAAGGCGGAATAACTCCTAGGTCTTCACACAAAGCAAAGCTAGTAATCATGGAACCTGTCTGGCAAGGTAGAGGACCATCCTGATTTGAGCGAATGGAGGCGTGTTCTATCTGACGGAGCTGATTATGGCCTCGCCAGAGGAAGGCGACCACGAGCTCGCTCCTACTCGAGACCGCGACCACGCGCTCACTCCCAACCGCGACCACGCGCTCGCTCCCAACCGCGATCACGGGCTTGCTCTCCCTCGACCACGGGCTCGGTTCCACTCGAGATCGTGACCACGCGCTCGCTCAAAGGCCGACCACGTCCTCTCCGATACAGTCTTCAGCCCAACGACACAAAGATAGCCTGAAGCTTGGTCCAGAAAGCAAAGCCTATGTTGGTGCAACCGACTCCGCGAAGACTTAGGAGGCTTAGCCAACTTAGGAAGCTATATATACTTCTTTGTACATGAGAATGCTAGGTTTCGCAACACCATCACGATGTCTGGCAGCAATAGCGTGAGCAGGGAAGGATCCTCGCGTCACAGGAACGACGAGGCAAGGGAGAACTCCATGGAGAACGCTGCGCCTCGCGCCGCGAACAACCCAGCAAATATCACGGAGATCAAACAGATGCTTGAGACGCTGGAAAAGAGAGCACGAGATCAAGAGAAGCACAACGAAGCTACGATGAGCGAGCTGTGAGCGCTCAAGAGAAAAACACGCAAAAGGTCCCGTATCCGTCCAATACATCTCAGCTTCAACACGCCTCGAACCCATCGAAGGAACCGGAACGAGGAGCTGCCGCCTCGGACCGATCGCACAGTCCTAGAGGACTTGCCTCCACCACCGCCTTGTTGGGAATCTGATACAACTCCCGAGCGTGTGATGGAAGAGTCGGACGAAGATCAACCACCTCGGAGACGAGCCCAGACCGACATAGCTGCTTACAACGATTTCGCTAATGAAGAGGGGGCTCTTGTCTTAACGGAGCTCTACAGGAGAAAGCAGGAGCGCAGGGCTCCACAAGGCTCCCGAGACGAAGAGGTGGCTACGCTGAAAGCCTAGTTAGATCAGGTCATCTCCGATCTGCGGACTACCAAGCTGCAGATGTACCAAAGCATGGGAAGGGCTCCTGGGGTCGCCTACGTGCTGGAGAAGGCTCGAAACACCCCTTTTGCTGAAAACATCTTGGGGGCCAGAATCTCTGATCCAGGAAGAATCAAGCTTCCGAGCTTTGAAGGAATCTCCGACCCCGCTGATCATCTGATGGAGTTCGAGGTAGGCCTAGGAAGGGCAAATTTCAGGGAAGCCGAGAGGGACGTCGGCTACTGCAAGCCTTTCGTGGAAAGCCTCAAAGGGCCCGCCCTCTAGTGGTTCTACAAGCTGGAAAAGAATTCAATCCACAACTTCCACCAACTTTTTGAGATGTTTGTACAGCACTACAACATCTTTGCCGAACGAAAGATTTACGATGCAGAACTGTGGACCAACAAGCAAGGAGAGAGCGAAAGCTTGCGGTCTTTCATGACAAGGTTCAAGCATACATTGTCAAAGGTAGATGGAATCAGTAATACCTCCGTGTTGGAAGCCTTAAGAGGAGCGGTTAGGTGTCCATCTCTGTTTTAGCAGGAACTCACTATCAACCCGCCAATAACGATTCAAGACGCTCTTCACCATGCAGCTGACTTTTCCCGAAGTAAAGAAGAACTCCGCGCCAAGAGGGGCAGAAAAGCTAAGCAGACAAGCGAACCTTCTCAGGTTCCAACCCCAGCTACAGCGAAGAGAGGCAAGCCCGCCTTCGTCCAGTTTGAAGGGGGAACAGGTGGAGCTCATAATTATCAAATTGAGTCACCTGGCTATGGCAGATGTCGAGGCCGCGGTCGTGGATGCGGCAGTGGAAGCTTTACATGGGTTAGAAACCCGACAGAATATGACGAAAAGTTATATTGTGAGTTCCACAAAGCAACTAGACATTCGACTGCGAGGTGCCACGAGTTGGGATGGCAGCTGGCCGCTAGGCTGGCCGAGGGCACTCTCAAAGGTAACATCAGCCTGTCAGATTTCAAGCCAGAGGAAAAGGCTTAGGATGCTACTGAGGGTCAAACAGAAAATCCCAGGCGATAGCGTCGTGGTGATAATCCCAAGAGTGGCAATCCCCAAGGCACCATCAATGTGATCATGGGAGGATCGCAGTATTGTGCTGACAACTTAACTGCGATCGAGGCTTACCAGAGGCGCGCCGAAGTCTGCGCCAACATCTCTACATCCCCGAGGACAAAGCAAGCTAGTGATCCTATCACTTTTGACGAGGAAGATGCCAAAGGTATTGACCATCCGCATAATGATCTGTTGGTGATCAACCTGACCGTCTTCGATTTCAATGTTGCTCGACTCCTCTTCGACACTGGAAGCTCGGCGGACGTTATCTTCAAAGACACACTCGAAAAGATGAAGATTGACCTATCACTCGTCAAAGGGCAATCGAAGCCTATAACGGGCTTCTCAGGCGAGACAACTTTGACAATGGGAATGATTCGCCTGCCCATTCAAGCTGGAGGCGTCAAGAAGATGGTGAACTTCACGGTGTCTGATCATCCCGCCATCTATAATTTGAACATGGGAACACCTTGGCTCAGTCAGATGCGAGCTGTACCGTCAACATACCACTTGTGCTTAAAGTTCCCAACTGGAGACGGTGTAAAGACGATTTTTGGCAACCAAAAGAATTCACGCATGTGTTTCTTAGCAGAGCACAAGCTGCGCAATCGTGAAGAGAACAAGGGCTCGAACCCGGGAGCTCATGAAGAGAAGAAGGACGACTCGACCTCATAAGGGCCACATAAGAAAGTAAGAACCAATTCCAGTCAGGTGAAAGACCTGGCTAACCTCTTATTGCAATTACAGATCGCAGACGGTCGTGCAGAAGAAGAGCGGCCTACCTGCGAACCTGTGATCTCTATGTGCATTGACGAGCAGCATCTAGAAAGATGCGTCGAGATCAGAGCTGCCCTTAACGAAAAGCTCAAAGCGAAACTAGTGGCATTTCTCCGGAAGAACATCAACGCCTTTGCCTGGACCGCTGAAGACATGCCTTTGATAGACATCAACGTCGCCAGCCACGAGCTTAATATGGATCCTTAATTCAAACCAGTCAAGCAAAAAAGAAGGAAGTTGGGTCCTGAGCGGGCAAAGGCTGTTAATGACGAAGTCGAAAGGCTTCTCCGGGTCGGGTCTATAACCGAGGTCAAGTATCCCGACTGGCTCGCCAACCCGGTCGTGGTAAAGAAGAAGAATGGGAAGTGGCGCGTCTGCGTTGACTTCACGGACCTTAACAAAGCTTGCCTGAAAGACAGCTTCCCCTTACCTCACATTGACCGTTTGGTGGAAGCAACAGCGGGTTACAAGCTTCTTAGCTTCATGGACGCTTTCTCCGGCTACAACCAGATTCTGATGCACCCTGATGATCGTGAGAAGACAGCCTTCATCACTGACCGACGCATCTACTGCTACAAGGTGATGCCCTTTGGCCTAAAGAACGCCGGTGCAACATATCAGAGACTGCTGAATAAGTTGTTCCAGGACCAGTTGGGAAAGACTATGGAGGTCTACATCGATGATATGCTCGTCAAGTCACTCGAAGAAGAGGACCACATCGCCCACCTGGAAGAATGCTTCAACCAACTGAACCTCCACAACATGAAGCTGAACCCAGCGAAGTGCAGATTTGCTGTGACCTCTGGCGAGTTCCTTGGGTACCTAGTCACTCACCGAGGCATTGAAGCCAACCCGAAACAGATCGATGCACTGATCCAGATGGCTTCACCAAGGAATAAATGTGAAGTACAGAGGTTAACTAGGAGAGTGGCAGCACTCAATCGGTTCATCTCACACTCCACTGATAAGTGTCTTCCCTTCTACAACACTCTGTGAGGAAACAAACAATTTGAATGGTCAGAAAAAAGTGAAGACGCCTTCAAACAGCTTAAGGAATATTTGGCAACGCCACCCATCCTTGCTAAGCCAGTGACTGGAGAACCTCTCTACCTCTACATTGCTGTCTCAGAAATAGCAGTTAGCGCTGTCCTTGTGCGGGAGGGAAGAGGCGAGTAGAGGCCTATCTTCTATGTGAGCAAAACATTCACAGACGCTGAGACAAGATACCCTCAACTGGAAAAGCTGGCATTGTCCGTCCTCATGGCATCAAGAAAGCTAAGACCTTACTTTCAATCTCACTCAATTATTATCCTTAGTACTTTCCCGCTACGTTCAGTTTTACATAGCCCCAGTCAATCAGGCAGGCTAGCCAAGTGGGCTGTGGAGCTCAGCGAGTATGACATCGAGTATAAAGGGCGAACATGCAACAAGTCACAAGTGCTGGCTGATATCCTCATAGAACTCCCAAAAGACAAAGACTCTAAGGAGGTACAGCCCGGGATCTGGCAGCTATACGTGGACGGCTCATCCTCAAAGAATGGTTCTGGAGTTGGGATACGATTAGTGTTGCAACCGGAGAAGTCCTTGAGCAATCATTTCGACTTGGATTCAAAGCTTCTAACAACGAAGCAGAGTATGAGGCCCTCGTCGCTGGCATGAAGCTCGCACAAGGAGTACGGGTCGAACACATTCACGCGTTCTTCGATTAAACTCTTGTAACCAGTCAGCTCAGCGGCGAGTACATCGCAAAGGATGATCGCATGGAGGCTTATCTGAAGATAGTGAAGAACCTTGCTTCTTCATTCCAGGAGTTCACCCTTACGAGGATTCCCAGAGGTGAGAATACAGACGCCGACGCGTTGGCCAACCTTGCCTCCGCCACTGCTACGCCCGAAGATCCGGCTTTGAAGCGGATTATTCCGGTCGAGTTGATTGAATTCCACAGCATTTAGGAAGAGGTGACGTTCGCCATCTCAACACGCTCTCAAGCAGCAAAACAAGCACGCACCCTTGCTGAAGCAACTAACGAAAACATAGAGATGGCAGAAGCTCCAGAAATCCCAGACACTGACATGCATGACGTCGACGGCCCTGTCAATAACGTCCCCGTCGCTGATATTTCTGCTACCAGCAGCTCTCATCACCCCGAAGCAATCCCAGTAAACGAAGATGCTGAAGAACTAGAGTACGTCTGTGACAAGTTATGGATCGACGAAATACGAGAGTACATTGCCGATGGCACATTGCCCAGTAGCAAATGGGCAGCCCGCAAGTTAAAGAAGCATGCCGCTCGTTATGTTCTACTTGATGGGAACCTCTTCAGATGGGGATTCTCCGGTCCTATCCTCACTTGTGTGGAAGGAGAAGAAGCCAGACGAATAATGGAAGAAGTCCATAGTGGGTATTGCGGCAATCATTCAGCAAGCAAAGCGCTGGCAATCAAAATCAAGAGACATGGTCACTTCTGGCCTACTATAGTGGGCGATTGCATGAAATTTTCAGCCAAGTGTGAGAAGTGCCAGCAACACGCTCCAAAGATCCATCAACCAACTGAGATGCTCTCTTCTGTCACTTCGCCTTACCCATTCATGAGATGGGCCATGGACATTGTTGGACCATTACATCCATCAAAGCAGAAGCGGTTCTTACTTGTTTTAACAGACTACTTCTCAAAGTGGGTAGAAGCTGAAGCCTATGCTAACATCAAGGATGTCCAAGTGGAAAGCTTTGTCTGGAGAAACATCATATGTCGTCACGGAGTTCTACATGAGATTGTTACAGACAACGGTTCGCAGTTCATATCCAACCGGTTCGAGACATTCTGTGCAAAATGGAATATCCAACTTAGCAAGTCTACGCCTCGCTTCCCTCAGGGCAATGGTCAAGCAGAAGCTATCAACAAGACGATCCTTGATGGCCTCAGGAAGCGCTTAGAGGCAAAGAAGGGTCGCTAGGCCGATGAACTAGAGGGAGTCTTATGGTCCCACCGCACCACTCCCCGCCGAGCAATAAGCGAGACTCCTTTCGCCCTAGTCTATGGAACAGAATGCGTCATCCCTTCCGAAATCTGCTCACCTGGAGTACGACGTCAGCTCTTACCGAGCAACGAACCAATCAACTGGTCAATGCTGCTTGATGCGTTGGACTTCCTCGATGAGCGACGCGACCAAGCGCTTGTCTGAATCACCAACTACCAGAGCGTAGCCTCGAGGTATTATAACTCCAGAGTCAGAGAACGACGTTTCTGCAAGGGTGACTTAGTCCTGTGTGAGGTGTTCCAGAACACAGCAGAGCCAAACGCAGGCAAGCTCGGAGCTAACTGGGAAGGGCCATACAAGATCACAACAGTCGTTCGTCCTGGCGTCTACGAACTCGCCACCATGGACGGCACTCGAATCCTCTACTCTTGGAATGCCAAGCATTTGAAGAAGTACTATCACTAGTCTTCTCTCCAAATATGAACTACGAGGCGACTTTATCCCGGCAAAAGGTACGTAGGCAGCCTGTCCTCGGATAGGTTCAGTTGTCTCCCTCCGTCAAAAGGGGGGATTCCGTGCTTCATAAGCCTCGTTCCCAGACGAGCTCACTTGATCTCCTC